>OX940868.1:32873537-33539370 GCA_954871525.1 Parietaria judaica
AAAAGAAAATATATGGTCCAGTAAAACAAATGAAATAATAAATATTATGATGGAACTTAGGTAACAAGACAATCAAATGTACCTGATCAGACTGGCCACACTGTGGGGCAGGGCAGGGCAGGGCAGGCTTGGGTGAAAAATACATGGGAAACTATAACTTGTTCAATTAGGGTTGATATTTTTACACTATACTATATCTCTCAATATGAGACTCATTTTGACATAGATCACACCAAGCACTATAGGGTAGATAATATCTAAATATATATAACGCTTAATCTTGACATAAACCGGGTGGGTACCTTGGGACAGGCTAGCCATGGCTGGGCATGCCCGCGCCACATGCTGCTTTCTTAGACGGTCAGTAACGGAACTAAACACTACATCCTCGGAGTTTTAGATTTAAATTTTTATCGAAAAATATGCTTGAAAGGGTATAGTAAAGTTTTGGTGAAAATTAAACAGAAATTTAAGCTAAGTGTAAGGGGAAGTTTGAACACCACCCGCTTACTAAATGGTTCCGCGGAGCAGACCATGCCGGTCCATCCAGCCATAGTATTAGTACGTACTATGAAACAGCAAATGATATGTATGCAAATCTTTCAACTTAATCTGTATAGGTTGATCAACGATCATCCTCCTCTAAAGTCTAAAGATGGCGAAGAAAGGCAAGTCTGAGAAAAACAAAAAAGAGCACTAACCAAGCTCAACTCAACTGCCTCACTACATACCATCTTCTTAGAACAATCAACTCTCTAAACCTAATATTAAATTACAAATACAATATAACATATAACCTTGCTTGCAGCCAAGGCAAAAACTTTCTTCCGCAAAAAACCAGTTGTTGTGATCAGCTTCGCGTTGACATTCACGTAGATATTATATTATTCCAAGAATCCGGTTTTGGTCAAGATCGCGTTTCTGACCTTGCTGAGATCCCTCCCTTTCAGCGTCCTCCCAATGCCTTCGCACACCGAGAACGACGATATCTGGCTCTGCGCCAGCTTCCTCGCGATCCACTCGTGCGGCGGGACCATGTCGTCCTCCCCGTTCCCGTCTTCCTCGCCATCGCCGGGCACCCACGAAGCGCAACTACTGCCCTTGCCGTAGATCTTCGACCAGTCGGGGATCTTCATGGGCTCAGAGGATTGCCGGGTAATTTGCTTCTCTTTGGCCTCGTGTTTTGTCGTCGCCTGAGCCCTTCTCGGGATGCTCTTGGGTGTCGTTTTGGTGCAGCTTCTCCATGCAGAGGAGGAAGAAGAGTTGGGTGTGGTTGGGCTTGATGAATAGTGACTCCACATTATATCTTCTTCCTCATAATCCTCCTCGGTGGTGTTGCCGTTTCGGGCTTGCCAATCTTCCATCTTTGCTTCTCTCTAGCTAGTTATAATATCTGCTTCTGTTGATCATCTCTTACATGTATGTATAGAGATTAGAGAGAGAAGGTCTGTGAGAACGGCTCCAAGGAAGGTGACACTGACAGACAGATATGAAGAAGAGAGTGAAGCAAAAACGACAAGAGAGATTGGTTGGCAATGGCATGAATCAATAGCTAGCTACACTCTTTGCCTTCGAAACAAAAAATGATGTGTTTTTATCACAATCTCACTTACCACAAATTTCAGGTAATGCCCATTATTATATATTAATATATATTTCATTTCACCTTTTACACCATACAAATTTTAAAGTTTTTTTTTTAAAAAAACAATAAAACTAGAGTTATGACACAAATTACTTCTCTGTTAAGCAGTAATTAATACTAATAACGCAAATTGTCCTTCTATAAAAAAATTGACAAATATTATAGAATTACCTTTAAAATGTAACTCAAAAATATTATTTAACTATTTAATAATTTCGAAAACTATTTGCATCTCTGAACAGTAAAAGAAGGATCATCCGGGCTATTTTTTTTTCTTTTTAATATCAATAAAGAGGTCATTTCACCTTTATGCCATTAATTCTAAAAAAATATTATATTAATATCTGTAATTATTTTGTGTGAAGGTATCATCGGGGCACTAAACTCTGGTCTAATCTAACAGCTATGCTTACTGATATATTTTATTTTTCCACTTTTAGCATGAAACGATAATAAAAAGAAACACAAGTGTGAAAAAAGTATTGGTTGGTTAAAACTTAAAAGTAAAAGCCAAGGCACAGAAGCTTCAGTTCACTGATTTCCGTAACCTTATCCTGAACTGAACTCAACTCAACCACCAACTTTAAAATATAATAAAATAAAATTGGAAAATGAGGAGACAGCTGTGCATGCAAATAAATAAGTAGAGAAGACCTACGTGATGGGACGACTAATTGGATTGATCGATGCATAATTAACACCTAAGATGTTAATTATCGTAACTCATTTAACTTATCTGTTAATTCTGTTTACGTAAATAAATATGCGTTGCTGACATAGTAATTTTTTATCATGAGGACGAACTCATATCAACCTCGTTTACAAAAAAATAACGAATTAAACCTTTAATTAGGCTAATACACGTACCAAAAATTTGTCATTTTAACAACTCACGTTTGTTCACGTGGTCATAATTAATGGAAAAATTACTACGAAAATAGAGTGATCAATATTTCAAATAAGACTTTAAATATTTTTAAACTTTAAATGAATAACAAGTTTTTTAACCAAAATTAGATATTTTTATCCTCATTGAGTCTTACAGTTAAAATTCCTTCATAGCTCATTAATAAAATCTGTTATATAAAGTCCAAGACCAAGTGTAACACTTTTTAGTTTTTACATTAATATTTTAATGCAGAAATTATATAGAACGACACATATAGGTTAATCATGTGATAATAGGATTAGGGTTAGTGAACGAAAGGTGGGCCCACAAATAGGTGAGTCAGACTAAGAGACTCAAATCAAATAGGGAAGAAAAAATATGACCCAATATAGGGCTGTGGGTCAACGCCTTGTTTTTATCTCTAAAGGGGCCACAAATTACTATCATTTTTTTTTATTATTATTACTTTTATATTGCAACTTGCTGTAATGTAACAGTTCAACTGGATAATTGCGTCCGTACCTTCCCCATTTGGTAAGCTATGCCATTCATCCATTTTCACTTTTTTTTTTTCATTAACTTTATTACACGGCCCATGCTAGGCTTTACTCTTTTGTCCCGGTTCCGGTACCGGTCCCGGACCAATTTTTTTTAAAATCGGAAATTTAGCTTAAAATCGGGAATCGGGAACCGAAACCGGCACCTAAAAAATATTTCCCGATTTTTGGTACCGGTTTCAATTTCAAACTACATGTCATTTTTTATTTTTCAGTATGTCGTTTTTAGTATAATATATAATTTTATTGTCGTTTTTTATACTACGTGTAATTTTTAGTTACTAATTTTTCAAAAACTACATGTCATTTTAAAGTCAAACCCTTTTAGAACCGGGAAATTTAGAATCGGAACTGGGATATTTTAGAAATGGAACCATAACTGAAATCAGAACCGAGAAATTTGAATCGGAACTGGATCCGGAATTTTTTTGAATTGAGAACCGTTACCAGAACCAGAACCATGACAAAAAAATCCCGATTTTTCGGAATAGTGACGAAAAAAAGCTAATTTCCCGGTTCCAGTTTCACCCTAACTTGAGAGTTACCAAAAAAGAAGTAAAAATAAAAAATAAAAAAATTGATGGAAAGAGGGTTTATTTGGTAAGAAATTAGAGACTTCATGAGTTAATGGTAAGTTGAATTGAAATGATGTAAATGTAATATCATATTGAATTGACGATGGTGATTGATGGGTACAATTCCGTGGGATCCTAGTAAGACAAGGTTTTAGTGGCAAACATTTTAGATTTTGACTACATTACTAAGGATTAGTAGTTTAATTCTTATTTTTATTTCACAATTAAATTTTATTATATTAATTATTTTGTTTTCCCTCAAAATTTGGTCTACTTTTTAAATACTATAAATAAAATTTTAAGTGTGCCGTTACTAAAATTCTCTTTCTCTTGAAAGTTACTAGTGTCCAAGACATATAATACATTCAAAATTTTATTTAATAAAATGAAAATAGACCAAACTTTCAAAAGAATTAAAACAATAAACATTAAGAATATCGGCTATGAAAATCATAAATATTCGAAACTTCGATCGTTAAATAGTTATGCTATTACTAACCTCATTGATAATAATGATTTGAAACGTGAAATAATAGCTCACTCATATCATACCCCAAATTCCACTTTTTATGTGTGGAGATAAGTAGGCCCATGAAACCCTAATTTAAAAGATCCACTCAATTTAGGGTTTCCAAAGATTTCACTCTTATTCGTAAGACCACCACTTATCTTATCATTATTAAATTTATTATATGTCTCCACTCCATTGGTCACTGCGTTTCACCCAGAAACGACATCAATCCAATCATCTCAACTTTCAGTTAATTCATTTCTCTTCACTTTTTTAGTGGAAAGTATCCCATTAGATATTCAAATCAAAGTTAGACTTCTGTCTGCCACTAAGATGGCCCGGGTTTCGAAGTCCCGGACCGGTTTCGTATTTTGCCGAACCGGGTTCTAGTCGAAAGGGAGGTCATTTTCCATTTCTCTTTCGGTAAAACCTTCAGATTCTTGCCTGTAATTTGCATTTACTATGCTGTAATTATTGCGGTAAAGCTCTGTGAAAAAAGGATGCGAATACTTGGAAGCTGACATCTTATTAGTAAGCTACACAAGGGGTTTTACTCTTTTGACCTCGGAGATTTCTATATGCAACAAGCTATGGCGATTTCACTTGAGTTTCCTCGCCGAGTGGTAGAGCTCCATGTAGTCGAGAGCCGGGCGGTTCCATGACCAGTCTTGCTCCATCGCCGTCTTGCATAGCGAGTTAAACCAGTCTCGGCCTTCGTACCAAGCCGAGATTGCCCTGTTCAAACCAGTGGTATTACCATATTAGCAGAGTTTCGAGTACTTCGATATCATGTTAAAAAGTTTACTAACCTATTGAGAGCATAGTCAACCCCAGCAGGATCAGCTCCATCGAAGTTGAATCCGTTCGGTTCGAGACCTTGTGCTTTCGCTCTTTCCTTATCGTGGTCAACGTCAAACACGGTGTCATGGAGCCCTGTAATGCAAGGGGAGGTATTCATTGAAAGGTGTCACTGTTACAGACTAGAATTCACCAGAAAACGATGAGACATAAACGCACCTCCAGTTTTCCGAACTACAGGTATTGAACCGTATCTCATGGCGATGAGCTGGGTTAACCCGCATGGCTCAAAAATCGAGGGTACCAAAATAAAATCAGCTCCGGCGTATATCTGAATAAATAATTCATGATACAGTTATATAAATAATAGGAACAAATCAGCCAATCGATGAATTTTGTGAGAACATACCAAGTGTGACAACGGCTCATCATAAGTCAAACAAAGGCGAGCACGATCATGATTCGTCGAGTGCAATTGGTTGGCCAAATTCTCAAACTCCCTTTGAATCCGAGGATCAGGAGCCGAACCAAGAAGAACAACCTGGCAACAAACACTATACTGATTTCTTTTTTATTTGCTAAAGTAAGTTTTTATATATTTTTTTGTGAATTTAAACAAGCTGACCTGTCCACCGCGCTCTAAGCTACGCCAGATGGCGTGCTTGATGAGGTGGATTCCTTTCTGATGCGTTAAGCGAGTGATGATTCCGACAAGAGGGAGATCAGAAGTGGCAAGGCCAAGCCTCTCTTGCAGCGCTTTCTTGGCTGCTCTTTTTCCCTCAACTACATTTTCTGGTGTGTAAGGTACCTGTGAATTAAATCACTGAATTAATTATGCAACCGGTGACAACAAACTATGACTGCAACAGAAGTAAACCTACTTACAGGAATGAACTTGTCATTATACGGGTCCCATATATCTGGGTCGATTCCGTTGATTATCCCGTGGAACTTGTGGAGATGAGGGGCGATAACGGGATTTCCAGAAACCTCGGTTGAGTACATGGGAGAAACCTGTGTAAGAGAAAAAGTCGACGCCGGTTTCAATAACAATCAGATCACAATCTAGAATCGCCATATTTATCACTTTTAATTAGAATATATCATACGAACTTAAAAAACGTACAGTAGTAGCCTTGTCTGCATATCTCATAGCTCTCCCGATGAAGTCAGCTCCGAACTCAAGGTTATGGATTGTGAAGACAACCCGAGCATTATTAAGACCATACTGCGAATAATGTTCCTTGAATAGCCAAGCAACTGGCGCACTAGACCAATCATGGCAATGGATGATATCCTATCAATTTTATAGTCCCGATCGATCATTACACACAAGATTTCTTATTATAAAGAAACAAATGTTGCCTCTCCGATTTTTCAACTTACAGGGTGAGACCCGGTTTGGAGCAAGAACTCAAGAGCAGCGTGGCAGAAAAAACCAAACCGTTCCCTATCGTAATTAGTTCCATATACACAGCCTTGCCAAAATAATCTGCAAAAAAAATAAAAAATAAAAAATTATTTGATTGTCAAACTTGTGTAGAATTAGCGGTATGAATCCACTGGAAACAAGATACAGTTAGATTAATAAATACCCATTTTGTGGTTCTAAAAAGTAGACCGAGATCCCTTCCACTTTCCCGGAAAATACTTTTATCTCAGTCCCGCCCCACGAGTAGCTTCTACTGTACTCGAAGTCCTTCACCTATACTCAGAGGGCTTAAGATGAGAAATATGTGTGTATATATGTATATTTATAGTAGTAGTAGCAGAGGGATGGGCTTACATTACTAAGGTTCATACAGTCATACTTGGGAAGTATTATGTTCACGTGATGGTTCAACTCTTGGACGGCTCGGGAAAGACTAGTAACCACATCACCGAGGCCTCCGACCTGGTAATGAAACGGAGAGTTTAGAACTGATTTAACAACCGAATCCGAATACCCGAAACCTCAAAAATACCATCTTTGTTTTATCCATTTTCAATTAACTACCAGTTGTTTTAAGGCAAAGTCACCTTTGCAATAGGGGCCATTTCTACAGAAATATGCACAATGTTCATCGGTGGCTCCTTTGCGATTCCACCAGACACTGGAACGTGGTAATCCATGCCAAATTTGTTGTCAAATATTCCACCGTCTTCCTTCTCGGAGAAGACAAAGTCCATCATGTACGCATCCAACGGAACCTTCACTGCAAACCCCAAAGTTTGTTACAGCATAATCTGAATAAATAACATATACAATACAGAATTTTGATACAATTTGGTTCATCCTCACCGGTGCATTTCACATGAGACCCGTTACCCGCAGGTACCATCTTCTGTGGTTGCAAAGGGCCCATACGGTGAGTCCAACGGTTAAAAGAGCCTCTGAACCAGACTTCAGGCTTTCCATTCAGATTTGTGTTTGTCGGATTGTAAAAAACCGTCACGGAAGTTCCGGCTCTCACATCAAGAGGGTCTGTGTAAACTATGTGCTTCTGAGACAGCAAAAAACTTTTCAAAGTCCGATCCTTTGTCGCAGCTTTCAAACGCGCCGTCTTTTCTGCCTGTGACAGTAAGAAAGCAAAAAAAAAGTTTGGAGATTAGTAATTGTTCAAAGGAATATAAGTCAACCCCGTTAAGACATCACGAATTACCTTGGCCCTCATAGCTTTCTCCATTATTTTCCTCTGTTCTTGAAGCCTCTCGAATATCTCTCGTTCTTTCTTGACCCAATACTGCTCATTAGGAATCGCCGTTGGAACTAACGCATGAAAATCCTGACGGTTACTGTTATCGTACACCTTGGCATTCTTCGGCGGTCCATCGGCAAAAACCCAATCCAAAACAACAGCATTCTTAGGCACAAGAACTGCAACAATGTGTAAATGATTCAGTAATCTGTTCTACATGTTGTAACGAATTCAAGATAATTTGCAAACACGTACCGTTGGCTGACCACCAATCACCGTCCTTTCTCTCGGATTTAACGAGCCTTTCAACGATTTCCAATCCGTTACTCCAGTTGTTATGCCCTCCATGAATCCATATTTCCTCGGCGTGAGCGAGCGGACTAGAGCTTCTGTTAAAGTGGAGCCTCACTGTATCATTACCTTTGAAACTACTAGGAATAATGTGCCAAACATTCTCAACTGATGTCACAGCCCTTTGAATCAGATTTTGAATGCTTTCTCTCATCGCCTCAGTCTCTGTCCTCGCCTGAGCTTTATCAGCTTCGATAGCGGCTTTCTCAGCTTCGATTCTCCTCTGCTCCTCCGCTATTCTTTCTTTCTCAGCCTGCTCTTTCGCAAGTTTCTCCAATTCCCTCCGTTTCTCTTCAAGCAAGAAATCCTCGAAAGCATACACATCCATTCCATTTTTGACAGGCACTGCAAAATCTTTCTTATTGTTGTTGTCATAAGCGCTTTTCCCATCAAAGAAGACGAAGTCCATCTTATAAGCTTCCTTCGGAACATGAATCAGGCACGACCACCAGTCTCCGTTGAGCTTCGTTTTTGTCAACTTCGTGGTGAAAGATTTGTATCGCCAGTCATTGAAAGCGCCCATTATAAGAATCTCCGGCTCTCCAACCAAATCAGAGAGGGCCTTATTGAGGAAAACTTCCACATCCTTGTCGGGTTCGACCTCTGGAGGATAAAAAAACATCTTCTCTCCGGCAGAGAATCTCTCCTCGGCGATCTTCGCGACTTCCGCATCGCGCCTTTTCGCTTCCAATTCCAACTTTAGCTTCAAAGTAGGTTCCTCATCCACCCTTCTGTCTGTCTTGCTGACTTTACCTAAACTCCCATTCCTCGCTTTCAGGGTTGCGAGTTTATCACCGCCCCTACTAATTTCACGGCTTTCTTCTTCCTCAAGTTTCTTCTCCGAAGAAACCGTGACTTCATTGGAGTTAGAAGTTCCGAAACCTTTCTCGTCTTCGTCGCTCCCTTGGTCCCTCCGCGTGCTCGTCCCTGCAGGCGCTTTGGGCCCGAACCCTTTCGAAGTGGAAACTTTCCGCTGTCTCCTCCTCGAAAAGTCCTCTTCGGTTAATTCAACAAAGCGCAGGTTTCAGAACACGGAAATGAGCCCAAAAAGAAAGCAATACGCCCAACTTTATCAGTGGAGCTAGCTTTTACCTGATGTATTAACAGTGATCCGATGCGAAGCCCCACTAGACGAGTGTACTTTTGGCCACGAAGAGAACTGAATATCAATCAACAATGGTTACTAACACAGTTATTTCAAGATTCAGACGAAGCCAAAATCGCGATTGAGATCGCATTGAAGCAACGAATTCAATGGAGTCAGGACTCGTACCCGAACGAAATGAGAGACTCTGCCTCTGAGAAACGGCTTGAGGTTCGAATCGCCTCTCTCTCGAAACACAGCTCGGTAGCTGAGCGGCCTCTGAGCTTGCAACGAAGCTACATCCATGGCGGTTCTCCGAAAACGGTGTGAGATTGATACGATCACGCAGTCATTCTCTTCTTCTTCTTCTTCTTCTCTTATCGCTGAATCTGTGCGAAGAAATTCAAATAAATCCAAACAAATTCTCTCTGACAGATTAGCAGTGACGTCGCGGTTCGCTAATCACGTGCGAGCAGTTTTAGTGTCGCTAATTACTTGATTATTCTCACAGTGATTAAGGAACGTGACGTAGAAAGATAGAGATCATGTGATGGCAGGATCGGACGGTGGAGATTCTCTGGGAATCTGTGAATGACGTTATGCTGTGGGGGGCGACCAATGACGAGTTGCCACGTCGGAGAAAGTCCAAGGTGGTAAAGATCTGCTTTTAGGAGATGACTTCATATTTTGACTTTCCTTACCACATGTTTATTTACCTTTTATTTTCAACTATTTTTCTTTCTTCCATAACGCATGTGTTTTATCTTTATATTCTCTTTATATATAATAATGGATTAGGAAGATACCAGTCCCTTTTCCGAAACCGGAATTCCGGTTTTTATTTTTTCAGAATCGTATTGTGATCATCGATTCAAATTATAGTTTTTCAAATCTAATTTTCGCTAGAAGAAAAATGATAGGACTAGATTCACCAAATCTACATATAATGATATCAAAGTAAATCGCAGTACAATTTCTGCGATTTATTCGTATGTTACCAATATTTAAAATCCTATATCTCATCTGTCGATAAACTCGTAAAATTAGATTATAAAGTGTTACTAGTCGGCGTTGTTGGTTTCAGCCTCGATTTCGAGAGCACCAAGTTGTCGGACAGCTTTTGAGCCGAGCAAGAAATCTATATATATTCTGTGGAATTAGAATATACCCTCGTGATATAGCCTCATTTCACTTATTTCGGAGAAAATACCTGACTATTCCTTGCTTTTCCTCATTGCGTGACAGACAGAACCAGTTGCAGAGAATAAATACATTAATCATGTTCCTATAATTCATCTTTTTGAAGGGTTGTCGTTGGATCTATACGTAAGGCCAAACCAAAGCTTGCATGGCCATGAAGCAAAGAGCTGATAATTATAAAGTCATTACTATTGCGAACGACAATGACTTGTGTGCCCAGGCTTTACCTCCAATTGTGTTAACTTTTTGTTTAAAATTTCAAATTGACATAATATATATATATTATAAACCAACTAGTAACCAGCTTGGATTTACTTATCTCTAGTTGTTATTTGATTTGATTTCAGCTTCCTCGAACTCCAACAAGAAAGATGAAACGCGTTCGAAATATCCTTATATGATTTATTTCCGATGAAGATTTCTTCATGTTCGAATAAGACTTGTGATCTATTCTGCGATATCTCGCGTATAGATCTTAAGATGTTTTTTGAGATGTTCGAGAAACTATAAAGAAAGTGTTTTTGGTGCGTGATTCAAGCTGCTACTTATTCGGTTATCAGCGATAACCTATCATAAACTGCAAAAAAGAAAAAAAAAATCAAATCGTGAAAACTTGAATCCAATTATATGATTATAAGCCAGGGCTACACGAGGCTATTTAAACGTTAGTAAAATATTAATCAGATACTAAATTCATTGTATTTACTAAAATTAAATTAATCAAACTCTTGAGTACAAAAAGAAAAAGAAAAAGAAGAATTAACATTGGATTTATATATCCGAATAAAATACAGTGCACTTCTCATTAATTATGCACATTAAAGATCATATGCAAGAAGAGATATACATGCAAATTAATATATGGAATAATGATCTGTAAAAAAGAAGAAAAAAAAAAACTTTGCTTAAATGTATCTTTCTTAAGAACATGCAACACTTGAATAGAATCGCTCCTCAAAAAGGCCAAAAAAGGCCAAAACCTAGTAAGAAGTTAAGAGAATAACACCTTATTGGCTTGCAATATACATTATATAACGACGACATGTACGTATACGAGACGACCTAGGTCAAGGCCTCGGCTCCGGCGATGATCTCGAGGATCTCTCCGGTGATCTTGGCCTGGCGCTGGCGGTTGTAGACCTGCGAGAGAGTCTTCTTGAGCTCGTCGGCGTTGTCGGTGGCGGCGCTCATGGCGCTCATACGAGCCGCCAGCTCGCTGGCGAGCGACTCTTGGAGCGCGCGGAGGAGCTGGCTGTTGAGGTAGAGGGGGAGCAGGGCGTCGAGGATCTGCACGGGGTCCTGCTCGAACTGCAGGATGGGGGAGAACTCGGTGGTGTCGGCGCGCACGACGTCGCGCTCCACAGTGAGACGGCCCTCCTTGGTGGTGAGGCGGAAGAACTCGTCCTCCGCCGCGTCCACGCACACGCCGTTGATGTCGCAGATCTCCCCCTTGGGGGACAGCGGCAGCAGCGTGTGGATCACCGGGTCCGACTTTACTAGCGACACGAACTTCGTGTACAGCAGCTCCACCTGTTACAATTCTCCACGTCAATTGCCTATACAAATACGTGGCGGATCCGGAATACGAATTCCGGGAATATCTTAGTAAAGTATAAAGGTTAAATGTGTGAAAAAATAATAAATGTAAATGCCTTAAAAAAAATTAGGGGGAATAAAGCGAAGTAAGCATATTATTGAATATAGTATATATGTGCAGGAACTTATTTTATTTAAGTGCATACTAAATTAATTCAGACTTAATTTCATTATGATATCTCTAAGAATATTGATCGTTTGAGAAAATATAACTTCCATATTTCCTAGTTCATCTACTACTTTCATTCTTCAAAATTCATTATTGACCAAGTAATTTCTGTATACATATTAGTGTGCATTTAGTCTAATGTTTTATTTGATTAATTATACATTGATAATTAGAGCACCTTGTCGACCTCCTCGCTCACGAACAGCGAGAACACGTCGTCGGCGATGGCCTGCGCCTCCTTGGCCGTGGGCAGTGAGCCGCCCTCGAGGAACCGGTCCACCGGGATGTACGGCCGCCTCATGAAATACGTGTTCCCCTTCTTCCCGACGCTGATCACCGTGTACTCCAGCCCCAGCTGCTTCAGCTCCTTGATCCTCAACTCCGCCTTCTTGATGATCTGGTTGTTGAACCCGCCGCAGAGCCCCCGGTCGCCCGTCACGACCACGAGCGCCACCTTCTTCACGGGCCTCACGTTGGTGAGCGGCACGTCCACGTCCTCCGTCTGCAGCTGCTCGTTGATGCTGTAGAGGACCTCCACGAGCGTCTCGGAGAAGGGCCGGCCGTTGACGACAGCCTCCTGGGCCCTGCGGACCTTGGCAGCCGCCACGAGCTTCATGGCCTCGGTGATCTTCTGCGTGTTCTTCACGGAGGCGATGCGGTCGCGGAGGTCGCGGAGGCTGCAGTGCGTGACGGAGGAGGAGCTCGGCTTGGGCGCGGCTGCAGCGGGCTGCGCGGAGGGGAGCTGGAAGGGGTTGAGGACGGAGCGGAAGGAGAGCGAGGAGGAGTCGGAGAGGGCGGGCTTGGGCGTGGCCCACATTGTGAGGTTGGCGCAGGACATGGCTGCGTCTGACGATGGAGAATCGGCAGAGAATAGAGATGATTCGCTTGTTGTTTTGATCGTTGAGAATGAGATTGTGTGTGTGAGAGAGAGAGGAAATGAAATGAGTGGAGGGAGAGAGAGAAAGGAGATCAGGTTTGAGATAAGGATTTTAGACCAGACCGTGACCGTTGTTTATGAATTGGGATGGAATTTGATTTTTTTTTTTTACTTTATAAAAAATACATGTTGAAATATGGAAATAATTTTAGATTACAAAAATTAATCATATTTTTTTAACAGTAGCAACTCTGAGTAAATGGTGATAATAATAAAATTTTACCCTCTAATATTGCAATTACTAGAGCTGCCAAAATTGCCATGAAATTCATCGCAGAAATTTCTCCGGCCAAAAATCATGGTTGGGTTGGGGCAACCAAGGCCGCACGTTTTTATTTATTTATTTAAAACTTGCTTATAATAAAAATATTTTTATAAAAAAAAATAATGCGGCGCAGGAGCCAGGCTTCCGGCCGTGGCCAACTCTAGTAATTACTAATTACTACACATTCACTACTTGATTATAAACAAACAAACGTGTCAAATTGCATAAAGATAGTTTTTTTTAGTACTACCTACAATTAGTATGGTTTTCTTCTCTTGAACAGAAGCAGCAAAACGAGTTAAATATAGGAAAAGAATGTTGATATATGAGGTAATGATTTGCTTGTACAAATAAATACAACTATGCCTAGTTCTAAACCCCGATGGGTCTGTTTCTTGATCGCAAAATTCACTTGGTTGAGCTATTTGCTCACGCATCATCTTCTTGAAGAAGAGGGCATACAATAGCCTTGTACGTCCGATCGTCGGGAATAACTCCGTTAACCACCATATAATCATGCAATTCAATTACTTCCTCCGAACTGCGGTTCTCACCAAAAGCGGTGATCAGAACGGTATACGTTATGAAATCAGGAACAACGCCCCGGAAAACCATCACCTTCATGAGCTCCTTGGCCTGTTCAAAGCACCTTAACTTGCACAACAAGTTAACTATTATATTATACGTAACGACGTTACTCGAGACACCCATCTTTCCCATTTCCGAAAAGAGAGCAAAACCGTCTTCTATCCTTCCATTAGCACAGCAGGTGTTGATGAGGGTGTTACAGGTAACAGCATCGAAAACTCCGATCCTTTGGAGCTCGTCTAATAAAAGTTTCGCAGCATGAACAGAGGCTTCCCTGCAAAGTCCGTTCATGACAGAGTTGTATATCACTAAATTCGGCTTCTTCTCGTCGTACACCATATTCTCATAAATGTGAAGCGCACGATTTAGATCACCTCCTCTGCAATAGCCATTTATAAAAGTTCCATAAGTGACGAAATCTCGAGGTAAGCCACGGACGAACATACTGCCTAATAACTGCCTGGCTCCTCCTAAATTTCGAGTCTTGAACATATGATCGATGAGGATATTATGGGAAAATGAATCTTTAATAATGTTCTTCTCGAGCGCTCTATTATGAACCTTGAGCGCTTCATTCACGTGTCCGTTTCTACAAAGTGTGTTTATGACGATCGAGTAAGTGAACAAATCAGGGCACACATTCTTCTCAATCATGTCAGACAACAACAAGGAAGCTCCGTCCATGTCTCCTTCGGTGCAGAGCCAATGAATAACCGAATTGCAAACGACGGAATTTGGGGTCAGACCTCTTTCGACCATTTCATCACACACCTTCAAAGCATCTTCCAAATTCCCGACCCTGGCGTACCCGTCCGCCAGAGTTGCAAAAGTTCTCAAATTCAACTCAACACCCGTTCTCCTCATCTCGTTCCGAAGCTTATCCGCAAACCACACCGCCCCGATTTTGCAAAACCCGTTCACGACGCAGTTGTACGAGACCGAATTAGGGTTCACGAGCTCACGGGAGACCATTCCCATCTTCTTCAAGACCTTCAAAGCCAGTCCCAAATCGCCCGTTCTGCAAGCTCCATCTATAATCATGTTAAACCCGACAACATTAGGGCAAACGCCGGATTTCAACATCCGATAAACCACCGATAACGCGTGAACCAATCTGCGTTCCTTGCAAAGAGCATAAACAACCAGATTAAAAGTATAAACATTCTCAACATAGCCATGGAAGATCATCTCTCTGTACAAACTCCAAAACCTACGAGTGTCATTCAACTTCAATACGTGATTCAAGAAGTTATTCCAAGCATGAACGGAAACCTCAAAACCATAAACCCTAACCTTCGCCATGACCGCATAAGCACTCTCGGTGTCTCCAAGCTGAGAGCAAGCCCTAACCAGAGCATCACAAACCGCTTGAATCGAGCCAAAGCTCCTCTCTTCGAAGCTGTAAACCAGACAATCCAGTACATCCAAAGCCCTGAGGCCAGTTTCAGACACGAGAGCTCTCAACAGAGCAAGGGCACAGTCAAACCTCCTGGAGTGGACGAGGACGTGGACCAAGGCACACGAAGACTCCAACGGCGGCGAGTGAGTCCGAGTCCTCTTGGCTCCGACGAAAGCGTGAAACTCCACGGCCAGAATGGGGAGTCCTCGAAACTCGCGGATTACGCGGCTCACCAGCGAGTCGGAGAGACTGGGCGCGAGAAGCTCGAGAGCCTTCCATTTCCTCCGGCGGAGGTGGACGCAGACCGCGCCGAAAACGGCGTCGTGGGAGGTCGGAGCGGCGAATAGGTGAAAGCCACGGCTGAAGAGAAGGCGGAATCTTGGGGGAAAAGAGAAGGTCATCAACCACCGCAGAGCACTGCAAGAAAACCTCAAATTAGTGAAGTGACGCAAGGACAGTTAGGAATCAGGATTATAAAAACTAGAGAAAGTAGCGGCATAAGTACTCAAAGTTTTCAAAAGTTGATATATATTTTTTTGTGGCGAAAATAGTCAAACTATTAATTTGTGTGTTACGTCAGATTTTCGTCCAGAACCGAGCTCTGTATCACGTTTTTAAACCCATGAAATATACTATTATTTATCATTGATGGAGCAGTTTAATTTTTTTAATTAAAAATAGTATATTTAATAGTTTTTAAAACGTGATACATGATGTGGTCTCAGGATGGAAACATTACTGAAGACACAAAATACGAGTTTGACAACTTTCGACGCCAAAAAGAATGAAAACTTAATGTCAACTTTTCAAAGATCTTGAGTACTTATATCGTCATTTTTCCTGATAACTATTCTTTAATTAAAAAATGTTAACTTATCTAGATTTTATTATATTTATTTATTTTATTTATAATTAAGAGCCACTAATACAATTATGTAAAAGTTTGAAGGTAACTAATTTTTACAGTTATATTCACACTCATGATTGATTGAAAAAAGCCAAGAGAAAAATTACATTTTAAATTGCCTGAATATATTTAGATCATAAAATATCCGGGGACCTCAACTTGTTATTCGGTAAAACGTTTCTATTTCTAGTTCTTATCAAGATTTAAGAGCCGGAAACCGATAACCACCGAATCGTCCGTTTTTGCGGGTATAGATATCAACTTTGGGAGTGATCAATAAGAACGACTTTGCATTTATAGACATTATACATATTACATACACATATTACAGTGAGATGCCACTCGCTATATTGCTTACAGAAATGGCAATCTAAACAAAGGTTAGTGAAGGCAAAATCAGCAACTAAGAATCTCTATCTTCGCCGCTGCAGTTAGTGTTTTGCGAGCCCGATTCTATGTTCAAACTAGCTTCATTATTCCGCGCCCTTTTACGTAATTTCCTCCGCCCGTCGCTGTTGATTTCGTCTGTGTTTGGTTTCTTCTTCTTACGAGATCTGCTTGGGCGCGAAGAGGCCAAGCTTTTAGCAGCCCGACTTCCCCGACCACGACCCTGAGGTGAAGCTGTGCTCTTTCCGGGGGAGGCACGAGAATGAGATGCAGTTCTTTGAGCAGCAACATTAGGCATTTCCTGTTACCGAAAGCATAACATTATGGTATCATTATCGGGATTATTTAGAACACAGACTAGGCGAAACGGTAAAAAATTATGCTGCGGACGCTACATTATCCATATTTAATCTTGTTTATACAATTTCTTAATTAATTATTTTATTATGTTTTAGGATTTATATTATATCGATACGTTTAGGGTTTGGACCTTAATAGACTTTAATGAGTTCAGAACTCTGATGATTATATTTTTAAGCAAAATTGCAAAATAAAAGTTATTTATAAATCACGAGTGAAACGACAACTGAAAAATGAAAGAACAGGCGAGTTTTAACTGACCCCAATATGCATCTCGGTTATTCGTTCACCACCCGATCCGTCTTCTCCTTCAGAATCGGTAATCTCCTCACACTCAAACTCAACTTTTTCTTCATTTTCTTCGTTCTCTTGAATCTCTTCATTCTCTTGATTCTCTTCATCGGAGTCGCTCAGCTCTTCCTGCTCCATGAAAATTCCGGGATGAGACTCGTCACCCATGCCATTCAAATATCTCCCAACTTCGTCACCGGCTGAAACCGGCGAGTCAGAAACCGGGTTGATACTGTTCGAGGGACGATTTTCCGTGTGGTCGTACGAGGATATGTTGCTCGCTATACTGTCCGGTGCAAGTGAGTTTCCTTTACGGGCCATCACATCTCTACTCGTACTCAGGTGGATATCCAAGTCCAGCTCACCAGATTTCTCAAGAGGGTGTTGACTTTTATCGTAATCGGTTCTTCGCAGAAGAGGATGGAAGTCAATGCCCTGTGGTGAAGAGACTTGACTCTTTTCTAGCGGGGGATTATGTGCAAGGCTGAGGCTTAGTTGTGGCTGGATTGCTGAAAAGAAACTGAAAGAACTGGAATTATCGGCGTAACTGTTCAGAGGGTAATACGGTAAACGCCCATCTTCCGGTGCCTGAAACAGCAGAGGATGCATCTGAAGGCCGGAATCGGTGGTATTCTCATTGATAGTGTCATTTCTACTCTCTCTAGCTTCTGACACATGTGGAGGAGCCCGAGGAACTGATAGTGAGATCTCTCTCTCCGCATCAGCAGCGACCCGAGATGCAGACGTGGCATGCAGAGAGCCCCTGATGGATGACTGAGACACGATGCGAACTGACGGTGGGAGGTTGACAGGTGGCAACCCCGGAGCCAATCTCACCAAGTTCGTACCATACGATTTACGGGCCCGATACGGCCGTAAAAAAATCTGGGGCTTCAAGGAATTCGAAGCTGTATTGGAAACCGAACTGCTTGGTTGGTACCTAGTGGTAAAATGAAGTGGAGGACGCTGGTGCTTATATGTAGACTGGAAGTTGTTTACTTGTGGATTCGAAAGTTTCACTGGATTATGATTTTGTGGTTGTTCTTGAGTAGCTCCTTCGGGATTCCAATCCGCCAAGAACGCTTCATGGACGTAAGTTTTTCCCGGATTATTATTATCAGAGCAATCACCAGAATAATTGTTATTTTCTCCACCAACTACTTTTACCTGAGAGTCCTGCACCCAAACACTCGACTTTAGAAGTATAATTGCACCTCAAAAGGAACATTCGACAAACCGATTTTTGTTATAATAAGAAGACACTCGTGTGTTTATTAATATTTATCGGGTGACAGACCTCTTTATTTTGCCCACTTGACATGCATCTTCTTCTTCTATTAAAGTCATATAATCGTCGTTTCTCCTTTGTTTCCTCATCCTTCTTGTATGAAGTCTGAGTTCCCAGAGCAATGCGCCATTGTCGAGGCAATAAAGATGGATCTCTATGTGGGACTACGAATCGCCATACAGATATCCAATCATACTTATAAGCCTTGAGTGCCTGAATTATTTGGGTAATATAACAACCAGATAAATACATACAAACATCATATACATAAAATTTTATAGTGGCCTACTATGTCTAGGAATAAAGACGTTTTTTAACAATCTTACCTCCTGAATACAAGCTATCTCTTCTGCGGTAAGCGGAGAGGTTTTCATTCTCCTAACTGCCTGCATGACGATGAGATTTCATGAAAATTAAGCTACCGAGGGACCAAAAAAAATTCACTTTATGCTTAAGTTTCATATTGTGAAGAGGCAATGATTTAAATGCATAACATTTTCAAGAATCAATCAGCATTTAGTGCCATATAAGAGAGAAATATCAGAGATGCATTTGTCTGTAAGATTTTCCGATACCTTTATGGAATTTTCTGGTGCTTTGGATGAGCAACGATTCTTCCGTCTAACAAAAATCTGCGGCAGAAACAACCAACACCAAATTTAGACACGTACAATCAAAATGTACAGAAATGAGTCTTATACTCTTTAGTCAATTCTTGTCAAAAAGTTTTTGACTTCGTAATTATACAAATTTTTGTAATTTGTATAAACTATAAACACCAAAATAGTATATTTTATACAACTTGCAACGGCCAACAAGTCCATAACCCATTAGTGCAAAGTACTCGGATAAATTACCTGATGTTTAGATTTGCAAGGAAGGAACCGTTGTTGAATTGCTTTCCAATCTGAGTTATATTCCAGTATCCCCAGTGCTAATAATCTGGTTTTGATACAGAGAGAAAATGTTAAACTTCTGTTGCAACCCTAAATCAGTTCTCGAAACGGGAGCTTCGCCAACTGTCACCAAACCCAATCGCCCCTCTATTGAGAGAGATAAAGCTTTTAGTGAATGGTTATTGGCTACCCTCTCATCAGCATAAGGTCTCTTATAAATACCAAGAGATTACAACCTAATGGACCGGACCAGGCCCGACATTATTAAATGACAAATTAACCTCACAACATATTCATAATATTACATCATGATTGATAATATAATATTATGGCTAATGTTAAGAACGAAAAGACCCTAAGAATGATATTGCTCTAAAAACTCCACTTTATAAGAGTGTGGTTAAAAAGGCATGAGACTTACTCATCCTCGGATTCAGTGAACAGAACCCGGTTTGCAACGGATGCGGGTGGCGGTTTGTGTGGAAATAATGCCGGATTGAACAAAGGGAAAAATATTTGGGCCAACGTTGTGATGTCTCTCGGAACCAAAGCAACTGACTGTTTCCGGGTACTTTCAACAAGTGTAGTAGCCAAAGTCTTCTTGCGCGGTTGTTCACTCATAGCATTTGGGCTTGTGCTAACTATTACTTTAGAACTAGCTTCCCCGACTAATTGGTGACCAATAATTGGAAATAACGGCTCATTCTCCAACCGATCATCGCTACTACTTTCCATTTGACGCTGTCGGATTTCCCTGACAGCTACAGAAGTATTCAAAGCCAATTGAAGGAAGAAAAAAATTATCAAATTGTGAACATTACATTTTCATATAAAATGAAGAGTACTTGAATAGTCCTGTAATATTCAACGCAATAACTTGTAAATGAAAGATTAATAATTCGACATACCCTTTTCGACATCGTTGATGAACTTTCCAGCTAAACCGAGAGGGGCTACATCCAGTATAGTTACTATCGGACCATTTATATATGGCACCCAAGAGGGGCCCTCCGTGTTTTGAAGAGTAGACCCGTGTTGAAACCCCCATTTCGAAAAGCACGCCTCACTACTTGGAGAACACACTTCATCCCTACGTGGCGTGTTGAGTAATTTAGGTACATTATCTGCTGTCGAGAAGCAATTACTGGGATATGGCGTGGTTTTCCAAGCTCGCACCTCAGCATGCTTGTTAAGCATCTCGAGAACCAACTTCTGAGACTGAGACGCAATGTTCTGCCGAGAACAATCAAAAGCGCTCAAGCAATACACTTGTATAAGTAGTTGTACGTGTTCATGAATCAAACAGTGAAGCTGTCCTATTTGTTGCGGAGTGAATCCGCTAGAGTAGCAGGGTTCTAGTGGAGCTGCCTCAGGCCGATCGGAGCATTGTGAAAGAGGTAAAATTGGTAAAACCGGCAAAAGGGGACGTAACGGTCTAACTGCCAGGGTTGAAAGCTTGTTTTTACACGTGTTAGATTTCTGGCGTCGGTTCTGCCTGGTCTCTGGGCGTCGTCCTCTCTCGTATTCCCGTTCGATTGTGTCCCTTATGGTTTCATCATTGTCACTCTCGAGCGCCTCTTCAAGTTCTATCTCAAAGTCTGTATCATTATCCTCATCATCATCGTCATCCACAACATCATTTTCTTGAATCGAACGACCATCTGTATCTCCACCACCGTGCAGAACAGAAGCAAGAAACTTTTTATACTCTTCTTCATCGTCAACATTTTGAAAGTCGTCTTCATCGTCGGTTTCTTGAAGAAAAGTCTCGAGCTCATCTAGCGTGAAACTCGCTAGAGAATAACGGGCACGGGTTCTTGTGCAGATTGCATCTTCGCTATCCGAATCAATTTCTTTTCTGACATCAATTCCTCGAGATTCATTCTCCCGTAAACCCTCATCTAGAACTACCGTAGGTAGCACTGCTTCTTCTTCTTCAACATGGTTAAATTTTGACGAATCAACGACATCGCCGTCAAGACCTTCAACCTCGGAGCTCAAGCTTGATGACGCTTCCGATGAAAGTAATGTTTCCTTCGTGAAAGGATTGAAATCCACATCTTCTTCCTCTTCCCCATTATCGTTCCCCTCGGGCTTAGAAGGGCTTTCATTATACTCAGACAACCCAGCTGTATTCTGATGTCCTACAAACCCGGATTCGCCGGCTTCATTCGAACACGAGGGCATTTTCGACTCCCACTACAGAGCTACATTCCAGCCGAAACCGCACACTTACGATGGAATCTGAACAACAAATTGAGCAAAAAATAGTTGTAATTGTTGGACGTAACAGTTCTTAGTGCCCCATATAAAACCGAATCTCAGCTTCACTCCAAAATCCCATGAAACTCAAATCGAACCCTAGAAATAAGCGATTCCCAAATTCAATTCAATCGTGATCAAGAGACAAAAAAATAAAATAAAAATACCAGAACCCTTAACCAGAACATCAATGGCAAAGCTCAAATCCGAGCAGCGTTTCCTCTTCGCCAAACTCAATGATTCGATTGAGCCCAGAAACCCAGTGATTCTTGAATCAATTTAGCTTCGCAACCACCAAATAGAGGAAAACGCGAGGGAGGGAAGAAACGGTAATCAATTACGGAGAACAACGCTAAAGCGACTTCGTTGCATTCCCTGTAGCTATGAACATAATTGAAATGATCATATACATATATACATACATTCGAGGAAGAGAGTAGGCCACAACCGTCGCGTCGGACTCGGCCAAGTCACCGGGGATTCGAGCGGAAGGCGTCGCCGGCGAGGAGAGAGAACGCAGTGCCGACCAAAGAGGAGACAACTGACTGTTTTCTGAGAGCTTTTCACCAAGCTACGATTTTTATTTTATTTTTATTTTTTGGATTTAATCTTCGAATCTTTTGTAGAAAAATGAAGGGAAAAAGAATCATTTCAACTTTATACTAAGTAAAATACGAATTAATAACTAGTATAACATCATTTTAGAGCTTCTGAGGATTCTAAACTGCAATGAAAACATTATTCCAATTTATAACTTTTTTTTTTTCTCTTTTGTTTCTAGAACGGGCTAATAAGATAAGCTACACTTAATTTATCTGTGGGATAGTCGCGATATAAGTACATAATTCACATATTTTAACCGATAAAAAAACGCATGTATTCATAGCGAGAAATAATGATTAAGTATTTAAAATTAACAAATATGAGACGATATATTTTTCGTCTAATTTTTTCATCGAGTTTAAATAGGAGAGGATGGTCGATAGCAATGCAAATAAATAGATATTTTAAATATGATTAATTAGCACTGCACTAAAATATTGATCAATGTCTGTTAAAAAGATTAGACGAAAAAATTACCGCCTCATATTTATTAACTTTAAATATTTTTATCATTATTTTTCAATCTCATACTTGCTCTTTTAGTGAAAATTTAAATTCTTTTACTGCGATTATCCTTAGTTTAAAACGTCGAGACGTTGCATCTGGTCACTCGTTATCGCCTATTTTTTAAGTTTGAGGATATATTTTCACATTTCTAAAAATATAAAGTATATTATTGGTACAAATAAACTAAAAAAATATAAACAAAATAATGTATGTTGAAAGGTAAGATAAACAGAGATATAAAAATACAACTAAAGCGTATTCATATAAATAAATAAAATTTAATATATTTGCTCCCTCTCTTTTGCCTAAAATGCCTAAACTACCCTCAAGAGTTTTGTGAGGGCTTTTCCAAATCCCACATCGGAAGGTTGCAGATAAGAAGCAAGAAATCGAGTTTAATTTAACATCACGAGCATCCTAAAAATATTCTATGGAGGTTAAAGTACCTAACTTTAGAAAATATTTTAGAGATGGATCAGATGAAATTTATTGAACTCTCTTTTACTTTTAACTAGTGGACCGTAACGCGCTTCGCGCGTTGGTGATAAAAAAATTTCAAAAATTAATTTATGTTTATTAATCGAAAATTTTATATATTTACGTGAGAAATTATCATGAGACCGGATGCATAGAAAGTTAAATTAAACATCGATACATAAATTATAATTTATGCCTCAATATAAATATGTAGTTATGTAAAATTGTACAAATATTTTATGTAAAATTGTACAAATATTAATAGGTAATAATAAAAAAGTCTTAATTACTATAAAGAGTAACAAGTGTTGCTGGATAATAATTTAACAAATAAAGTAAATTATTGTGAATATAATTACATGGTATCAACTAGCAATGATCATTAAAATTATTGAATGATGATATGATTAATTAATTATGAACACGGACACCCACTGGCAAAAAATTTAATACAAACGTTATTGATTTTCTCTATGCATCAGATTCTTTTTCCTTTCAAATTTTGTAAATCTAAAAAATTTAGATACCAATATCTTTGTTTTCTCATGACGCCATGTCATCTTTTAAAAACTGTCATTATATATATATATATATATATAGATTTGTATATGTTAAACACACAATGTTAATGTGTCACAGTGCTCGGAGGGTTTCTCTTCGCCGAGCTCATAAACTGAAAAGATAAGGAAAAAAATTGAAAATTTTCGACACTTCACAATTCAAGCTTTCGAAAACAAAAATTGTCTATATCTACGTCAGTTGCTTTTCCCGTTGCTATGTTTCCTCCATGATGTTGGTTGATTGCGCCATTAAAGATAGGCATTTACAAGCTCACAAATCTCGTGTTCGCGTGATCTTCCCGCGCCATAGCAGGATCTTCCGTGGCTGCCAAACGCTCGGCAAATATCCTCCGAGTCAAGCATGTCCGATTTCCTCAGAAAGAAGTTCAAAATTTTCATTTAGGCAATCTATTAACGAAAAGTGAAAGATCAAAGTTGTAGATCAAATAACGGTGATTCGTTTCAACCACGCAACTTGAAGTCGGTTATAAATTTTTTAAAACTTAGATTTAAAGTTTTGAGTTTATAATCAAAATACGATTATAAAACCCGGATCCAAATTTAATACTTAATCTTTATTATATATCAAAATAATAATACTTAATTAATATTATAAAAAAAATATTTAATAATATAAATCTCAACTAAAATTATTGCCGCGAGTTACAAAAGACTAAAAAGAAATTCTTAAAAAGAAATTCTTTTTTTATTGAAAGTAAAATAAAATATCTGTTTTTTAAATCGAGTTTGAATAACCTATTAATCCGGACTCTGGATTTTTTATTTTGAACTCTTAAACCTAGATCCAGTTATAAACGAGATGTGGTTATAAAGATGGTTCAAGTTTAGCCCATATTTGATCGTGATGTTTTTTTTTTGACGACTTCGGTCCGGACGTGGTTCGAAACCTTTATTTTTGAAATTTTGTTACACACTTATCGTTGTCGATTTCTTTAAGGTTGAGGACATTTTTATGACATTTAAGAAAGTATAAAGCATATTTTTGTTAAAAATGAAACAAAAAAGATAAAACCAAAATTTTAAACCTATGAATAAGTTGCTTTCTGTATTTTGAAAGGCGAGATAATCATATAACTTAAGCAGATTTATTGTAATAACAAAATAAAAATAAAAAATAGATTTGCTCCCCTCTCGGCCCACATTGATCTGACTGAACTGAAAGCCCATCTCAAGCCCGTACTGTACTAAGCTGAAATGCCCAAACTACCCTCGACAAAGGGGTTTTGCGAGGGTTTTTCCTAATCCCTCGTCGGAGGTTGCTCTGAGTCTCGCCGGAGAAAGCAACAATGGAGTTCGAGAGGCGAAAGGCGGCGACTTTAGCGTCACTGGGCTCGTCGGAGACTGAAAAATCGCCGAAGGGCTCGTTGGACGCTCCAATCATCCATCTCATCACCGCCATCAACTCTCACCGCTCCTACTTCACCACCAGCTCGTGCTCAGGCCGTATCTCCATCCTTTCCCAACCCTCACCGCGAACCCTTGCCCTAGCCCCAACCCTAGCCAAGCACAAGAAGAAGGCCTCGGGCGGTTCGTGGCTGTTCGTGACTCACGACCCGGCCGATCCCGACTCGGTCGTCGACCTCCTCTTCCCGGCCGAGCCGACTCGGCGCGGCGACTCGGTGTCGGACCTCGTGTTCCGGTTCGAGCCGTTCATCATCGCCGTCGAGTGCAGGGACGTTCCGTCCGCGCAGTTTCTGGTTTCGGCGGCGATAGCTTCGGGCTTCAGAGAGTCTGGGATCACCAACGCTGGCAAGCGGGTGATCGTCGCGGTCCGGTGCTCGATCCGCCTCGAGCTACCGCTCGGGAGTGATCGGGAGCTTCTGGTGTCCCGCGAGTACGTCCGGTACGTCGTCGGGGTGGCAAACGAGAAGATGGCGGCGAACCGGAGGAGGACCGATGGGTTCCATCAGGCGCTGCTGCGGTGCGACGGCTTCAGATTGGCGAGTGCTGCGGCCGAGTGTGAAAATGGTTCAGTCTGTGACGGGGAAGAAGAAGCTGAGGCAATGGAAGAGAAAGTAGACAATGCTCGTTCTGGTAATCTGGTTCTGCTTAATGCCACTGATCGATACTTAATCTCTACTCCCTTCGAAGCTCAGTTCTTAGTGGATGAAGATCAACAATTTGGAGTCTGTTTTTTAATATGATAATCTATATAATAATGTATATGCATTGAATTGCAGGGAAGCTTTCCTTTTAACCTGAAAGCAAAGTCTGAGTCTTTGAAACATTGGCAGGGTCTGTTGAAGTGCCCAGTTCTAGTCTCTCTGTTGCAAAGATCGAGTTAGTCCGCGAACCGGTCGAAAATCTATTCCTTTGGGGTCACTCGGCTAGTCAATTGAGTGGTCAAAACCGTAATGGAGTTCTTGTTTTCGGTGGATTCGGTGGCGTCGGAAGACATGAGAGGAAAAATGATTGCTTTCTGCTCGATCCGTTCAGTGGGACTTTGGAGGCAATTGACGTGGCAGGCGGCCCGTCTCCGCGGTTGGGTCATACGGCTTCTTTGGTGGGAGATTTCATCTTCATTATCGGAGGAAGGACGGGCCCGGAGCATATTTTGAGTGAAATTTGGGTCCTTAATGTTGCTAAAACAGAATGGAATCTTCTTCAGGCCTCTGGTGATATCTTCCCTCCTAGGTATGCCTCAGCTTTTGTCGTAATTATGGAAGAAATATTATAATGATTTTTTGTTTCGTCTTTGTGAACTCTCCTCGTGCAGGCATCGACATGCTGCGGCTGCCGTTGGTCAAAAGATCTACGTGTTCGGTGGACTTAACAATGACTCGGTCTCTTCATCCTTTCATGTCCTTGACACGGTGAATATGGAATGGAAAGAGCTGAACGTCAATGGCGAAAAGCCAAGTGCCCGTCACTCTCACTCTATGGTAGCATTTGGATCTGCACTGTACATGTTTGGGGGCTATAACGGCGATAAAGCACTTGGAGATTTGCATCGTTATAATATCGAAACATCGCGATGGGAAAAGGAAGAGGTTTTTGGGAGAGCGCCGCATCCAAGATTCTCTCATTCTATGTTTGTTTACAAGAACCACATAGGCGTTATCGGCGGTTGCCCAGTTCAGCAACATTTCCAGGAACTATCAGTACTAGATATGCGTTTCAAGAGATGGAATCATATTAAGCTTGATTCCAGTGAAGAAGCTCTGTTTCTACGCAGCACCGCTAACGTATTCCGCGATCATCTTGTTGTGATCGGTGGCGGAGCAGCTTGCTATGCTTTTGGAGCAAAGTTTAGCGAGCCAATTAAAATTGACATGCTTCCTCTAGCCAATTCTGTTGAAAATTTGGTAAAGAAAGACCACGAATCACATGAAGTGGAAAAGAGAGAAACCGAGCATGTTTCTTCGTATTGGGTTCTGCAGATGCAGAAAAAACACGCTAAAATGGGAAAGGATGTATTAAAGAAGTTTGGTTGGTTAGATCTTGCAAGGAAGGTTTATTCCTGTGAAGACGGAATTCATATTTCTTTTCCGGTGAATCAGCATTTCTGTAATATATTGGATTCCTTGGGTAACACGATTGAAGAACACGATGGCGATTCACTCGAACCATTTAAGGTGGAAGGATTAAACGCCAGCAATATTGCATGTTTGAAAGGTTTGAACATTCTCAAAGCATGCGGTGCGACCAAGTTGGCCGATGAGGTTGTTCAAGTAAGAAAATCTGCCAAATCCCCTTTCCAAACAATGAAGGAGGTAGTAGCCTCTCTTGTCGAGTATAACGGTTTACCGGCCACTCTTCTGGAGGACCTACCCACGAGGTATTTTCTAAAATATTTTGATTATTGCCACTTATAATATCTTTTGAGATAGTAATAATACATTTTTTTTTCTCTTTCCAAAGATGGGAAAAATTGGGGGATATTATTGTGCTCCCGACATCATCTATGAAAAATCCGTTATGGAATACCATTGAGAAAGAGCTTTGGCCCGCAATTGCGAAATCCCTCAACACTCGCCGTCTTGCTCATCAGGTAGTTACCATCATATGATTTAGTTGTATGAAAAATGTAGATATTTTTCTCAAATAGTTTTATGTGTAGGGGCGAATTGCTGCAACAGGAACACGGGATAGTGGCTTGGAGATTCTCGTAGGAGATAGCGGCTGGGTTGATCATCGGGAAAATGGAATCATCTATTCCTTTGATGCTACCAAATGCATGTTTTCTTGGGGAAATTTGTCTGAGAAGCGACGTATGGCCAATTCGGGGTGCAGAGATGAGGTTGTTGTGGACCTCTTTGCTGGGATAGGATACTTTGTTCTACCATTCCTTGTCGGGTAACTATTTATTTTTATTTTTTTAAATCTTTCTGATATTTATAATCAAACTGATTTTTGCAAATATCAAATCAATTTTCGAGCACTAAAAATTCCAAACTGAAACCAAAACCAAACCTAACAAAAACATGTACTTTAAAAGAGGTAGTTTTGGAAAACAGTTTGCGTTGTGTATTTTTTTTTAGTGCACGGTTTTAAACGTGATGATCCATAACTTCAATAGAAAAGCTTTGATGTCTTATAATTCACGATATATTTTTTTATTATATTTCATCAGGGCCAAGGCGAAATTCGTGTACGCTTGTGAATGGAACCCACATGCCGTTGAAGCACTTAAGCGGAATCTGCAGTTGAATTCTATTGAAGATCGTTGCGTTGTACTGGAGGGAGATAACAGGACGACAGCGCCTGCGGTATGATTTTGACTTTGACATCACTCTTTTTAATTCCTACCTTTACGAGATTGGACCGAAGACTCAGCTTAGATTTTAGTTAATATTTCCATTTGAATTGAAAAGTTTGAGCTCTGTAGAAATATTATTTAAAAGGGCTCCATCAAAACTCATTTCAATTCGCTACCCGTCTCAAGTATATAGATCCCTTGATTAAAACTGTCTAAATTGCAAGTATTTCTGTAGTCACTTGCTTTGATACCGTTTTTTTGTTTTGTTTCAGGGAGTTGCAGACCGAGTATGTCTTGGTCTCATTCCATCAAGCGAGGGCAGTTGGGTCACGGCTGTCAGGGTATTAAGGTAAAATCGCCTAGCATCATATGTCTCTGCGTTTCTCTGTCAGGGCATTAACCTCGAAAATATTTTTTTCATGCTCGATTCACTAATATCTGGGTGTTGCCAGGGTTGAGGGAGGGATGCTACACATTCACGGGAATGTGAACAGCTCCGAAGAGAGCTCGTGGACAGAACATGTTAAAAACTCAATATCCGACATTGCTATATCTGAAGGTACACCAATCTCAAACCCTATCCAAGCACTTAAACAAATATCCGTCGGTTTTCAAAATGAATCTTCAAAATAAATCGTCCGTGTGATTTCTGTTTGCAGATCGGAGTTGGGAAGTGTCGGTAGAACATCTGGAGAGAGTGAAATGGTACGCTCCACACGTTCGTCATCTTGTCGTCGATGTAAGATGTAGATTGAAGACATAGAAAATCATGTCTACACCAAATAGATCTAGTTTGAGCTAAGAAAAAAACTAGATCTTGTTTTGTTTTTGAATTCCGAGTTCCGGATTCCAGATTTTTCATTAATCTTAAATGATATTCTATTTAGAGATAATTGATTAGCAGAACTATGGACATGATAAAAGCGTTGATTTGTTAAAGAGATAATTAAACAGTGATCAGATTATATCATATGCAATATTTTTGAGTAATTATTCGAATATGAACTACATATTATGATTCATAATCTGACTATTGTCAAATTCTTTTGCTGGGGATTAAAAACACAACTCAGTGAGTTTATACGACATAGTTTAAACTAAAACGACATCACCAATTCGGTTGATTTATTTGAATGTATCCGAGTAATACGGCAATTTCTTTATTTAATTCGGGATATGGATGGTAATAAACTTGAGTTATTTCTATTCGTGTATTTATAAATTTTATATCCCAATGTTAATTTTGACAGCATATTTGTCATAAAAATTTAATGCTTATAGCTCACAATGTTGCTATAATATTGAAACTTAGGTATATATGTCGTTAATAAAATTAGGCTGTATATATACATTAGAGTATATAATAGCCCATTTAATCATGAAGATTGATGAATGATGTATGTAGTAGTCAAGCACAAAAAAAAATAAAAAAAAAATGGTACCGGTTCAGTTTCACCCTTACATGTATATATATAAAAGTGAGAATATACCTTTATAAAAATATTGCTTAAATTATGGAAGCATTATTAAGATATGTATCATTTGTACGGTTATACCCTTAGCCAAAAGCTATCATTCTGATACACCACAAAATAAATTGCAATTAATTTCTCACGAGGGTGCATTTATATGTGTTGATCACCCATCGGTGACACAAGATCATGTGTGTCACAGTCACTTAAAGATAAGGAGCCTATCGGACGATGACATTCAGTCACCATCCGGGGACGATAACGATGAGCCAACGGCTATATAAGCAAAGCTCGTACAGCGGTTAGAAGCAACCAGACCATACAGCAAAGAGAGAGAGAGAATCAAGAAGAGAGAGTTCTTGAGAGACAGAGCTTCTCAGGCGAGTCAGACGGTGGTTACGACGACGACGGAGTACGAAGAGGGAAGGCTCGGGAACGACAGACAGAGGAGCACACTCTGGGGATCTGTCGGAGCTTCTTCGCGGCGTCAAAGAGGTTCGTTCGCACCGGGGTTCTGATCGCCGGCATTCTCTGGGTCTGGTTCATCTCCGATCACCGTGAAGAGCGCTGGAAGACGAAGGTCATCTCGACATCGTATAGCGTAAGGTGGAGTCATCGGAGGGAGCTGTGAAAGGAGCTGTGAGTTTGAATTCAACGGGAAGATCATCTTCTGGAGAAGATCGAATCTTTTGTAACCGGTTGTGTAATTCAAACATCATCGTGATCAATAAAGCGTTAGTCTTTGTCGTCCAATTCAATCGTGTTATTCCGCATTTGTTCGTGGTCATCGATATTCGTATCGGGTTGCTGGGTGAAATCCCCAACAATATGTACTTCTGAAACTTTGCTCTTGAACTCATTGATTTTTTATTTTTTATTTTTAAGTCAGTTTTGCCTTTATTAAACGAAGAAAAGTATCACAGAGCTTCAATAAACAGCCATTCGCACTTCTGATTAAGATTTTAGTGCTATGAATCATATCAAGTTTGATCGTAAACTTAGACTTGCATGTTTTGAAGGAAGAAAATATAGTTTGATAAAAAGAAAGGTTATATTTGTCGTAAGAATAATCAAAAGATACTTCGGTTAGCAAGTTAATGTCGATTTAGAAAAATGTTTTTAACTTTCTACACCAAACAATTTGCTTTAATTATCTTTTTTTTTTATTAATATTTTGACCTCTTTATTTTTAAAGTAAAGTATCAAATAATGGAGCTTTATTCATCTTTGGACGATCAAATATTAATTTACTACAACTTGGTGCCTTGAAAAAAGCACCAAGTTGCATCCAAATGCACATTATTTTCAATTCTTGGTCCTTGAAATAGTAGAGATTGTTGTCTAAATTTTTAAGCAAATAGATTGTATTCGAAGTCATCTTTACCCTTGCATTTTGATATTACAGCATCGAATCGACACATCATAGTAAATGATAATGACGGCGAAAATACTCAAAGTTTGATCAAAGAACCTTTCGTGTACCCAAAATCTAAAAGTGGTGGTAAAAGTATCCGAAGTCACATTGGAGCGTTGACCACTCCATTCTCGTAACGCAGTTAAGTTACCGTTAACTTTGACTATGTGAACAAACGTGGGTTGTTGACATGACAATTTTTTGCCACGTGGAAGAGACCACATCAACCTCGTTTACAAAAAATTAACGAATTAAACCTCTGATTGAGCTCATCCACATGGCAAAAAATTGTTATGTCAGCAATCCACGTTTGTCCATGTGGCCGTTAATGGGTAAGTTATATGCGCTACGAGAACGGACTGGTCAACGCCCCAAATGTAACTTTAGATACTTTTGCCACTACTTTTAAACTTTGAGTACACGGGAAGTTCTTTGACCAAACTATAGATATTTTCGCCATCTTTAACCTAAGTGTAACACTCATTTTTGCATCATTTAAATATTTTCACAATAAAAATACATTAGTGAAAAAAGCTTCACTAAAGTAGTCGATGCATTGATAGTGTGTATTTTATCCTCTATACCGAGTACCGACGCCTACATAGCATAATCTAAATACTTTAATACTTAAGAAGGATGTAAACAAAGAGATATAGTTAGTGGACGCCATGCACGGATGAAAAAAATAAGTAAAAAAACAAAGAATTTATTAATATACATGTATTATTAGATGGGAAACTTGAGAAAATGGCTCAAAAAAACACTATAATTGAACTTTTGAACACATTTAAAAAAATCAATGTTTCTAAACTTTGTCCAATTTCAGACGATTTTACCCCTGATTAATTAACTCCTAAATTGTCCATAAATTATCAAAAACTGTCCCCAAATCTAAATTACTGTCCCTAAATTCTGAAGAAATTGTCCCAAGATGGGACAATTTAAAAAATGTCCCTAAATTACCAAAAGATGTCCCTTAAATTCACCAAAAATTGTCCATAAATTACCATAAACTGTCCCCTAAATTTAAATTACTGTCCCCAAGGATCATAACAAATTGTCCCAAGAATGTTAATTGTACAACCTCCCCAATGTTAATCAGGGGTAAAATCGTCTGAAATTTGGCAAAGTTTAGAAACATTGATTTTTTTAAATGTGTTCAAAAGTTCAATTATAGTGTTTTTTTGAGCCATTTTCTCAAGTTTCCCTATTAGATATCATTGATCGAGTTATACTTATATGTATTCAACTTCATACGTACAAGTAACTTTTGTGTACCGTTGAGATTAAATTCATAACCCTTTAAAGAATAAGTACCACTAACTAAATAAGTTTCGTCGAGTACACGGTACAATTTAGATATTTCGGTTAATATCTCTAAAAATATCAGAAATTAAGATTTATTGTTATAATAGACAATATATAGAATTATAGATATATTGATGCGGGATTCAATGTGACCACATTCATCGTCTTGAAGACCGCCTTGAAGACCACTCAAGGGTTCACATTCTCAAGCCTTGTTTCAAAGACCGCGTCATTTTAATATTTATAATTCCTATGTTCATGTATTTCAATTTATGTCCTAGTTCATGTACTCCTTGCACTATAAATAGGAGCCTCTATGAATGTAGTAGGGAGAAGTTTATGGATGAATTAAAATTGAACTTTGAGCTCTTTCCCCCAAATCGAGAGTCTCGTGAGCTAACATCGAGTTGATGCCTGAGAACCGATATTCGTGCGCGAATTAACGGTGATCGGTTGCCCGAAATCTAGTTATTCGTGCACGAATCAATGAACAACGATAGGTTCTTCGATCAATATTCGTGAGCGAATCAACGATCAAGAATATCTATCCCTCTATTTATCTTCATTTCGATTTCTGTGTATTTCCGCTGCATCATATATAAATAGAGTAGCCGATTAAACCACAAAAAATCATAATGGGTAGCAAAATATGTGGGTCCTTAGAGCACTAAAGTCCAAGTGTTTGAAAAGTTAGTGTCGGTGGTGAGAGTGAGTGTAGTGTATGCCTTGGAATTGGGACATTGAAATGCATAATTTAACCACCATTTGGGTGTTTGCGTCAATCATTATTACATTTTTTCTTCTCTAAAGTTTATAAGTGTTGATTTTATTGATTGTAATATTTATTGCTCATTTTTATAACAATAATGCCTCTTTTCTCCAAACACAATATGTTTGATGTATTTTGAAATTATAGGCTTTTTGCTATTTTCATATAGCAATTGCCACATTAAAAATTTAATGCCCTTTGAATTAATTTATTTGGAACTCCTTTACTGGTCATTCTCATTCATTTTGCTTGTAGATTTAGCTTTCCACCAAATGCATCTTTTAAAATAAATAGACATAGTCTAAATAATTGGAATACATTAAAGCAACTATATTCCTAAATCCTAATCCTAATCCTAATCCTAATCCTAATGATGTGCTTTAGGATGACTGATATAATTTAGGATTTGGAGTTATTGACTATATAGTAATACTGTATGCGCTGTATTCAGTATTGGCACATATCATGGCCTTGCATATATAATTACGAGTCTTTTTTCCTTTTAAAAAAATTGCTCTAATAGATCAAGGGAACTTCATTATATGATTAAAAAAATACATGGACATAGACCAAAGGATAGGAATATAAATTACGTACATGCACACGTAATAATGTGCATGTCTTATTCCACATACTTGCATTATTGTAGGTTATAATATACAAAATTATAATATTATCTATGGGTTATTATAATTATAACCCATAGACAATGATATATCATATATCTATATATATAGCTATATATGGTTAAATATTTTGGATAAGACGGTCAAATTCAAGCATGCCCTTTTGCCTCGAGATCCATTTTATTCAAATCCTTGAAATAGTCAAATGTTTTAAACTTTTTTTTTATAAAGGAACTTAAACGTAATTGATAGGGGTGAAAGTGGATAGATCAAGGTATTAAATTTCTCGAATATCCATCGGCATGCCCATCGAAAATCTTTTTTCGATGATATGCGAAACGATATATCCATCGACATATCCATCGATTTACCTATGAGATACCAATCGACAAGCGATATACCCGTAAAATGAAAAGTGCGAAACGACATCGGCAAGCGGTATTTAAAACCTTGGATAGGATAAGATATGAGCATGTTGACTAACCGTATTCACATATGTGGATATAAAATAATTGTATCCATTAACTATTTTTATTTTCGATTATCCAATTTAAATGCGGTTGGCGGATAGAATTGGTTAATTTAAAGCGGATATTATCCAATTAATTTTGTTAGTGAAAAAACAAATGCATCATACATAAAAATATAGTAAGAATAGTGAAACATAAAACATTCAAAAATATCATAAATAATATTTCATAAAAACCAAAGTACCAAACCATATTTGTATGACATAAAAGACCACAAAAAACATATGGTCTAACACTAGAATATTAGCTACATATTCTAGAGATACACATATGAATACAAACTATTATTAAAAAGCCAAGATGAAATCTAAATTATAATAAATATTTTATTCAAAGTAATCAAATCACAAAGACAACAATAGACAGAGTAGGAGTATAACCTACCTAGTTTAATATAAGGGACTATTCAATCCACGCACTAATAAAATAAAAAATATTTATATATAATTAATTATTTTTTATTTTTAAAATTTGGTTGCGGTTAAAGCGGATATGCAATTTAAATTAAAAAATATAACCATTAACCAATCTAATTCTGAAAAGCAGTTGCGGATATCCATAACCATATTAAGCGGTTGATTAAAAATAGATTAAAAAAAACGGATATTTTGTAACGGAGTGAATAGGATACAGTTGCGATCAGCGGGATGGCGGATAAATATTTCAGCCCTAGTAATTGATATATGAGTATCGATGTTCTGTACATGGTAATTAGACTATTAGTTGTTAATCATGCATAATTGCTGTATGAAAAATCTAATTAATTCTCGAGAGTAGTGACCCCCACGTCAATTATTTGATTTGTTTTCATAAAAGTTGGTGTTCCGTTATCAATCAACATATATGAAGCTAATTAATTATTTCCAGGTACAATGGTCCACAATATTATCGTATTTTGAGTCCCCTGATAAAGCATTTCGAATAATAAAATAAAATAAAGATTCGTATAAGATTTAAGAAGATTTATTGCTCACACATTAATATGAGATGTTCTTATTATAAGAACATGTACAGTACTTCATTTTCTGCATTTTAATAAAGAAACTAACGATCGATGGAAACAATGTCATCACATAACAAACAGGATAATTCAAGTATCAGAGTGTCAGATATAGCGATTATACAATATCAATTATTTTTTGAAATAATAATACATGTTTTCATTAATTGCAAATAGGATTTAGTCCAATATGATTTCATGATCATCTCAACTTAACGAAGCTTTGAAATACAAATTTAAAACAAGGCCAGTTTTTCAGTTATATCGGATGTTAAAAGAGGTTGCATATTAGTTGTGACACACATCAGATGTAGATCTTTTCAGTAGCGGAACCATGCATTAAATTTCGAAGGCTAATTTTTAATGTTTTATGAAATTATACATGAGATGTACATGAAAATTTTAACAAAAATTAGAAGAGATTCAGGTAAAATTTTATATCAGTTTATACTAAAAAATTAAAATAAAATTCCGTGTAGGCAGTTTGGAGTTGCGAAAATATAGATAATTACCTATATCAATTATCCTAGAACCATACAAAGCTGTTTATAATAAATGAAATATTATATTTATTTGTTACACCTGCTTAAAATATTACTAATTTGTTGGTAGACACTTCTAATTATTTTGTTTCTTTTAATATATGAGATAGTTACTTTATATTTTGATATTTGTAAATAATTTATCCCAAATAAATACCTAAGTTATTTTTTGTAAATAAGTGAGATTTACTTCTCACTGTTGGAATTATAGATGAGTGGTCTCTGATTATTTAATAAGATATAAAAAATCAAACAAATAAGTGTGTTTGTGACAGTGATGAGTATGTAAACACTATACATTACTACTATATATATATATATATATATATATATATACATTCAAACAAATAATTATTATATGATTATATATATATTATCTATAAAATTCATGGAATCTACGATGATATCATCTATATTTTATATTAGACAGTGACTTGTAATTATAAACTTGTATAATTAACCAAAACCAATTCTCAAGAAACCGTGACAAACACGTCGCTGCTGAACTATCAAACGCTCTTCTTCAGTAAATACTGGGCGTAACGTAACGTAACTACATGTTTGTTTACTAGGTTAAAGTCTTAAAGAGCGTCGCCTCACATGGCGAATTATCCAACACCCGGATTGTTTGATGGCCCGAGTTCTCAAGGCCAAATACTTTCCGGATTCTTCGGTGCTTAACTTTGAGTGTAAGAGCCACTTTTCCTTCCTTTGCAAAAGCCTTTGTTGGGGCCGGGATTTAGTGCGGCGGGGTGTTAGGTGGCAAGTCGGAGAGGGGAATCTTAGAGCTTTCTCGCAACCTTGGCTCCATAGACCCGGTAGCTTCTCCGTCCTCTCTAAGGAACCCGACGATGGATACCCTTGGAGAGTAGCCGATTTCATTTCCAATGGGAGTTGGAATCGGGATCTTATCACCTCTATGTTGATTCCGTTTGATGCCGAAGCTATTCTAAAGATTCCCCTCGGAAGCGATGACTACAAAGACCGCTTGGTTTGACATTTTGAAGAGGATGGACACTACACGGTTCGTTCGGGTTACCGCCTTGCGAGGGCGGAGGTACGAGGGGGGCCCTCGAGTTCCTCTTGTGGAGAACACCATTGGTGGAAGAAATTATGGGGTCTCCAAATTCCGCCTAAGGTCAAACATTTTGTGTGGCGGGCGTGGTACGAGGCTTTACCTACGTTCGGTGCACTTCGGGGTCGTGGTGTGGAGTGTCTCCCTTTTTGCAAGATTTGTGGCGCGTTGCCGGAAGACACAAACCATGCATTGTGGTCGTGCGTACGGGCTCAAGCTCTTTGGGAGTGCTCGTCCTTGCATAAATGGGCGGAGAAGACGGCGGCGGTTCGGTTTCGGGAACTTTTTTTAAGGGCCCTTGACGCTCTATCCACGGCGGACTTGGAGTTTTTTTGCGGGATCCTTTGGGCGACGTGGTCCGACCGTAACTTAAGGCTCTTCGAGAACCATGCCAAATTGCCGGAAGTGTGGATCGAGGAGATTGTGTGTTGGTTTGCTAGCTTCAAAAAATGCACTAGCGGTACGGAGCATTTGGCCTTGGCTCGGCCTATCACACGTCGAGGGTGGTCGGGGACCGAAGACGGAGGCGTCAAACTCAATGTCGATGCGGCGTGGGACAAGGATACCGGACGAGCGGCATTCGGTGGGGTAGCAAGAGACAACCGGGGAAGACTCATCGGGTTTACGGCAACGTCCATGGAGAAGGTAGACTCGGTCTTATCCGCGGAATGTTTTGCAATACGCCATGGCCTCCATTTCATTCTTGAAAGGGGTTGGACGGTGTCGGAGGTGGAAACCGATAGTTTACGTGCAACTCGCCTTGTCAACGGGGGAAGTCTTAATTGTGTCTAAGGTCCGATTGTAGCGAACATTAGGAACTTGACTAGTGTGGTCAAGTGTCGTTGGGCTCCTCGTTCATGTAATGAGGCGGCGAACCTTGTAGCTCGATCCCGGCTTGCGGGCCGTATTCCCGACATGTGGTCGTGTGTTTGCCCGGAATGGCTTGTACACACTATCCTTAGGGACTTAAATCCCGATCATTAATATATGGCTACGTTTCTTCAAAAAAAAAAAGTCTTAAAGAGCATCAAAATCAGGACCCCCAAACTTTTCATTTATGACACTTCTTACCACGTGTCCCTCTTTTCCTCTCACTCTAGCCCCAACACTAACCCTCCATGGCGCTATATAATAACAACGCTCGGTACTGCCAAAAATATAAGCAGACAACAATGGCCACTTCCAAAACCTCTCGCTTCTTCTTCTTCTCCTTGGCTCTGCTTGCTGTCTCGGCGTTGGCCGTTTCAGCGGAGAGCAATGACGAGAGCAAGGCGGGCCTGGCGATGAACTTCTACCAGGACACGTGTCCGCAGGCGGAGGACATCATCAAGGAGCAGGTGAAGCTTCTGTACAAGCGCCACAAGAACACCGCTTTCTCCTGGCTCAGGAACATCTTCCACGACTGTGCTGTTCAGGTATATATACACAAGCAACAAGCTCATCATCTTCTTTGTTGAAGTGGGCTGATCATACACTGTATGTGTATGTGTATGTTTGTGTAGTCGTGTGACGCGTCGCTGCTTCTGGACTCGACGCGGAGGTCGCTGTCGGAGAAGGAGATGGACAGGAGCTTCGGGATGAGGAACTTCAGGTACATCGAGACAGTCAAGGAGGCGCTCGAGAGGGAGTGCCCGGGTGTCGTCTCTTGCGCTGATATCCTCGTCCTCTCCGCCAGAGAAGGCATCGTCGCGGTATAAAAACTACCACTCTTTCAGTTTCACTCATCATCATGCCTTGTTTTTTTGTTTTTTTTTTGTTTATATGTCGTTTGATCCGAGCTTAAACATGGCGGAAAGTGGTCTGTGTCTTCATAGCTCACTTAGTTTTTTTTCATGCATCAACTTTATTTTTCAGTCAAGTAATTTTTTGTCTAAAACAACAATATTATTTTTCAGTCTATTAAAAAGATTAAACTACAAATAATTAAAAAAAAAAAGGTTAACGGCAACGTAAATAATCAATTTATTTATTTTCCAGACAAATAATTTATTGTCTTTCTCAATAAATATTCTAAAATTTATTATTTTAACTTTTTTTTTTTAAGTTTTGCCCACTTTTTAATCGATTAACAGATTAAATTAAATTTCTTGGATACGTATCACCTTTTAAAAATTTATTTTTTTAGCTGAGTTGAATATCATTTGAGATATGGGAGGACTTTACTTTATCAGCAAGAGGATGAAATTTTGGAAAAAGTCAAATAATAAACTTTTAGAAGAATCAAATTATCATCAATGAACTCTTGCTCAAAATCAATCAGAACAATTAGTAATAACTTCTTTATATTTGGATAATATATATTTGAAATTTTCTTGTGATTGTTGGTTGTCAGCTGGGTGGGCCCCACATTCCGTTGAAAACGGGGAGGAGAGATGGAAGGAAGAGCAGGGCGGAGATACTCGAGCAGTATCTGCCCGACCACAACGAGAGTATGACCGTTGTTCTTCAGCGGTTTGCCGACATGGGCATCGACACTCCCGGTGTTGTCGCCTTGCTCGGTAATACATCTCTCTCAAATCTGCACTTATATATGGCCATAAATAACGAGAAATATATGTTATGCACATCATTTGTTTTGAAATGTCACTCTCATTTGAAGCTTTCCTTTAGTGACCATTACACCACGCCTAGAAAGGCTTATCCATAAAAGCGCGCATGCATGTGGATATATACTAGACTACAGAGTCAAATTATACATAACAAACAAAGCCTAAAACTACCATTTTTAATTGAGTTTTTTTTTTTTTTTTTTCAATAGTTCCTCTTGTAAGGACATGGTCCGTCAATGGATCTTCAAAAAAAAAATTGCGCTAATGATCTATCTGACAAGAGAGTATATTGCATCAGTGGGGTCCGTTTGAGTAAAAATTAGTGTCTTTGGTTCTCTTAATAAAGATTTCGTGCTCTGACAGTTGTTCAAAGTTATTAAAATTAGGTTATTTATGCTATAAATAATGCATTTCATAAATTAATTGCCCTAATTTAGTGACTGAGAAAGTGGCTAAGTAGGCGAAGCAGAACTCCTATTAAGCTTTAGATTTTTTTTTTTAAATAAATGTTGTACCTTTTTATCTATTATATAATTGCTATATACAATATTAAGAAATTACACATTATTTTTTCCTGATTAAAATATTAATTTAAAATAACGACTTGAGGTGGTCCACTAGTGCAGTGAAGTTTTAATACGAAAAACAAGTTATTATTAACAAGTCTCACCATCAAGAGCTCATGACTCATCGCATGTGACAACAACTATGACTGTAGGGGCCCACAGCGTGGGTCGGACCCACTGCGTGAAGCTGGTGCACCGGCTGTACCCGGAGGTGGACCCGGCCCTGAACCCGGGGCACGTGGAGCACATGCTGTACAAGTGCCCCGACGCCATCCCCGACCCGAAGGCGGTGCAGTACGTGCGCAACGACCGGGGCACGCCCATGGTGCTGGACAATAACTACTACCGCAATATCCTGGACAACAAGGGCCTCATGCTCGTTGACCACCAGCTCGCCACCGACGCACGCACCAAGCCCTTCGTCAAAAAGATGGCCAAGAGCCAGGCCTACTTCTTCTCCCACTTCTCCCGCGCCATCACTCTCCTCTCCGAGAACAACCCGCTCACCGGGGACGCGGGCGAGATCCGCAAGCAGTGCAACCTCGCCAACAAGCTCCACTGATGCCATGCGTGCATGCAAGGTTTGTTTTAGTAGTTTGTGTACGTACAATGTAAGTGTAACTATACCTAATTATATGATCATCAATCATCAGTCACGTGAGCTTTTCACGAGACGTACGTGCATGGTGACATGCATGTTGAGCGTGGTCAGAGGCGATGAACAATAAGATCGGAGTTTGTTGATGATGTGTGGGAATGGGATGTTATGGTTTAAGAGAGTACTGTAATCAACGATCGTCGATCGTGTTTGCTTTGATGTTTTTATTTATGTTATAATTATATATTGTCGAGATGTTTATGATGAGAATGTAAATGTATGAACGGTACTGATGAATGATGCGCGTGGCTTGGCCTTGGGATATTAGTTTGATGATGCTTCCAAGTTAAATGCATTATTTAAACGTATAATTATAATTACATTATGAAGCATGATGCGCAAAGAGTCCTAATTTTTTTAATTAAATATGAAAAATTAATTAATAAATACTTTAAAGATTTTAAATTTTACTTAGCTTAAAAACGCCGACAAAATACAACAAACTCAAGACCGTGTCAGACACATGATACGCTCTAATTATTGGAGTTGTGGGTCGGTCGTACTCGTGTGGACCGGAGATGATGGGTACGTGTCATGTGATGTAATGATATGGCTCGAGTCTTGAGAGTACTTTGATATCTAAATGTTATAACCTATGAATATTGTGATTGTCTATTTTAGTGAATGGGTGATGATCATCAGTTAAATAATTAAATAGTACATGCCAAAATGGCGATTAAAACGGGTCACATTTTTCCGCCAAAATACAATGGCAATCTAAAACAAGGAGTCCACCGCAGGTGGGCTCGTCTCTCGCGCCATTGACCGTTGATTTATTTGTTTCTATTAATTAGTCAGTTGATACAAAATATAAAATTCATTATACTATATAGTATTGTAAGTTGTAACATAGTAGTGATATATGATGGTGTCATGTGTGTGAGCCATATAATTATATGGTTGGGACCCCACCTTGAGTGGCACACTCTACACAGTGATGAATGATAGATGATTTAAAACGGTGCGTATTAATGAGTTATTTCGAGTTAGAGGCCGAACAGGCATAGATACAGGATAAGGAATTGGAATCCATATACATGTAATGTTTGGAATTTATTTTAAATTATCGATCGAAATTATATAATTAATGTTGGGGACAACGATATGAATCGCTAGAAGACAAAGCCATGGCGGCAGAATATAGTCCCTCTCCTTCTTTTTGGTAGGGTATCAAATATCAATCATAACTTTCTTTTTCTTCTTACAAATATAGTATTGGAAATATATTTTATATTCTTTAAAAACTTTTTAAACCCACAAAGGTGTAAATATTATTTGAAAGAGAGGCAACTAAGGACTAAGGAACAATATGTTAATATATAAATATTAAATTTTGTATTGCAATAGAACTTTTATAAATTAAACTTATCGACAGGATTACATAGAAGCCATACTCTGATAATAATGTTATTTTAATGACCACGCAAGGAAAAAAGTGTTTTAAGCATGAAAATATCATGTTGAAGTGATAATTTTCACTCAAAATGTACCAATGATGAGTTTTTTTCTTAAAAATTATTATAAGATTAATGACGGTTTTATAGGGTTTTCATCAGTTTATCTTGTCGTGGGTAGCCCGTCGGCAATTTATAAAAACAAAATGATTTACTATGAAAAAGTCGGCAGGTATTCTCTAATCTTAATATTTCATCGGTTACCCACAACATTTTTCGTCGCCCATTGTCAATTATGATAATTAGTAGCCTTAAATAGAGCAGCAATTTTCATTAATTTGTATAGTCTATATTAGCCATAAGATAAGTATACTAGCTTAATTGAGGCCCAAGTAGCTAGACTTTATTCTTCAAGCAACTAGAATTAGAATAGTAAAGTATTGCACATAAATCTGTAGAGAATAATGCATCATGGTGTGTTTGTTTTCCCTCTCACGCCGGCTTTGTACTGCTTGAACTGCGGTCGCTCTCGGCCTCCTTCAGCCCCGAGCCATGTGCCTCATGACTCCCCGGATTGCGAGGCTGTGGAACGTGAGTGGACACTTGGCTCCTCGAGAATGGGAATGGCATGTGGCCGTGATGGTACGGTGAGGTGTAATGCGGATGACGCCAGAAGTACATCAGTGTGGGAGGAACAAAGGCGTTTGTCGGGTGATGCGGGAGCATTTGAAAATACGGGCCTGCCATCTGGCCGTGGCATGTGATGCTAGGGCTCATATTAGCCCCGGAACCGGGCATCGCACGCGAGGGAATCGTCAATGATGTTGCTTGTGTGCTGTGCGGCCGCTGCTTCGTGTGGGAGTTAGCTTGTTTCTTCTTTTTCTTCTTTTTCGCCATTGGTTTTTGTCCCGTGAAACGCTGGGAACTTGGACTAGCCTGTTAAGATTAAAGAAGAACGTGATTGGACTTAAAAGCAGGTGCACGAGACTCGACACGGTTACTTAACAAGTTAGACGTGTTTGGATTTATCTTAAATGGATCGGATTCGATAGACTAACATGGTAAGATAATCATAAAACCGGCACCAAGAAGATAACATGTAGACACGATTAAATAACAACATATTTGTTTATATATTTTACGTTGATGATTAATCGATTACTATAATATTTTTAATTTGAAATTTTACATTATTTACTCATATCAATTATGTTCATAGATGAATTTATTAATCTTATTCTCTTTTTTTTTTTTTTTTGAAAGAATTAATCTTATTATATTAGAATCGCGAAATAATACGATAAGTAGGATCCGGGATGTGTCTTCTTTTAGGATGGAAAATACGATTAAAACACGTCAAGACACGAAGTTCGGTCCTTATAATTAACAAGACAAAATATTGATTATATCCAAGTGATGTAGTCTTACAGCAGGATGAGGATCCATTTCTGGATGTTGAAGAAATAATTCCTCTCCCTCAGCCTCCTCGTCTGTCCTGTAATACTTCTGCAGCAACTCTAAGTTTCGGTAGTTCGTTTCCTTCTGAACCAACTCGTTGGGGAAACCGGCCATGAAGAGAAGCGAGATTCCCAAAGCCTTGAAGAAGAAGCTCCCGTGCCGGACATTCGCGAGCTTCGCTTCCCGGCATACTAGCGGCCCGAAAGACTTCAGCTTGTTCCTTCCCATTCTCTGCCTCACATACCTATAACCAATATATATAAAAATACAACAATATATCTTACATATATTGAAGAAGAGGATTTGCTTACTCATTCTGAGGAAGATTTCTCGTCCTTCCTCCGTACTTAATACACAGAAATAAGCACGACGGACAACCAGAATCCAATGGTCGCATCGCCTTCTCTTCCTCTAGAATCCGAACGAGACACAGAGTCGGATTCTGTCTGTTTGGATAGAATATTTTCCTCCGTTGACCGGGATTCTCGTAAACAACATGCTCCTGGTACCGAATCAGCACAAAAACAAGAGATAAGGGACTATAATATGTGCCTTGTAACCCAAGAAACAGCATATGATTACTAGCCCTATGTTCTTACCCCAGGATTAGTGGAAGACTCAAAAGGCTCACCCTTCCTCAAGATGCTAAAGTGGCTGAAATCCAAATCGTGCATGTCGTCGCAGCCGTGCTTTATCCCGAGCGACGCGAAGACAACAATCTTCCTCATAGTGTGAGCCTGAGCGTTGACTTTCTGCAGACACTCCGACGCGATTATGCCCTGCACTTCTCTCGGACAAAACGCCACTTTCAGAGGCTTTCTGCAACGTGAAATGTCTGTTGATCTTGCTCGAAAATCCGTACTGTTAGATACGTCTGTTCTATTAATGCATTTTACTTCCTCTTTGGCCTCTTGATTCGGCTCCAAAGCGACACGTATACGAGTTATCGCATCGTCATTACCGTCGTCCTCATTGTCTACACTATCATCCGTGTCGTAAAAATCCGCCGTTGACTCGCCATCTTTGACCTTTTCTTCCATGCTCATCCAGTGTACCAAGCCCAAGCATTCGGTCTCATTCCTCTGCTCTGAAACAGTTTCGCTTATAATGGCGTTTTCGGTTTCAGCTACTACTTCTGTTTTCTGCCTCTTGAACTTCTTTCTTCCCTCTTGACCCTAAAAAAAACCCAGCACAATACATATATATATCTGTGTATCTATATAATTAGTAAATAAAACATGTACGTAAATGAGGCATACTTGATCAGTTCTTTGGTGTATTTGAGCTTCGAGAAAGGAAATCTTGTTCAAAAGCTCTTCATTCTTTTGTCGTTCTCTGTGTAACTCGGCAGAAAGCTCAGCGATTGCATGGTTGACATTACTCTCTCCTTTGACCTCTTGCTTCTCTACGGCGCTTAATGCAGAAGAAGCGTTGACCAGGCTTGCACTGCAAGCATATTGACTCTCTACCATAATATCACCATTGATCACCAATCAAAACCATGATACACTAAGAGGCAAAACCAAGTATCACTAATAACTTAAAGTGCAAGTCGAAGAAGAAAGAGAAACACTATTTGATAGAGAGTTGCGAATAGGAAAGTGAGCGCTATATAATAATTTAGTAACTCAAAGAATGATTATAATGTGTGTTTTCTTCTTGTTTACGATGTCCCACGAGGAAAAGACATGGGACTTAGTACGGTTTTAGAAAGGTAGTGTGTTACACCTTTCATTGTTAATTAATTTTAAGGTGGAAGGTCCGCATGGTACTTCATATGGTAATAGAGCTCATTAAGCTCAAACGAGCACTAGTCCAAAAATTAAAAACGATTCGGCCTAAGATAAGTGAGACCGAAAAAGCCATCATCTTGAGTTGTCATGTTAAGTTCCACATGGAAAAGACACAAAGACTTAGCACGGTATAAAAGGTAACGGATTACTCCCCCTCATTGACAATGCTTTTAATGTGGAACTCTATGATACGAGCCTCACGATATGCATTTTTTTTTAGATTTACCAAACTAGTACAATTTTTTATATATTTTTTATGAAAGTACCAAACTAAACGTACCGATATGATCGTCAATAAAGTTAGTTTAGTAGTTGAGTATTTGTAAAATTCGAACTTCACCATATATATATATAATTAAAAATCAGGCCCTATTAGTTTATTTTAAGGGGATAAAACTAAAAGAAATGAGATAATTAAGATTGTAACAAAAATTTAACAATCTATAAGTTAAATAAGATCCCACCTTATTATAAACAAAAAGCTACACATGTTCTTTACTTAGAGACTAGTGTAATTAATTAAGTATTCTTAGGGAACCCTTAAAGTATTTGAATCCCCATCACAAAATGCTAGTCTCTAGGTAAGTACACATTAATATAACATTATGCTATTAAAGAGTTTAATATTAGACCACGATTTTGTTAATTCTTGATTACGCATTCTTTTGTTTTTGTATATGTGAATCTATCAGATAGACTGTCTCCTTGTGCGAGTGAAATAACAATATCTGTCTACTCAGAGCGATGAGAGAATCCGAGGCATAAAATTAGTAATACATACACACTATTGATAATGATATATATATATATATATATATATATATATATATTGCGTGAATTTGAACAATAAATTTGCTCATATAAAACGCTGCAACATACCTACTTTCTAGACAAGAACAAATAAACTATGCTCTATCAGGTTACAAGGTATTTTGTTTTAATTATTGTGAACTTCATTGGTTGTTTGTTACCACATTTTTCCTTTGTCGTATCATATGTGAAGGATATATTAATAAATTTGAAACGAAATAACGATACACTTCATTTCCGACAATTCTATTAAAAAAATATTCTATCATGTATCGGCTAGTTGGCAAATCAGGTGGTTACGCAAATTAGAAAAATACGTTTATGTATATCGAATCGGTTTTGTTATTTGAATGTTTAAAGAGACCCTTGGGTATTTAGTCGATTTTTGGACGTGCGATTCTCGATGAACTTTTTAAGTCCAAAAACAAGATTGCACGTAATTTGATATATAATTGACTAAAAAATGAATAAAAGAAAATGTGCGCACACGTGCATGTGATAGTGAGGGACAGTGCAGCAGGCAACAGAATAGAGAGCTCACGTGCAATGAGAAATTAATAGATTGTTTCTTCTTTTTCACGCATTCTGTGTCACCGAATATATCAAATGAAAACCTTGGATACCAAATCAAATATAAGAGAATACACACACACACACATATATATATATATATATATATATATATATATATATATATATGCATGTGTGTCGTGTGCGTGTGGTGTGTCCGGTTAAGAGAGTGAACGTGATTTCAAGTTTCAACCTCCTGAATAGGTCCATCTTGAGATAATGACAAAAAAAATAAGTATATCAAATAATAATGATAATAATATTACTAAGTCTAAAGGTATTATGATTTATTCGTAAGAGAAATAAGTCATCTTATCTTCAAGTGAAGCCAAAATAAGCCTGAAATTCAGGCATTTTCACTTGCAAGTATTGGAGCCACAAAGCAGATACTATATGGGAAATCCATAATATCATTTTAAGGTCCCAGAAAATATATATTTTTTAAATGAAATGAAAAGAAAAGATAAGAAAAATAGGACAAAAGTTTTAATGTAATGAGTACATAAGCATTGAGCTAATCTTTTCACTTCAAGACTTTAGACTAATGGGAAGAAGAAGAAGAAGAAGAATCTATGATTTAATACATAAATTACTCGGACAATGTTGTACTCGTTCGTCACTAACCGGGTTTCCAGAGAACTGATCTTCCAATCCAAACTGTTCAAATTTCTCTGGTTTCAAAATACTCAAAGTGTACGTATTCCGATTTCCGGGTTAGAGATGACTAAAAGAATAAGTTCAAAAAACCGTTTGTTCCACTGTACAGATTCAAGAATCAGGACCACGTACATCTCCGTGTTGAGCGCCTAGCGCCATTAAATGAGCTTCGCCGGTTGTTGGGTTCCGCTTCTCATCATAGCGCAGAACTCTTCGTAGTTGATACGACCATCCTGAATTGCAAAATAAATTACAATAAAATTTGTGCAACTTAATACTATTAAGTGGTGTAATTTATTTGAAACTTCTCGAGCAATGTAACTTACATTGTCGGTGTCGACCTCGGCGATTATTTCTTTGACGTTAGCTTCTTCGGCTAGCCCGTGCTCCTTCATGGCACTCTCTAACTCATCTCTTGTGATAAATCTATCATCATTTAAATCCTCAATTATATGTCTTATCAGTTATGTACACTGATATTATTCCTTATTAATTGAAATCTAAAATTTCACGTAGAGCTCAGAACTCACCCGCTATTGTCCTTATCAAAATATTGGAACACTTTGTACAGATGCTCGTCTCTTTCGAGTCGGTGCCTGTGCATCGTAGCGGATATAAATTCAATATAATCAATCGTGCCATTTCCGTCCACATCAGCCTGATATAAAACACGCCAGTTAGAGAGAGAAAGAAAGAAAGAAAGAAAGAAAGAAAGAAAGAAAGAAAGAAAGAAAGAAAGAAAGAAAAAAAGCATCATTAATCTCAAATTTTGTTAGTAATTTAATTGCTTACGGCCTCCATAAGTTGCTTCACTTCGGTCTCTGTAAGTTGCGAACCGATACGAGCCAAGCCTGTTTTCAGCTCCTCGTAGGTGATCGTGCCACTCTTGTCGGTGTCCATGTTGGTGAACATTGCTTTGAGACCTTTAATTTCTTCCTCGGATAGATTCTCGGCAATGACCTAAACGAAACATTGTTAAGATCATGTTTAAACCTCAACAATCGATTGATTATGATTTCGAATAAGTACTCACCTTTAAAGCTAGCTTTTTAAGCTTATTCATTGCTCTGAACTGTTTCAACCTCGAGAGAACAGCACTGTCTATCGGCTTGTCTGGCGCTTCTCCTTCTCTAAGCCATGGATGCTCTTATAATACAGAACATGAACATTCCGTAAGCTACAAACAAATTACACATAATATAGGAAAAAGCGGAATGATAATTACACAAACGAAATTACTTGCTTAATGATATCAAGCACATTCTTACACCATATCTAGTGAAACATACTCTCTTGGATCACATATTCGTATGAACATTTGGAAATAATTAGCAGGATCAGACGTTCGATAATTTAATTTTATACCAAGAACTTGTGCAGAGGTTATCCGCCTTTTCGGGTCCGGGGTCAGCATCCTCTTGATTAGATCTTTGGCAGAGTTTGAGATCGTAGGCCACGGTTCACTCTCAAAGTCGATTTCCCCTTCCAATATGGCATCAAATATTCCCTTTTCCGTTTCTGCAGTTCAAAAAACAAGATACGAATCCGAATTCCTATTTTGAACATCAAAAAGAAAGAAAGATAGGAACGATATTGCTCAAAATCATTTTCAAAATTACCGCCCCAAAACGGAGGAACGCCACTGAGTAGAATGTAGAGGATCACGCCCGCACTCCAAACATCGATTTCCTTCCCGTAATTACGACGCAACACTTCTGGAGCAACGTAGTAGGCGCTCCCCACTAGATCACGGTACACTTTTCCTGAGAGTGTCAACATATTACAGAATTAAGCATAAGAATATCCCCTGAAACATGAGTGCAAAAATCAACAAGAATCGGAAACCTCGTAAGCTATTTCAAACTCATACACACTAAACTCTAGAATACACCACTCCCGAAACCAAGCAACCACGGACCAAATGTGACCCAGAAAACACGTTCCCAAGAACTTCAGCGCTCGAAGAAAACCGACATTGCTTAGAGCCTGAAATTAGAGCATAGACTCAACTTTTCATCAACCTAAAGAGTATACAGTGAAGCTTTTTTTTTTGGCATCAAACATTGCTTTAGTGGCAAGTTGCAAACCGCAAAACCAATCCTCGCACGCGCAAGCTCCTAAACCCTAAAGCCTAGACACACCACTTCCGAGTCTTGCAACCACGAACCGAATCGGCCCCAGAAAACACATTCCCAAGGCCACATAAGACTGAAGTTCTCCAAGCTAAGACTAAAGTTCCAAGCTTTTTAGCATAAATCCTTACTTCAAAAGGAAATCGCCTTTTACTGAATCATACCACATGCTCCTAAGCTCCCAAATCCAATCCAAAACCCTAGAACAAAGCAACCGCGAACCCGGAAAACTGACCTTCCTCAATGAAAACCGAGAGCCCGAAATCTGCAGCCTTGAGCGCAGCATCCTCGTCCTTGCTGGCGAAGAGGAAATTCTCCGGCTTGAGGTCGCGGTGGACCACGCCCATGAAGTGGCAGATTTGGACGGCGTTGGCTATGGAGCGGAAGAGCTCGGCGGCGTGGCGCTCGGAGTACTGGCCGCGCGCGATGATGCGGTCGAAGAGCTCCAGCCCCGCGCAGAGCTCCATCACCAAGTGCACCGAGTACCGGTCCTCGAAGGCGCCTCTGATCTCCACGATGTTGGGCTGCCCGGAGAGGTGCTGCATTATCTGAACCTCGCGCTTCACGTCGTCGCGGTCGCCCTTGCTCGCCAGCTTCCGCTTCAGGATGGACTTGCAGGCCAGCGTCTCGCCCGTGCCGTTATGCGTGCACAGGTACGTGATCCCGAACTGCCCTCTTCCCAGCTCCTTCCCCAGCGTGTAGTGCTGCTTGATGTCGTCGTACGGCCGGCCCAGGATCGATCCCGGCGGCGCCGCCTGAGCTGGGTTCGGCGGCGGAGGGGCGGCCCGGCGAGGGGCGGGAGCTGGGATCGGACGGTGAGCGTGGTGAGTGGTGGTCTCTGTGGTGGTGGTCGTGGTGGATTGCTTGTGGGCATTGCTGTCCGGGTGCTCGTTCTTGCTTCCGCAACAACCCATCTTCTCAAGTTCGCTTCTTGTGAGTCGAGCGGATAAGAGGGGAGAAATGGGAAGGGCAAAAGGGGGTGTTTTGAATAGTTTGGAGAGCAGTGGGTGTTGTTTGTCAAGAGTTAAGAGTAATGGGGTGGTTCGGACATGAGTGGGGAGAGGCAGACAAAAGTGTCAAAACGAGATTGAGGAGAATGTTGAATCTTCCAACTCCAACCCACGCTTTAAACGGGTTTGTACATGTATTTGGTTGTATGTTAGAGTTGTCATTACGGACGGGCCGGCCTGCCCGTCCCGCATTTTAGGCACCCACGGGCAGCCGGCAGCCCGTAATTGGGTTGTCAAATTCGTGTTGATTTTTGAGTGGGCAAAACCCGTTTGTCCAGCTTTGTAAACGGGGTGATCCGTCCTGATTCCGTCCTACCGCCCACCTTTGAGTACAGGTGGGGCCAGCCGAACCGACCGTGGGTGTGGGCGGGGGCTGCCCCAGACGGGTAATGGGCTCCGGTAATGTCTTGTTGTAATGTCTTTTATCTTAAACTACTTTTATGAAATTGCAAAATGCTCTTACAATTTAAGATATACGTAATTAAAAGATAAATAATAAATAAATCCCTACCTCTAAAGAATGATAAATGTTTGCTTGGCTTACATGACTTATTTGAAGTTATATTTCTACACTATTAAAAAAAATTATAAGAATACATTAAATGTAAATCGTATGTAAGTTAAAACTTAGAGAACAATACTCTACTTTAGGAGAAAAATTGCTATGTTTATTAGAAATTTACAATATAATTATTTAGCCCTGATAAGATGACTGTCGTTTGACCTTTTTGACAAGGGACGCAGATATTTAATTAATAGAAATATTTGCTTAGCAGTTCTTTAAGTATGAATGAAAGCCTATGAGATATTAGGTGGACTAAAATGATTTATTGGAAATAAATATAATCAATCATAGTCAATGCTCCTTATAAATGGAATGAACTAACAAGTCAATGCTCTTTACAGCCGACAATGGCCGTTGATTTTGCTTATGAGCTGTTTTCTTTGTTAAATTGTTTAATGACTAGCAAGCTAATATCTATATATTAATTATAAATGCCTTTTTATGCGCTCTATAAAGTCTATTTTATATTTTTTTCAATGTAATAGAAAAATTAGTTTAAAAGGCATAAGGTGTTAAAAGTTACCAAAATGAACACGCAAATGCGCCTTGACAAAGAAATGTGTTTGGATGGAAAGTGACAAACGTTTAGAAACGACAGTGTTTGAGTCAGCTTGTGGATTTGATGCCTGGCATTATTGTCGTTCTTCTTCCAATGTCGTTTTTAGGCCATGTTAAACAGAAACGTCATATACCCTTTAACGTGATATATACATAATACACTATTACACTTACACAGAATAACTATCATGCCAATCAGGGGCGAATTTATGTATGCTTGATCGGGATCGGCCTTGCCCGATTGGCGAATATATGTATGGTTGATCAGGATCGGCCTCCCCATTGAGTATGAGATTCCGAGTTTATTAGCTTTAAAATTAATATATTTACATAAACCGTAATATTAAAAAACTACACACCTATATGGTCAACACATGCATAACATGCATTTTAGTGTAGTGATTTTTTTTTTTTTTTTTTTATGGCATATAGCGCCCAATGTCCTCAAGTTCATACCTTCTTTTTTTTTTCAAATAAGCATTCGAAATTAATTTTTGGCGGCTAAAATTATTAAATACGTTCTTTCTTACAAATAGGTCCCTGAACTTTAGTTTTGACCACGGATTTGAATACCGTTTTTACCGATAAATCGTTTGCTGTTATCGATGGACTAATCGTTTCCCGATGAATTTATCGATAAAAACTTATAAAATTTACCGTTTGCCGTTATCAAAACTTATCGAACTTCTCGATGGGTTAATCGGTTATCGATGGATTTATCGATAGAAAACTTATAAAATATTTTCATGCATATTTTACACTAAAAAGTAAAAACATAACATAAAACACTAATAATGGGCTCAATGAGAAGCATGTTTTGTTTGGGCCTTGTGGAAATAATGGGCTCACACTCACTTTATTATGTATATCTCTATTTTATTTCTATTTTGCATTTAAATTATACATATTATTATTTAAAAATAATAATTATTATATACAAATAAATTATAATAATTATTATCTACAAATTATAAGTTATAAGTCAAAATGTTCTCTTTAGTTATTTACTATTAAACAATATATGATTTTTCGATAAATTTTGCACAAAAAAAAAGAAGAAGAAATCAGAGTCATATTTTACCAAAATAAAATATTTGAAACTCATCAATTATCAATTATACAAAATCTACCCCACTGATGTAATATATATAAAAAATTGAAGAACAAGCTCAATTTAATCAAATTCTAAAGAATATGTACTTTTGCCGCAATAATTGAAAAATGCCAAATTACAACAAAAAAAATATTTCATAGTCACATTTTATAAATTATATATAATATTTTAAAACAAAAATACGCCAAAAAATTCGATTAACTAACTAATTTCCGATACACAATAAGTTCACAATTTGAGAAAATGTCAAATTAAAAAAAATGTCAACCTCACAGTTTATAAATTATATAGAATGTTATATAACAAAATTACATCAAACAAACTGAAAATATAGCTCAAGTTCAACAATTTCTGAAAATAAGTACTTTTGTCGCAATTATATAACCGTGCGGACAAATCCTAAAATCACCCCCTAATCTTCAAAAAAAAAAAAATACGCAAACCATCATAATACATTTGTATTCCATCAACCTAAAAAAATCAATTTCAACAGTAACAGTTGATTTAAAATCTAAAATGTACAATCAAAGTAATATGAAACTCAAACTTGAATTTTCATTCAACATAATAGCTTTATAAGTAACTACAGTTGAACCTCTATAAATTAATAAGGTTGGGACCAGAGAAATTTATTATATTATCGTGGTAAAAATTGAACTACGTTAGTATAGTCGGGACCGGAAAAAATTATTAATTAATCGAGGTATTAATTTATCGAGTATTAATTTATAAAGGTTCTATTGTATATAAAACTATAGAATAAAATTGTGAAAATCTAACATGATTCATACATATACAACATTTAATCTTCAAAACACTCAAGATCGATCCAAGAAAAAAAAAACCCCCTAAAAATACCTTTAAATTCCAAGATTACAAGAAGTTAGAACTTATACCGTGGTTTTTGGAGAGTTTTGAGAAGCAGCAGCTCCAGCGAGAACCAATGTCCTTCTCCAAGCGATTCTCTTGATAAGGGATAAGATTTGTTTAGGGCTAGGCGAGAAATGTGGTGTGGAGGCTAGCTTTTCGAAATTGAGCGTGAAGTCTATAATTTTTCGAGAATTTGCTCTTCATAACCTTGAGCGATAAGTAGTTAAGCTTTCAATTTGAAAAACCGTGAAAACTATAAAACGGCAACAATTAAGAGAGATAAGTTACCAAAATGCTAGTTTTTGGAGATAATCGCTCTATTATCGAACGAAAATTGCGATTTTCGAATCCTTGGTTTTGACTATTAAATACCATGTGGGGCACCCAAGTTGACTGCGATGCAGCACGCCACATGGAATTTTTCAATGATTTTTTGAATTTTAATTAATATTTATAAATTAATAATTTGATAATATAATAAATTTTGACGGTCTTAACATTATTAATTTATAGAAGTTTTACGTGAAATATACAAAATTCATACTAAAATTATTTCTACTTTTGAGAAATAAAACACATAATAATAATAATTTAAAATTATAATCGTTTGCGATTGTATTTATATTTAATAAATTATTTCTTTAATAATCTAAAATTTACTTCCTCAATCCCAGACTCGAGACAGAAGATAATCAATCAAATAAGACAAAAACAATTGGAAATAAACGCAAATAAGAAAACCCAGAAAAGAAAAAAAGAAAAATCTATGGTTATGAAAGATTGTAAGTTGTGAGTTCAACAAAAGTTCATTAATGACAGAAAAGAGAAAAGACATGTTTGAGGGTCCCTTTCTTGAAAAAGTAGGGACTGGAAAAGAGCCAAACGGTGCCCGATATTCCCACTATTTTTCTCTTATTTGTCATCTTTCCATTTTTATTTGCAGTTTCGTCCTGTATCGAAGCTTTGTCCAGTAGCTCTATATGACCCCATCTCCCAACTATCTGCCACCTTCCACTAAAAGCATACATTTTTATTTACCATATACTCCCATCTTATCTAAATTTTTAGTTTAACCCCAGGCTATATATAAAAATGTCAGTATGACCCTTAAAATTACGAGGCATACAATACATATACAATAAAATTTTGATAAATAAAATATTTTAATCAAATAACTTTTAGTATAGCCCTATTTTTAACCAACACACCTAATTTATACCTCGACCAATTAATAAACAGAAAAAATCAATAAAATTTACGCTGTCGATAACATTTATTTATAAAAGTTCTATTGTATTAGACACAAAATAACGGATCAATCTTAAATATCTTATTACATCGTAAATACTTAAATATTTTCACTAAATAGTACATGAAATATACATATTCGTCGGTCCAATACTTATATTACCTACTGAGTAGTAACCCCAAAAAATAATGGCAATTAATAGAAAACAAATATTATAAATATTATTTTTTTTAACAAATAATGGTATTACAAAGCACAAAATATTGTTGAAGTCCATTTACTTTGTCTCGTCACAGTCCGTTACACAATGTGATATGTATGTTTACAACTAAACTCCGAAAACGTTAATATTCAACACTTTTATTGTATTGAAATGTAAGCGTGTCGCTACTTTAACAAATGTTAAACTCGATAAAGATAAATCTACTTCTTGACATTATTTTATAGTTTTTAGATACTAGTGTTATTAAAAACTACAATACATCGATACATTTATTATAAATACATCGATAGCAATAATAGTCACTAATGCCGTGAGCTGAAAGGGCAAGTTGTACAGTGCCGCAACGCGTGGGCAAAAGAATGTGCTGATGAGGCGTTATTGTGCAGGTATGGGAATGCACAATTAGCAGAGATTATACAGATATGGGACCGTATGGTTAAACATACTTGAAAGAATTGATTGGAATTACATATGTTAACAAGATGCATATTCTTTTCGGTATCTCATTCGTAGGAACTCCAAAATTAACTGTGTTTGACTTTGAGCAATCTTTGGATGGGTGACCTCCTGGAGTTTTATCGGGAGCGTGCGAGTGAGGACAAAGCAAGCTGAAAATACTCGTGTTGGCATGTGTGGACAGTCATCAATTCGATAAAGTAGCCGGGGCGTTATTCAAATCTTTATATCGATTAGAAATCCCAACCTTCATTTTATGGGCATGAGTTAACGACATTTTTTTTTTGGAATAACTTACCGAGGACATGTAGAGAAATTTCCACAATTTTAAAAAGTGATTAAATGTTCTCGACCTCACATTTTAATTTTGTATTATTTATTATTATTATTTGTTATCCGTGGATATACCTTGACATGGATTACGTCATGTCTTCCACAGCGAAGTTTAACTGTTTGTGTTCCACGCTTTATGATGTCATCCAATTGCCTTATCTTTCTCTCCTTTGCTTCTTCTTATTTTTGTTTCTTTACGATACTTGCTCGCTATTTTGATGCACTCTGGAATGTCACAAATATATTCCGAAATTAATAAAATCTATTGATTAATTAATTAATTACTTGCTAATGTGAAGTGAGCTGTCCTAATCACGTACATCTTGCTAATGGCCTTCATGCACTGAAAAATAACGTATAATATGACAGCTGTCAGTCGAGAAAAAAGGCCAAACAAATTGCACTAATTGATGCACAACTTTGATTAAAATGGACTAAATAATATAAATAAATTATGTACAATTGTGAACATTATTGATGGATAAATAGAAACATGATGATCCAAATTAACACCAAAAGAGAGAGTGAGAGAATACAGAGGAATCAAACATGGAGATTCAGAATCCTGATCTGGGCTCATCTGCCAACCGAGTGAACTCGTTTCAGACCGAGTCAAACCGAGCTGAATCATCGCCCTATGAAAATTATATATCAAAAGTCATACCAACAAATAATCCCCAACTCTACTACAAAATAATATATATAATAAAACTATATAATAAGATTATCCGGGCTTCAGTATTTTGAACTTGTATCTCCTTCACCCGTTGAAACCGGTTTGTCTCCAGACCGCATCGCGGACCCGGGTCATGTCGCGGCCCTTGAGAGTCCGGCCGACGCCCTCGAACACCGAGGTTGCCGCCGTATTCCTGGTGTGCGCGTACTCGCGCGCCAAGTACTCGTGCGGCGGCACCATCTCCGTCTCTGACCCGTCGTCGAAGTCGCAGTCCGAGTCGTGGAGCGACCCCACCGAGTCCACCCGCAGGATCTTGCTCCAGTCGGGGACGTTCACCGGCGCCGACGACGCCACGTGGCGTGGCCCGCCACGTTGCACGCCGTCACTCCCGTTCCCGTTCCCCCGGAACTGGTGGATGATCCTCGACGGCACCGTCTTAGCATCATCGAACGCCTGCGAAAGCCCGCCCGGGTCCCCGTTGACACCCCTGCTCCGTCGGGAGGAGCCTACCACGCCTCCGGGCTCCGTTCCCGGCGCGTGGTCGTCACGCGCCGGCGCGTCGTCTTCCATCGTTGACCATACGTCTTCCTCGCCGAACTCCGGGTCTTCGCCGCCGCCGTACGCGTAGCTTCCGAGCAGCCTTTCGCTCCGGCTAACCGTCAGTTTCCGGCCTTTGGCCATTTTTTCATAATCGGAATACACTCTCAGTAAAGAGACTGTAACTATCTATATATATATTAATTTAAGTATCTCATAAATTAGGAATAAAAAAAGAATGAATATTAGGACGCCATTGTTGAGGAGCTTGGTTTTTGGGCATAGTTCTTGGAGAGGAGAAGGGTGTGGCTGTATATATAGCGTTGAGCTCTGCCACGTCATCGTGTGTTTGCATTTGGTATGAATTTCGAGTTCATTTCATATACAAAGCTGTGTAAAACTCCTGATCTGTGGTTATTATTTAAACTTAATATTAATATTAATTAAAATTGAAATTGAAAGTGAAAGAAAGCGAAGAGGCCGTCACTCGCCACGTAAGGAATGTTATGAGATTGGTCAAAAGACTTCAACGTTCTCACGCGCCTACCAACGCACGTGACACGCGCGATCTCAGATTATTTAACCATGTCGGGGCTTACAAAGAGTTACCGTGTTAATTTGGATTCAAATACGAAACACGATACACTTATGAGTTATGATATGAGTTAATGGATTTGGGTCGACTGTAAATAAATTGAGTCGAACTTTCCAAAAAGATAATTGAATAACGAGGGAACGCTTGACGAGCACGATGATACGATAAAACTCAATTAGACACGATTAAAAAATAAAAAATTATATTTTACGCATTTTATATAAGTTTTTATGTTTGATGAGACTCAATTAGACATAGAGGACGAATGTAATAAATTCTTAATTGATTTTAAAAATTTAAAATTGTATAATTAATAAGCTAAATGAAATGAGTCTGAAATAAATTAATTTATCATTTAAAAATAATTGAATTGTTTAAATAAGTTAAACGAGTAGACAAGATTATAAAATGAAGGGAGTCGGGATTTATAATCTTCCAACACGACTAGTAACGAAGCGGGTCTAATTACATAAAAATAAGTAAAATAAATAAATAATTAAGACACGGCACGAACACAAAACGTAACACGAACTGCCACTCCTGATTCACATTTTTTAGAAAAAAAAATAAGTATTCATTTTTCCTCATAAGAAATTAAGGTTAAGACGTCCACTTTACCATTTTTCTATCCGATTAAGAAGTGTCTTTACAACAAGCAACATTTTCTTTGATTTATTTAAAGTATTTAGACTCAATAAGCCATTGTAGAGTTCTGTTGGGTTACGTAATTTGAACAAGTTTTGGTACATGAAATATACACGAATCGGACAACCGAACTAATAACACTACTTTGGCCGTTTTTATTTGTGCTTTATTACTTTATTTAAACAGTAAATCCACCTCATAGAGGCTTTAGATTCACATCATCATTCATTTTTGGAATACCACATTTCTTTAATGAATTCGAGCAATCAATTCATGTACGTGAATTGTGATCCTTCCATTCCATAATTGATGAACTTGGGTGAAATTGTTTTTTTTTTCTCAGCGACTAACGAGTTAAAAAATCGTACTATTGCCTAAGCACCACAAAAATTTAGTTTTTTTTTTTTTTTAATTATATACTCGCTATTTTAATTTTTCTTTCATTTTTTTATATTTGCAAAAATAACTTAAATACACCCTCAAATTTTATACCTCTTCATCATTACTACTTTAAGAATTCAGAATTGTACTTTTTAATAAGGGCAAAAATCTACCATCTATATTTAAAAAAAATCCAGAACATCACCAATTATTATTTATAGATTTTTATTTTTTTATGAAATTAATTATAAATTAAGAATAGTTATATCATAGTAATCTAAAAAGGGTGTATTTTAGCTATCTTAAAAAATATGGGGTGTTTTTGCAACAAAAAAAGGCACTACATATTGACGTTATAAAAAGAGAGAAATGATTTATTTTTGCACGTCCAATAACGCTTCTAGAAGAGCGAGAAATAAGAAATTAAGAATTACTGCGTGATGGACCCACTGAACCATTCAGGTGTGACAGGTCCGATTCAGAAGTGCCACGTGTCCATATGCCACGTGTCGGAAAGTTGACGGCCAAAAAATTGTAAAACGACAGAAAGACTGAAAGGAAAAAAAAAATTAAACTTAATATTATCTTAAAGTACTATAAACAAAGATTAATGCATAATTGATAGTGTATTAAAAAAGTTAAATTATTAATCACCATTTATGAAAAAGAAAAGTTGATGATCATGGCCATATTGGATGGTGCAAAATGGGAGTGTGGTGGGTGGGTCCATTTTGTCACTTGTCAAAACTTAACAATTTATCTATTTCTCAATCATTCACTCTCAAATGCTTTGGCAATTTAAATGCCAACAAAATTGGGAAATCAATGCAAAACACTAATGTTGATGCACATAACTCTAAAATCGAAATTTCATTCAACCAATAAATATCATGATGTTATAAATCGGCTAAGTTTTTTTTTTTTATTAATAGATATTTACAGTTAAAATACCACAATACGTCTTTGAAGTTTGAACACTGCATATTCCAATAATCTAAAAAAAAAAATTCGTTGAATTTTTGGCATAATAAAATAAATTTTAAAATAGGGTTATTTTAAAAAATGCTCATTTTGTGTCAAAGGTTTAAGAAAAATGCCCACTGTGTGTATTTTTTACTCTCACACATGGGCATTTTTCTTAAACATTTGACACAAAATTGACATTTCTTATAATTTCTATTTAAAATATGTCACATATGAAAAAGGGTAAATATTTTATGATACTTTTACCGCAGATATCCCTGTGATACGTAGATAAATTCATTGGAGTTGTGGACTGTTGTTTGAGCTTGCCCATCGCTGGGACCCGACTAGTTTGGAGCTGGACCCACATGCCGTAGTAGTAGAGCATCCTATGCTACGCTTTCTCTAGTATTTTCATATACATATTAATGGGTAATATAACACAACAATATCACTAAAAAAAAAAAAACAATAGATTACAATAAAGGACAAATGAATTAAATGGCTTCTATAAGTTTGAATCATAATCGCCATCTTTGCTATTGTGTAAATTATTACCTTTTTCACATATGTAATCGATATGTTTTGAACCGACAGCCAAGAATTAATATTTTTGAAACTACACTTTATTTTAAATTTGCAAATAAGAAATTGAAGTGTGATGTAATATCAAAACTTTAATTCTTTAAAAAAAATTATATATAATATTTCTACTGTAAAACATATTGAATCACTTTGATTTGTTGAATGGTGGTCATTACTCATTAGATCTCACTCACTCACCATTTGATTATTGTGACCCAGATGTAAATATTTAAAGGCAAGTGGTTCCAAAAGGCTATTATAGAGTAGCAAGTACGATTTATAGGTCCAATATTATTTTGTTTTCCTTTTGCAAACTATTAATTACCACCCCTTCAAAAATGCATGTGACCCACCATAATTATTTCTCTATTTTTATCAATAAGACAGCTTAGTAGTACAATAAGAATCAGAAGCTATTTGCATGGTTTTTTTTTTTGAAAACATAGACTTCTTTCATTAACAAGGGAGTAAATCCCGATCAACACAATTGAAGAGCCAAGTCGGGCAATTGAGCACCCCTATGTCCGAAATTAAACCCGATAGGCGAGACTTGGCAATACAATTTGCCGACTCGTTACATGTTCTCGGTATCCACCGGCAAGTCCCGGATAACACACCCATCCTAACAATATTGCCGATACTCTCAATGATCGGTCCTTGAAGGCTTTGGAGGCGGCCACCATTGACAAGCTTAACCGCCCGGCTACAATCGGATTCCACCTCCGAGATGGCCCAACCGTGTTCTTGGGCGAAGAGCAATCCATGGTGAATGGCTCTACATTCGGCCGACAACGCGGAATCCACATGTTCGAAAAGGGTGGCCGTAACACCAATGATGTATCCCCTATGGTCTCTTACTAGTCCTCCAATACCGGCCCGCCTCGTACCCGGGTCCCATGCCGCATCCACGTTGATCTTCAATCCACCGTGTTCCGGTCTAGTCCATCCGGATTGCGCCGCTTCGTGAGATTTCATATGTCCCTCCAAATCTTGATTACACTTTTTGAAGTTGTCGAACCAAGAGGAAACCTCTTCCACCCAAATCTCCGGGGCTTTGTTATAGTTCTCGAACGTCCTAAGGTTCCGGTCCGACCACGCCGCCCAAATGAGCCCGCAAAACAATTCCAAGGAAGTTCCCGGCAAACCTTCAAAGGCTCTAAAACATATATCACGGAATGGAATATCCCCGGTTTTATCCACCCACCTATGAAGCATCGATGCACCCCATATCTTTTGCGCCCTCGCACAACCCCACACCGCATGGAGTGCATTCTCCGGTAGAGCCCCGCAAAAACTACAAAAAGGGAGACATTTGATACCTCGACCGCGGAGCGCCCCGGAGGTTGGAAGTGCTTCAAACCATGTCCGCCACACCAAGTGTTTAACTTTAGGAGGAATGTGGAGCCCCCAAAGTTTCTTCCACCACCGTGGTTCCTCGGATTCCGAGCATGACGGTCCCCCCCTAGCCTCCGATCTTGCAAGTTTGTAACCGGAGCGGACCGTGTATATTCCGTCATCCTCAAAGTGCCACACCCAACGATCTTGGCATCCCGCATCGCCAAGGGGAATTTGTAAAATTGCTTCGGCATCAAAGGGGTTCATAAAGTTTGTGACAAGTTCGCAATTCCAACACCTTTGGGAGATAAAGTCAGCAACTCTCCAAGGAAAATCGTCATCCGGTTCCGGTGTAACCAACTTGAAAGCCCCCGCTCGCGGAATCCACGGTTGCCCAAAAGCCCGGATGTTTCCATCACCAATTTGCCAACGTAGGCCTCGCCGGACTAGGTCTCGTCCCCAAAGGAGGCTTTTTCCAAGGAAGGAAAAGTGAGGCTTGCATTCTACGTCAAGTACCGACGAGTTCGGGAAGTACTTGGCTTTAAGAACTCTAGCCATAAGACACTCGGGGTGTTGGAGAATACGCCATGTAAGACGTCCGACGAGCGCACAGTTGAAATCGCCAAGGTCTTTGAATCCGAGTCCGCCTTCCATCTTTGTCTTAGCGATAGTCTCCCATCTTTTCCAATGAATTTTCCTTTTATCCTCCGTACCTCCCCACCAAAAACGAGCAATGAGGCGATGGATCTCGTTAATAGTAGTCGTAGGGAGTCTAAAAAGACTCATGGTGTAGGTGGGTATCGCTTGGATGACCGCTTTCACTAGGACTTCACGTCCTCCCGCCGAGAACATTTTAGCTTTCCATTCTCGAAGAAGCTTGTGGATTCTTATAGTAATCTTGTTAAAAGCCGCCACTTTCTTCCTTCCTACATGTGTCGGGAGTCCTAGATAAGACTCAAGCGCCTCCACCACGGGCATATTGAGGGTGGTAGAGAAGTGGGCCGCCATCGTCGCCGAGATATTGCTAGAGCAACACAACATTGATTTTTCCATGTTGACTTTTTGTCCCGACCCTTTCTCATACGTCTCGAGGACGGAAGAGATGGCATGACAACAATCATCCTTTGCCTCGCAAAATATGATGCTATCGTCCGCAAAGAGGAGGTGCGAGATCGGTGGCGCCGCGGGAGTACAAGAGAACCCACGGAGAAGGCCTAGTCGTTCTTGGCCCCGAATTAGGGCGGAGAATCCTTGCGCGCAAACAAGGAAGAGCTATTTGCATGGTTATTAATATTATTATGAAGGTGATTTTTTTTAGGAGAGATTAAGGAGAATAAGAATATGTTTTATTATTTGAGGTTTGAGTGTAGTGAGTGATTGGCTGGCAAGTCTCAAGTTCAACACTATCCGATATTATATTACGTAACAATTATAACGTTTTTAATATAACATTGATAACGATACGAAGGTAATTATATGATTGTTTATTATCATGACTTAATATTTGCTTAGAGTTTAACCTATTATAAGGGTTTCTTCTTGTACGGAGGAATATCAGAGAACATATTCTGATGCCAGTTTCATGTTAATCTCACACGGCCAAAATAGAATATTAATTTTGTAAAAATAAAAATCATTCTCAATGTAATATAAGAAAAAAGGGTTTAAAATACTTTAAAATTATAGGTCTCCAAAAATTATTGTGCTGTAAAAAAAAAATATACGTATATTACTTTTTGTACATCATTAATATCAGGAAGCAAAACTTTTGAAAACAATGTCTCAGAAAACGAAATATGATGAAATTATTGTGTACAAGTCCAACGTGAATTTTATTCACCACACATTTCGAAAATGGGCAGAGAAGACAGACATTGACAATTATGGCCTTGTCACGATCATATTAAAGCTCGAACAAAACCAAAATTCATGCACAGATAAGAGATTCCCTTGAATTTCAAGAAAAAATTAGTTATTACATAAAAAAAGATTCCCAATAATTCTAAGGCCATGGGAATTTAGTTAACGATGATAATCACATGTTGTGGTTTTATACTTTTATTCATTAGGCAAGTAGGGTTTATTTTATTTATTTATTTGATATCACCAATCAGAACTCACCGACTTTTATGGTTCTTGTTTACGAAATTGTCACTTTCAAGTTGGACATTTATCTGTGTTCTATGTATCAATAATAATATGTGTAAAAAATATGTCTCTGCTTCTTATTCTTACTTATAAGAACAGTTGAGTGGGAACAAAAGAAAAAAATTACACGACTTTACAATCAAAACGGATAATATCATATCGAGTATAGAGTGAGGAGTTACAGATGGTACTAGAGCCTTGAGCCAACCAAAGAGTGATAAATGAAGATGTTACTTTTGTTGGGTGGGTTGATTGTGACAACCGTAATTTCGTGAGCACGAGAGCAAGACATAGTTTAAAACTCTAAATATGATAAAATATGGTGTTTTATAAGGTGAATCGTTCATCTCTCAAATGAGCCTTCTCGAGTTGGCCCAAAAGCAAAAATAGAGAGACCCAAAGCCGATAATATGATTAATATCTGTATGTTGAGTAGAGTAAGAGTTTAAATTATATATTGAGATAAATATACTTTACTATGACGAGGCAATAATCTTCATCCTTTTCATATATATATATATATATATAAATATACTTTCCAAATTTTATTAACATCTTACGACTAGTTAAAGGGAATAAGGGACTGTTTTCATGTAATTATTCTTTTTTATTTCTAAATTCTATAGTATAAAGTTTATAAACCAGTTAATAATTACTAGTTGATGAGTTTGCCCTACTATGTTTCTTAATAAAAAAAATAAACTATTTGACGTGTTGAAATTATACAATTGTGGCACTAAACAGACACTTCACATCCTTATTTTTTACATATTATTTTTGTGACGATTGATGTTAATTATAGATCAAATAATGTATTTTAGTATATTGATATATGCCTTACGTACATAAATGATCATATTATGTGTATTAGGTAGGAAAAAACATATCTTTATAACTACAATATATATATTATATAACAAGTATTATTTTGGTTCTCATCCTCAATTAAAAACTATACTAAGTCTACTAAACAAAAAAGTGCGGTCAATTATGAACGTGCATAAAAAAGAAGCTATGGACATATATAACTTAAATATATATTTCCAAAGTGTATAAAAAGTTTTTATTACTATTTCTTTTTATTATAATGTTTAAGAAAGTGAAATAAATGGTGGAGATCTTCTTCATATCTTTTTTTCTGATGGAATCTCCATATTATTTAATCAGTTGTATACTAAAAAGGGACGAGAGAACAAACATTTTCTAGCTTTGATGCTCATAATTAGTTATTAATCATTATTATATATAGACAAATAGCAAACAAACAAAAGTATAAAAAATAAAAAGTACATTAGAATTTGATTTCTGTCGATCAATTAACTTTGTCAAAGATTCCAATTATATATATCAGAATATGTTCAACAATTATAACTTCCTGTCCATTGATTGTTAATTATAAGCCTACAACTAGAGCATATATATATATATATATATTTATATAATATATTGTTTTGATTTAGGAGAATCTTGCCCTTTGGAGACTAAAAAGGTTTAAACTTTAAATGCATGTCTTTTTAATATTTTCCATTTTTCTTGGAATACTGCATACTGAACCATTTCTTTATTTATTTTCCATTTCCGAATTATTAAACTGCATATTGCACATATATTTCTTATATAAGTGGTGCTTTTATAAGCAAACGTGAGTTATCATTTCTAATTAAATGGAATATATATATATTAATTGTTTAATTTCATAGATTTATATTCCTAATGACCAAGGACTCCTATTTGAAACCATGCAAAAGATTATGCAATACATCACATGTCAACTCAGAACTATATATATATATACATATATTATACATTGATAAAGTATGAATATATAAACAAACAACTCTAATTTCATGGATCTTCTTTGGCTTTTTTCATGATCATATTAGTCATATATATATATATATATACTTTTATGCATTATTGTTTCACTGTATTAATGTCTAGACGTTTGAAAGCTCTTTTTGATGGCATATGCGCGTGGTTTAGCAACTTGCACAAAGTTAGCCAGCTAATTAATTATCAAGCATTAAACTATAATGTTTTAAATTAAGCCCTAAATGCAATTTGGTTTCAACTTTCAATCAACTATGTGTTACATATAATTGTGTGTGTGTTGTGTCGTATTCAAATGATTTGATTACGTCTTTCTATTTTATCTTTATTATTGGACCAAATTTGCCAGTCAATATATATATATATATATATATACACAGTATATATATGTATGTGTGTATAATGCACAGTGTATTGATCTTTAAAAATTTAATTTTCGCAGTTAGATACTCTACGTCGAAGTTTGCATAATTAATATTTTTATAGACTAACAGTACGAACCATATTGGAAGAGACAACAATGGGATTAACCCTAAGACGTGTCGTTTTCTATTGCAAGAAATGACACACCTGAATTTATTATTGGGATCCATGATCATCTTACTATGTGGTCATTTTGGGGTCCACGTTACAGTCTGAAGCTCAAGCTCATAAGTTCATCTTTCATTTTCAATGCTTCACTTGAAATCTGGTTATTGAATATATATCGGTATAAATAACATATGGTGTATACATATAGGGGCGGAACAGGAGGCGAAAAAAATTAAGTTGGAATATTTAGAATATAATATAATATAATAAATAAAATATAAATTATTTTTGTAATTAATTTTTAATAATCGATAAAATATTTAGTGATACAATTATACGATTACAAATATTATAGCTTAGTGTATAATAAAAGAATCTTTATACAGCTGAACCTCTATAAATTAATAAGGTTGGGACCAGAGAAATTTATTATATTATCGAGTTTATTAATTTATCGAGGTAAAAATTGAAATACGTTAGTATAGTTGGGACCGGAGAAAATTATTAATTAATCGAAGTATTAATTTATCGAGTATTAATTTATAGAGGTTCTAATGTATTAAGAGATGACTAATAATAGAGATCATAAATATTGAAAAAATAAAGTTGATGGGAATTGAACCTTGGTTTTCAAGGAGGGAGAGTTAAAAAATAGGCACTACACCAGAGTATTAACTTTATTTGGTTCTGATACATTTAATATATATATATATATATTAATAAAACTGTATATATTTATTCATTAAAAATCACAGATTTGAATCAAGTGGGGGCGGCCCCACTCGGCCCTCAATAAATCCGCCCCTGCATATATACATATACATTACATGTGTTACATGAACATGATAATACGTATACATAAAATATAGATATATACTTTATGATTAGATCATTATAATTTATATCGATGCGTCAATATTAATCATCCACAATTTCTTAAATAACTACATGAGTGCAAACTTCTCTCTGCGTGTGTATACACTGTATATAACTATATATATTGTGGATGATGCTGTGACTTAAGAGTGTGTGAAGTGTATATATATGTGCACGCGCTTGCTCTGCGCTTTTTAACGTACTCTGTATGCAATTATTATTATTTGGCCATTAATATTGGACTAAACTTTGTTTACATTGTTTCTTCATGTACGTAGCCATTTTTTGAAATAACATTAATAATGGACATAAATAATTCAACACATATGTATATCATCTAAAATAATGTTATTTTTTTTTCATTGGAAAGCATTGAGATCTATCTATCCTTATTTTTTCACTAGTTTTTCTTCAAATGAGTCATATGAATGTTTATAACATAAGGTATTTTTTCTTCTTTGTATAAGATAGTTTAATGACGTCATGATATAAATTGATGTGGGCCACAAAGCTATATTATGAAGGATTAAAAGGGGAAAAAGAGAAGAAGAAGTTGGTGGGATGTCGTTTTCAGTCCATATGCAACTTGGTAGCTATATAAATATGTATTTAATTATTAGTCTCATCATACTTGATCAATGATTGATCCAGAAGTTGCTATTTAGACTTACGTGAATATTTTTTCTTATCACAAACAATACATAATTATATATGATTATTACAATATTTATTGTAAGATTGTTCGTTTAAAACTTTAAGTTACACCTCATATGTTCAATCTTCAATATTAAACACTAAAAAAGTCGGTATTTGTTTTGTTTTTAGGACTTTCTTCTCAAGGTATTTTTGAGAAGATACTAATCGTGATTAAGTTGATCTAATATAAAAGAAAATTATGTTTGGTGGGTAACTGATGTGTAGAATCGTTGTGATCATGATTCAGAAAACTATTTTTGACATAATATAAATAAATATCAAAGGTTCAATATTATAAGTTTAATAATAAATTAATAACAGGTTCACCTAAGGGTTTCTCACATGATTTACCGTAAAAATCATCTTTGTTTCGAAGTGATCTCTTAAGTATACTCGTTCTTGAAATAGACCTCTCGGTATAGAAAAGTGATCAGTATGAGAACTACCAATCTTCTAGAAAATATATGAGGTTTGAATTCTTGTTTTCACCGGCTATTGAAAATAGATATGATATCTTTAAATCAACTCATGTAGCCATAAGTGAATCCAATTGCATGAGTACGAAGACGAGTATAATTTTATTTCATCCTCGTAAATTAATTTACGAACAGGTTAAGCCGAAGTGCTACATGGTTATTATAAATTTTATCGAGTTAATTCAAATTGTATATATTTTATTTATGTGTTTATATCTACATACGTAGGTCTAAAACTCATAATTTTAGTGAGCAAAATATGCGATCAATTTTCTTATCTCATTAATTCAATAATTAAAACTATACGTATCATGTTCTGCAATTGATCAAGAAAAATAATAAAGTAATAAATCATAACTAGTCCCCAAAATCCCATACAAAAACCCATCCGGGTTCTAATTTTATTTAAAAAAAACCCTGGATACGGATCTGTCCGGGAACAAAAAATCCCGGACTGATCCGGATCCGAGTTAGATTTTTATTTTTATTTTTGTTAATGATCTATTTTCTGGGCCGTTGATCTTGATGATCCAAGGTCCCATATCAAAAGCTTTTTTATTTTATTTTAAATACCCGGATCCGGTTTTTTTTTTTTAAATTGTCATCCGGGTATTAACCAGGGTAAGGCATTTTGAGGACTAATCATAACCAAGCTTTCTATAATAGCTCTCTAAAAGAATTAAAAGAATAAGGGATGATATATAAATAATAGGAGTATATCTGACCAAGCAAAATAAAAAAGATAAATCTCAATATCTCATGCATAAAAATAAAAAATATCTTGAAGATTTCAATATGCTCCACTAAGAAATTTGCCTGACTTAAGCAACACAATTAAAATATGGCTCATTCATTATTATTTTTTCTTATGATATTTGAGTGTAAGCACGTAATACGTAATACACTATTACGATGCAGCTCGAATCTGACGTTATCATTCTTTCTGAGCACGTCTCGATCGTCGTGCTAGACGAAATTAGAGAGAAGAGTATTGGATGACAAATGTTTGTCAGACAAAAAAAAAATACACGGTTAATGTATATATATATATATATATATATATATATATATAGGTGAACTTAAATAAATATGCCCGATTGAGTAAGTTAGAACGAAAAAGTACCTGTTTTTAATAAGTTACAAATCTATTCCCCAATCTCATTTTTAACCCAAGCCATGGTTAAACTAACCAGCCCCAAAAAAAACCACTCTCTCACCTTGTTTCCTCCCATTTCAGCATGAAAAATTAAAAAAAAAAAAAAATTCAAACCCCACCCTGCTCCCTCGGCTCGACGAAACCCAGCGACTCCGACGAAACCCAGCCACGCCGACGAAACCTAGCACGACCAAACCCAGCCACGCTGACGAAACCCAGCTCGCTTCCTCTGCTCCCTTGGCTCTCTCTCCACGACGAAACCCTGGGCACGCCGACGAAACGCAGCTTCCGACGACTTCCTTTCTTTCTTTTTCCCTTTTTCCATTTCCCTCCCTCGACCATGTTCCCACGACTTCCTCCCTCTGACCCTCTTCATTCCCTCGAACCCCAACTCAGAGAAGCTCGCTCGACCATGTTCTTTCATCGCGAGGAAAGGAGAGGAAGACTCAGACTTTGCCCAGCCGTCGCGAGGAGAAGAAGCTCGCTCAGATTTTACACAGCCCTCGCCGTCACTCCCTGGCGTCTCTCGGAGGCTCAGCGGGGTTTCGCCACCGCATATTGGGGATTTGGATAACCGACTCGATTCCGAAGAAGCTCTAGTCAGATTCCGGCGAGCCTCGGCCGTCTAGTCACGCTGAATAAGCTTATTCTTGGGAGGAATTCTAGTCGCATGCCAAGTGTTCGACGCAAGTTCCGTTAGAAATGTTGTGTCGTTTACGGCATTAATAACCGGTTGTGCTTCATCGGGTTGGGCAGAGAAGGCCAATTAGGTGTTCAGTGCAATGGCCGTGAAAGACGTGGTCGCTTGGAACGCGAAAATGTCGGGTTAGGCACATAGCGGTCGGGTTGTGATTGAATACAATTTTGTTGTTAAGTTAAATACTTAAGTGATTTTATTTCAAAAACTGTGGTACGCGTATGCAAAAACTGTGTATATGGGATTCAAAACTATGTAAATTTTTATTAGATTTGTATAATTTAATTAAAAAAAACTGTCGCCCCGAGAGGCAAAAACTGTGTATATAGGATTCAAAACTGTGAAATTTTTTATTAATTTTGAAAAATAAATAAAGTTGTTGAATAAATATAAGTAAAAAAACTGTGTAACCTCGTTCAAAAAACCGTGTACATGTGATTCAAAACTGTGAAATAAAAAATTGTGGTACGCGTAGGCAAAAACTGTGTATATGAGATTCAAAACTGTGTAAACTTTTATTAGATTCGTATAATTTAATTAGAAAACTGTTGCCCTGAGAGGCAAAAACTGTGTATATAGGATTCAAAACTGTGAAACTTTTTATTAATTTTGAAAAATAAATATAGTTGTTGAATAAATATAAGTAAAAAAACTTTGTAACCTCGTTCAAAAAACCGTGTACATATGATTCAAAACTGTGAAAAAAAAATTGTGGTACGCGTAGGCAAAAACTGTGTATATAAGATTCAAAACTGTGTAAATTTTTATTAGATTCGTACAATTTAATTAGAAAACTGTTGCCCCGAGAGGCCAAAACTATTTATATAGGATTCAAAACTGTGAAACTTTTTATTAATTTTGAAAAATAAATAAAGTTGTTGAATAAATATATGTTTAAAAAAAAACCGTGTAACCTCGTTCAAAAAACCGTGTACATGGGATTTAAAACTGTGAAAAAAAAACTGAGGTACGCGTAGGCAAAAACTGTGTATATAAGATTCAAAAATGTGTAAATTTTTATTAAATTCGTATAATTTAATTAAAAAACTGTTACCCCGGGAGGCAAAAACTGTGTATATAGGATTCAAAACAATGTATATAGGATTCAAAACTGTGAAACTTTTTATTAATTTTGAAAAATAAATAAAGTTGTTGAATAAATATATGTTTAAAAAAAACCGTGTAACCTCGTTCAAAAAACCGTGTACATGTGATTTAAAACTGTGAAAAAAAAACTGTGGTACGCGTAGGCAAAAACTGTGTATATAGGATTAAAAAATGTGTAAATTTTTATTAAATTTGTATAATTTAATTAAAAAACTGTTACCCCGGGCGGCAAAAACTGTGTATATAGGATTCAAAACAATGTATATAGGATTCAAAACTGTGAAACTTTTTATTAATTTTGAAAAATAAATAAAGTTTTTGAATAAATATATGTTTTAAAAAACCCGTGTAACCTCGTTCAAAAAACCGTGTACATGGGATTTAAAACTGTGAAAAAAAAACGGTAGTACGCGTAGGCAAAAACTGTGTATATAGGATTCAAAAATGTGTAAATTTTTATTAAATTCGTATAATTTAATTAAAAAACTGTTACCCCGGAAGGCAAAAACTGTGTATATAGGATTCAAAACTGTGAAACTTTTTTTTAATTTTGAAAAATAAATAAAATTGTTGAATAAATATAAGTTATAAAAACTGTGTAACCTCGTTAAAAAAACCGCGTACATGGGATTCAAAACAGTGAAAATAAAATTGTGGTAGGCGTAGGCAAAAACTGTGTATATGGGATTCAAAACTATGTAAGTCCGAAAATTGAAACGAGTCTCATATTTCGTCCATAGCTCGTGCTTCCACTGCTCGGTCCATAGCTTCGAAAGCCTCCAAGGTGTTCACGATATCCACACTTGGGCTGAACCGTGTAGCTTTTTTGGGCAGATGTAAGCCATAACTACACAAGAAAACAAAGAATAATCAAGCCCTAAACACAAATAACCCCGAAATCAAGAAATAAACAAACGAAATCAAGAACTAAACCAACCGAAATGAAGCCATAAACCAAAGAAATCAAGCCCTAAACCTACATTAATCGAGCCCCTAAATCTCAAATAAAACCGTGTAACTAGAAGCATCAAAATCACCCATAAATCTCAAATAAAACCGAATCAAATAAAGCCAAAATCTCAAATAAAACCGTGTAACTAGGAGCATCAAAATCACCCATAAATCTCATAAATCTCAACCGAATCAAGCCCTAATCTCAATTAAAAAGCTCATCAAAATCCATGGCTTTTTCTACTAAGTTAGACACTATACCAAGGCTTATGTTTCAGTGATTCATTTTATCAAACAAGATATATTCATGAATTTCAAAAATTACACGGGTTTCTCACAAACCATGTTCAATCTCCAAAGTCAAAGTAGTCTGAAAGCACAATTATATCCGAGCGAAGAATATCAAGGTAACAGAGACAAAAACGGAAACAGATCAATCCTAAATCAAAAACCCCTAAATCTGTAAGTAAATCACCAACCTGATTGTGGGTCGGAGTCGGAGAGGCTTCCTCGCGTCGAAGTCAAAGGGCATCTCCGTGGGTCGGAGTCGGAGTCGTCGTGGCGTGGCGTCGCTCCACCGGTGTGCTGCAGCAACGTGCAGAAAGGTCGGGTCGAAGCCGGGTGGCATTGGTTCGAGGTGCTTCATTTGGGTCAGAGACGGAGCTTCGCCTGGGTCCGAGGAGCTTCACGTTGGCCGGAGTTGGAGCTTCGCCTGAGTTGTCGGAGGCAGAGAAGAATAGACAGAGAGAAGGTGAAGGAGACCTGAGCACGGGAGGGGGAGGGGAAGAGAAAGGATGGGGTTTGAATTTTTTTATTTTTTATTTTTCATGCTGAAATGGGAGGAAACAAGGTGAGAGAGGGGTTTTTTTGGGGGCTGGTTAGTTTAACCATGGGTTGGGTTAAAAATGAGATTGGGGAATAGATTTGTAACTTATTAATAACGGGTACTTTTTCGTTCTAACTTACTCAATCGGGCATAGATATATATATATATATATCCCCGTTCATCCCCACGGCTAACCTCAATATTCTAACCTTGGTTTTGATCATATTTAAGCGCATATTTATAATATTTTTTTCTAATTTTTGCTTTGCACAATAATTTTTATTAGAGAGTTATATGTGTGTATATAAAAATATGAGCCAATTAGATATAATCGTTCTTAATTATGATCATATGATGCAATCACTTGGGTTTTGTTGTCCAAGTGTGATTTGATTGGCATATTTTCATTTGGTGCCTAAAATGTCCTCCATTGTTACATCATTGAACTTATAATTTATATATATATTTATATACTATATTGTAAAGTTCACTGAGCAAAAAATTGATTTAAAAAAAAAAAAATTCGTGCTACAAGGATAATAAAACATGTCGACATTAGTTAGGTAGCATGCCTTGTCAATGTTTTTCGCCTCTTTTTTTATTTTATTTTATGATTTATCTTTTGTTCTTTGACAAGATATGTGATTTGTGATTAAGACTTATAATGGTTTGTGATTAAAAGAGGTTAAGACCAAGGTTCGACTTATCGTGGATAATCGTGGATAATCGAGGATTATCGGTCTTACCGATGCTTACCGATAAATAATCCACTACACTAGTTATCGTTTTGGTAACTTATCGTCGATAATCGAGATAATGGATAAATCCTTCTCCAATGGATTATCGTTTTTTGCAGTGTAAAATTGAGGCACTTTTCGGTACAATTAAAAAAAAATTGGCAAAAGTTTACAAACTTTTGATTTAAGCTTTTTTCTCTGAATTTCTTCAAATTTGTGCAAACTTTTTGGTAAATTTAAGAGTTATAATCATAGATATGTATGAATCATGAATTTTTTTCTTTGATATTTACTCATTTTTATGATTTATAGAAGATTTACATGAGTTCAAAACTAAAGAGTTAGTTGTTAACATGAGTTATGTTCTTCAATGGGTAAAGATTAGTACTTTTGTGATTTTGAGTTGTTTTTTTGCATTCTTATGAATATATATTGATGAAAACTTGTTTTGATAACTTAGTTCGTAATTATTTTGTGAGATTTAGAGGAAATTCGGATTTGTATGCTTGTTTGGCAAAAGTGTACAAAGTTTTTATTTTTTAAATTTGCTCAAAATATATATATTTTTTTGACGATTCATTGTTTGTATATGCTTTAAAAGATTGTAGTTAGTATTTAGTAAGAAATATGTGTTTGTTGGTGATTTTTTCAGGCATATTTGATGATAATTCGGATTTCCTCATAAATGCGGCAAAAGTATTTGAAGTTGATATTTTCGTGATTTGTGAAATATTCTACTTATTTTTTTGGGTTTTTTCAATCATTTAATATTTTTTGAAATATTTATCTGAGTTTTTGGTGTAATTTATTTTCATATTTGACGATAATTTGGCTATTCACATAATTGCGCCAAAAGTTTTCCAAGTTTAACTTCTTGTGATTTTTCGGTAATTTACCGATTTTTCTTGATTTTAGCTTTCATTAAATATTTATTCCTACAATAATGTGAGATTTGGTGGAATTAAATTTGTTTCTTGAGGTAAACTTGTTTTTTGCGGCAAAAGTACCTATTTTTGCCATTTGTCTTGCTGTTTTTAACTAGTCTCATAATTCTTCTTTTTGTTTAGGTTGAAGATGAGTAAAGACAATATTGTGAGGGAGCATTGCACTCACTATGGGGATCCGAGCAACAACTCGAGTTTCAAGTGCAATTATTGCGGGAAGGAGATCAAAGTTGGCGGAATCACGAGGATGAAACAACATTTGGCCGGCACCGATAAGAACAAAAATATTGTGCAGGAGATTGTACGCACTTCGAACGTGCATGACTTGTTTTAGAACAAATATCTAAAGATGCATATAGAAGCAAGTTGTGCCCTAGAGATCGTCTTGTTTCTGCGGTCGGAGAAGTTGGTCTGAGACTCTGAGTATTATCTATTCATTATCTATCAATTATGTGTTTGAGTTTTTAGATTATGTGTTTGATAGTTGATATTTGTAAGACTATTTTTATTAGTGTTTTAGATTGGAGACTTGTGATGGAATTAAATGTGTGTGTATGACTTTTTATTTTTATTTTTATTTTTATGGGTATGACTTTATCTTCATCTGTTTTGGGGTATGATATTATAAAAATATTTTGTAAGTTTTCCGTCGATAAGTATCGAAATTTGTCGATAATTCGTCGATAATCCTCGATAAGTATCGGTAATCGATAAGCTACAGTATTATTAGTTTTCCGTCGATAATCCGGTAATCCGTCGATTAATCCGTCGATAACGGCAAGCGATTTATCGGTTATCTCGATAAGTTGAACCTTGGTTAAGACTAGGATCATTACATGAAAGAAAATAAGTATTTTCTGGTCAAATGTGTGGGCTCAGTCTCACTCAAGTCATGAAACAATAACTAAAAAAGTAGTTTAGCTTTAGCCACCAAGTCCCACATGTAGTGATCATATTCACTCGGAATATGCTCTATCTAATTTTTAATTATGACTAATTCTTTATATATATATATATATATTTTTTTTTCTTAGGAATTAAATTAAATATTGATCATGCAACTAATATGGAAATGTGAGTTTATGCCAAATCCCTACCAAATCTCCTTAGAGCCTAGTTCTTATAAGAACATGGTCTAACCCACAAATCACAATACAAATTTGGAAAGGACTAAATAATATAGAAATAGTTGATCTTAAATATAATTAAAGCTACGAAACAAAAAAATTAAGAGTAAAATCGAGAAATAAAAATAGGAAAAAAATGAAGATAATTTTTAACATTTTTTAAGAGTACAAATCTCGTTGGGATATACAATATCCTCACTACATAACGGATTAAAAATTAAATACTAGTGATTGTTTGAAGACTATTTTTTTATTTTATTTTATTTTATAATAGTTTGAAAAGGTAGATGATGTAAAATTTTGGAAACCGTTCATTACAAAGGGTTAAGGTTAAGGTTAGGGTTAGGATTGACAAAATTAGAATCTGGACCAAGACTTATTTCACCAAACCAAAAATTTGGATATTCTTAGCTTAATTTCTATTCATTAATTTTTCAATATGTTTTGCAGTTTGAAGTCAAGTACTCAATTGTTGTTTACTTTAATCATTACGATTAAATACCGGTTAACTGCCCCAGTTCTACCCTTAGTTGCCTCGCCAAATCAACTTTTTATTTATTTTATTTTAAATAAATTTATTTTTCACCAAATTGATCGTATACTCTGAGATTTCGTAATCAATTATACCCTCTGTGCATTGAGAGGATTTTCGTCTTTTATCTCTTGTTATTGGAAAAAATTAAACATCAAAACGCTTGCAAATACCTTATTCTAGAATCTAGACACAATGGTGATAAGCCCATTTGTGTGGTCTTATGGGCCCAAAAGCTTACACTGTGATGTTCACATTCACGAACACAGAGATCCAAATTCCTTAATATGTAGATAGTAATATGTAGGATAGTAATCACCGGGTAGGTTGGCAAATCGTCCCTTAAAAAAAAAAGAAAAAAAAAACTTCGCAGATGCGGTTTTTATTTATATTTACTATATATACTTCCGACTAGCGCGCTACAGTTTCTAGAAATACGAGAGATAAAACACAATAATTAAACTTAAAATTCATACTCTTATATTTATTTGGTTAGTATATTTCAATTATACTGCCTATTAATTATTTTAATAATAAAATATTAATTCCATAAATTATTTTTCATATTATTTTATTGTGTTGTATTTTTTTCACAATACTTAATGTCTTTTTTTATTCATGTCAATGTTGTTGTAATGTTATTTTGTTTTCAAATTAAAGTTAATGTCCTTGCATTTTTCACAACCTGCAAAAATTGTTGTTCTATTCTAAAATATTGTAGTCTTTTTAATATAATGAATTTTAAATTTAAAAATATAAATTAATTAAAGGATAATTATAAAATAAAATAAAATAAAAAGATAATAATAAGTTTTAAAAGATCTAGAAATTTATGGCCTTATGAAAAAAATCATTATATTAAAAAGACTACAATATGATGCAACATTGTGGGAAAAAGGCATCCCACATGACCCGAAATGGCGCGTGTTTTGCCGCTTGATTGGAAAAAGACCCAACGCCATTTGGTGGTTTTAGCGTTCGTATGCCGATGGTCTACTGCAGTGGCGGAAGCACATTCAAAGAGGGTGGGGTTCAAACCACGTTAAAAAAATATAGTGTTATTACTGTATAATTTTAGTGTAAATACATATAAAATTTTACCTTAACCCCCCTAATGTTTCTAAATTTAAATATAACTAGTCTAAATATAATTTTTGACAAAAAATTAAATCTAACCCCTCCAAGATGAAATTCCTAAGTCTTGGTCTAATTTAATAATATCTCTCATGGATCATTTGAAAGAAAATAATGAAGAATATTGATAAGAGAGGGTAAATTTGGTAAGCAAATGGCTATATTATATGTATCACTACGCATCTTAATTGAAGAGACTTGAATGATAAAATCATCACAAAATGGCCAGTTCGAAAAGGAAAGAAAAGCGTATACGCAAGGGCAACTTGGTCTGCGTGTCCGAAGAATATTGCAATGGCGACAGGCAAAAGTTATTCTCTTTCTCTCAGGTGTGTCGTGTGTGTGTGTGTGGGGTCCAAAGCAAACATACAACACACCGAACATCATCTTGTTTGATATCTTTCGTCTCTTTTGCCCAGATGTTTCTCATATGATCAATAGCCAAATGGGGGTTCCATCTCATACTCCTCGGTATTTCGCCTTTCGGTCCTCCAAATTCCCGCAGCATTCGCCGTTCGCAAAGCTCGGATTTTGTCCGAAGTCTGCGAGCTTGGCATTTTTACAGTTGGGCGCAAAATTTGATACTAGCGGGCTATCATATTCTACAATCGCGACACGCCGGCTCGCTTTCCAAAAATAAAATAAAAATTACACACAAAGAGGGGGTACTAGCGTCCCCAATTGTCTCCTCTTTTTGCGAATGTCCGCAGCCAACAATGAAATAATCATAATTCAGAATCGCATAATCGAATAACGCGGAAGATTTCAATCAAATATAAAAAAGGCTAGGGGATACTTACTCTCGGTTTCGATGTCGGTCCGTGTCCGGCGGCTTAAAAGTACGCTTTCAAAGAGCCCATATTTTAGGCGTTGAATTGAAACGATGTATATTTTATCTATATGTTTTAGTCGTATCAACAGATGGCAAAATATTTGTGTCGTTTATCATACCTTGCCATAAGCATCTTATTTTTAAACAAAAAAAAAAAGAAAAAAACGACAATCGCTTGGCTTTTCTTTGAAACGGAGCTGCGAAAGTCATGTTGACAAAGAGACACGAAGCGCAAACATTCAAACATTGGAGAAGACATCGCGCGACTTTTCATGTCTTGGGTTTAAGGATGTTTCTCAACTGGGATTTCTGGCTCTTTATGATCGCTTCCGATATCTTTGGCTTCATCACATTCTTCGGGATCACCCTCGGCCACTCGATGCACCCTCTCATCCCCCGTGCCACGTGCGGGTTCTCCAGGCACGTGCGCCTCCGCGGGATCGCCCCCCTCGGCTCGTCTCCGCCGTCCGAAACTATCCGATACGCTTCCCCGAGCACTTTCGACCTCCGAATTCGCGAGATGGGAGACACGTTGTTCGTCTCGGGGCTCGCCGGGGAACAACGCGGATCGGCTTTGACTTTCGGCCTTTCCGGGGAATATTGGTCAAGGCTCTGATCATGCGCCACGTCTTCTTCGAGGGCACTGTCATAATCGGTGAAGCGATTTGACGCCTGAAGTTGGGCCTCGTTGACTTCACGGAGAACGGAGATCATGTCGTTTGACTTGGCGGGATCGTAGCTGAACTCGTCGCCGATGTCCTGATTGCTCAGCGCTTTCGCCGCCGACTGCAGGATGCGCTCGGCTTTCTGCAGGTCGCCGACGTCGAGGCTGGAGCTCGCGTGCCTTAGGAGGCTGTTGAGCTCGGTGATCAGCGCGCTCATTGTGGAGAATCGTTCTTCCAGGGCGAGCTTTGCGTCGACGAGCTTCATCTGGACGCGCTCTTCGCGCCAAACCTCCGCGAGCTGTAACATGCGCCTCTCCTCGGCCAATTCCTCGCCAGCTTTCTCGTACTCCGTCTTCGTCCTCTCGGCAATCGAATGATCCTCGGAGATTCGCTGGATGAGTTTGCCGCAGAGCGATTCCAGTGTCTCCCTGCTCTTCTTCTCCTCGCTGTAGTCCTTTGCCATCTTCTCCGAGGCTCGGTTGACCTCAGCCAACTGGTCGATTAGCTTCGCGTTGACCTTCTCCAACCTCCGGCGGAGTCTTCTCTCCGCGATCAGCTTTTCGCTGAGCTCATCGACGGCCTCGCAATTCCTGTCTTCTCGCCTCCGGCGAGGCAATCGTTCGTCCTCAAGCTTGCTCAGGAGGATTGCCACCTTCTTCCTCAGGGAATGCTTCTTCCCCTCCAGCTCGCGAACCCGGGATCGAGCTTTCGCCAGCTCGACTTGCAGCTCCGACACGACCGACGCTCCGGCGAGTCGCTTCCTCGTGATAATATTCTTCCGGTGGCTGACGACGTAGTACACGTCTCCGTCGGAGTCTTTCGAGCTTTCCGTTTTGCGCTTCGAAGCTCTCGGCTTTGGCGAAGGATCTTCAAGCTACAAAATCAACGATAATAACGAAGTTCTGAAACTTTTTTTTTTTATATAGTCGGCATAAAGACCAAACTTTGGATCAACCATTGCAAAACACAGAAAGAGCAGAACATAATCCAGATGAAATTACTAACAGAGCTTAAGCTATAGAATATGAATTAAATAATTAAAAACAAAAAACAAAAATGTTGCGAATTACACACAAACCTGAGAAGTGGAGCGATCGCAGGGTTTGGCGCCGGAGAATTCGTCGTCGAAGCAGAGTTCCCAGAGGGCGGCGGCGATCGCGCGGGTGGAAAGCGCGACGGTGTCTCCGTCGAGTTTAACGGCGGCGGGAGAATCCACGATAGGTTTAACGGCGGCATTGTCGCCGCGGAGAGGGAGGTCGGAGTTCCAGCTGAGGAGCGGAGTGGAGGGAGCAAGTCTGTGGCGTGGGCGCTGGCGGCGGCGGAAGTGGCGGGAGCTGAGGACTCTGCGGCGGTGGAAGGAGGCCCTCCGGCAGGGCCAGCCGGAGCTGCTCATGCGGCGAGGCGAAGCGTGTGCGTGGAAGGCATTGAAGAGAGAGACATAGTTGTGGAAAGTGATGCCAATTGCCAACAAAGCGAGCCTTATATTGTGTACGTATCAATCAATATCATCCCTTCCATTTTTATATTTTTATTTTTTAATAAGTAATATTTTAGTACAAATATATATAATATTTTTTAGAGAAATCATAGCTAAATAGCCTTCTTATTACGTTTAAATTGCGTTTTATCAAACGTGTGATTGTAATTTTCAAAATAGCCAAGTTCTATGATGTGGCGTTTTGCTCCCATAGTTATATACCTATTCTACCCCTAACAATAATATTTGTCGATTAATATTAATGATTATGGTATTGAATTTTTTATTTAATTATTTTTCGTTTTTATTTTTAACAAGATTTATTATTTGTGCAGATTTTTAGGTATTAAATGCCTAATTTATTGGTTGGCTTATTCAACCCTAATTTATCTCTCTCTTGATCCCTATCTCTCTCGACCTCTCTTTTTGTGGATTCGCCGCCAGCAAGCCGGAGTCCCTCCTCCACAGCCTCCGCCACTTCTCGCGCTCCAAGGAGGCCAACATCGAAGAGGTCTGCAGAGCTCACTACCAGGACTTTATACTTGCCGTTGACGACTTTCGATCGCTCCTCTCCGACGTCGATTTTCTCAAATCCGCGCTCTCCAACTCCAACTCTTGCCTCCATTCCGTCGGGCTTCCCCTCATCTCCTCCCTTGACACGCTCGTTGAATCCCGCACTGTCTCTTGCAACGTCGATCTTGCGCTCGCCTCCACCTTGCCCTGCGCGGGCCTCGCCGATCTCTGCGTGCGTGCCAATGGGCATATCCAGACCGAGGAGTTCTACATGGCGCTGAGGAGCATCGACTCTGTAGAATCCGACTTCCTCGGAAACACGCCATCCATGACGCTGCGGCAGATGCTGGATCGCAAGATCCCCGAGATCTGGTCTCACGATCGTGTAAATGTATATTAATGCGAATTGTAAATGTATGTTAAATCGTGTAAATGTATGTTAATTCGAATTGTAAATGTATGTTAATTGGTTTATTTGTATTTATTCGTGTAAAAGTATGTTAAATCTAATGGTTAATTTGGTTAATGTTTTAATTCAAATTATTTTAAACTATTATTATGGTTAATTTTGAATTAATGTTACTTAATAAATTTGAATTTCTATTTCAAAAAGTGCAAAATATTTTTTAATTTAAATTTGAAATTTATTTTCAAATTTGAAATTCAAATATTTGTTTCCTAATATATTATTTTATTAATTATTAAAAAATTTAAAATAAATTCGTATTAATAATTAATTATTAAAATAAAATTTAAATAATATTGTTAATTCAAATTTTAATATTAATTATTAATAATAATAAGAGTAGATAAGTCATTTTATATCAGTTAATGTGGTTTATTGGCTATGGCACAAAATTAACCAAACAATGGCTATTTTACCAATTTTAAAACGTTGATATGGCTAATTATCTTAAGCTCCCTATTTTTTAAGGGGTTTAAGTTTATATTGTATATTAGTGTATGTATATTCCCTCTCATTAGCCGGCTGATTTTTTATTTTATTTTAATGTAGTGATTAAGAAATTAAACTTGAAGTTGGTTTTATATTTCAAGGGATATATAGCTAAGAATAAGATTTACTTAAACACTATTTATGTTAAATAGATTTATTTCATGATTTTTTTTATATAAAAAATCGTTAAGATTTTATTCAAATTCTTGCACTCACAAGAAATAAACAAGGAATACATTTGTTTACGCAAAATTAAAACGAGACAACTATTATAGAGAGTGTTTTGGCCGGAATTCGAAAACTGATCACTGAAGTCTTACTCTAGGGTCACAATTTTGTTAGAAAAAGGATCTATATTGTAGAAATAGTCTTGGAGACATTTTAATATAAAAAAATGTATAGGCTGTTTGTCCTTTTTATAGTTAATTGTTTTAGCATTATGGAAGATTATTCATTGTCTTTAACATTAACACAATCAATGTGTATGGAAAATAAGAGGCGGGTCTTTTTCATGAGTCATAATTAACATGCGACTAATAAAGAATTGAAATCCATTCCTATCAGACATTTCTGATCTAAAGAAAAAAACTAATCAAAATGAAAACTTAAAATGGTAAGTCTGAAGATCAAATGATCGTATTCGTGTGCAGTGATTTTATGAGAATGATAGCATCGTTTTTCAGGTCAATTGTACACATTATATATGTGATCTTACCGTATTGTAGCATTCAACCACACAACCATTTCTAACATAATCATAGGCGGAACCGGGATTTAAGCTTTGGGGTGGTTTGAGCACCACTACCACAAAGGGTAGCTAAGCTTGTGAACATAATCATACTGTGTTAATTCTCGGAAAAAAAAAAATATTACCTGTTACTTTCTATTGTAAAATGGCATAGTAGCGGAACCAAGAACATTAGTAAAGCGGGGTTGAGTTGGACTAGTTAGGTTAAAAGTTTAAAATTTTAAAGAGAAAAAAAAACTTGTAAGTAATTAGCTTAATTTATAATTTGGAGGGGGTTTGGAACCCCACCACCGTTGTTATCTTTATGGTTAAAGGTTTATTGGAGATTGGATGACATCATAAAAATTCCTTGGTACAAATTCTAGTTTAAAAATATGACTTTATACACTCAATTAGCAAAAAGGCTAGGAAACAGGTCAACTATTGCTATACTTTTAGGCAACGTTTTAAACTCGGCACATAGGTGCATAATAGTCTAATTCTATGGGTATATCAATGAAGTTTTTGTAAGTTCGATAACCGAATTTGTATTTTTTATTAATACAAATGGGTTATTTTGTAAGTTTTCGTGATGTTAAGCTTCACATTAAAAAGTCAAATGTACTAAACAATAATTAAAATAGTCACGAGAATAATTACCCGGGAAAAAGTGTAGAAAATATTTTGGATAAATTTTAAGTTCAAACAAATTGTCTTCGACATTTCCTTGTATCATTTTACTTTCTCGAGCTTCTCAAACAATTTTTTTTTTCCGTCAAAAAATAAAAGCAATAGTACTGGCTCGTCAAAGAAGACAATGTGATTAAAACGCCATAATGACCAATTAGTAATTTAGCAGTACTATCATCTATTTATAGCTACACTCCTCAACGACTATACGTCATTATCAAAATTTCCTCATGACATATATATACAATGTGCTATGATTATATATATATATATATATATATATATATATTTTACGGATTTACAGTTTTTGCTAGTGATCGAGGTAAAGAAATTAAAATTGCATGCATTAAACAAGCTATTCTATTTCTGTAAATAAATAAATGAACCCGGTCTTAAAATCAGAGAATTGGGTAGGATAGTTTAATTAGATGGTTCAATCATTTTTTTTTCTACGTAACAGTGTTACGTTGTGGAAATAGTGGTCCTATAATTATCTGAACTAATTCAGACAAACACATGTACTACACACTGCATACATATAATTTTCCTTTATGAAGGAAATAATATATATGAGATTTTACTAATAAAACTATTTCACACATCACAATTAATCGTCAAATCCAGATGGAAAAAATGCAATTAATTTAATTCAAAGGATCGGAATAAATAATATATGCATTTGAGACACGTCCACGTCCTTATTAATTAATGAGATTGCTAGCTAGGGCATTTGCTTAGGTAGACCGTGGGAGTGTCACCTACACGATATGAAGGATTAATATTCAGTGGTGCCATTACTCACCATTATTAACTCTTCACATCTAATTTTTTTAACTTATAATATAGAACTGTATATTTATATAATGTCTCTATTGTTAAAAATTTCGAGATGATTCTCATGTCACAAAACGATAAAACCAAATGAAAAATTGAAAAACTTGATTCAGAATTATAGTGGTTCGCCTCCATTGTAAGAGACACGTCAATTTGCCGTTTGTAAATCTCGATTCACTATAATCTCTCAATTGAATTTTTTTGTTTACACCTTCAATTTCACTCTTCTTTGTCTGCTATAAATCACACTGAATGACGGTAGACGGTAAGAAGCCTTATGAGCGAAAAATAACAATAAGTCAAACAACCTGATGAAAAATCTAAATAAACCCTGGTTTTATTTTGACTCTATATCGGATTTCAGTAACATTTTTGTGTAAATTAGGCTTGATGTTAACATTTGTGTGTACGTAGACACAGTAAAAACTACTAATTCGTGTGGGTATACGTACGTATATACTTATATGTATTTAAATTCTTATGTAAGTTATATATATATATATATATATATATATATATATATATATATATGCATAAATTATCAGTGCGAGAGGCCGGATCATGATAATATATAATTTATTTGTGGCTATAGAAGATTTTATATGATGTGACACAGCGGGTCCTGATCTCAACGCCCCGTTTAAATCGTTAAAATAAATAGTAATTACGGATAGATATATTGTTGGTGTATTTATATATATATATATATATATATATATATATATATATGATGTGTATATGTGTACGTGGACATAAGTTTAAATTCGTGAGGGTAAACTATTACTGCATGTTTAAATATTCGTATATTGTATGAGAATGTATTTATTCAAAATCAACAGTTTAACTACACGTTGAAAATCATATTTTGAACTTCATTGCAATTGACCTTCTAATTTAAAGAAAAACTACATATATAAATTGTTTAATATATATATGTGATTGTAAATGTATATATATATATATATATATATATATATATATATATATATTAAATCTTGCTCTGGATATACAAGTAATACGTAGAAGTAATAATACCTTCCTTCTTCGCCTTGTTTAACAGAACCTACATATAAATAATTATAAAGAAAAAATATTATGAAAACTATAAAGTCACTTTGCATAATTATACAAATTACGAATCAAGATGTTAAAACAAACACAAAAAGACTAAAAAGACACAGAGTGTTTTGATAACGCAGTTTTGCGAATATCCTTGTGAACAACTTACCCATCGGGGCTTTCACGCATCCAGATTAATCAATCAAGTGTTTACAAGATACAATTACAACAACATGTAGAATATAACATAAAACAAAGCACTCCCCTTTAAGCTATAGTTGGTGATATAACTAGGTCTTGAAACTGATGATGACGATCTTACTGTGACATCTTTGTAGATGGTCACTGCCCTTGTAAGTGTTGGTCGTTGCAAGATTCCCTTGCGAATTCGACTAAGCATGATCTATCAGCCTTGTCCTGCAAACACCGTCGACAACTCCTCACGTGAATTTAGCAATTGTTGATAACGCAACCCTCTGAGATTTTGATACCTAGAATTATTGCAACTAGGTTATACTCATGAAGGGACGACTTGGAATTAATCTGCGCAGACCTTTTGTAGCATTCTTCGAGTGTTCTTGAGAACAACAAGTTTGGTCTTGTGGATGACGTGAAAAACACGACTTGATATTTGGGTAGTTTATGAAGACCGAACCAATTGAGATAGGCTTTTAGTAGGTTAAACCAATACGTGATCGAGTCCATTGATCATAGAGAATATAACCCATGAAATTTTCTCAAATTTGTTGAAGAAGAACGTGTAAATTTTTCATAAAATTCTCAACAAATTGAGACGACTTTACTTGGATGATGTAATTTTAGTTACAACCGTAGCTCACAAAATATCGAACATAAAACATAACAAAATATGTTTTCACAAAAACTGTCTAATAATCTTAGAGTTTGAGATGCATATACATGGTTTCTCGGTGTGACCCGTTTCGTAGCTTCGGTTGAAGAAAAAAAAGTCATTAGATATTTGAGGGCTACACGTAATTGGCGAGTTATAGAGATAATTTAACTTATATATTCGTAGAATATTTTTGTACTCTCTTCTATTCTAATTTTTGACGACGTATTCGGAATTTCGTATGCGAAAATTCTAGGCGTTTGTTGTTCCTTTCTTTTACTTTTTTTTTTCCTTCTAGTTTTAATACGTTAATAATCGATAATTAAGATACGACCTACTTAAGCAAAGAGATTAGCAGGGTTATGAAAAAGTCTTTATATTTTGAAGGATCAAGTAGGTTACCAAAAAAAAAAAGCTTTGTGATGGCGTCGTGGTGATCCTCTTAAGAGCAACTTTCACTTTGTTTTGTATTATTTTATCACACGCATATATGTGTGTTTCTATGCGCAGGCACTATCAAGCGATCTTCATTAAAAATATATAGTAATATTTCTGGTATACAAATAGTGGACCTGGAAATATTAAAATGTCTCATAATAAACGAATTTTTAATTCGAACAATAAGAAATATATTGGACCAAATATAAGATAATTTTTTGACGACTAACTATAAGTATATATATATATCACTGTTTCGAACCTTGTGCTGTTGTGCATGTTAATTATATTTTTCAAAGTTAATTATTTTCAACGATAAATTAGATATATAGCATATATTTCCATATATACTTCTGGCTAGTTAAAGTTTCTTTGCCACAAATGAATATACAATGGATATATTAATATTAGAGTTTGAGAATGTGTGAATCTCTTTCAAGTATATTGATTATATTTACATACACCTGCTTTAAATTACATACCTAACTCTCATTTTCGATGATACCATACAACCGTATTATCTCTTGGACCGTATTAATATTCGTACTACTGGTTTCAAATTTCAATATATAATTATTGAAGAGAAAAAGAAATTATCTCTTGGACCATATATTATATACCATATATATATATATATATATATATATATATATATATCTGAGTGATGTAATTACTTGTGAAAGAAACCTCGGCAACAAGCAGTCTCCACATACATGACGTAACTAATATTTATCTGTCACAACCAACAAAGTCAAATCAAGCTAATGAAGAGATGTAGTAGATATATATGGTTATTATTTGGCACAACATCGCGGTGTCATCTGATCTGACAATCCAATTATACATACATATAAAAATATAATATATATATACATATATAATAAGACTACAAGTCTGCCTGGTGTAGCCACACGTTTTATCGTATACGTGTAAACAGTTTATCTCACGAAATAGAACAAATTACTCATAGATGCCATTCACACACGCACTTGTTATATATGTTTATATATATATATATATATATATATATATATATATATATTATATTTTGAAGTACCGAACCGCCTGTAATTTTAATTTATAAATATAAGACGGTATATATATATGTATATATACTGATGAGATTTTTGTATGATTTTTAAAAATCGATACTAATTGTGGCGATTTGACTTTGTTTGTATACCATAAAGTGAATCGTTGAATTTAAAAAAATACTTAAAATTTAAAAATAATATCATAATTAAAAAAAAAAAATTGTTTGCAAAGTCGATCAGTTTTGGACAGTATTCCGCTTATACATATTACTGGTATTTTAACCTCCAGTCTTTCGCCACCACTAAAGCTTGAAAGCTTTTCATCTCCGTCATCTTATTGAAAATAATGATTTGGCCATTTCAATTTATCTATGCTTAATTATTTCAAGTTCCCTTAACTTGCAAAACAGTATTCCATTAGCTATATCATATGTATTTCATAATAATGTAAGCGCATAATTTGTGTATCCTTAAATTCTGTGTGCATCAATCAAACTCTTACAATTCATAATTTATATCAGAATGCTCGTGAATTGAAAATATTTACGCTTCCCGTCAATGTTTGTAAAGATAATTTTATCTCTTTTTTTTTTAATCACAATCGGAATGTCCGATATAGACATTATTACGCTTATACATTGTTACTGGTATCTTAACTTCCCGTCTTTTGCTATCAATAATGAAGCTTGAAAGCTTTTCATCTCCGTCCTCTTATTATATACAAATTATCTTTTTACATTTTTCACTCTAAGCACTATCATTTTATTACATATATGGACAATATATATATATATATAGATATATGAAAACTTCAATAAGTATGCCCGGAGGAGTAAGTGTGAACGAAAAAGTACACGATTTTAATAAATTGCAAAAACTATGCCCGTGTAATTCACTTCAACAGTTTGTGCCTTCAGCTACAACAGTTTTTCAATTATTTTTTTCCAGTAATCCAGTGTAATATTTCCTTACACAGTTTTGTACTTAACCCAAAAATACCCAAAAATACCCAGCCTTTGGTCAAATTCTCTGTTTGTGTATACAACCTTCGTAAATGGCGGCAAAAGTACCCAAACTTGACATTTGAGAGTTGACCGAAAAAATCTACCTATGTGGCAATCAGACTTTACCACGTGGCATGCCACATGGAACTTGACCGCCACGTGGCATGCCATGTAATATTGTTTTTTAAATATTTTTTTAAAAAAATATTTTTTTTAAATATATTTATTTTTAAACAAAATTATTTTTTATTTTTATTTTTAATAAAAATATTTTTCCAATAATAAAAAATAATGATCATTTAAATATAAATATTCATTATTAGTTATAATTATTTATTTTTTTAAAAATGGGTAGAACGAAATAAAAATCACCGCTCACGGTTCACTTGAACTCCGTTTCCGATCCGGTTCACGCGTCGAATAAATTTTTTTAATAATAATAATAAATAATAAACACATCAAAATTGTTTACACACCACTTATTGGAAAACAAAAAATAGTAGTCATATTTATATTTAACAAAAAATTATATTTATTTGTTTGCATGATTTTTTTTTGTGTTTGTATTTTATATAAATAATAATTGTTTAATATGTTTTTTTATTTATATACTATTATTTTTTTGAAAATTGTCGTTAAATAATCATATGATTATTATTGGTTATTTTTATTAAACATATTAAGCGATTTCATTTCACCCATGAACTGGATCGAAGGCGGAGCTTGAGTGAACCGTGAACGGTGATTTTTTTCTTTATTTATTATGTTTGATCCACTTTTCTAAAATGAATAATTATATTTAATAACAAAACTAATAATGAATATTTAAATTTAAATATTCATTATTGGTTATTATGGAAAAATAATTTTATTTTTTAAAAAAATTAAAAAGTTTTTTTTAAAAAAAATATTTTTTTAAAAATATTATTAAAAAATAATAATTACGTGGCATGCTACGTGGCGGCCAAGTGCCATGTGGCATGCCACGTGGCAAAGGGTGATTGCCACATAGGTGAATTTTTTTGGTCAACTCCCAAATGCCAAGTTTGGGTACTTTTGCCACCATTTACGGAGGTTGTATACACAACAGAGAATTAGACCAATGGTTGAGTATTTTTGCCGCAATTAACCCTTTTTGTTTTATATTTATGCCGCTTATATCCCTAATTTTTTTTTATGTATAGATTAATACTGCATGTTCCTATATATTGAATGGGGTTATGGTAATATTATATTCTTAGTTTTATAGATTTTTATTCTCTTATGTAAATGAAAATGTATATTTTTTGTTAAATGTTCCATCAATATAATGGAAATTTGAAGATCATACGCATGTGTTTACATGTAAAGCCCAAAAGCCCCATAAGGGAAGTCATTGGGCTGTATCCCTAATTTAAAAGCCCAAAAATGTTCTTCAGATTCCGAAGATTATAAAGTCCAGAAGCCCACTTGCATTTATATATAATATAAGATATTAGTGATATAAATACCAATATTTAGACGTTTCGGGAGGCATATTGTCAATGTTTAATTTTCCCGGAAAAAGAACCCAATAGTTTTTTTTTAAGTCACGCATTCTGGTATTTGAGAAAGCCACGTTAGTGTTTTATGATTTTTTTGTTTGTTTGTTAATAAGACATCCCTCTGAGTAGTATAATTCATTAAATATAATGTAACACATAACATTATAATATTGAATTAGACAAACTATAGTATATTTTGTAATATAATTGGTATTCATTTAGTTTTGCACCTTATTTTTAAAGATCAAGTTAGTGAAATTTTCTCTATGGCTGCAAAGTAAACATGAATCTTTTAACACTTAAGAAATGCATAATAAGAATCGTGAATTTTGATATAAAAAGAAAAGAAAAAAACTTCATTTGAAATTGATTTTAATGTTGTTTACTTCAATGAAACTATCAATTTTTTTAATCTAATTTTTTTATTATTTACTCTTGTTCAATTTTTTAAATTACACCGAGAATCATATTCACTCTTCGTTCTTCCTCTCCTTTTTGCAGTATTTGGAGCAATATATGTCGTGGGCCTGTTCTTGTGGGTTTCCAGATATTTGTTTGATTGCACGAATGACTTCGACATGTGATTCTAGATTGGTTTTTATCCTAGGGACAACGAGACAATTCCGAACAACGTCTTCCAGAAGTAGCGAAAACATATCTTAAAAGAGGCCGGCCTAGTTCGTTACTCAACCTTCCATTCCAATCCTCGTTTTTACAAGTGTTCCTTTCCAAGCGAGGCGTACCTCCCACAGATGAGAAGTGAAGATGCAGCTACGTTCCGGCGACAACCATACTTGTCAACACCTTAGCCAGCAAAAGTTATACCGAAACGTTAGATTTTAAATAGTTCATAGATTTACAAAATCTTTTAATATTTTTATTTTATTTTTTAAAAACTAGTTTTGTGAGCTTTTTATAAAGAGCTTTTTTGATGACTTGGAAAGTTTTGCGTATGGACTAACACAGTGTGCGTATAATCTACATATTCCTTGTCGATCGAAAGGTAGTGAAAGAGAATGTTTGACAAGAGACCAACAAAAAGATGAGTAAGAGAACAAAGTGACTAGGTTTCGACAAAACCAGCACATAACAAATAAACCTCCAAAAAAGCATATAATAAAAAGTTATAGGATTATTAATGTTAACTTGTATTTGTCACAAAGCCATAAAAAGTATCTTCGTGTCTAATTACATACCTCTTTTGAGCTTTCTTTTTCGTTACATACCATGCACAACCTTATGATTATGGCATATTTGAAAGAAGAAACAAAAAACTAATTTTATGTCATTTATAATACCTAAAATTTATATTTATTGATTATAAAAATGACATGCATGAAAAAGAAGTATTTTTCTTAATATATATATTTCATATTATATGGAGCTAACCTCAACATTTAAGCTCCTCAACTGTATAGTTGCAATGTATTTCTATATGCTGGACAAAATTATTGTAGTTGACAGGCATTAAACTTCATTTTTATTGTTATTTTACTGCTAAACAGTCATATTCACTTTTAAATTTAACATATTGGTTCAAAATTGTTATCATGTTCAGATCATTTTACCAAACCCTATCAAACCATAATTGTGACACAATTGTACGAGAACTAATTCAAGTAAAAATCTGCCAAGCCAAAACTATATAATGTCAAATTGAAGTATTTCATCTTATAGGAATAAAGTAAATTTAAACCAATCAAACTTCTCAAAATTATATGTTCAGTATATATAATTTTTTTTCTCTTTTATATATATATATATATATGAGCTATATGATATATATAATTTTTTTTCTCTTTTATGTATATATATATATGAGCTATATGATATATATATAATTTTTTTTTCTCTTTTATATATATATATGAAGATCTTTGGATTTCACTCTGGTGATTCGAACTCAAGACCTCTAATGTCTTAAGTGATGTACTTGTTACCACTAGACCAAGCACATCTTGTCAAGGTATATGATATAGTCTTACATTATCGTTTCAAATCAAGATCGAAAACCGGTAATTCAAAGTTTTTCATCAAGATTTTATGATTTTCATAGCCATAATTTTTACACAAATTAGAAACCATGCCAAGATTTATATATATAAAAATTTGACCTCGACTGATATTTGCTAGTTGCTGATTTGTCGAAAGCGGCATCAGTTCTTAATATTGGTACAAATGTATACCTCTTTTCTGTTTTTATCTTAAATATATGTTTTTAATCTTTACGAGAGATTGAGAACTAATATTTCTTCCGATAAATGGTAGATAATATCCACCATATCTTCGTAGTTTCTAGGATGACATAATTATAGTATTTGATTAACGGCTTCTCATCACTCTTAGTTTAGTTCATAAGTAGTTCATTAATCTTTTGAATTTCAAATGACAACAAATTCACTTGATCATTAATTGTTGTTTTTAAGTTGTTCTTTCATTAACTTGAATATCTTCATTTATCAATTATCATAATATCTCGCAATTCTTGTGGCTCAAATTTTTAACCAATAATACTAATTAGTAACTAAGATTTCAAAGTAAACAAATATTATTATATTACTCTCACTCCATCAATCTAGAAGCAATGATTTAACATTAAAAAAAGAAGAAGAAGAAGAAGAAGAAGAAGAAGAAGAAGAAGAAGAAGAAGAAGAGTCTTAATTAATCCGAACAACCATGCGCCACGTGTCGAATGCGCCGTGAAGACAGGTCCTGGCTCTGAGGGGACAACGGCCAGAAGAGCAGCCCTGAGCTCACACGTGCCAAGCGTGCGAAGTGCAAATAATAATAACCCCACCAATAATAACAACAACAATAATAATATCCAAATAAATAAATAAAAAAACAAGAAAGAGTAGTTGCACAAAAGTCCGATAAATTAAGTCAAGTGGTGGTGGAAAAAAAGGCCACTGCCATTGATGGCGTTAATGCGCCATTGCCAATTGTTTTTTCTTTTTTCCTTTTTCATTTATTTGTGAAAATTTTAACAATTTAGTGTATGTTTATAGACAAATATTTCCTAAGAGACCCTTTAGTTTGTAGTTTCGTCTCTATGTTCCCCTTTTTCGTTTCTAGAATAACTATATAGCAATGCCATCAATAATTTACTATTTTTTTTATCTAAATACTATTTTCAACACAATAATACAAAATCAAAACGTAACTACGGATAAAATTACAAAATAATACAAAAAAAAATCTGTTAAAAATTTGATTAAGCCGTATTTATGGATAAAATAACAAAAAAAACCGAGGGTGTAATACTATCATTTTATAAAAAGCGGAGGGTTGTTAAGTAAATAAATGTGGGTTATTTAAATGGTGAAAAATTGTTATAGATTTTGTATTTGGATGGTCATTACTGATTTGTTTGCTTGTGGGGTCTACTTCTCTCTCCTAAGCAAAGGACAGCTATTACTCTCTCACTCCTCTTCTTCTTCATTCATGGCGTCTCTACTTCTCTCTTCTTCTTCTTCTTCCCTCTTTCTCCACTCGCATTTCCCCCATTCCTTCTCTGCAACTCCATAGCCACTCTCTCTGCCGAGGCATGACCAAGAAGGTCTCCTTGGAGCTCAGCTCCTTCGCCGTTTGCTTCATTCACCTGCTTCTGCTCTCCTTTTGTCAGTGCTCCACTCTTCTCTCTGTGATCTACGTTTATGGCGAATAGTTAGCTTAAATTTACGCATTCTCTGCATTTTATCTGGAACTTATACCATCAAAGGTTTCTTTGTTTGTTTGCTTTTTGTCTGAAACGCTCAAAATCCCAGTGGTTTGGAGTTTGGGGGTTTTATAATAAGGCTTTGTCTTGTTATCTAGTGATTTTTGGAGACAGGTTTCGAATGGCTAATTACTTAGAACAGTGTGTGCATATCTTACGGCATTGTGGTGGGCAATTTGTGTAGGCGATTTCCGGTCATGTGCGAGCCAGCCGGTGGTGGCGAATCAGCGGAAAGACGCGATGCTGCCTTTGGTCTCGCCGAGCGCGGCTCCTCAGCCCTTTCTTCCGCTTCTCGCGCCGTCGCCGCTGACCCCGTATACGAATACTAGCTCCCCGAAGTTATCAGGTTCTTTCCTTTTCAATCGTTTGTTAATTCAATTAATATGAACTATGAACTGTGGATTAGGTTTAGTTAAGGTTATATGCGGGTATTTATAGGGATATTAATTAAGGTTAACCCTATTAAAATGATTTAATTATGTTATTGGATTATCCATTCAGTATAGCGATTAAATACTTATGATGCAATTCCATGTTTTGATGGGCAAAACAATATGAACATCGACCATATAATACTCACATGCTATAAAACGTACGACTTATATCCCCAATCTTTATTTTTAGTAGTGAAAATGAGCGAAAATATAATCAAATCATATGTTGCTGCATGGAACTTCGCAGTAAGGAGTTAACAAAAAACTTAATTACTTATGCTAAACATTTATACGTCATTGAGAATTTTCGCCACAAAACTAAAGCATTGGGTGTATAATACATAATTGTTGTAGCATGTGGGTATTTTGCCACAAATACCTCGTTAATAATATGGCAACCGAATAAATTTATTACATTATCTAGTATTAATTAAGCATGTTGGTCTTCAGTCGGAACTGGACAAAAGTATAATTTTAATCGAGTTTATCAATTTAGCGAGGTTCAAATGTTTACAAAATTAAAAGTTTAATTTCGACTTTAGTCTACCGATATGGATTTGTTCTACCTTGAAAAGGTTGACTTTAATTTGACGTGAAATCTTTTTGCGTCTCTCTATACAGGACTATGTCTCTTAAACTTCACAGCCGCGTCGAGTTTGATGACGACGACATCGATAGACTGTTGGTCTGTTTTCGCGCCGCTTCTGGCTAACGTGATATGCTGCCCTCAGGTAAGAGCGACCCTCACAATTCTCCTCGGCCAATCGAGCAAGGATACCAATTTGCTCGCTCTGAACGGAACCACGGCCAAGCATTGCTTGTCGGACTTTGAGCAGATCCTAGTGGGCCAGGGCGCGAATAGCGGGCTGAAACAGATATGCTCGGTCCGTTCGTCGTATCTCACCGAAGCATCTTGCCCCGTCAGAGACGTCGACGAGTTTGAGAGCACCGTGGATACATCTGAGCTTCTTTCTGCTTGTCAGAAGATTGATCCCGTGAAGGAATGTTGTGAGCAAACCTGTCAAGGTGCCATATCAGAAGCTGCTACGAAGATTTCGTTGAAGGCTTCTGATATCTTGAGCGGTTCTCACGTCTTGGCCGACCACTCGGCTAAGATCGGGGATTGCAAAAACGTCGTTCATCGGTGGCTGGCTAGTAAACTTTCTCCTTCTCGTGCAAAGGAGGTTCTTAGGGGACTTTCTAATTGCAATGTTAACAAAGGTACATTGGTTGCAATTATTCTTACCCTTTGTATATACCCATCTATTTATCATTTAATATTATCCGGAATTGTTATTTGGGAATTTTCTATGCCATCTATTTTTATTTTTATTTTTTGCAAAAATATTCCTCTATTTTTTAAAACAGCCAATATGTACTCTCTAAGTGTAATATTACAATGCTGCTAGAATTTATGATTGTTAATATTTTGGAATTTCGGAAAATAAATGCTATGTTTTTTTGTCAGAAATGAAACTAGAAGATATATAGAAGCAAAATTCTAAAATTATGACTGAAGGTAATTCGGGGTTTTTGACAATTAAAATGATGGGAGGGTATTAATATGAAATTGAAATACATTTTAAGTGTGTATTTTAGCAGTTCTTAAAAATAGAGGTTAAATTTTTGCAAAAAATGAAAATTGCAGGTATATAAGCAAAAATTCCTAATTTTTCCAAACATCACACTCATATATTCTTAACCGTTTTTTTCTTTCTTATTGTGCTTGATCTAGTTTGCCCGTTAGTTTTCCCCGACATGAAAGTCGTCAAAAAGGGATGCGGGAATGAGGTAAGTAACGAGACTGCATGCTGTACGGCTGTGGAGAGCTACGTTGCCCACTTGCAGAAGCAGAGTTTCATAACCAACTTGCAAGCTCTCGATTGTGCTACGTCGTTGGGGATGAAGTTGCGGAAATCTAATATCACCACAGACATTTACACTCTCTGTCACATTAGCCTCAAGGATTTCTCTCTTCAAGGTTCGCTTTATCTGTGTGGAGATTTATAACATAAATCAAATGCTGGTACTGATGAATGTTTTTGGTGTTTTTCATGTTCGGAAATGATCTGGCAACCATTGCAGTTGGAAATCAAGGTAAAATTTATCCATAATTGTTATAAATACATTAAACTTTGATTCATTGCAAGCTTTTGTTGATTCGCTCGTGAGACCGATCAGATCGTTGTGTCAAGTAAAGTTTTTTTGTCCGAGGAAAAATATAATATATATGTATATAGATAGATACTTCTCTGTTTTTAACAGTCTTTTGATCTGGTTGTCTTTTTTTAAAACAGAGGTTGGGTGTCTTTTGCCGAGCATGCCGTCCGATGCCACTCTTGACACGTCGGGGATCAGTTTCCTCTGCGATCTCAACGACAACATTCCTGCGCCGTGGCCGAGCACGTCTCAAGCCTCAACTTCGTCGTGCAAGAAAAGTACGCTATCCCCTTTGAATCCCATTCTCGGTTTCATTCTAATCACAGACTAATCCACTCAACTCTTCTTCTTCTTTTTTTGCCGGAAATTACAGCTGTTAAGATTCCTGCACTTCCCGCGGCCACATCTGCTCAGGACGGTAAGCAAAGCTCGGACAGAATTCCACGTTAATTTAATTTTTCTCTCTTAAAATCTTCACTCAAACTCTTGGTTTTGTCAGGCCTCGACCGAACCGACGCGGTCGTATGGATGCTCTTCGCTTTTTCCGCGCTCCTGATGAAGCTCTTGTAGAAAATTGTAAGCACTCGAGTAAGATAATAGGTTTTGGATGAATGCAAAAGGGGAAAAGAAAAGGGCAATTCAGGAATAGATTTTTTTTATTAGTAAGGGAGAGAAACTTGGTTTATTTTACTTTTTTTTATATAGATATATGTATTTATTTTTTTATGGTTATCAACATAATTATATATTGATTAATGATTCTTGGTTTGGTTGTATAATAAGGTCTCTTTTGTAAAGGAAATTTAGGAGTGAGGATGATCTTTCTTTGTATTGTAATTGTCTCTATCAGCATGTAAGATATTTGGATTGCCAATTGCAACACCAAATATATTTTATATATACAGTTTTGTTTTCCTCTTTTTTGTTTTTTTTTTCTTTCTCTATTTTAATGCCAACATTATGGATCAAATTATAAATTATTATCATCTTGTTTCTTTTTTCTAATATATTTATCCACCTTGAATTTAGGCATGATGGCAACAAAATAAAGACAGCTAATAATTTGAAGATTTGCTTTTGTTCTGGCTTGTCTTTTGTAAAATTATTTGGGATAATAGCGGCAAAAGTGGCCAAAGTTAAACAAAGTGTGCAAATAAGTGGCCAAATTGATTTAATATCGGCATAAGTTGCCAAAGTTTACCAAATCGTGGACAGTACAAATTCCATCCATTTCAAGTCAACGCCGTTTGCCACGTCATTTCCACAAGTGTTGAGTTTTGGCCACTTATTTGCACACTCGGCCTAACTTTAGCTACTTTTGCCGCTATTATCCCTTATTTTTTTACGTTCCAAAGTATTTTTTAGGGTTTATCTAGATTTTTTTTTTTGACTAAAACTTGATTTCCGAAATAACTGATTCCGTTTTATATATTTAGAACGCTGAATATCACTCTCAATTTTGAAAACATTAATATGTGTCATCGGTTTCACATGTAATTTACGATCATAGGATTTGACATAAAACCTCTATATATTTAATTGTTAGGGACCATTAGATTTTTTTAAAGGAATTGGTACGATTGTACGAAATACCCATTTAGCCACAAGTTTTTTTTTATTCAAATTACTCATTGTGTGTTTTGAAATGTACTAAAATAGGCATGTTTTAAAAAGTTTGTACAAAAAAAAAAATTCGTTAATAATGTTGGTTTAACATTGTTAGTTAGAGCCGAGACTAAAATCGAGACTTTTTTACATTATTTTATTAAGATTATTAATTTTATGAAATTTTATTGTACCATGTTAGGAAATTTTATTGTATTTAATGAAATTTCATAAAATTAATAATCTTAATAAAATAATGTAAAAAAGTCTCGATTTTAGTCTCAACTCTAACTAACAATGTTAGGCCAACATTATTAACGAAATTTTTGTTTTGTACAAACTTATTAAAACATACATATTTTAGTACATTTTAATACACACAATGAGTAATTTAAAAAAAAAAAAAAACTTGTGGCTAAAGGGGTATTTCGTACCAATGCCTTTAAAATAATCTAATGGTCCCTAACAATTAAGTATATAGAGGTTTTATGTCAAATCCTATGATCCTAAATTACATGTGAAATCGATAACACATTTTAATGTTTTCAAAATTGAAAGTGATATTCAGCGTTCTAAATTTAAGAAACAGAATCAGTTCTTTCGGAAATCAAGTTTTAGTCAAATCTTAAGAAAAAGAAAAAACAAAAAAAAAATCTAGATAAACGCTAAAAAATACTTCGGAACGTAAAAAAATAAGGTATAATAGCGGCAAAAGTGGCTAAAGTTAGGCCGAGTGTGCAAATAAGTGGCCAAAGCTCAACACTTGTGGAAATGACGTGGCAAACGGCGTTGACTTGAAATGAATGGAATTTTTACTGTCCACGGTTTGGTAAACTTTGGCTACTTATGCCGATATTAAATCAATTTGGCTACTTATTTGCACACTTGGCCTAACTTTAGCCACTTTTGCCGCTATTATCCCAAATTATTTACTCAAAATTATCTTGCAATAATTACTTTTATTTAGTAGAGTAATTAGTTGTTGGCAAAAATGTCAGTTTAACTTTGTTCGTTAGTGGAGTTTCTACACTTTTTGAGACATTTATTACATATTTGAATGTATTTTTACGAATTGTAATTATTTAATTGAATATTATTAGACTTTTTTTTTTTTAATTTGACCCTTTTTTTAGAAATTAATAAAATCCAACTTCGTGATTTTGTTTCTTTATTAATAGATGAAGTTAACTTGAAATAACTCATGTGTTGACTTGTGCATATTAATATTTTGGGTTATTACTGGATATAGTATCCCACGTGTTCATAAATATGGCGGCATGGAGCTAATTTAAAAAAGAGAAATTGCACCAGATAGCCAAATTGAAACATAGGTATAGCAAAATAGTCAAAAAATTATAAAGTTTACCTTTTTTATGGTCAACTGGTAGACCTCATTCATTTTTATTACTGTTCTTACTATTTATGTCAATGATGACGTCAACAACACAAATCGAAATGCCATTAGTAAAATGATAGACCTCATTCACTCTTTTAGTTTTTTTTTTTTGTTGCTATTTCTGTTAGTGTGGTATCGAGAGAGAAAATGAGAAGAAAAATAAGAATTTGCATTGTTGGTGTTCAAAGAATTTGAGTTCACAATACAAGTTGAAATTTGCGAGTATTATCGTATGAGTTTATTTGTTTCATTTGCGTTGATGTCATCACTAACAGAAATAGTAAAAAAAAAAAAAACTAATAGAGTGAATGAGGTCTACCATTTCACTAAAAAAAGAAGTAAATTTAGATACTTTTGCCATATTTTTTTAATTGACTCTATACCACACTATTTTTGAGAAATTTGGGTGCTTTTGCCCGTAATAACCATTATATTTTTCATTATTTCCGAATGTCTAGGTTGCATTATGCACGCAAAAAGCAAAGTTCAAGGAGTAATGTGCCACAAGCTAAAACTCAAGGGGGAAAGTAGACAGAGAGCAAAGTTCAGGGTAGCAATTTGTATTTTTTTTTAATATGAAATTTATAATATGTTTTTTGTTCTTAAAATGTGAAGTAGTTGAGTCGCGTCTTAAACTTGCAAGTAGACTTCGTTGGCACCAATCACGGCTTGGGAACACGGCTTTCAAAGCTCTTTAACTGCATAAATAAATATACAGCAAATCTGAAATTCAAACCAATAATAAAAAAAATGTTAAGACCATTATCATAAATAAATCATAAATGACAAAATAAAGAGTCGAATGGATAAAAATGAATATATAATTTCGATGGAAAAAGAAAACTAGCAAAGATTGTTCATTTATGGCAAAACCAATACTGTCGATGTTGCTATGTATTGGCAATAAATGTTATATTTTGGACACGTTTGAATTTTATTGCTCTAAGCTAAGTAGTTCATTCATTCCTTTAAATTTTGTGATGATATTCTTTAGCTTGAATTATCAAGGCTGAAATTGCTACATTTACTTTTATTATTAATTTCGAAATTTTTTGTTTAAATGAGGCACCGAATATTTAATTCTTTTAATTTACGGCAAAAATACATGAACTTGTGTTTCATTACCTGCCGTAAAGTGGCCGTCAACTGTTAACAATGATTGCTAATGAGACCTAAATTTTGGTGTTTTAATCTAATATTCTTGAACATCAAGAACACTAAAATTTAATTAACATAAAAAATACTTTAATTAGGTCTCAAGAACACAATATGAACATCAAGAACACTAAAATTTAATTAACATTAAAAATACTATACGAACATTAAGAACACCATGTGAACCTTAAGAACAATATATGAACATTAAAAACACTATATGAATGTCAAGAACAAAAAAAAAACCTAAATAAATAAATAAAAATTCCCGAACAAAAAATCATCGTTTGATGGCCTAATCGTCGAATTTGACTAAAACCCGAAAAGATCATGTATTCAAGATCTTTGTGTGCATCGAAATTGACGGCTTAGCTTTTTCTTGTTAATGATGATATCCGATGCATAAAGTTTAGACTTCCCTACCTTCTCGAGGCTTAAATACCATGATTTAAATTTTATCCCACGATTTTGAACCGTGGTATAATCTATGTGTCGTACTAGTGGTTGAGTTTAGTTATGAGTCTCCCTGGAGACTACGACTCTAATTACGAATATAATATTGTCCCAATTTTTTTTTTTTATTAATTTAAAGTACCATTGATGTTGTAACGAATGTAAACCGTGTAGAATAAATATATGCCACTATATATGCTATAGCATTTTCTGTCGCATTTATTGTCAACAGTTTAATCCTTACATATATTTCCATGAGAATTTTTTATATTCAAATTTCAATAATATAAGCCCCAAATACTTTTTAAATTGGTTGGAATTATCATATCTTTCTATGAGAATATTTTTATATATTCAAATTCTAATTATAACTCTCAAAATCGTTGCTTTTTTACTTGGTTGAAAAATTTAAAAACACATATGCATACTCATAACAAAATATGAACATCAAAAACACCAAAATCAAATTAACATTTGAAACCCTATATGAACGTCAAGAACACGAAAATATCCACACGAAAAAACTAAAAAAATAAAATAAAAATTGCCCGAACAGAAAAAAAAAAAACGTTTTTGACTATCATCCTCGTATTACCTATATATTTAAGGTTTTGGTTCCTCATCTTTTCTGTTAATAAAAACAACAAGTGAGAACTCTTCTCCACTGTGATTTATGGCCCATTTCTGAGACCCAAAGGTTTCTATGTGGGCTTTCCCTGACAGAACACAAGTGAAGCCATGGTGAGAGTTAGAGCCACGTGGATGAGGATCAATCTGTATTCTTGGAGGCCGGCCGACATTCAAAGTCAACTTCAACGGGTCATATTTGGTTGACTTATTGGTCTGCCGAGACTGGTGGCTCAGTTCCAATATTGTCCTTTACGAACTACGCATGCACGTCTTTAATTGTCCGGTTTGGCTAGTAGAAAGTTTATTCTTTCGAAATAATCTATAAAGCATCAGAAAGTTGGTAGAGTTTATTCTATAATGCAGTAAACTAAGTAATCCTTTTCTTTTTTACTTGATCTGCCCACAAAGTTTAACTAGAAGCCTTCACTAACATTGATACGACAGAGTGATTATTACACTTTCTATCCACATATTAAATTCTAAAAGAAGTTTATATAGATTTAGACACTATACAAGTTCCACTCGTACTAGTAAATCTTAAATACGGTCACGACATAAGTGATTTTCGGCCATTTAAAAAAAAAAAAAAGTCGCACTCATACTAGACATTGGTAGTTCATCGTTTGAACTAGTTTAGTTTAGTTTTTTTTTTTTTTTTTTTAATTTGATGGTCTTTAAATGCGGACGAGATACTAAATTCTGGGATTGAATTTTACAATTAAAAAAAAATCTAGAACCTGAGGAACTTTCTAGCTCCGGAAAATTTGGATTTAAATTTCGGGTTTTAAATTTTCTTTTAAAATTAATTTTTTTTTGTTTTTAATCAGAACCGTTGAATATTAAGATCCAGTGATCTTGATTTTAAGATTTTATTTTAATAGTATTTTGATAAATAGAAATTCAAAAAAAAAAAATCCTGAACTAAAATCTCTAATTTCTGAAATTTTATACGGATTTGACTAAAATTCTGATTTTTTGATGTGTTGTTTTCACAACTACATTAGTTATCTCCATGGCGTTCTTCCATAACAGACGATTAAATAAATTTTCAATAAAATGTCACGTGAACGATCCCTCTCTCTTAGTAAAATAAAATCAATCAATAAATAGCATTGATGACTTAAATACAAAAGTAAATATATGCTAAACAAATGAATAGGGGCACCAAATATATATATATATATATATATATATAGTTAGGGAATATACTACAGTTCCATGTCTTCGTAGCACACCAATTCCTACCGCATATATTCCTAGTGAAATTGATCGTAACCAATCGAATTCAAGCTCTTTAAAAGTGTGATTGAACGATCATCTCTTTCCCTAAGGTTCCGCTACGGATCAAGTGATCCTGTTTTATTTTTAGCTTTATTTATATGAAGCAAAAACGGACCGCAATAGCTTAATAGTTTTACTTTGACTTTGATGATCCCTATATTAATATTAAATATTAATATATATGTAGCGCATTTACCTTCTTTAAGGGAAGTGAACACTTAAGCTCATTAATATATAAAGTGCTAAATCATATAATAGCTATGTACGTGTCCAAACTATTCAGTGCTTATTTAGACCACAGCTTTTAATTCCTTCTTTCTATCTTTCCCTCGTTCTATTTCGAGGAGATCAAACCATGGACGGCGACCACCTTCACGAGCCGATATTGACCGCCAAGCAGCCAGCCGAGCCGAACGGCTCGGCGCGCGCGCTGGAAGACACTCTCACCGACTACGAGGTGTCTTACTTGAGCCGCCTCCGACGGGCGACGTGGTTGGAGCTGACCACACTCTTCTGGCTGGCGGCGCCGGCAGTGGTGGTGTACCTCCTCAACAACGTGACGTCCATGTCCACACAGATCTTCTGCGGCCACCTCGGCAACCTCGAGCTCGCCGGCGCCTCCCTCGGCAACACCGGCATCCAAATCTTCGCCTACGGCCTCATGGTATACCATGTCCTTCTTTTCCTCTCACACAGTCACACTTACATATTGATCAGCAAGTATATATATAATATATATTTATATGTATATGTGTATATAATATATAGATACATACTTTATAATATGTACCGTAACAATATATGAAGATCTTAATATGGACACTCATTAATTTTCCTAGCTAGGCATGTGGTGTATTTGAACTAAAAATAAAAAATGCTCACTTTCCTAAAATATGACTAAACAAGTGGAATGAGCGGACCCGGTTGATGTGCAGCTCGGGATGGGAAGCGCGGTGGAGACGCTGTGCGGGCAGGCATACGGGGCCCACAAGTACGAAATGCTAGGGGTCTACCTGCAGCGCTCGACGATCCTGCTCATGGCGACGGCGCTGCCTCTCACGCTGATCTACGCGCTCTCCAAAAAGATCCTGCTAGGGCTGGGCGAGTCAGAGAGCATCGCCTCGGCCGCAGCGGTGTTCGTGTACGGCCTCATCCCGCAGATCTTCGCCTATGCCGCCAACTTCCCCATCCAGAAGTTCCTGCAGGCGCAGAGCATTGTGCTGCCCAGTGCCTACATCTCAGCCGCCACGCTGGCCGTCCACGTGCCCCTCACGTGGGTCCTCGTCTTAAAGCTTGGGTGGGGCCTCCTCGGCGCCTCCCTCATGCTCAGCTTCTCTTGGTGGATCATCGTCATCGCGCAGTTCGTCTACATCCTCGTGAGCGACAAGTGCCGGCTCACGTGGACGGGGTTCACGTGGCAGGCGTTCACGGGCCTCGGCGGCTTCCTCAAGCTGTCGATAGCCTCGGCGGTGATGCTCTGCCTCGAGACTTGGTATTATCAAATTTTGGTCCTCGTCGCCGGTTTGCTTCCCAACCCCGAGCTCGCCTTAGACGCACTCTCCGTTTGGTAATGTATTTATGATTATTATTATTTTTATGCTTTACATATTTAGAATAATATGTATATATCTACGTGCAATGAGGTCACTAGTCACGTATATGGCAAGTGTAAGAGTTGCTAAGTTAGGATATTTTAAGGATATATACGAATTATATTTAATTGCAAGTCAATTTTGATTTCTTGTTTTTTTAGTGATTTTCCAAGAATCAAGGATAAATATAATAATATAGAATAATATTTCTCTCAACTTAATATATCAAAGCTCATATATCAAGGTTTTAAATACCGCTTGCCGATGTCGTTTCGCACTTTTCATTTTACGGATATATCGCTTGTCGATATGTATCTTGATAGGTATTTCGATGGGTATGCCGATGGATATATCGTTTCGCATATCCTCGAAAAAAGAATATCGATGGGCATACCGTTCGGAAAATTTAATACCTTGATATATATATGTATATATATATTTCATATAATATTTTTTTTACGGTCAAATTTTCAATATCTACTTTTTTACTTCTATTAGAAAAGAAATTTTTTTTTTATATAAAAGTGATCACAGATCCGAAATTCCTCTAATGTGATTGAAAATTAGATGAAATTTTGAAGCAAAAAAAAGGTAAAATAGTCGATATTGAAAAAATTAGTCGTGATTATTTTTTAATGCGAAAATATTAAATACTTATACTGCTCGAATGATTGTCTCGTAATTTTGCAGTATGACAATATCGGGATGGGTCTTTATGATAGCGGCTGGTTTCAACGCGGCTGCAAGGTTAGTCAGAAAAACGCTAATAAATAATACATAATAAGTAAATAAATACTATAATCCTCATATAATATTGATGAAATTTCAGTGTGAGAGTGAGCAATGAACTGGGGGCGGGGCATCCAAAATCGGCAGCTTTCGCGGTTAAGATTGTGACATTGAGCTCTTTCTTGATCTCATTGGTCTTCGCAGTTCTGGTCCTCGTCTTCCGCCACAACCTAAGCTACATATTCACGGAGGGCGTCGTTGTATCCGACGCTGTCGCCGAGCTCACGCCTTATTTGGCCATTTCAATTTTGCTCAATGGCATTCAGCCAGTTTTGTCTGGTAAGTATGATCTATAAGACTATAATACATAACTACCTTTTAATTAAATTTATTAATGTTTAATTAGTGTTTATTGTGACCTGTATTCAACAAAGTAATCATGTGAAAATGCACTACTAGAAATAATGCCCTAATTATTAGTAGGGGCACAAAATTAAATTTACTATTTAAAAGAAACAAATGATTTTTTTTTAATTATTATTATAAACTATGATTGTCATCACTATCCACTATAATTATGTATATACTTTATTTAAGGATTGCTGACTACTTTCTGGTCAAATAATGTATTATTTAATGTGACACCTAAACAAAAAAGTTTATGAGTATAATATTTTCTTTGAAAGAATGTTTTGTGAATATTAATAATATAAAAAGGAAGAGAGTGAGATAATTAACGAAATGAAAAGGTGGTAGTGATTATTTGGTTTGATTTTGCAACCTATATAGCTTCAACTTGGAAAGGGACAAATGAAAAATGACAAATTATTTTGTCAATTGTAACACATTCACATAATTGTACCTATACTATATGTAATATGAGGAGTATATATGTATTGAGAGAATTCAAGTATGTGTTGTCGTTTATATATGCTATCTACACACGTACACACACATATATTATACATTATATTTTGATATAATATACCAAAAGTTTGTTAAGCTGAATCAGAATATTCAAAAAGAGAAATTTTATTGTATTTAATACGCACACATCTCTATACCTTAGGCTGATATAATTTGTACTCTTGCGAGAGGAGATGATCACGAATCAATCAACACACATAGTGTACAAGCAGTAGTGAACCAACTTTCAGACAAACTAGAAACAGACATATATATATATATATATATATATAATATTTGTGACAATTTGCAATGTGATAAGGTGTGGCTGTTGGGTGTGGATGGCAAGCATTTGTCGCGTACGTCAACGTTGGATGTTATTATTTCATCGGTATTCCTATCGGCATCCTTCTCGGCTTCAAGTTCAATCTCGGAGCGAAGGTACTATAATATTATTATATACATATAATATGATTCGATATATTGTCGGAATTGCAATTGAAAGAAGAAAAAAAAGATATGAGTATTGCTGCTTAATTATGGTGGTCGGACTGTTTAATCTTGCTGCAACGTTCTCCCAGAATATGCTTTTATGAAGTAATAAAGTGCGAAAGTTTTAATAATTAAAAAAAGTATTTTTATATGATTCAATATGTTTGTATTTGTAGGGAATATGGTCGGGCATGATCGGTGGAACTGTTATACAGACTGTGATATTAATATGGGTTACTTTTCGGACTGATTGGGACGAAGAGGTAAAACTCACCTAACAAAACCATCATTAACTTCTCATTTGTTTTTGTTTTTATATGAACATATACTAAATATTTATGTTCAAAATGGATGATAAATCACATATTATGATGATTACGATAACGACAAGGATTTAACAAAGTTAAAAGTAGGGAAAACATTAATTTGGCACTACTACCTAACATGTGTGACGCTGAAGCTAGTCACGTACCTAATATTCTACTATGATCAGTACATTTGCATGAAATTTTCCACACGAATAGGTCAATTGTCAAATGTACGTATGTACATGTAATGTAATAGTACCATATAATAAAGAGAGAGAAAACTAGATAGAAATTTGTATAATTTTCATAGAAGTGTTGTTTACTTTTTTTTTTTTTTTTTGAGTAGCTTTTTTTATTCACTAGAACTATATAAGTAATTATGTTTCTTTTTTCCGTTAACTCCCAGAGAGAAATTTCATGAGAAAACGACATAAGATTTATATACATACATGTTCATCCATTTTGACTACGTAATATCAAAATGTATCGCCAGTGATAAAAAAGGACATAACGTGGTCAAAATGAACAAAAAATTAGATAAATCATATATCATCACATCGAATGTTATAATAAAGAGTTAACGGATAATATTTTTTATCATAAATATTACGAATATAAAACATAAATATATTTATAATATTACGAATATTTTTGCCTATATTGCATTGTGAACATTGATTAAATTGTCATATAATTCCCAATGTTGAGCTCGTAGTTATACTTATACATATGCTTAGTAATATATTCCAAATTTTGCAGGTTAAAAAAGCAAGAGCTCGTTTGGATACGTGGGAAGACAGCAAGTAATAATAATTAAAAATTCCAAGTATATGTAGTAGGCCAAAGCAAGCACAAAGGAGCAAGAAAATTATTATTTTCACCGTTTTGATTATTTATATTTTATTCCGAAAAACAGTGAAAATGAACAAGAAAGATTGAGTCTTCTTGCTAGGAATTTGATTTATTAGGTAGGTCTAAAGTGTCTAACTAAGGGCATAATAAGGTTGGTCTTAATTTTTTTTTTATAACTGTATTAGTCTCTGTGGAGTTTTACATAAGTAGAGTAGAGGTGAAACTTTTGGCCTTCAAGCCCGATTAATAAAGAGGAAAAATAATCAACAGTTTTCTCATGTTAATTATGTATATAAGCGTGTTCATGCTTCAAAAGCAAGGCTTGTACCAAAGTTTCTTGTCGTTTATGTTATCTCCAATCTATTGTATTATGGGCCGTATTTATCTCTAATATTATATATTTATATATACTTATATAATCGTCCTAAATTTATTTATTTATAATTTGAATAATTATTCATTAATTCTGAAATATGTTATGACCAACTAATCGTGAACAATCCTTGAAATTCCGTTCTAAAAAGATCCAATTGCAGACATCATATGAGTTTTTGAAATGCTTATATAACTTTTCAATAGATGTACTCGATTCAAACTATTAGTAGTTTTTTTTTTTTTTTTTAATAAAAGATAGAGGTCCATAATCTTAGAATGCGAGTTTGAGTTTCACAAAGACTGACACTCAAGGAACGCAAAATAAGAAATGGGGCTCATGGTAATATAATTAAGATTGTATGTTACAAACAAAGGAAAAAAAGAAAAAAAGAGCAGAGAACTAACGAAACCGAAAGTTCTCTCTCATACAAATGTCATCGTTAACAAATGAATAGATGAAATCAGGGTGGGAAGCTCACCAATGGTGACCCGAACATTGAGCCCTATAACTAACTAAGGCATCAGCCGCTCTATTTCCTTCTCTATAAATATGGCTTATCCTGAGCTAGATAGTCTCAAGAATACAAAGACATTCGGACAACCGAGCTCGCAATCTCCATGGAACTTCACGCGATTTTTTCTGGAATAGTTGAACAACGTAACTAGAGTCACATTCGAGCCACACTTTCTCCCAACGGAACTCCTTAGCTTTTTCAATGGCAAACATAGCGGCAATCAGTTTAGCTTCAAATGCAAAGGCAGAGTCGATACGGAAGGCGAACGAGCCATGAAAGAACCCTCGGTAGGTTCTGAAAATGCCTCCAGCCCCAGTTACACCTGGAGTACCAAGACAAGAGCCATCAGTATTGCATTTTAACCAAGATGCGAAGGGAGGAAGCCAAACTACTGAAATGATATTTGGAGCTTTCTTTGGATGAAAATCTAACCCAAAAAAGTCCAAAATCCTTGATTCCTCAGTAGTGCTTGTCAACCCCAGCATAAAGAAATTGGCCTCCTTTGTGTTGGTTCCCACTTCACTGGATCGCTTTACCGAAACTCGCCGACCCGAACCGAAATGCCGCGCCGAGATCACAAGAGAAACGACAATAACAAATCCAATATGAGATCAAATACACACTTTCCCACTATCTCACTATTTGTATACATATATATGATATGTATACTATAATCAGGAAGAAAATAGTGGAGAGAGGGATTGGGACTCTTATATAATAAATGCCGAATGATTACACAATGGGAGTGAGTAAAATACATAGCTCGGTGGGGTTTATATAGGTAGAGAATTTATTACAAAATTACTATACTATCTCTAATTGAGTAACAAGTTGTAAGACAACTCAACAAACAAAACTTGCTAGGCAAGTATTTATTAAACGTCACTGCTTACGTTAATATTCTCCCCCGTAAGCTTGACGTGGTTCGAGGTTCTTCACTCCGAACATTTCTCGCATCTCTGTGAATTTGACTCTCGCTAGAGCCTTAGTGAGAATGTCAGCTCGTTGCTCTCTGGTGCTGACAAACTCCACAATGATCTCTCGCTCTTCCACACACTCCCGAATAAAGTGAAAGCGAGTGTCAATGTGCTTGTTGCGTCCATGAAATACTGGATTTTTCATCAGTGCGATCGCGGACTTGTTGTCGACGTAGAGAGTCACCGGCTTTTGCTCGCTTCCGGTGACCTCGCTCAACAAATTTCTGAGCCATAACGCTTGACACGCCGCTGCGGTCGCTGCCATAAAATCCGCTTTGCAAGAGGATAAGGCCACAATTTTCTGCTTTTGTGACTGCCAGGTGATCAGATTCCCGTTGAGGTAAAACGCCATCCCTCCGGTACTTTTCCTGTCAATAATATCACCGGCTAGGTCACTGTCGATAAAACCGACCAGTTCTTCAGCTCCATTTTCTCTTCCGTATTGGATCCCATATCTTGTTGTTCCCTTCACGTAACGAAGGATGTGCTTTACTTCCTGCTGGTGTAGACAAGTAGGCTTCTCCATGTGACGACTCACCATGCCAACTGCATATAAGATGTCAGGTCGGGTATGGGTTAAGTACCTGAGGCACCCGACAACACGCCTGTACTCCGTGGGATCCACTGGGGTTCCTTCTGTATCTTTCCTGAGTTTTAACTTCGGCTCCATCGGATACATGCTCGGGTTGCAGTCCGCCATCTTGAACAGCTTCAAAATTTTCATTGCGTAAGCCGACTGCTTCAGCGTGACAAAATCCTTCTTCTGATCGACCTCGATACCGAGGTAGTATGAGAGTAGTCCGAGGTCGCTCATCTCGAACTCCTTCATCATCTGCTTCTTGAATCCATCAACGGATTTTACACTGGATCCGGTCACGATTAGGTCGTCGACGTACACACCGACGATGAGGGCCTCATCACCTGAGTTCCTCGTGTAGACTGCCTGCTCTTGGGAACACTTCTTGAAACCAAGACTCTTCATACTCCTGTCGAGTCGAGTGTTCCATGCACGTGGTGCTTGGCGCAACCTGTAAAGAGCTTTTGACAACTTGTACACCTTGTTCTCTGCGGTCTTGTCGACGAAGCCTTCTGGTTGAGCAACGTAGACTTCTTCTTCCAGTTCACCATTCAGGAACGCCGATTTGACGTCCAGGTGGTGGATTTTCCAGCCTCGGTGAGCAGCAAAGGCTATGATCAGCCTGACTGTGTCGAGTCTGGCCACTGGAGCAAAGACCTCTTCAAAGTCTACTCCTTGCTTCTGCACGTAGCCTTTTGCAACCAATCTGGCCTTGTGCTTGAGAACTTTTCCTTCGTAGTCTTTCTTGAGCTTGTAGACCCACTTCAGACCAATGGACTTATGACCTTTTGGGAGGTCGACTAGTTCCCATGTCTGATTCTTCTCAATGCACTCCAACTCTCGCTTCATCGCTTCTTGCGATTCCTTCTCGGTGGCTGCCTCGCGATAGTTGGTCGGTTCCTCTTCACTAACTAGCAGGAGTTCCTCTGGGCTCAAATCAAGCTCACACGTTTCTTCGTAGACGTCAGATAGGGTACGGAACCCTCTTGGCCCGTCCTTGATTGAAGAGTCTCCCGAGCTGGTTCCTCCCGAACTAGCTGTCAGTGGAATCGGAGTGTTCATTCCTGATCCTGGGTTGGGCGAGCCTGGTGGTGAGCTAGTTCCAGACGAACTGGTTTTTGTCGAGTTGGGGGTTGCTAGCCCCTGGAAAGGACTTTCTCCCTCAACCTGCTCGACCGCCTTTTTGTCTTCGAGGATGAACTCCACTGAGTTCCGTTCAGGCTCTCCATTCTCGTCCCGCCAATCCCACTTCTTTTCTTCTTCGAACACCGCGTCTCTGCTTACATGCACTTTGCCGCGTCGGGGGTCGTAAAACCTGTGTGCCTTGCTCCCTTCCTCGGCGCCAAGGTACACCATCGGTTGACTCCGATCATCGAGCTTTTTGAGGTTTGGTCCCACAGTCTTCACATGTGCGGTGCACCCAAACACCTTCAAATGCTCCAGATGAGGTTCCTTCCCTTTCCAAGCTTGGTACGGGGTGCGCTCGCCTAGCGCCTTCGTCGGCAAGCGGTTCAGCAAGTAAACCGCGTGACGTACCGCTTCTCCCCAGAAGCTCGCTGGGACTTGCATGCTTTTCATCAAGCTCCTTGCAGTGTCCATGACGGTTCGATTCCGTCTCTCCACCTAGCCGTTCTGCTAGGGTGTGTATGGTGCAGTGAGGTGTCGCTCTACACCTTCTTCTCCGCAGTACTCGGCGAATTTCTCAGATGTGAACTCTCCTCCACGGTCTGTTCGCAAAGTCTTCAGCCTATGTCCTGACTGGTTCTCCACGAGCCGCTTGAACTTCTTGAAGACTTGAAAGGCTCCTGCCTTCTCTTTGAGCGTGTACACACACATCCAGCGACTGTAATCATCAACAAGCAAAAAGAAGTACTTGTTACCGGCTAGAGTTGCTGGGGTGATTGGACCACACAGGTCAGCATGCACCAGTTGGAGGGGTCGCTCTGCTCGGAACTTGGCCTTGATCGGAAATGGCACTCTTGCCTGTTTTGCGACCATGCAGCATTCACACAGCTGGTCGGGGTGTTCAATCTTCGGTACCCCAAAGGCCATTTCCTTGTCACCTATCATTTTGAGCGCGTGAAAATTCACGTGCCCAAGTCTCGCATGCCAAAGCCACGCTGGGTCTGCGATCGACGCCATCAAGCAAATCGGTTGATCTACCACCAGGTTGATCTTGTACAGCCGACTCGGTGACCTCTTCACCTTCATCAATAGGGCGCCGTCGCTGTTCCACATCTTTAGAGACTCTCCGGATAGGATCACAGTGTGACCGATCTCCGTCATTTATCCTAAGCTGATGATGTTACTCTTTAGCTTCGGTATGTAGTAGACTTCGGTCAGTAAGCGCTAGTCCCCATTCTTACACTTGAACAGGATGGACCCTCTGCCTTTGATGTCGACGATAGAACCATCGCCGAACTTCACGTTTCCTGTGATCTTCTCGTCGAGCTCTTCAAACTTCGCTCGATGGCCGGTCATGTGGTTGCTGGCTCCGTTGTCTAAATACCAAATATCGGTATAGACCTTCTCTCCGCCATCTGCGAGTAGGTTGGCGACAACCTTGTCTTCATTGAGCATCACCTTCCCGGTTTGCTCGTCGTTCTTCCTGGTCGAGCTGGGCTTCTCTTCCATCATTAGCTCGTCCACTCGGCTCAGTACTTGGTCGTCAGGTACCTACTCGCTGGATACCTGGTCGTCAAGTACTACGTCAATGCGCTCCTGCTCGACGTGTGTCTCGTTGACCTTATCCTGGTCGTCGTGCTCGTTGCCACTTAAATCCACCATCTCCTCGGTGAACATAAGTGCGTGCTCGTCGTCATCGAATCTCACCAGATTCGCTTGTTCGTCGCGGTTCTTAGTATGACACTCATTTGCGTAGTGACCATACTTCTGACAATTATAGCACTTTACTGTGCTCTTGTCCTTGCGGGTGGTGCCGTCTTGGCGAGGAATGCTACTGCCTCGACCACGCTGGTCGCGACCACGTCCTCGACCTCGGCCTCTTCCACGTCCACGGTTCTCGCTGCCGTATCCGTTGCGACTCGACGAGCTTGAAGAAGAACCTTCCCGCTGGTTCCACTTCTGCTTAGCCTTCCATTCTTCATGCGTGAGCAGGAGGTGTTTCTCTTCGTCTCTGTCGCCATAGCCCCGAAGCCTTTCCTCGTGGACTTTTAGACGACCGACAACCTCCTCGACTGACATAGTCTTGAGGTCACCGAACTGCTCGATCGACGTCACGATCTGCATGTATCTGTGAGCTATAAATCTCAAGAATTTCTTGACCACGGTGGTCTCGTCCACCGGTTCGCCTAGTGAGCGTATACCCGTTCTAAGAGATGAGAGCTTCATAGCGAACTCATCCACGGATTCAGCGTCTCTCATACGGAGAACCTCGAACTCGCTCTTCAAGGTTTGAACCTTGGCTTCTCTGACGCGTTCTGCGCCCATGTTCATCGTCCGCAACGTCTCCCACGCCTTCTTTGCGGAATCCTTCTCGCCGATCATGAGAAGGATATCTTCCGGAACTCCCTGATAGATGGCGGCGAGAGCCATCCTATCCTTGTGTGCTTCGACATCACCGCCTTCTACGGCCTCCCAGACTCCTTGCGCCTGCAGATTTACTCGCATCTTCAGTGCTCACACCGCGTAGTTGCTCTTCGTGAGCATCGGGTACTGCAGCGTAACATTTCCTCCGGTTGATTTGCTTGACGACTCCATGTACTTCGGCATCAAGGGAACCCGTACTGTAAAATCTCAAGAAATCGTTTCTGATGTGGAAGATCAGTCAGAACCGCAACCACAGAGCATACTAAGAATTTCAAGAGACTTGACAATACTGATAACCCCGCTCTGATACCAAATGTTGGTTCCCACTTCACTGGATCGCTTTACCGAAACTCGCCGACCCGAACCGAAATGCCGCACCGAGATCACAAGAGAAACGACAATAACAAATCCAATATGAGATCAAATACACACTTTCCCACTATCTCACTATTTGTATACATATATATGATATGTATATACTATAATCAGGAAGAAAATAGTGCAGAGAGGGATTGAGACTCTTATATAATAAATGCCGAATGATTACACAATGGGAGTGAGTAAAATACATAGCTCGGTGGGGTTTATATAGGTAGAGAATCTATTACAAAATTACTATACTATCCCTACTTGAGTAACAAGTTGTAAGACAACTCAACAAACAAAACTTGCTAGGCAAGTATTTATTAAACGTCACTGCTTACGTTAATACTTTGTAAACCGCCAAACATGTCTCAATAAATTATTAATGTTAAGAGCTTCATCTTGAAATAAACAAGTATTTCTAGTATGTCAAATCAACCAAATTGCAGAAATAGTTGTAGTATTCCATAGCACAAAAACATGAGGACTAAGATTAACAGAAGATGCATTAGAAAGAAGTAGAGCAAGTGAACCTGATTTGTTAATTGACGTTCGATAAATATCAGAAATAGAAATCCATACCAAACCTACGAAGTCGCATTTAACAAAGATATGTTCTGAGTCATCCACGTGATTGTTACATAACTGACATTTTGAAGCTAACGAGAATCCTTTTTTCTGCAAAGTAAGCTCAGTTGGAAGATATCCCAAAAAGGCTCTCCAACAAGTAATCGATCTCGAAGGTGAAATAAATTTTTTCCATAAAAACTTTTGTCATTGAGAAAACAAGTTATGATTAGAGCAAAAGATATTGTAAATAGATTTCACGACCATGAATTAGAATATTAGTAAACCAATTTTAAACTAATGATGTGAGTAAAATTACTTACAATTTCTGGTCATTTTTTGTTCTAAAAAATTACTGATTATATACAGACAATCTTATATCTTAGGAAGCTCATGTTCCTTTCCTTAACACATTCAATTCTTATTTTAGTCATTATATTTTAAATATATAGATATTAAAAATATTATACCGAGTAATAAACAACAAATTATAAGAATACACAAGCTGGCTAACTGAGTTTTTTTTTTTTTTTTTAATGGCATAAATCTAAAATATTTTTCACGGTCGGTAGTTTCCAACGCTCACTATTTTGCTTATCTTCAAAATTTTGTATACTCTTTCAGTTACAAATTTTAAATGTACCTTTAAGACTTAACTACACATTGAAAGTTATCGTTGCTTTTTATTCCGTCCTCATTTGGGGCCATATTGCGTAACTAACTAACTAAAACTATTCAATCGAGCTAAGAGAAACGAGTTAGTAACCATCGAATCATGAGATAAAAATAAATTAATTAAATTTGTATTGAACGCGTAAACTCCTTTCCGCAAAATATATAACAAATTCAAGAAAATTTATTTTGCATAGCTTATATAGCTCGTATAATAGTTTGTATTTAAGATTAACAGAAAGTGTTTTCGTGTTTTCACAATAATGGACTCTTACTATCCCATCATGCCTTGGGTAAACTCGGGCTAATGTATCCAAGTATTTTTTTTTGGCTAACTAATATACCAAAGATGCATGTGGTTAACCAATTTGATTCGCTTCGTTAAATTGACTAACGGAAGTCACTGTTGCACATGTGACAGCCTGTTAGGGCGCCATGTGTAACATTGAAAAATATGATCAACATGCATGTTTTGGGTACAATATGATTTTTTTTTTTAAAAAAAAAACTCTAAGTACTTAAGCCAGAATTTACCCTCATGTCTTTATAGTTATAACTTTATAAGTACAGTAAAGACGATTCATCAATAATTATAAGTTTATAATTAAAAAAGAAAATTCGAAGTTGAAATGACGAAACATAAAGGATTCCGAACATGAATGAAGGTGAAGCTAGTTGAGAACCTAATTATTGATGTAAATTTGACCTGTCAAAATTGCATGTCACTGCAGCTAAAAGATTTAAATTAAATGCTTAGCGTAACGATTAATATGCTTATAATATTCTTGATCATAAAAAATTCTCAACCACAATTAATTCTTGCATCTTTATATACTTTATATGATATGTACTTTAAAATGTGCTTATATACTCCATGGAGTTCAAAGGGAAGAAGCTCGAGAAGAGCAAAATTTTCACTTTGAAAGAAGAAAAAAAATTAGTGCGAAAAGTAATATTTTTGTGGTATATATATATATGCTGAGTATATTGTGATACAAATTAGCAATGACGAGAATATATTTAGTGAACAAATTGGATGAGAACCATATGCCTAGTGCCTTAGTGTGGTTTTGGATCCACTAATGTCTCATCTTAAGAGTTTCTTTAATAACTTTATAGTTTTAGACTAGCCACATTTATTAATTGTATTTGAAGATGATAATTGTTTCGTTAAAAATAAATATCTAATCATTTTGTACTCGTGTACTTAATTATTTTAATAAAATAATATTGGATTTAAAACTAATTCACAATAATCTATGTTCTTAGAATCGAAAAAGAATTCATATACTTTAAATTACTTTCGTTGACGTGGTACGTAACTGGTAGCTTGAAAAATATTAAGTTGACGAGGGTAAACCTGTAAATAAATAATCGGTGGATAAGTGATGGACAATTCTAAGTTCTAACAGTATCTTTTTGTCGCTTACTATATATAGTGGAATTCAATTTCGTTTTCACAGATTTGAAGAAGAAAAAAATTAATTAATAATTAAGCTTCTCCTTCTAGTTAGTCACTTATAAATAAATAAATAAATTAAGGCAGATAACTAATGTTCATGCATTTCTTTTGGCTGTGATATTATACTATTAGTTATGTTAAGAAAAGATTGTAATTAAGCGATCACTTAATTAATCACAGTAATACTTTTAAGGTTTGAGCAGTGCAACTGGCTCCCAGTTAAAAAAAAAAAAAAAAAGCAAATTAAGTCCTATCAATTTGAATAGTTTGAATCTGTTAAATTTTTGTTAAAACTTAACAAAAGATTACGTGATATTACTTACTTGTAAAGCTTAGTTCGAAGGATATTTGTGACAAAAGTATCTCATACTTAAAGTATTTCAAAATACACAATATATTTTAAATTTTATTTTATCGTGACAACAACTTTAAAAAACTAAAATACCATGTCATGAGCTTCAATTTTTAGTATTATCGTGACATTTTTTTTTAAATGATCATGCCTTAAGCTCAAAATTTCTTACTATAATTATATTTTATTTTTCAGAACATTTGCCATACTAAAAGAAAATTTGAAATATGCCGCGTAAAAATAAATACTTTGTGGTACTTTTTCCGCAATTATCCCATATATAATTTTCCAGGTATTATGATGAGTTATGACTAAGTTAACCTTAAAATTAAGAAAATACTAGCTTTCAATTTAGAATTAACAAAAGAATCTAACATGATGCTAAAAATTTGAGAGGACTTAGCTATCATATTCAAAGTTGGAGAACTACTAGTTGCACCCATAAATTAATAGTTGGGGGGCATCGACTCAATTACCCATATTAAGAAATGTATTGCACTTCGAAAGATGAGGATGTTAAGAATAAAAGTTATTAACTCAATGGGTCCTGATCCTGATATTTATTTAATTTTTTTCCTGGAGCCGTATTAGGACGAATCATTCCGTAATATGTGGACAAAACTAGTTCTCTAAGTGTAAATAAGACGGGATAATTGCATTAAAAGTACTCAAATTTTGACTAAGTGAAGTGACAAAGTTTAAAGTAATAAACAGCGGCAAAACTCCCTTAAACCATAACATAAGAGGCAATACTTTTTTCATCAAATTTTTCTGTTGAATTCACGTGACACGTGACTGGATCAACATACAAACGTGTATTTTAGAGATAATTTAATAGTGCAATAAAAAAAAATAAAAAAAATGACAGCCGTTAAACAAAAATAGATGGAAAAATACGTCACTTCATATTTGTTGACTTTGAAAACTTTTATTCTTATATTTTTACTATAAACACTTGTCGCTTCAGTTGGTTAAAATTTTGATACTTTTGCCATGATTATTAGGAAAAAAAAAGAGCAATAAAATAGTGTTCTTAATGCAGCCATTTCGTTGTGCTGTATGATCTGCCACGCACACACACATGATATAAAACACACCCTTCATTCACGTAACGCATATTTAATTTATTCAGAGTTTGATAAAACCTTATCAAAATATACATGGCCAATGATCAGGAGCAACTCAACGAAGCCTTACTACAACCCACCAGCAAACCGCCGCCGCCATCTCTGCCGCCTTCGAGCGGCCACGTAGTCGACTCGCGGCTCGAAAAAGTACTCTCCGACCCGCACCTGCCGACGTCAGAACGTCTCCGGCAGGCGACGTGGATCGAGCTGAAGCTCCTATTCTACCTTGCCGCACCGGCTGTGGTGGTTTACGTCATCAACAACTCGATCTCTCTCTCCGCCCGCATCTTCGCCGGCCACCTCGGCAACCTCGAGCTCGCCGCCGCCTCCCTAGGCAACAGCGGTGTCCAGCTTCTGGCCTATGGCCTCATGGTACGTAACAATTAAACGATGTCAATCAGCGATTAAATAATTAAACTTAAACATAGTGAGAGAAATCCCAATTATATATAAATAATCATTCAAATATATTTCTCGATTTTTCTTCTTTTTCTATTATTAACTAGTACTTATATGTTGTTATTGACAGTAAGAGTAGTTCTTGGATGAGTAATTTTAGTGGAGTATTTAATTTTATGTCTTAATAGAATGTTTATAATCTAATTACAAAATTTATTTAAATTAATTGATAATACTATTTTTGAAAATTAATTGAGGCTCACCTAATAAATTGGTGCCAAATTGTTGTATGTGTACCAACAGCTAGGCATGGGCAGTGCGGTGGAGACGCTGTGCGGGCAGGCGTACGGCGCGAACCGGCCCGAGATGCTCGGTATATACGCGCAACGCGCCACAGTGGTCCTCACCCTCACTGGCCTCCCGCTGACACTAATCTACGTGCTGTCCAAGCCGATCCTGCTCCTCCTGGGTGAGCCGCCGGCACTGGCGTCAAAGGCGGCACTCTTCGTGTACGGCCTGATCCCACAGATATTTGGGTACGCCGTGAACTTTCCCATCCAGAAGTTCCTGCAGGCACAGAGCATCGTGGCACCCAGTGCGCTGATCTCGGCGGTGACACTCGGCGTGCACCTCCTGCTGAGCTGGGTGGTGGCTTTCGAGCTCGGCATGGGGCTGCTCGGCGTGGCCCTCGTGCTGAGCCTCTCATGGTGGATCATGATCGGCGCTCAGTTCGCCTACATTGTGAACAGCGACAAGTGCAGGGTCACGTGGAGCGGGTTCAGCTCCGAGGCTTTTTCCGGGCTGTGGGAGTTCTTCAAGCTCTCGGCCGCGTCAGCGGTGATGCTCTGCCTCGAGACGTGGTACTTCCAGGTGCTCGTGCTCATCGCCGGCCTGCTTGAGAATCCTCAGCTGACTCTGGATTCTCTCGCCGTTTGGTAAGTTCTCCGAGTAAAATGCCTTTTAGTAAACCCTAGCAAAGAACAGTTCCATGATAGTTTTATTAATAAATAATTTAATTAATTACTTGATTATCTGAACTTGTGTCTTTAATATACAAAATTCTAATTAAACCATATAAATTTGTTAAAAAGCTTACCATAAGTGATAAGTGATTATACGAAACACATATTTTCATCGTGTGGGAATGTGTATAACTGTACTAAAATTGGATAACTGTACACAGAATGTGGATGAATAATTGTAATTATAATCTCAAGTCTTGTGCTTTTCTTTGAGTTCGAAAATTCAAATTTCATGATAAAAATAAAAAATAAAAAAATCACTAATAAAAAAATCTTTACTGTGGATATAATATTATGTTACGAGAATATGTAGTATGCGTCAAAAACTAGCAGATAAATCAAGACATCAAGTACACAATTATTAAGTCACTAACACATGTATTTGATGAGTTGTTAACTAGTGTTTACAGCTTTAGACATATATAGCTTTTTTTCGCTGACAAATACTCTTCTATTTGGCATGCCTGCATGGAAATTCATATTTTATTTTTCTCATAAAATTTTGGATTTTTCTAGCTGGCATATATATATAGAAATTGTGAAGTAGGTTAGAATATTAGGTCGTGTATATATACAATTGGCACGTGAATGCATTGAAATAGATGATCATATCGATCTAGCAGTACACAATTATTGTTTTTTGTTCTTTGCTGAATGAATTAATAATGTTATGGAGATGTATATCATTACTAGAATACCAACATTTATCGTCTGTGAATTCTGTTTTCCTTGTTTTGTGTGATTTCATACGACAACACCAAAATTTTCAGAATTTACGCTCGAAATAAGACAAAAGTATATATATATATATATATATATATATATATATATATATATATATATCACCATGTAAAAGGATAAGTATCGTATGCGCTTGCTTTGCATTTTGATATAACTATACCCGCCTCTTATAAATATATACATAGATATACTTACAAAATTACTACATTACAATTTTGAGAGAGAGACTTTTCTTCGTATTATTAACACTATTATATATGAAATAAATTTATACAAATATAAATAAAAATTATATGAATGTTGCATGTGTCGGGTTTTAACAGAAAATAAAGAGAAAAAACGAAAAGGATAAAAAAAAAATATTCTTGTGGGTATAGTGCTTTTATAGTTTAAGAACTTTATCCACTAAAAGTATTAATTAAAACATATTGGAGCTACGATAACTAAAAGATTAATATTATTTCGCTAAGTAATAATTATATGACCTTGTTTTTGTTTTTAATATATAAAAATTTACAAATTTTTTATCGTATTAGATCGTGTGAGTTTTCCAAGAAGAACTAGCTAGGGCACATGCATGATTGCTACGTCGTTCGTCTCATAGCTTCAATTTCACTATCATGATAGCTTTGCATTTATAAATATCTTGCGAAAGTGGACAAAGATATCAATGGAGATATATTTCGTCTCATTCCTTCAAATTTATCTTGTTGCTTATTGATAAATATTTCATTCGAGCTATATGGTTATATCTTATGTCACAAGATATATGAGAATAAATATTTGACATAAAAAATTTAATTAGCTACCCCGAGTTCATATATTGACATATATTTTATTAGGACAAACATTTAATATTTGGCATAAATATCACTGCAAATTTATCTCATTCGAGCTATATGACACCATATAGTTGCTTACTTGCTTATTCAATATTTTATTGAACAGCTTATAGTAGAACTAATTTGCTTTATTCGAAATGAACGATTTGATGTGATACTTATGTCATATATAGTATTAATTTTAGAGGTTACAGGGTATAAATCAATACGTCATTCTTTACGGGTATTAATCATTCTATTCTTTTTCTGTATAAGTAGTCAATGCCTCATAATAAAGTTAGAAGAAAATTTTACTCTTCTATATTTTAAATTTTCATTCAAAAATAACTAAATATACTGTTAAACTGTATTTTTACTATGTTTTAATACTCTCTCATTTAATTAAAAAATTTCAGAAATTCAAATCATCCTTGTATACAATCAAGTTTTTTGAATTAAAATATACCGTATATTTATTTATTTTTTAAAAGCAAAGTTAATATTACCAATCCCTATATTGTAGGGATTAAAATTAGAAAAATAGAAAGTATTATCATCAAATTATAATAGAGTGCATATTTTGGCCTTTTATAAATAAATGGTATATTTTCGCAAAAAAAATACAAATAGAAAGTATAAGAAAAACAATTTCTCATAACATTAAGAGAATATTAAAGAAAGTAATATGAAACAAGCTTGGCTTCGATACTAACAGCTATAATAATACTAAGAATAATAACACCAATACTTACCAAGCATAGTTTCGCATATAATTTCTCATATATCAATAAAGAGAATCGAATATCTATCCACATATTATATATATATATATATATTAAATATATATATATATTCTTTCATGGCCGGACCCATGTTAAAGGTGAGGTGGTTTGAAGTTTGACAACCCCTAATTTTTGTGTGTGTACTTTTTTATTTCATTTTATTTTTTTATTATTGTAAATTTACAAAAAAAAAAAAAAAGGTTAGGATTCTCATAAAAATCTAAATATAACCGCCCCGATTGTATATATTGACATAGAATTTTAGTTTAGCCACCCCAAGTTCATTTGTGATTCCTTCATTGTATGTGAATACAGCTTTACGATCACTTTTGCAGCATGTCGATATCTGGGTTATCGCTGATGGTTTCGATCGGCTTCAATGCAGCTGTTAGGTCAGTCATGTTATGAAATATACATATATCGTTACAATAAAAAATTAATTATATAGTAATTGTCCATGAATTAATGCCATATGTATCACAAGTTGTAAGTTTGTGACTACTTATGCAACGGTTAAAATCAGTGTAAGAGTGAGCAACGAGCTAGGAGCTGGGAACCCTAGATCGGCGGCGTTCGCCGTGTTGGTAGTAAACGTAATCTCCTTCCTCATTTCCGTCGTGGAAGCCATCTTGGTAATGCGTTACCGTCATGTACTCAGCTACGCGTTCACCGAAGGTGACGTCGTAGCCGACGCAGTGGCAGATCTCTGCCCTTTCTTGGCCGTCACTCTCATTCTCAACGGCATTCAACCAGTCTTATCCGGTAATTCAATAGAAATAACTGAGTTAGAGAGTCAGGTAAGGATCTAATATTTTTTATTTTTATGATGAGATGACATATAAACTCTTTTTTTAGGGTGAAAATTCACTATCATTTTGCTTCTCTTTAAAATTTCATTACTTTAAAGTCTAAGAACTAAAACAAAAAGATATAATAAAAATGTTTAGAAACTTTTTCAAAGTGACACTGGGAACTTTGTCCGTGATAAAAGATTAATAAGTTTATGACATGAAATATAAAAATCAAAACATTGGGTACTTATTCTGTTATTAAAACGCATAATAACACATATATTATCGAAATATCAGACCCTCTCGTTAGTAATCTTAATATTATTAAAAGTTATGGGATAAGTATTAGTTTATAAATGAAAGATATATTGTTGCAGGTTTAAGTTCTGATCCTCAGTTTTTGGAAATTTTAGGCACAAGAATATTCCCTGATCAACTATAGGTTATAATACTTCATGAGTCTTGTAGACAGTTAGTCTGTGGAGTTTCATTGGTAAAGAATATATATGAAGTTATAAATTATAATAATGCAAAAGTGTTTAAGTACTACTAATTACTGATTACAAAAACATTAACAAGATAATATACAATTATAGGTAAGTCAGTGACCTTTCTTTTTTACTTTTTTAATGATCAGATCAATTATCTCTGTATGATTAAAATATTTTATCTCAATTGTAATAATTTATAATTAGTACATTTCAATCATCAGTATGTTCAATGATTAATCAAATAATTAATTAACCATATATTGATCAACATAGTAACTAAACTAATAACATCTAGTTATTTATTTATAAATTAAATTAAATATAAGTCTGTTAAATTAAATAAATAGGAGTGGCTGTTGGGTGTGGATGGCAAGCATTTGTGGCGTACGTTAACGTAGGATGTTACTATGGCGTTGGAGTTCCTATTGGCTGTCTCCTTGGCTTTAAATTCAACTTCGGTGCAAAGGTAAAATTAATTAATAATTATTACCTCATAATTACTGTAAATTTTTTATTGTATTCTTTCCTCTCTTTATCATTTTATATATTTAAAAAATTCAGCAAAGTAATTAAATTATATACACAGGGGATATGGACTGGCATGATTGGAGGCACGTTGATGCAGACTATAATTCTCTTGTGGATAACAATTTTTACGGACTGGAATAAAGAGGTATTTTATTTCTCACAGTTAAATTTATTTCTCACATATATAGTAATATAAGTTTATTTACAGTGATTTGTCTTGATGATTTGTCTATGATAATATCGAAATTATCAATATTTTGTGATAAAATTGTATTTGGGCCGGGCTGGTCCAAGTCATAGGCCCAAATTTTTGGACCTCTAAATGGATATAATGTTGATTTGTAGACTACTATAGTCCACCAGCATTGTTACAATACCCGCTCAATTTTATATCGAACGTGATATTATATACCACGTTTCATCATTTTATAAACGGAAGTTGATTACTCTATTTTAGATTAAATTTATAAAAATTACATTTATCAAATATTCATTATTCTGTCGGATGAAATCGGGATTTAACCGTGTTTACTATATAAGGAATAAGATCAAAATAGACAAATATTTTCAAGCATTACTCAATATATACAATAAAACTCCATTATACATAATCACTAAGCAAGTTAGCAAGAGAAACAATAAATATAGGCTCAAATTCTAGAGACAAATACATTTTCAATACAAATTTTTAAAAATAAAATTAGATTCTATTTACATGTGGACAATTTTTTTTATATGTGATTATGTGTATTTGGTTTTGGACGTTTACATTTGGGTAATCTGTAAATTCGGTTTTCAATTTACGGCTACTTTTGTTCATCTTTTTCTTTTTTAATTGTTTTCTCAGGTGGAGAAGGCGAGGGATCGTTTGGACAAATGGGAAGGCAAGAAGAAGCCTCTTCTAAATAATTAAATATTAGTGTACTCAAATTGATTAATGGTTAATGTGGACTAATAAGTTATTCCGTGGCTTTTCAAGGCCTTCAATGATTAGCAATAACTTTAATGAACCCTTCAGATTGATTAATGGTTAATTAGTACAAGGCCTTCTCCAATGTTAAGTAACCATGTATATAATGCTTTGCCACTCATTTCCAATTTGGCAACTTAATTGATTTCAAGTTTTCAACTTAAGAATCCACCTTTCTTTATTTGTTGAATTGAAATTGTCTTCATGTAAATTACAATATATTACTTTACTATTTATAGGATTTTGAATTAATCATTTTCATATAATTGAAAGTTCTCAATCGCTTAAAAACGGGTCGGTCCTGAATTTGTTGAGGCCTAAGCGAAGACTGGTTTTAAGGACCTTTTTAAAATAAAATAAGAAAAATTAAATTTCAATCCCGACACAGAAAAGATATTTGTAAAATTAATAACTACTCATTCGAATACACTCGATTTATCGATCATATATTTTTTTGAATAAAAATTAAAATTAACAATTATAACATCATTATGCGGCCTCCAAGTTTAAACTTTGATCTTTTCTAATACAGGCGTGGCTGACTCGGCCTCCCCTCAGAGTCGGCCCTGCTTAAGAATTTATATTTAATGATAAAATATTGCTAATCGACAATTTGATTAGCAACTCGTGTAAATAAGTTCAACGACTCTAAACAAATAAATAAAATTACATAGTTTGGATCTTCTACTGCTACATGTTGTTAGTTAATTTTCCTAAAATTAAAACAACTACATTGCAACCAAAAAAAAAAAAAGACAACCCAGCTGGGACATATTAAATTTTTATATAGCCAAAATTATATATTGAAAGCAGTAAGCTCATAATTATAATTTATTTTATTACATTTAGATATTTTTAGGTGAAATATAGGAGGAATTACAAAGCTATATGATACACACCGGTCCAGTTCAGTAACCACATGTCAAGCACGTGGTTGTCACAATCAGTCGCAAGTCAGTGACAGTACACAAACACATGTACGATTAATTCAAACAACAAAAAGTTTAATTTGGATCTAATACCAGGCCGTGCCCAAAAGTTTGACTTTTTACACATAGTGTTTGACTTTTGATCATCTGGGGTGGAGCCCAGGCCCAATTACATGGACAAAATCCTACAAAGTTGCGCCTTGCATGTATAGAATCGGAGATAGATAAAAGAATCCTATGCAAGTTTGTATTACTGTATAAATATACATATAAAAAATGGTAAAAGATAAAGAATTGATACAAAAAGTTTAGTGCAAATATCAAGCTTAATTGTCCATTTAAAAATAGAAGTGATGCTCAAATTTGGAAGGAAAACTATATAAATTGAATTGATTTTTGATAATTTATGTTAAACTAATATAATGCATATATATGCTCAATTAATAATTGTAAAAAATGAGAATAATGATTCTTAACAATTTTTAACAAATGTACTCGATTCAACTGTTAGTAGCTCAAAATGAATTAGAATATTGATAAACAAAATTTTCAATTAATTATGATGTGAAAAAAAAAACATATACCACACTTGTAGTCATTTTTTTGTTGTAAGATGTCCTGGATACATAGAGTTTTAGTTTCTTGGAAGCACATGTTCATCAACAAATTTAAGTGCTCGTTGGAAAACAAATAGTACTGACCGTTTGATATATTATAAATCTAACTTGAAATGATCCTTCAAATATATTAATAATTAAAATATATACAGTACATTAAAAATATATTCGAGAAACAAACGACTAGGTATATTGATAAACAAATTTTAAATTAATAGTTTGAAGATAATATTACCTACTTGTTGGTTTAAGAAGTCCTCGATATAGGGATAGTCTTGGATCTTAATAATACGGACTACCAGTTTGGAAAGACGTATCAACGACGGAACTTGACAAGCTGTATCGCATCGACAAATGGCTAGGACAACGAAGAGGAGACGATCGTTTTTTTTTTTTTTTTTTTATCGCTTTGAGTCTGTAAATTAGATTCAATTTAATGTTGAGTTATTGTTTGTAAGTCACTGTTAATCGTTGCTGCTAATAATAATAATGCCTTAGGCAAAAGCAAAACACTGTTCTTGAGTTTGAGCTGCGTGGTTCCCGATTATGGTTTTGCCTTAACTTGTTTCACCCTCCTTTGTCTCGCGTCTCTCTCTTACGTACTAAAGAGGAATCTTCTATTGTTTTCTGGTTATAAACTTAGACAAGGGTTTCATTGGATCATCTTCCTCGTCTTCGGGTTTGTTTCTTCGCTTTGCTCTGTGTAACACCGTTGAACCGAGAAAGGTTACTCGTGATCGGGATGATTCTAATAAATAATAACTACATGTTTACAAAAGTGTGCATATGTTTGCATTATTCTTATGTATAACTTAAATATTATTAAATAGAATGATAAAAATTGCATAAAAATGAATATGTAAAAAATATGAAAAAATAATTATTTTGTCCAATTAACTGGCATGAATTATTACTCTCTTGAACTCTCACCTCATTTAATACTCTCTCTCCTCAATTAAATTATATTTTTCTAATAATATTTTTAGTGCTTATTTCCTCTTAATTTATACTATTTTTTTTTTCTTCCAAAAATTATGATATGTGATATTTGGTATTTTTATATGTATAAATTATTGTATAGATAAGTTTTTGCGTAAACTTGTGTTAGTATTTCCTAATGGCATAATCTTACATTATATATAATTTTGACTATGTTTGGTTATGTTAATATAGTAATATTTAGATATATGTCATCTCCTTTGGATATTGGTAATTAATCAATAGTAAACTTGGTCAATACGGCATTGCTTAATTTAACTTTAAAATTAATTTACAAAAGCTTAACCAAACACTGTTTTATTTTAAAAAAAAAAACAGTGTAACAAAACAGTAATCAATCACATTTTCAAAATATTTTTATAAAGTTGTTTTAGAAAATTAAAAATGCAAACACAAAATGAAAATACAAAACGCTTCGAAACACTACTCAATTTCCATGCATTTAAAGGAGAGACCTGCCATTTTGTCGATAGTTTTATTAAAAAAAATGAAACACTTTAAAAATTAAGGTGGCGTTTGGTTAATTGGTTTGAGAAACCCGTTTTGTAATTTGGTTTGGGAAACCAGTCTGAGAGTTTAGTTTACCAAACCAGTTTGGGAGTTTGATTTTTGAAACACTGTTTGGTTAGTCTTTATAATTTGTGGTTGAATTTAAATGAAAAAAAATGCAATAGAGCACAATTTATGTTACTAAAAAGAAAGTATGTTTTATTTGAAACTAATATATATCAATATTATGTCTAAAAAATATTTTCCATAATACAAAAATTATTCATATTTCATGACTCTAATTACATGATTAAATATATATAAAGTAGTAAATATTCCGTTTCAAGAGTTTATATCATTGTAATTAAGTTAGTATTTAATAATAGACATAATTTAAGTATATTAGTTAATATGATAGTAATATCTTTAAAATTAATAATTATATATAAAAATAATTTTAATAATTTATTATATAAGTTAATTTCATTTGTTAATATATTATTATAAATAATATAATAATATTATAGAATGATAATATATTATTATTGTTTTATTTTGTACGATTGAGTTGAAGACCAAAGACAGAAAATAACTTCAAGTTATTTTTTGTTCTCCTTCATTAAAATTCTAGTGGTCTGCGAGACTGGTCTCAGAAAACAAAGACAGCTGACAATATGACATTGTTTGAAATCAAAATCAGAAACTGGTCTCGGAGACCACAACCAAACGCGAATTAAGATTTCCCTATTTTTGGATTTTCACTTTTTCAAGTCATCAACTAAGAACCTTCTGAAATCAATATAATATGTATATCATTTAATTTTATATAGATAATATAGTATCGTCGGTGGTATTAGATTATGGAATCAGATTTAGCTAGCTAAGAGGAGTGAATGATCATTTATGAGACAGAGAAAAATATGTAATTTTTGTAGAGGCATTAATGAGGCTCTATATAGTTATATATGTGTATATATACTTATGTATTTATGAATTATGAGGTTATAATAGCTAGCAAAATGAGAAATGCCCGTTTCCCAATTATGATAAGAAATAGATGAAGACAGTTGCGAGTACTGTACGGCAACCATTGAAGCTGTACATGCCAGGACTATTTTTTGTGTGAATTTATATATATATATATATATATATATATATATATATATATATATTATGCATTCAATTATACATGTAATGTTATAGACCGTATATCTTGATCTCTTAATAACGCATGCCCATAAATTCTACAGATGTCCCACTTCAAGGGACAGCCAAAAAATCAGTGGTGTACGACTGTACGTGATAAAAATGCAATAATAAAAATGATATTCAATAGGTATTTTAATTTTAATTCAATTTAATCTCGTGCTCTAAATTAGTAATAACCATAAGTCCATAACAATTTCAATGTCACGACTCATCAGTACTCTAGTCTCGAATAAGTATCGTGGCAACTAATAGAATTATTGGCGGTAACGGCATAGAGGTAATTTCAAAAAACTATGTCAAAAGTATTTAAGTTCATCTTTTCGACGGATTAAGTAGACCTTATTTTTTTTCTTTATGTTAATTTCTTTTATTATTTTTGTCAATTAAGATTTCAACAGCGCAAGATTTTATTGAGGAAATGAACTAAAAATTAAAGAGCAAAATTGAAAAGAAAAATAGGAATTTGCGTTGTTGCTATTGCAATAACCTATGTTGACATATCCTAGTTTATTTTGCTGTTTGTGGATTTAAGGTATATATATTATATATGTAATTTTAATTTAAGGTATATATGATATATACCTCAAATAATTCTTGTAAATACTTGTATGTATAGAGTGTGGATTACGCTGTAAATTAGGCAATATATTTTTTTAAACAATAAATTTATTGTGCTTAACGATTTGGCATTTCAACATAAGTGTTGAGACTTGATACTGTGAGTGAGTGGTACCACTTTTTTCGTTTTTGACTAAATTTATGTTTTATGTTTGAATTGTTTTATTTTTTGGAGACCTAAGAATTAAATCGTTAGTGATTTTAATCAAAATCTAGTAGCAGTTGGCTACATTGAAGACATACTGTCTATAGAAGAGAACCAATCGAGGCCACGTGGTCCAACTACATATTATGACAAACAATTATATATTAAGTATTAACTATATTAATATTCATTAATACTAATTACTAGCATGTATAGTGGCCTGCATTCATGTATTAGCAATCTTATTATTATATCCGTGCTTTCCATTAATATTAATACACTATATAAAATTTCGTTAACCCGTGTTCATGAAAATGAAAGGACGAGTAATTATTTACATTTAATTGTTTCTATATATGTTTATATTTTAAGTGATTAAATTATACTTTTATTAGGGACAACAACTGAAAAAATAGTTTATTTCGATCAGAATTGCACTTTGGAATTTAAATTTAAAATTGTAACGATACTTTATTTTACCAAAAAAAATTGTAACAAAACACTTTTAAATAATTAGTGAGCACGATTTTTTTATGTTTTACGTGTGTTTTTCTCGAAACGATTAACTCAAAAATATTGTATCGACGTCGGTATAATTCGTAGCGTATAAAAATATTTTCGATATTGCAATGCAATTTCAATTGGAATCAATAATATTGTTGCAGTACTCTATGAACCGGCCTGGATGTATTAATCACAAGCTCTGATATTAATTATTCTCTCAAACCTGATTAATTTTGCTAATCACAATTAGCGAGATCTAAAATGATTAACTTCGAATTTTTCTTTGGTTCCGAGATTCCAAATACAACGTTTCTCCATTAATGGACTGTGTAGCTAAAAGAAGAAGCAATACGCTCACAACAAAACAAAACTATAGATACGTACGTATATATATTTATCTTCTTCTTCATCATCACCATTCACCATCATTATCAACAGAATCGCTTTTCTTCGACAAAAATCCACACATGGAAAGTACGCAACATTCATCACCGACCCAAGATTATCACGGAAAGTACATCACCGGAGGCAGAGGCACGCCGGTTTTGCGGCCAGCCCCGAGCGCGCGCTTGCACGTTCGTAACTGGCCGCACACGGTGGCCTTGGCGGCAGAGATCGTCGTCAGGACGGATTTCCTCAGCCCACTCAGCCTCCGCCCGATCCGAACCTTGAGCCGCCGAATCCTGATGCGCAGGAACGAGGGCCGCCTCCGCGAAACCGACATCGACTCGGCCCGCTCCAGCGCCTTGTAGATCAGGAACTGCGCGCGCCGGTGGGCCCGCTCGTCGCTGTCCTCCTTCTCCATCTTGGCGTAGCTGTAGGCTCTTCTGCTGATCTCCATGGCCGACACAGAAACCGCAAGCTCTAGAAGCTATATTACTGTGTGTTTGTGTTGTGTTTGTGCCCGTTTGAGTCGTTTGACGAGTCTTGTTGGGTGTATTTATAGAGCAAATTAAGAAGGTTGTATATTATATTATATTTATTTAAATATATATATATATATATTTATATTGAGAGGTCGTACATATTGTGAAGAGGAAGGCATGTGGAGTGATGTTTGGTGGGAAAATAATGGAGGGAGAATAGCTGAGTTGGCATTACATCACATAAATATGGAGTGTGAAATTAAAATTATTCAATTTCTAAACCTACTAATTTTATTCTTCATGATGATATGATAATAATAATAATAATTTAATTAATAGTATAGTTTGCAATCAATATAAGTCATATAGGGCCTTTGAATGTGCCAAATATCAAGAAGCGATCAGCTTCTTTGAGAGAAAAATGAAAAAGAAAACTGGAAATTTTATTGATGAAAGGAATCGAAATAAATTCTACAAACTATAGGCTTGGTATTTAAACCAACTTATCTAACTGAATTAACAAATTAATCAGGGCCTTATGTGAAGCTTTAAACGTAGCTTGATGACCAGAGTTTGTTAATTGAGTGTAATTACAAATTAATATAAAAACGACAACAGATATAAACGACACACCTGCAAAAGAGAAACGACAGGGATGCAAAAATAGAAAGCAGAAATAAATATAGAATTGGAAACATTACAATCGGGATAAGTCCCAAATGTTTTAAAACTTGTTACTCCCCCTCAAGATGACATTACAAAGATGTTTAGTAATGACATCTTGGTAAGAAGAGGAATAAGTTTTTGAGAAGTTAAGGACTTAGTAAAGATGTCAGCCAGCTTTTGATTTGTGCGGACCGGCAAAAGTTTCAATTTTTGTGCTTTTATTAAATCTCGAGTAAAATGACAATCTATTTCAATATGTTTTGTGCGTTCGTGGAAAGCTGGGTTAGTAGCAATGTGGATCGCAGATTGATTGTCACAATAAATAACTGGTAAAGGTAAATTTGTTATATGTAAATCAACCAAAAGCTGCATAATCCACACAATCTCAGCAGAAGTGGAAGCCAAAGCATGGTACTCTGATTCAGTAGATGATCGAGAGACTGTGGTTTGCTTCTTTGATTTCCAAGAAATCAAGCTGTCATTATAAAAAATACAAAAACCTGTAATGGACCTTCTTGAATCAGGGCAAGTTCCCCAGTCTGCATCAGAGAAGCCCTTGAGTCCTGTACTGAGGGATTTAGCTGGATAAAACAGGCCCATACCAGGCTGTCCTTTCAAATATCTAAGCAATTTGTGGGCAGCCTTCATATGGATGTCCCTCGGGGCAGACAAAAACTGACTAAGGCAGTTCACAGAATATGTTATATCGGGCCTGGTAATTGTAAGATAGAGAAGACGTCCCACAAGTCTTCGATATGGTGTGAAATCGGGTAACAATTCCCCAGATTCAGAACTAAGGACCAAATTTGGTTCCATAGGAGTTTTAACAGGTTTTGAATCCAAGAACTCAAAATCAGATAAAAGTTGAAGAGTATACAAGCGTTGAGAAATGTTAATACCTTGTGGTGTTCTTGCAATTTCGAGGCCAAGGAAATATTTAAGATTTCCCAGATCCTTTAACTTAAAAATGAGAGCAAGATCAGCCTTAACTAAACTAATAGTGGAGCAGTTTGGTCCGGATAGGACAATGTCATCTACATAGAGTAATAAAGCCACAAAAGTTTCATTTGAACCTCGGACAAATAAAGAGTAGTCACTTTTAGATTGAATAAACCCGAGTTTTGTTATCTCATTTGTAAACTTGACATTCCATTGTCTCGAGGCCTGCTTGAGACCATATATGGATTTGTTTAGTTTACAAACAAGCTTATCAGTTTTATCAAACTCCCCCTGTGGGTTATAGCCCTAGGGTAACTGCATAAAAACTTCCTCATCCAGATCACCATTGAGGAATGCATTATTAATATATAATTGAGCAAGGATCTAATTATTAGCTGCAGCTAAAGCAAAAATAAGTTTGACTGTTACTAATTTAGCAACAGGAGAAAAGGTATCAATATAATCAACTCCTTGTTGTTGATTATATCCTTTAGCAACAAGTCGTGCTTTTCTCCGGGCTAAAGCACCATCGGAAGTGAATTTATTTTTATAAATCCACCTGCAGCCAATATATTTCTTATCTTTAGGTAAGGGCATAACTGTCCAAGTGTTATTAGAGATCATAGCATCTAGCTCCTCATTCATAGCAACCTTCCAATGATCATGTTTATTAGCTTGGTTAAAATGTTGTAGTTCAGCATTCACAGTGCAAGATAAAACAAATTTTTTATGATCAGTGGAAAGATTGTCATAGGATATGACTTGAGAAAATGTTGCTTGTTTCTTAATAACAGTTCCACAATGATAATCAGAAAGATAAGAAGGTTTCCTATAATCTCTGCTGGATTTTCGAATAGATTCATCATTAACAGAATCGGTATGCATAAGCTCAGAAAGAGAGTCAGGGGCAAAATTGTCATTTGCAGTAATTTCAGTAGAAACAGAATCAGAATTACTATCATTTGAATCATTTTGCTCAAGACAAATAGTAGAATCAGAATTAGCAATGTTTGGAAGAGCTATCGTATTAAAGGGATCAATGTATTGATCATTAGAATCAGAATTTGCAAATGGAAAAATTTGTTCATGAAATACAACATCTCGAGAAATAAAAAGTACTTTTGTGTCTAAGTCATATAACTTGTAACCTTTATAACCAGTTGCATAACCAATGAAAACACATCTTCGAGCTCTAGGTTGAAATTTTGTACGATGTGCTTGCAAAGTGGAAGCAAAAGCCAAGCATCCAAAAAAATTTAAAAAATTGTAATCAAAAGACCTTTTATACAAAATTTCATAAGGGCACTTATTTTGAAGAACTGCATAAGGTGTTCTATTGATCAGAAAGGTTGCGGTTAATAGACAATCAGACCAAAAAGTTAAAGGCAACTTACCTTGAAAAAGTAGGGCTCTTGCAACATTCAAGAGGTGTTGGTGTTTCCTCTCTGCAACTGAGTTTTGCTGAGGTGTTTCCACACATGAATATTGATGTTGAATCCCAAGTGTTCCAAAGAATTCTGTAAAGGTTAGTTCTCGAGCATTGTCCGATTTAAAACTCTTAATTTGAGTCATAAACTGCCTTTCAACCATGGCAGTGAATTTTGGAATGATAATATTGACATCAGACTTATTGACCATAAGGTAAGTCCAAGTAAAACGAGAGTGATCATCAACTAGTGTAAGAAAATATTGGAATCCATTATAAGATCTTTGATAAAACGGACCCCAAATATCACAGTGCACAAGATCAAGAATACTTTCACAAATGTTATTACTTGATTTGGAAGGAAGTCTTCTTTGTTTTGCAATAGGGCAGATCATACAAGGTTCATTCTGATTACAGACAGAAATGTCTAAAATACCCTTCAAGGGTTTAAGAGCCTTGTAAGAGAGGTGTCCTAGCCTAGAGTGCCAAAGGGTTGCACTGACTTTATTACAACTAAAAGCAGAAAAACTGAGAGCACTAACATCCAAAATGTACAATTCATCATACACATTACCCTTGCCAATCACTTTGACCCTCGTATGATCCTGTATTATACAGGAATTATCAGTAAAGGAGATACGACCCCCTGTATGAGTGGTCATAATTCTTACTGAAAGCAAATTGAACTTAAAACTGGGAATTAATAGCACATCTTTCAGAGTAATCAAAGAGTTTATTTTGATGTCACCATAAAAATGCACTGGAATTATCTCTTCATTCGGTAAAGTAACAGTTGAACATGTCAAAGGTTTTAGAAGAATAAAATCATGTTCATTGTTACTTATGTGCATAGTAGCACCCGAGTCGATTATCCAGGCATTTTTGAGGTTTAATTTACTACTCATAGCACGCATATAATTCAATGAACCTGTAGTGAAGGTTGCAAGATTCACTGAGGTGTTTGTTCCCGAGCCTTTGTTGGAATTCTTCATGTGGTCTGAAAGCATTCCAATAATTCTGTGACACTGCACATCTGTGAGATCATCCATTGCTCCTAGCACCTCATCTTTCTTGTTGATCTTCACTTCGGGTGCATTACTCTGAGCAGTCTTGAAACGTGGCTGTAGTCCAGGAGGATAGCCATGGATCTTGTAACACTTATCAATAGTGTGTCCTGCCATTTTGCAGTGAGTGCAGAATGGCCTATCCTTGTTCTTGAATCTTCTCTGAAAGGGCTCCTCCCTAGTGGCCATTGCCATCGAATTCGCAAGCTCCATTGTACCAGTTTCCGATCCAAGTGATCTTTGTCTTTCTTCTTGCACACAAAGTGCAAAAAGCTTGTTAATGGGCGGAATAGGATCCATTAACAGCAATTGTCCTCGTATTATGGAGTAAGATTCGTTCAGACCCATCAGAAATTTCATTCCATATTCTGTGTTGTGGAATTCGACGCAAATCTTGGAAGCACATTGAGGCCTAAAGTCGTTCAACTCCTCCTAGATTGACTTCAGTTTAGTAAAGTAAGTTGAAATGGAATCCTGACCTTGACGGATGTTGGCCAGATCGCGCCTCAGCTCGAATATGCGCGGTCCATTACTCTGCCTGAATCTCTCCTTGAGGTCTGTCCAGATCTCTGAAGCAGTGTTCCCGAAGAGGATCAATCTTGCTATCTATTTGGACACAAAATTCAATAGCCATGCTACTACAACATTGTTATTTCTGATCCAAGAATTGACCAGTCTCTCGTCTTCTCCAGTCGGTTTCGGTATCGATCCGTCAATGAAACCGATTTTATTCTTGACTGAAAGTGCGATGAGTACTGACCTTGACCAAGAAGCGTAGTTATCTCCATTGAGAAGTTGAGAGATGAGCACTGCGCTTGTGCTGTCAGAATGATGAAGGAAGTACGCGCTGAGAGGATCGTCGATTGACGCTTTGTCGCTGATCTTTTGGACGATCGCACTCTTCTTGTCTCCTTCTTCCATGATGAATGGATGGAAGGTGATTCAGACAACGAAGAGGAAGGAAGGAAGGATTACGAGCTCTAAACCAGAGCTTCAATGGCGGATTGGTGGATTTTGCTCTGATACCATATCAATAAGCGATCAGCATCTTTGAGAGAAAAATGAAAAAGAAAACTGGAAATTTTATTGATGAAAGGAATCGAAATAAATTCTACAAACTATAGGCTTGGTATTTAAACCAACCTATCTAACTGAATTAACAAACTAATCAGGGCCTTATGGTATTTAAACCAACCTATCTAACTGAATTAACAAACTAATCAGGGTCTTATGTGAAGCTTTAAACGTAGCTTGATGACCAGAGTTTGTTAATTGAGTGTAATTACAAATTAATATAAAAACGATAACAGATATAAACGACACACCTGCAAAAGAGAAACGACAGGGAGACAAAAATAGAAAGCATAAATATATATAGAATTGGAAACATTACAATCGGGATAAGTCCCAAATGTTTTAAAACTTGTTACCAAAACTGCCTCTTAAATTGCAAGACGTGCGTCGAGGGGGGCATGGATCTTTTAGTCTAATGTAGATTTACCTACAATGAGCCGAAAGTGACGGGTTTCGTGACTTGTGCCGGATTTATTAATATAATCATCGTTTACGACGGAGAAAAATTATATTAATAAATATACATATAAGAAAATTATATCAAAATCTGCAAATAATTTAATGAAGAATGATTTACACACAAAGAGACCAAGAAAAAAAAAATATTTATACTGTGACGAGCTAATTAATCCACTAAGTCATCCGGTATCGGTTATGATTAAGTATGATGATTTATAAAGTGATGCATACACTTCTCGAGTAGATTCTTCGGATTTAAATATCGTTCGTAAAGTTTCTAATTTTTTTTTCTATAATTATTTTTATTTTAAATTTTTATACGCCATTTTTCAGGTGCAGTCCCTGCAGACTTTCGTCTCTATCTAGTTCTTGATCCAGAGAGAGAGGCGTGACTATTTTTAGAAAGATTGTAGTGGTAAGCAAAGAACTGAAAACATTGGTTTAATAATTTTGCACGAGTTAATTATAAAATATGACTTATTACCACATAATTTCAAGTGTATTTTATCAAGTGGTTTCACGCGCATGCATAATCAAAATAAAACAAAACCAAATTAGGGTTCAAAGCCTAATTTGGTTTTGAACCCTAATTTGGTTTTAATATAAATCAAAATAATTATAATATAAATCAAAATAATTTTAATTATTATTATTATTATTTTGTTGAAATTTCAGAATCCAAATTAGGGTTCAAAGCCTCAAGAGACACACAGAGAGCAGCTTTAGCATTTGCTGGCTTTTCAATGAGATTTGACTTTCTCCTTTTGAGTCAACGCCACCGGCTTGGCCTTTGATAATTGATAGTGTTGTGACAAATTGTTATTTAAAATAATTAAGCTAAAGAACCATAGTCTTATTAATAAATTGTTTAAAATTAATCGGTGCAATTATATTACATCACATGAATGAATATTCTGTTATTGTGACGTTTAAGTATACTTATCATATTGCGTAACGTGTATTTAATCATTACTTATATATACTCCCAATTCACTAAATTGGCTTCTTTTTTTTTTTTAATATTTCTCGTTGATGATATAGTTTTTTTTTTTTTTTTTGGATGATGATATAGTTAGTTAAGCCATTATTGTCGTCTTTTACTACAAGTTTGTATCCACGTGGGCAGCGTTATGATTGGTTGATCCTTTATGTTGTTTAGAAGTACTAACCATTATTAATAAAGTTATCAATCTTCCATAATATAAAAACATTCTCATAATATGATTGGTTGAGATGTGCTATAATCATAATATATATTAATGTAGTCCTCAACCCCATCAATATTGATGTGAAAAAAGTATAAAGAAACGTCATCAATTTGAGTGGCAATGAGGAAAAGACGCGAGACACAAACTAGTAAGTAAATTATAAGTTTGAGAATTGAGATAGTATTTTCCAAGATTGAAAAATTAAGTGTTAGCACACTCAATATGAATAAGATACGTATTAGGAAGGCTTAAATCTCCAAATTAGAAAGAGAAATAGATAACTTGATACCACAATCATAGTGGTTCGCTCCCAATATAGAAGTTATATCCACTTGCATATAAATCTTGATCCACTATCAATCATTGGTGAAGTTTTTAGTTACAGCCTCAATCCCAATCCATCTCTCTTCTCTAAAAAAATGCATTTAATGACAGCGTACAACCTACAAGCTGTATAAGTAAAAAATAACCCGTGTGAAAAGTCTAAAATATACTCGCTACATAATAGGCCGGTCAGCTTGATTTCTCTGCATCGGGTCTCGAGAACGTTTCCGTGAAGATTAGACTTCACGCTCAACAATACGAGCAACTTAATTGAACACAACTAATAAAGAGAGAAATATGTATATATATAATAGAATGTATTTTATTAATTATCTTAAAATTAATTATGCTATTTTACTACTTATCTTATTCAATTGATGAAAAAACAATATTGCCAATTGATTTTATACTCTTACATTATTAATTATGTTATAATAATCAAATTAAATTAGTTAAACTTTAAAGTAATCATGTATTCTTTAGCGGAAACAAGATTTATTAAAGGAGTTAAACGGGTCGGATCCAACAATAAAGATTAAAAAACAAGGCAAGTATAACGGGTCTATTTTTACATAGGATTAATAAATAAATAGTTTATGCTCATAAAATAAATATATAAAAAAATACGACAAAGACATGAGGCGATACATGAATTGCCCCCTAGTTTTAACAGTCAATATATATGATATTTAACAAATTACATAAACGATATTAATTATATTATGAGACTATCATATATAAAAAAATAATTAAAAGCGCAAGTAGTTGAATTGCTAACCATACGTAAGCACCATCATTATTTAAAAATGAATAGGACACGCTCACAAATCACAATATAGTATTGTTTTGAAACTAGAGGATTATTATAAGTACTAATAGAAACATAATTAGTGGCAAAATATTGCTAGAAATATGTTGACCTCGTGCACAGCTATATATGGATGACGTTTCAAAGCTCAAATTCATGGCACAAGGCACTATATAACATATCCAATATTTAATTATTTAAGTATCATCATTAAGTTAATATAATTAAAATACTATGAATGTGTATTAGTTAATTGATTAGTACCAAACGTAACAACTAGGCGTGCCTTACTCATCACATTACTTCATCCCATGAATGAAAAGAGTCGTCTCTAAATAAAATTTGAAAAAGTGTGACTTATAGTCTCTCACATTCATGAGACAAATACATTTATATTAATTTCGAGTCACGCCTTCCTTAGAAAATATTCGATTTAGAGCCTCATTATTCAAGTTGTCAACTTGTTATAAAATGAAATTATATTATAATTATGGTGACAATAAGTCAACGATGCAATGCTTGTACAAAGCTCGATGGCTACATAAACTTTGATTGCTCTCTTGAATTAGACTTTATAATTATTATTTGTTTGAATTCGATCACTCTTTTGCTATTGATCTTTTAAACTTTTAATGGATTTGGCTTAGAGTTATTTAGGTTTTTTTTTTTTACTACTTTCTTTATCAAGTGTGATTTGGTTTTATTATGATATCCATGAATACTAAATACTATTGTTCGTAACTTTCATAGAATGGCATATTCTTTGTCTGATTATTAATGGAAGAAGGTAGATATCTCACTTGACTAATACTTAATATACATGCTTCCCAAATTTAAAAGAAATGATATTTATAAACAAAAATAAGGACATAGGAAAATGATGAACTTTTTTTTTTTTTGACGGAATATTCCCTTTCTCATGCTCTTTATTTGTAATTCAAAATTACAAAGTCAGCCACAAACATATAAGCTCGAGTTAAGACTACACGCGGAAAAAAAAAAAAAAAAAACCTGAAATACTCGGAACTTAATAATTTTTTAATCATAAATTTTGCTCAAAGGGCATACGGGGGAGGAATCTACGTAAAGGTTTCTGTGAATTAGACTTAACAACTCAATATTTTTAGCATAAATATGATTCTTATAACTAGTAAGGGGTAAATGTATATACTCGATTATGTGAAACTATGTGTGTGGATCCATCATTTATATAGGGTATGTGTCTATTATCACTATGTGATAAGTAGTGTGCAAGACTTGATGAAAGCAAAGGAGATCTTATCATAGATTGAGTAGAGATTGAAGAATCATTGGTTCTTGTTATTGCTGATAAGATTGGCCCCGTGAGAGAGACATCACAAACATAAGTATCTCTTATAATGAATACAATACAATACACATACGCCATACCAATTATCTTCACTCAATTGCTTCATCTTCTTTCCATTTAATTGTCCCATCTAGCTGGATCGATGTGCTTCTTTTTCTCTCTCTTTTTTTTTTGGCAAAATAAAATAATAAATATAAATATAATGATTTTTCTAATTTAAATATATGAGATATTAGTCGACACACTGATGATTAATTGTTTTACTAAACATTAATTTTCTAATTCTCCAACTCATCAATCCTCAAGCTCTATCACTCCAAAATCGCCACTTGTAAGGACATATTCACTGTCGTTTTCAGAGTACTCATAGGGATGTGTTCAGAAATATTGTCGTTCGCCAAATGATGTGGTTTTTTGTTTAATGATCGTCGTTCATTTCTAACTATTATTTTGTCTGTCGTTAAGCAAGATTGGTAAGGTGGTTTGTAAGATCTCGTCCTTCCTAGAAGCTTGTCGTTTCAATGAGTCCCGACGCCGAATGCTTGCCGTTTCTAGGCTTTTTCCGTCTCTTGATCAAATTCAGGACAAAATCACAAACTAAAAAATTAACAAGAATCATAAATTTCAGATTTTTCGTGATTAATTATGTTCCCTAAGAAATATGAAATATGAAGGATTCGATCCCAACAAATAAATATCAAATATGAAATAGAGTGACATCGAAATTACTGACGTTTAGGCTTTTCTTGTCGTTTTCAAATTACTGCAGTCTTTATGTAAGGTAATTTTTTTTTATGCGGAGCAGAACTTACATGATTTATTTCCAAAAGGATAAAACACATTTTTCCATTGTAACGTTCTAGAATACAATAAGTTATACTAGTAACACATAGATAGATACACCACTATTGGCATCTATAAACTATGTACATTATTTCCTCTCATATTGTATTGACATAGCTAGAGAGGTTAGGCACGATGTTCCGAAGCTTGACCGTTGACAAAACGTCAATGATTCGGAGAACGTACCTAACCCACCGAATTTTCAAGCTTGAGGCTCATCAGTTGGTTCACTTCGGCTCCAAATTCGTCGGGAAGTTCATTGAAGACGTCGCGGCAAAAGCCTGAAATCATCGCAGCCATGGCTTTTTCGTAGTCGATACCTCTCTGTTGGAAGTAGAAAAGCTGGTCTTCCCCGATTTTGGAGGTACTCGCCTCGTGTTCTATGCGAGCAGTGGGGTTTTTAACCTGTATAACACGTAAAACCAGCACATTTACTCATATAGAAAGCAACGTCACGATAGCAAGACGCAGATTTTAAAGATTTTGAGATTTGATCATTTTCTTTGATTATACCGTTTGAGCATTATCATTGACAATAAAAGTACGGAGTAATTATCCGTTGTCCCCCTTGAACAAATTGCACAGACTCAGCTCTTCTTTATACACTTCTAGTTTAGAAAAGCGGGTTTTCGTTATATTTAAGGACAAAATTGTCATTTTTTATGATGTCGCATTGTCTTGGAGAGTTCACAAGGGGCGTCATCGCACAAATTCGTCAATTTATCAAAAACCGTCAAATATATAACAAGCGGGGGTGAAACTGCTACTAATTTCGGAGGACAGCCAATATTTACTCATTTGTCAATCAATCTGGGTGAGTAGTATATACTTTAGAAGGAAAGCAAACAGATAGAGCAAGTGAAAATGTAACCACTCAAATAATTCAAAAGCAGAAAGTACCTCGATATAGGGGTAGGTGTTTGCGGCTGCGTTATCCCCGATCAGCATCGAATCACACTGCGACGAGTTTCTCGCGTTCTCAGCTCTCGACAGAACCTTCACGAGCCCTCTATAACAGTTCCTCGACTTGCCCGCCGAAATTCCCTTCGAGATGATCCGACTCCTCGTGTTCTTCCCCTTGTGAATCATCTTCGTCCCCGTATCAGCCTGCTGAAAGTTGTTGGTCAACGCCACGGAGTAGAACTCGCCCACCGTGTCATCTCCCTCCAGCACGACGCTCGGGTACTTCCACGTGATCGCTGACCCCGTCTCCACTTGCGTCCACGATATCTTCGAGCGGTTCCCGGCACAAAGGCCACGCTTCGTGACGAAATTGTAAACCCCACCTTTCCCTTGCTCGTCCCCAGCGTACCAATTCTGCACCGTTGAGTACTTGATTTCCGCTCCCTCGGCGCAGTACAGCTCCACCACTGCAGCGTGAAGCTGGTTCCTATCGTACGAAGGTGCCGTACACCCCTCTAAATACTCGACGAAACTCCTATCTTCAGCGACGATCAGAGTCCTCTCGAACTGCCCAGTCTCCACGGCATTTATCCTGAAGTACGTCGAGATCTGCATCGGGCACTTCGTGTCCTTCGGTATGTAGCAAAACGAACCGTCGCTGAACACCGCGGAGTTCAAAGCCGCGTAATAGTTATCATCAGTGGGCACAACTCTGCCCAAATACTTCTTGACCAAATCCGGGTACTCCTTGATCGCCTCCGAAATCGAGCAGAAGATAACCCCGGCGGCTTCCAAAGTCTTCCTATGCGTGGTGGCGATCGAAACGCTGTCGAGAACGGCGTCGACCGCCACGTTAGCCAACCGATTCTGCTCGTTCAACGGGACTCCTAACCGGTCAAAGTACTTGATGAGCTCAGGGTCAGCTTCATCGAGGCTGTTCAAGGTGGGCTTCTTCTTAGGAGCGGAGTAATAGCACATATCTTGGAAATCGATGACTGGGTATTCATTGTCCGACCATTTGGGCTCTCTCATCTTCAAGAACTTCTCGAAAGCGTTGAGCCTGAACTCAAGCATCCAATCAGGCTCATCTTTGAGCGTGGAAATCAAGCGAATCGTTTCCTTCGAGAGCCCCTTCGGAATCGCGAAGGAATCGATGTCTACGCTGAACCCGAAATTCTTATCGTAATCTCGGTTGCGAAGAATCTCTTGGATCTTATCATCGGAGCTGGTCGAGAGCTTACCAGGCGAGTCGGGATTGGCGGTCTTCTGGTCGTACCCAACGTCGGCGCGAACCCTAGCGACCCTCGGTCTCGAAGCTGGGGACTTGGGGTGCAAAAGCTTCGAGATTTCGAGTTTCGAGTGGAACCCCTTTGCGAACTTGGGCTGCTCCGAACTGGGTTGCGGCGAGAAGGTCGAAATTCCGTTGGCCAGAAGAGACGCCATGGATGTGGCTCGAAAACAGAGAGAGAGCAAAATGGAAACTTGGTTCGAAGAAGAGGGATTTTCGTGGCCATAGAAAGGATGTTGCGACTTGTGTGAAGCACGGTCCTCTCTTCCGTGGATTCTAGCGGATTCCTACTACAAGATAAAACGACATGTCGTTTTCATCGGAACGACGTCAAAACTTTTCTCAGAAGGGAGATTCTCAAATCGGAGAACAAAACCTAGAGCCAGATTCTGCTCCAAAATGAAGGAATCCGAGTCAAGAAAATGGAGAATACAGAGGAAGGAGACGAAACGTGCATGTGCTTCATATGGAACCAGTATATTACCGTTGGCTGATTCTTTTGTGAGTATTTCTGAACTCGTCGGTGATTGCTTGCATTGCACTCTTTGGTGTCATTTATGTGCTCTGTCATTGCATTGATATATGGCTTGTTCATGCATTGATGCCATATTTGTGTAGGTTTAGTTCATCTTTAACTCGAAGATTCGTCTTTACTTATGATTGCAGCTATGTTATTGCCTTTTTGAGATCAGAAAGTTCCATAATTTTCTTTGGTTTTTTTTTTCCGATTTTTGGCTCTTTCCGAATCGGCTTCAAGCGATTGCCTCGGAGAGTGGAGAAAGACATGGAAATTTCATGGTAACATTCGGAAACACGAGGCTGCGATAAATGAGATGCGTCTGGGGAAAAAATGTGAAGATTCCGAAAATGACATCGGATGAATGGTATTAGGTACAATTAAGTTGAATACGATTGCGCTTTTAGTTTATCCGTTTCGGTTATTATGCAAATTTGTTATCGAATCACTCCGTTTTGGTGTGCAGATGGGTATGATGCCGGTGGACTGGACCGGTGAATGTTTTACCGATACTAGATGCTCTAATACCTTATGCATTTTGGATTGGTAAGAACTGAAAGGATTTGGCATATTTTCATTGATGTGAGCAAGCTATGGAGTTATGAAACTAATCTTCTTAACATAGAAACTGAACTATAAATATTTCATGATACTACTAATAGCAAATAATTACAGACCTACTGACTTTCCAGTGATTATGAGATCAAGTGTTCGAGCTAAGTTTTCGTAGTATTCACAGGCATTAAATTTGTCTATAAGATCTCGTCACGTTGACTATTGAATCTCATAATTTTAATGTGCGAGTAAAGTCTATAAATAAAATGCAGGCAAGTTTTGCATGCGTCGTGATTATCGGCGGTCGTAATAGCCGTTGATTAATTGCCGAGCTGTCAAAATAGCATTAACGCGTGTAATGGATACCTAGATGCTGTAAATAGCTCAACCAATGAGGTAAATTTGGGTTTATCTACCATTTTGTTCGTAGAATGGGACGTTTCAAACCATGCCCGGACCCGAACTCGAGTGGCAGAATTGTTAATAATCGCTCTTTAATGAGCTATTTCGATTGTAAAACCTATATAAAGACGCAGCTAGGGTTTGATCACATAGATCTCATCTATCTTGTTACTCTCGGTGGCGCCGCTCTCTTTCTTTCCTCTGCAGGTATGGAAAACAAATTATTTAGGATGATTTTTTCATTATATTCGTAAACATTTATCATTATATGAAATATTGATCTAGATCAAGTTATAAGCACATTCTGATGTTAATTAGTTTCTTAAAAAATCTTGCTGATCTTTTTGTGTTCTTAAAAAATCTCTGATGCTAATTATTTTAGAATATTTTATCTTTTTTTTTTGTTTTTTGTTTTTTTGCGTCTGTGTGTTCTTTCGTTAGTATTTTTGTTATCTCTATGTAAATCTTGTACATTCAACTGGGTTTTTCCGTCACAGAAATCATATTTTCTTAATCGGGATTCTTGTAACAAATTGATAGATAGAAACAAACTTATATCGGGAAGATGATTAAAATCGTTTACAATTGCTTGAAAAGGTTCTCGAAATAACAATTTAAAGCAATGCTGCTTGATTCAGCGTCGTCAGTGAAAGTATTTGAACTAATTGCCATTTCGTTCTTTCATGATCTACACGACAACTCAGATTTTTTATGATGGTGGTACTATTGTTTGAATTTTTTATTTTTTTTTTATTTTATTATTATTTTTTTTTTTTCCCACAGGAATTGAAAGATAATAGGAAAGATGAGTGCTCAAGGGTCGTATGCTTTATCAGTCGGATACTCCACGGAGAAGAAGAAGCGTGGTCGACCATGCAAGGCTGAGGGATCCCGACAGAGAGGTAGAAGATCCGCTGCCTCGGTCAATGAAAAGGGAGAGATTGGTCAGACGGTCACGGGTGTGGTTGATGGCATTTTTGGTGCCGGGTATCTTCTCAGTGTCAGAGTCGGTGAGGCCAAGACTCTGCTCCGTGGAGCCGCTTTCATGCCCAGTCTGTTCGCTCCAATTACTGTCGAGAACGACGTGGCTCCCGAGCTCGTGACGTACAAGAGAAAGAGGCCTAGGCGTGTGAAAGTCAATTCTCAGCCTTCTGATGCTGACCCGTCTCTGAGCGGCAAACTCGGGGTTGAAGACCAGCCCGCTCCGATAAATATGGTGTTGGCGAGTGAAGTTCCTGAACAGGACAAGGTTTTATCGGAAATATTGAATCCGTCCTCTGAACTCCCGGTTGACTTATTCGCTGACGCTGGAGTTGACCCTGATAAGCCGTCCGGTGTTCACGACCAGATGCCACTGCAGGCTATCAGAGCCGATGCTGATGCGCCCGAGGCTGATCATCAGGCGCTCCTGGACGACATGCTTCTGAACGAACCCGAGCTGATGGACTGCGAACCGCTTTTTGAACCGGTCAACAATCTGATGGAGCTAACGGAAGGAGAAGGTAATCCCGACGTTTCTAACGCGGTTTCTTTCTCTGCAGTGAAAGACGTCGCATCTGAAATTGTGCCCCTGGTGGGGTGCGGGGTTGTTACTGCGGAACCCGAGCCTGCAATGGGAAGCAATATTCCTGCGGGGGAAACTGAACCTGAGCCTGCATCAGGAGGCAATGCTTCTCCCGGACAGACCGAGACTGAGCCCGAGCGGGCCCTATAGCGGAATCGGGAACTCTTGTCTTTGTAATGACAGCTCTTTTGGAATTTCTGTCTTTTAACTTTTTATGCTCCTTCAGATGTTTCTGTGTTTGCTCTGTAGGTGTTACTTGTTAATGTCTCAGATACTCACTCTCCTTTGTTGAAAGTTTCGGTTTTAATTCAAATTTGCCCAATACTTTGAATATTACCTCAAGCTGTAATTTGGCACTTTTATCCTTAACCAACGATAAAAGTAGACGGTTTTCAAAGGTAGAAAAACCTACCGGGTACATTTATTTAAATTATAAATAAATTTATATTTTTAGTTTTCAAAAATAGACATTGGGATCATGCTTTGTTAAATTTGAAAATAAAATAGTGAACATTAAAGTCCGAAAAAATAGAATAACGACGATTTTGTGGAACTAAAATATAGATGGGCTTCAATGCTCTTCAGAAACCCGTCCCGCCCCGCAGGCTAACCAATTTGTGTGGGCTTTCTGGCCCGCTCCGGCTCTATTACAAGGTGTAAGAATAGAATATGGGATACTTTTATACAAACAGAACTACACGGTGCTACAAAATTGAAAGAAGAAAAAAAAACCCTTAATTTTTGTTTCAAAATTAATAGGATTTTCTCGTAAATTTAATAAAATAGAAATAAAGAAATTTCGAAAAAATCTAGTTTTATTGGGCCTTGAACTGAAGCGAGGCCCAAAGCGTCTTCTCTCTCTCTCTCTCTGCGTCAATGGAATGGAGTGAGTGATTCGCGACTTGCAGAGTCCTTGGAGCTTAGCTGCGAAGCCATCGGAGAGTCGTCGGAGAAGACGAAGAAGCAGCGACGATGGACATCATATCGCAGCTACAGGAGCAAGCCAACACCATCGCGTCTCTGGCGTTCAACACCTTCGGGACTCTGCAGAGGGACGCCCCGGCGGTGAGGCTCTCCCAGAACTACCCCGAGCCTCCGGTGGTCCCAGCTGCCGACGAGACCTCCAACTTCGCCGACCAGCCCAAGCAGATGAGCTCCGCTCTCGTCAAAGCCGCCAAGCAGGTTCCGTCCTTCTCTCCCCTCTCTTGATTCGTGAAAAGATCGAGGTCTGATCATGTCGAATGGTTTGGATTTCGTTCCGGTTGAACCTAGGTTAAGAGGCATTTGTAGCAATGGCTGAGTGTAGTGTGCTGAAATTTCCGAGATCGCTGATAAATTTCTGGAGATTAAATTCGTGTTCTTGGATTCAATCACTTGACGAGAATTGTTATGGTCTGTTCTTGGATTGAGTGAACTCGATGACTTTGGTCACTTCGCTCAGTTGGCAGTCGAAAGCCTCTCGATTCGAGCGATTACCGTCGAATTCCACCGTGTCGTTCGGCTATGACTCACTGACTACCGATGCTGCAATTCCGATCAATTGATCACCACGTCGTAGATTTCTGTCCATTGCCAGTCGATCTAGGCGATTCCCGTACCTCAAATTGTGATTTACCAGCTGTGTGTGTTGGCAGTTCGATGCCTTGGTGGCCGCTCTGCCGTTGTCCGAGGGAGGCGAAGACGCGCAGCTGAAGCGGATTGCGGAACTGCAGGTATAGAGCTTTGTTCATTTCCTTTCGAGGGTTTCAATCTTTCCTTGCAGTGTGAAATTTTTCTCCCTTCGACATCGAAACCGTGTAGGCTGAAAACGACGTTGTGGGCCAAGAACTTCAAAGGCAACTGGAAGCTGCAGGTAGATAATATACCTTTCCCTTGCCTTGCTATTCCTTCTTTCTTCATCTTCATAGCTCTATACAGAACAAGCAAACCAATGTTTTGCCTCCTCACTATTGGGTCTATGAACTAATCACATTCGTCCGCCAACGCAGCGTTCGATCACCGTAACTAGGGGTGCAAGCGGACCGGGTACCCTGATTTTTTGCCATACCCGCTACGCGGATCCGGAATCCGGGTTTTTTGAAATTGAAACCCGGATCCTAATATTTTTACATAAAAACCCGGAAATCCGGATCCGGGTTAAAACCCGGTTTTAAAATAAAAAAACTGGTTAAAAAACCCGGATCCGGATTTTATCTGTTTTCGGTTTTAAAATCCGGTTCCGGGTTATAATACGGATTAGAACCTAAATTTTATATTTAAAAAAAACTTGGAGTAATTATAGCCAAAATTAAAAAATCAAACTATATCATAAACATAACATATATACTTACAAAAAATATTATGTAATTAACATAATTAATACAGGTAATGTTTTATACTATTAGTATTATGAGAGAAAAAAAAAATTATATCAATTTGGATTAGAAGAAACAAAGGATTAATCTACAACATTAGTTTGGAGTTAGATGAGAAACAAATAAATGAATATTTCTCTTGATATAAATTCAATATGTATTTTTTTTGGTATGAAATTCTAAATATCTTTATGTATATATTTAATAACCGGGTTTTAGTAAGCTACTATGCGGGTTCCGGATTTTTTATTCTCTAAATCCGGTACCCGGAACCGGTTTAATCCGGATGCGGTTTTTTTAATAAACCGGTTCCGGTTTAATCCGGATTAATACGGTTTCGGTTTATTTTAAATACGGTTCCGGTCCAGATGCGGTTTAAAACCCGTATTTCCGGGTTTTATTTGCACCCCTAACCGTCACCACAAAAATAAGTTGATTAGGATCAAAAGTTAGTTTTGTACTTAATAAATTGTAAATCTTGCAATGAAATACACCATAAAGATTATGAGTACTGAAATAGCCCTTTAAGTAGTGATCAGATCATGTGATAATGAACCTAAGTTTCGGCAAAAGTTACGACACGGCCCAAACCTTGGTGACTTGTAATATTGGTGAGTATTGTTTATCTACTAATTATGGTTATCGTTTTAATTTGTGGGTGTCAGAGAATGAGCTGAAACAAGTTCAGGAGTTGTTCAGCGAAGCTGCAGACAATTGCCTAAACCTAAAGAAGCCAGATTAAGCATTATCAGCCATCTTTAGAATATGAATTTAGTTACTACGACTCTACTTGCTTGTGATCAAACCAGATTTCATGTAATCACCATTATCTATCTTTACTCGTTTTTATTTAGGGTAATCAGCATCAATACCCAGCTTACAAATTGATTTTATAATTTTTAATATTTAATTACAATGATAAAAAAATATACTATGTTTAAAACATTCAAGTGTGGAAAAATTGAACTTGAACAAGCATAATTGCCTTGCACTCTTTGATTATTGAAAACGCATTCACGCAAAAGCTAAATATATTAAAAACATAAATAAAAAAAATCCAAATAGCATACTCGTTTGTCTTAAATCTCAAATAAAACCCAAAAATTAAGGCAAATATCCAAGAAACCGAAAAGGGCAGAAGAAGAAGAAGAAGGCGGAGGATCAAAGAGTAGTCTCTAAATAAATATTACGCGAAATTCAACCGAAAAATGGTACACGGCTTAGTTGTATCCGCCCACAGGCTGCTGATGGTGGTGGTGCTGTTGCTGCTGGTGATGCTGTTGTTGGTGGTGCTGCTGCTGGTGATGCTGATGTGGCTGCTGCTGGTAGTTGCCGTAGCCACCGTACCCGCCTCCTCCATAGTACATGCCCGGGTCTTGCGAGACTGGGCCGTAGCCATATCCCGCTTCGTGCCCCGACGCATACCCATAGCCATATCCACCGTTGCCGCCATTATTCCAGTGGCTCGGCTCTTGCTGAGGCTGAAAACGGAGGTGGTTCAACATTGAATGAAATTAATCTCAGCAAATATTGGAATTTTTTTTTTAAATTCGGGACCAGATTTAATAACAATAATCCCGAACCCAGATTTAATAGATACGACACCAAATTCCTTTTTTCACAAATTAAAGGCATTAGTTGAAATCAATTCCGAAGTTGCAATTAGGGTCAAGTCAAACCTGTTTGTTTGAAGGACTTCGGCCCCAAGAGAGCCGGATGTTTTGCCCTCCCAACTGAGTTCCGTTCAACACCCGGAGAGCTTCTTCGGCGGAGCTTCTGATCATTGTTACCGTGCAAAACAAGTTACATATATTTACACTTTGAGAGAGATGTGCGTCACAGATAAGCTAATTAACGTACCTTTCACCAAATTGGACAAACCCACATCGCTTTCCTGTTGGTATCTTTACGTGGAAAAGTTCACCATACTGGGCAAAAACTTGCCTCAAGTGGTCATCAGTGACGTTGGCATCCAAATTTCCAACAAAAATCTATAAAGAGTTTCTCGAGTCAGGGAAAAATATGGCAAAAAACAAGACTTGAGAAGTTGCGATCGTGTTACTCACGGTTGTGTTGTTCGGATCGTTCTCGTTCTGAGAACCTTGGGAATTCTGGTAGGAAGCTGATTATTTTTCAAAATAAATCATGAAGAAATGGTAAGTCATTGATATAACATAGAGAGACAATATACACATGTTCTTTTCCAAATAAGTTAGGAGACACGAATAACAGCTGGTAATTCACTCGAGTTGGGCCATGTACCAGCTTGGAACAGTCTCGAATACAACAATTACAAAATTCAAAAATGAATTATGCATGACAAGACAGACCATAGATAATTAAAAAAAAAAACGGCCTATATATATTATGAAAATCAATAAGTGATCTCTGAGCCACATTCTGCGGCGTCAATCTACAGCTATGTTTAGTTAACATTGCAGACAAAAGAATATAATATCATTATTTTTTTCTGAGCTATAAAGCACTATCAGATGTAAGATGGATGTTGTGCATAAACCTGCAGCAAAAAATAAAGAACATCGATATTCCTCCATCGTCAACGTATAAATTATGACTTCGACATACTTTGTGATAACTGTAACTATACAAGTGGAAAGCAACAGTTGCTCTTCCACTGACACAGCCCTACAGATTGTAGGATACGGATCTCGGGTTGTACAGACCAATTTAAACCAAATAGGAAGTATATACGGCACCAAGAATAGTCACCAGTAAGAACTTATCCTCAACAAAATGACGAGTAAAAAAAAGTAACTTCGTGGAATTTGGAAAGCTCAACAAGCAGAAGGTGCTAGAAAATTAAACAAAACCTGATAGAAAGCTCAACTAGCATAATGCGCTGGAAATTTAACTGTAACTTGAAGGAAAGCTCAACAAAGAAAAAGCAGGCAGAAAAACTAATTGTAAAATTAATGAAAAGCTTAACAGGCACAAGGGGCTGGAAAATAAACAATTACTCAATGGAAAGCGTAGCAAGAAAGACAGAATGAAATGTAAAGCAGGCTGGAAAATAAATCATAACTCAATTGGAAAAAAACGAGATGGAATGTTTAGCTTAAACCCTAGGGAAAGCCCAAAAAATAGAACGAGCTGGAAATTTAAGCAATGTAGCATAACAAAATGCCACGTGAATAAAGGCAAGATACTGAAGTAAAAACTGACCTACGTGAGGCCACGCCCTAAGGGAATACCGTTTCAGCTGAAATCAGTAGCATGCCCCTAGATAACAGAGCCTCTTGACACCCTGCTTTGAGACAACATGAGTTCTTATAAGTTCTCAAGATCTTGACAACAGTCTGCTGACCATATTTTTTTAAGGAAATCATCGGAACTAAACGACTTAGGAAAGTCTTGGCTTATCTCCAATAGCATAACCGAAAGAAAGTTCAAACTATTGACTAGCATACTTCTGCGCATCAAAAAGGAGCTCGGGAATACAACCATGCGAGTTAAATGTAGTTAACTAACAAACAGACATTGCATGTCAGAAAAAGAAAGAGAGTAAAAGAGTAACAAGTTGAAACTGAGCACTATTGAGCTGTAATTGGAGTAAAAATTAGTATTAAAAAAACAAACCTTTTGGGTATTGCTGAACACCTCCGCCACCGCTTCCACCACCAACGGCATTCTTATTCGATGCTGGCCCAATTCTCATAGCCCTCGTAGAGCATAAAACGCCATTCATCTCAGTCATAGCACGAACCTGCTCACTTTCATCTGCAAATCTAACAAATCCATATCCCTTTGTGCGTCCCGTGGCCCTGTCGATGACAACCTTTGCGCCCTTAATTGAAGGGTACAGAGGCCTGAAAGTCTCTAGTAGCATATAATCTGTAACATCAGAAGCTAAATCTCCAACAAAAATTGTATAATCCAGCGAGTCATCAGAACGCTTCTCTCCAGCAGATGCCCAATTTAATCTAAAATTCTGGGCACCATTTGGCATTGCAGCACCATTGTACGTTTGAAGCGCTCTCTCAGCCGCAGCCCGGTTAACAAACTCGATAAAACCATAGCCGTCCGATTGACCAGTCTGCTTGTTACGGATAACCTTTACAGAAGAAAGCTGCGGCAGAAATAAAAATACAATCTCTTATGAATTAGCAGCCTAAAACCGAAATATTTATTCGCCGTCTTCATACCATAAAAGCTCAAGAACCAGACACCCAAAACTACCTATGACTAAATATACGGTAATAGCTTTCACAACCATACCATATTTCTTTTCATGATTGATATTAATTTGATTCGGCATATTTAGCTTGAGATTTTGCTCATTACGCTTTTAAAAACACAGACTTTCGCCGAAAGAAAGCCGTAAATATACTAATATTTCGATACAAACGCGTTGAAACCGATTTATTTATTGTTCAAAATCAATCGTCTTCAAGATTCGACTTTTACCACAAAATAAAAACAAACAGAAAGTGAGAAAAACAATACTAAACACACATCAAAGTACAGATCTGGTACGTAGAAAGCTATACAAATAAAGAGGTAGGGTTCAAAGAGACCAGACCTCGCCGGTCTGAGAGAAGCAGCCAAAGATATAGCTCTCATCCATCCAGTACTGCAAGTCGCCGATCCAGAGCGTCCGAACCTCGTCGCCGCCGGCAGACTGCGCACTCGGAGCCTGCTGAGGCGCGACCTGGCCCTGCTGAGCCCACGCCGGCGCCGGCGGAGCCTGGCCGCCCTGCGGCGGCGCCTGAGCCATCATGTACGGAGCTCCTGACTGCATCATACTGAGGTCTGAGAGAGAGCGAGAAACCCTAACCCTAGAAGAACAGGATAGGTCGGAGAGAGAGGGAAAGAGATCCACAGAAGTGACTGCTTATATGATTGGAAACTAAGATATTTTATTTATTTATTCATTTATTCTAGTCCGTACACGTGGCGTGTTAAATAAGCGCGGTAAAAACTTCGGGTCAAATAGGCCCAATGGGCTCGACCCGTATCTCGGCCCATTTGATATATTTATTTATTTATTTTTATTTTTGTGTCCCGTCAAACCGGTTTCAGTGTCCTTTCTCTAAGCTTGTCAGCAGTGTGAGTGAGCGAGTTGCTTGTGGATCTGACTCAGTCTTCTGCTCATAGCTTCCGAGTCTTCCGCCATTGAAGCTGGTATGATAATGTGCTCTTCTTTGCCTTCAAAAGAATCCAACTTTTCTTTAGAATTCTGCGTGATCTGACTAAAAGAGTGATCATTTGCAGCGAAACCTTGAAATTTTGAGTATTGATGGTGATATGGTTGGACTGAAGAGCGAACTATGACTTCTTTGCAGAGTCCATGAACTGCATTTTGGGAATTACTATCTTCTGAGGATCAATCTAGTGTATTTAGCTTCATTTGATAGAGAGAGAGAGAGAGGGATCGATGGATTTGCATTTGAAGAGCCTGTTTGGCAGATTCCAGGAGCAATTCGGATCCGGCCCGGGTTTGGGACCGGGATCCGGTACTTGCCTGATGAAGGTGGAAGGAGTCGGTCCGAATTTCATCAAGTCCGTCTTCAAAGCCTCCGCTGCTCTGTACAGAACCGATCCGTGGAAGAGGTTGCGGCCGGGACATCTCTTCAACGTCAAAGCTGGTAAAGATTCGGACTGGGCCGGCAAGAAACAGCCGTTCCCTTGCGTGCAATTCGTCGGAGGAGACGGCGGAGATGTTGGTTTGAACATGTTCCGGTCCGAAACCGACGCCAAGAAGATGACAGGCTCGAGAGAGACTCTCCGAGTACCTAACGTAGAGCTCTTGAGGGTCACATTTGAGCCCGAATCTATTATGTTCCCTTCGAATCGTAAGATGATCAAGACGCTCTCGCTCGAGCCCTCTGGGGCTGATCGCTTCCCTGTGATTGATGTTGCGCGGTGCACTGCTTCGGGGTCTCTTCAGTTCAGGAGTCCGACGCTCGAAGAGCTGAGATTCGCCTACGCTGCCATGAGAGCCATGGCTTTGGTTCACCCCTTGCTTCAGGTGGATATAGAAGGTGGACCGAAGTGGTCGAGGCTGACTCACTTCGAACCGTTCATCGAGACCATCGACGTTCAGTGGCCTCCTGAAATGGCCAAAGGGTACGACCTCGTCGCAATGACGGTCTCGCACCCTCCTGGGCAGGCTTACGAAGAGAAGGCGAGCTCCACCGCGAGCTCAACCCCAACCAAATACGCTGAGCCACCGAAGGACGACACGTTCATCGACATGAAGCTCTTCCTAAATGGGACGCTCCGACAATGTTCATCGTGCGAGAAGGAGGTCGACGGAGAACAGGCTCTTTGCTGCGGCCGCTGCCGAGCCATGCTCTACTGCGGCTCTGTCTGTCAGAAGCAGCACTGGAAGGAGTCCCATAAGGCCTCGTGCGGGTTATACAAAGCAATGATGGAGAGAGAAGAAGAGCTTGCGATGAAGATCTTCATGTTCTCTTGCAATGCCGAGCAACCCTGCAAATGGCTCGAGTCGATGGGGATTCATCAAAAGGGCATGTGGAGAAGAAAGTGCAGCTGCTACTCTCACTGCCCATACGGCCTCCTTCCCGTCAAAGGCGGGTTATGGGACACGTGGGGCGGGCTCGACGATGAGGAGTACCCACGCGACTCGCCATTCCACCATAACTTACGAGACGGAATGTCGAGCCCGATCCTCCTCTCCGGTTGGTCAGAGTACTACAATCTCCGGTCCCTGCCTATGTCCAGCCCCGTTGCCGACATTCTCAGCCACCCGTTGACCGTTTACCACATCTTAACCGCACTCAGCATCCGTGCGAAGAATCTTTTACTCAAAGGGAAGGAAGTGATTCTTCACTACCTGGGCCCAGAAGGCGAGTTGGATTGGATGAACGCCTTCGCAGAAGTCGGGCATTTGCTCAATGGGTCGGGCAACATTCAGATAATCATGGTGGGGCCCGAAGTGCCGACTAACTTGTCGGGGACGACTTCGGGGATCGGGAGCCGAGTAAGGGTGAACCTCGTCCGGGGAGTTTATCAGGACGAAGCGACGTACCTTCCTTCTCCGCACGCGATCGTAGCGCTCAACTGCCAGCTGGACAGGCACGCAAGCTGGGGCGGTGCGCTCGGGCTGATCAAGTCGATGGGCGTACCAGCGTTCTTCACGGACCAGTCGGAGATATCGTGCGCGAATGCCAAGCAGGTTTTAAGGAGCGCCGGGCTGCACATCACCCAACCTGTGACACCAAACCCGTTTCGCTCGCCGGTGAAGAGCCACGAGCCTTCGACCAATCTCCCTGCATACAGCAACGGGTTTGTGCTCGGTGTGAACACTTGAGCTTCGAGGATGGCGTGCTGTGATGGAGTTTGAATGTCTTGCTTGTTTGTTTGTGTCGTTTGCTGTCTCCGAATTGGAGAAAAGCCTGAAATTCTGTATTGGTTCTATTCTAATTACAACAGAGTATCAATATTTAGTTATTTACAAAGGCTTTTTCATTTCCAGTGGTCACATCACATATGGTGTATAACTGTATATATCTTCAATGGCCTTTGGTGTTAATTCTTCCAAATCTCGTGTCGTTTTCCAAGTCTTAGTTCACATTTGATATCGATTCATATCTTGTCGTCCACAGTTCTTATCCGTGAACTGGTTTTTACACATTTGATGTCGTTTTAATATCTGATTTTTTTGTGTCGCCAATTTGTTTAGAATATTAAGTTGCTAAAAAAAAACCCTTCTTGAAACCCTAACTCAAACAAGCCACCAACTTGGCCACTAGCTTTTTATAAACCCCACCAAGTTGCCCTACTCTCACTCAATCAATATCCACACACACACAACACAAACATTAAGTTCCAAATCAATGGAGTTCTTCCCATACTTCTTCGTCCCACAAAACCATGTTCACTGGTCGCAAACCCCACACTCTCACCTTTTCTCAGCTGACCTCCCAGGTCTGACCAATCACACCACAGAAAAATCCATTCTGTTATTGCTTCTCTGTGTTTGAATTTGCTTCTGGTGTTTGCCATTCAGGTGTGAGAAAGGAGGAGATGAGAGTGGAAGTTGAGGACTCCAAGTACCTCATTATCAGAACCGAAGCAAGCGGTGGCGAATCCACCGAGAGGGCGTTCGCGCGGAAGTTCCGGCTTCCGAGCAGAGTCGATGTTGAAGGAATCACGGCAAGATGTGAAGACGGGGTTTTGACAGTTACTGTACCGAGGGCTTCTCGGAGACGGGATTTCTATGTTGACCCTGCTGATGTGCCTGAACGCCTTCACACTCTAGCCAGGGCTGCGTGAACGCATTCAAATGCTATATGTATATGTTTGTGCTTATAATATATAGTAAGGTTGATTATATATCACCATATTTGCTAATTAGGGACGTGTTTCTATGATCATTACACGACGTTTAAATCACTGTCTACAACAAAATATGGCTGATTCTCACGAATGATACAAGTTAGCACACGAAATGTGAACTCGAAACGTACACGAGGGCCGAGTTTATCCCTCTGTCACCATTTTCAAAAGATGAACAGCTTCTCTCAGTCGTCTATCCGTGTTCTCTCTGGAAACCGGGCCTCGAACATTCCTAAAGTGACGCCATAAATGATTAAAATAATCTCAGAGAAAGAGAAAAAAGGTAATTAAATGTAAGTATGTATGTTAGCAATCGCACCTCTTTTCCATAATAGCCTTCCTCGACAATTCCTCAACGAGATTGTTCAGCCTCTTTAAAAGTGCCGGCTTTGTTCGTACAGCTTCAACGCCTTTCGGAGACGAGCATATCTTCATCATTAGATTCGAAGCAATGAAAAATACTTCTTCCTTGCTCCTGGAAAGTTATAAGAGAATAAATGCGTGGATTTTCATTAAGAAATCAAACAACTTTCTAATCCTTCAACAAATCAAACAATGTATAAACTACCTTAGCATCTGCAGAAGGATAGTTTCTACGGATCCACGACAATCGACAAGTACTTCAACGAGATGCGGATATCGCGCAATGTTTCTGAGAGTGGAAAGCGTGTGTTTTAAGACCTCTTGATCGGGGATGCTTCGGCTCACTGAACGAATCAGCTCGAGCAGAGTGTTGATTGCTCTCGCTTTCACCAATTCTTCGCAGCATTTTACAGAATACTGCGTCGTCATGTCTGCAAAAACAAGATTTATAGGGGAAACTATAAAATGTATGTAAACTAGTACATAGCCAGAGATATTCTTACTTTGCAGATATGTACCCTTCTCATTAATTGAAGCATATAACATTAGAAAAGCGTAGTCGTAAAAAAATGCTAAGATAACCATTTCAACAATCTAAAAACCCTTTACGAAAAAAAATGTCCACTAATATTAAAATTTAAATAAACGGTTTCGCATATCCTTACCTAAAGTAGCGCAAATATGAAGAACACCACTTAAGCTTTTCTTGCTTAGCAACTCTGAGACAGCTGCGATAAGTCTGTTTATGATGCGCATACCATCGTCCACATTTGCAGCGGTCTTTTCCATCCTCAAACGTAAATCCCGTAATTGCCCTTTTGACGCTTTTCTTGCAAGATAACCCTTCCAGCTAGACTGTTCACATAAAACAATTATTAAATAAGAGGGCATTAGCTAGTTAACTACAAAGTCTATTTCTGCATTAAAATGGAAGTTAATAGGGGTAAATTGTAGCATACAAAAGAAGCAAGAGGTAAATTGCATCAAAACAAAGTTTCAAGGAAAAAATGCATCAACGAACAAAAATCAGGTGATTGCCATCGACTGTTTTTTAAAAATCATTCTTTAAGATGGGAAATAAACAAATATCTTACTTGTATCAGAACAATTCGACGCCTTCTTGTTGTAGCTTGTCTTCGGGCAATCCAGCCACGGATATGAGATTGAATTACCAAAACAGGCCTTGTTTTTTGCTTTGATGAAACAATCCACCTCCACCACCTTTGCAGTAAGAGAGCTGAACAGTATTCTCTAGTAACATTTCTTCTGACAATCCAGCCTCGGATATAAGACTGAATCACCAAAATAGACCTTGTTCTTAGCTTTACTGACAAAATACCCCTCCACCACCTTTGCAATTTGAAAACCGAAGAGTATTCTCTGGTCACTTTTCTTCTGACAATCCAGCGTCGGATATGAGACTGAATTACCAACGCAGACTCCGCTCTATGGCTTTGAATTTCACTTAAAACCTTTATTGCAGCTTCTCTTTGGGACAAATATTTATTTCTTGCCAAACGACCACGAAAATGACTCTGTTATGAAAACAAATCAGAGAGATGACAAGGTATGAATGATGTTTAGCAAATCATAATAAAGAGAGCAAATTTAAACTATTCATGCTTTACATTAGCCGAACAAGAATGGTGTAGCTACACTTACTTGGATTACAATGATCATATGCTTTCGTCTATGAACTTCTGTTCGGCAAATCCACTGCCGTATAAAAGCCTGAACAATAGTTGCCGACCGAATTAAGGATTTGTGTCTTTGGTAAGACTTCGAACATCTCGACATTCTAAAATTACTTTGGATTCTCAATGCTGCTTGCTTCTGATTTCGGAACTTCATTCTCAATATCCGGCAACGGAAATGACTCTGAATTTTAATGGCAGAAAAATGTAGAATTCGGAGACGGTTTCTGATAATATAAATCTTCCAAGCACACTGGATTTTCACTGCTGCATTTGTAAGCTCGAAAATCTTATTATGATACCTTGACCTTGATACCCACCCACGGTAATATTTCTGAATGACAATGGAAGCATCAAGTTCAAAAGCTTTTTCTCTTTCAGCCATCTCAATGGTGTTCCTAGACCTGGCTAACCACCCACGAAATTGCTTCTGAATTACGACCGAAGCATTGATTTGATCGCTAAAACCCGCCTTCAAATGTATAGAATTGGCTTTCTTTGAACGGACGACGGTCTCATGAAGGTACCTTGATCTCACTAACCACCCACGAAAGTGCTTCTGAATGACGATTGAAGCATGGCTTGGATCGCTGAAACCCGTCTCTGCAAATATACGAGTGACCTCATGAATGTACCTTGATCTTACTAACCACCCACGGAAATATTTCTGAATTACAATGACAGAATTGAAGTACTCATCAAGCAATCCCTTCTTAGCTTTCTCTAATTGAACAACATCACGATTGTATCTAGACCTCGCCAGACACATACGAAATGTTTTCTGAATGACAATGGAAGCACGAATTAGATCAAGGCTTGATTCATCATAATCACTGGAGCTAGTTTTTGATGGTTTCATCACAGTTAACCAAGAACGGATAACAGTCTGTAAAAGAGAAGCAGCTTTTAGCGTCTTCACATAGTTCCGGCGTTCAATCACTCTCCTACAATGAGACTGTATCACTTTGGCAGCAGTTTCTGTTTAAATATAAAAACTTTGCTCAAACATAGACACAAATCTATCACACTGTTAACTACAAATATGCATATATCACTAGAATACAAATATAGCAATCAAATACTTCAAACAGAAATTGAACATTTAGATATGCATTAATAAAATAAATGAGAAAGAGTGAATAAGGAAGAAATCTTAATCACGTGTCAGTTAACCTAATAATTCTATTAACACATAACGGAAAATAAATGCATAATGATTAACTACGAAATACCTCTCTTTATGTTGATAATATTTTGCTTTGTAGATACTAACTGCAAAATAGGAGCAGTTGGTTTCTTAACATGATGGTAGTTGCTTTCGGCCATTTCTTGCCACCAAGCCTGAACGGCCTTGAACTTTCTTGCAGCATCTTCTTCTGAAATGTAAATAAATATATTTAGAAAACGTGGTCGTTCCCCGTACCGCCCACCAGCTAAAAAAATTCATAATAACGAATAAAAATTTTGTTCCATTGATTAATTTATATGTAATGTAAATGGGAAGAACCTTCGGTAGTGCGGCCACACGGTTCATCTTTTCCTATTACTTCTGAACTTGGAAAACATAATTTTCTCACTGGACTTTGATAGTGACAGCCTAAGAGTTTGTGAAAATTCAATTGATCCTGCAAGAAAAAAGTTATTTCAGATATGACTTAAGAAAGTGAAATTTACAGATACATATAGGTCGTACTATAAGGATTACCATGTTTTTCTTAACTATCAATTGAGACGCAAGGAACACCAATAGGATTACCACGCTCTTATCGTTACAAGCACCATTATATTCAAGTATATCACTAATTTGCAGAACCTGTTTGGAAGAAGAAAAAATATCATATAGATTTTTAGACATCTTGATGATAACGCAAATATCACACTTTTCAACCAAGCACAAAGCTTGTGTGAAGCATAGATATGATTATATCTACTAAACCCTCACCGTACCTCCGGAAAATTTCCCAACAATGTCGCCAATCTCTGTGATAACAGAAAATCGTGCACTGCATCGGGATATTCAGTGACTAAAGCAATTGATTCTTCACCAGTTGGTCTACAAGAATCCTGGACCATATAATTAAAAAAGTAACATAAATAAGAGAACATAAAAGAGAAACATGTCTAGATGTACCGGTATATATAGAAAAATAATATTATAGTACCTTTGTCGAGCAGGAACAAGGAAGTTCCCTGCGAAAGTAATAATCAAGCAAGCACCATATGGCTTTTCCATCACCCAAAGATGAAAAGTTGTCAATCCTGAAATTATAGTTTTGGCAAATAGCCTAAAACCAAAACAAATCATTATCGACCCTGTAGCAATGTGTATAAAACTCGCTTTACGATTTTATATTTTCTAATTTTTATGTTAAAGAGATGCAAGCACAAAAAGAAAAAAGACGTTCGAAACCGTCAAAGCATATACCTGAATCCATCTTAGAAGCAACTCCAAATGAGTCAATTTGGACAGGTTAATATCATCCTGTAAACAAAATTTGTCAGCAGAAGCTCATTTCTGCTTCGCTACAAGACCAGAAGTGAAGGCAAAAGCTAAAATCTGATGACGCGAAGCAGACGGTGTTAATCGTAGTTCATTACGGAGACATACCACAGAATCTCCACTAATCTTGTATATTTCCTCGACTAAAGATGTTTGCTTCATGAGATGAGGTAGCTGCAGGTTCAACGGAAATTACCTATGAAATAAGAATAAAATAAGAAACCTTTAAACATTACCAAAAAAAAAAAGACAGACCTGCAAATGAACAAAAATGTTCCAGAGAAGGGCGAGAGTTAACTCCTTGTCTCCGTTAACAATGTCATCTCCCACTATCATCATCCCATCATCGTCGCACAAAGACACACCAGCCTGTCTAAGATACTGCAAAACGACACCACAATTCGCCGCTTGCTTCTTATTAGAATCTGATGGAACTATTAATTTCTGCTCAGACAATCAAGAATTGAGATCAGAACAAAAGAAAAGAAAACATTGAAATATACTGCTCTATGTGACATAAACCTAGTCTTCCATTTCCAGGAAAAAGAAGAAGAAAAAATAGGAATCACCGCAAGTAAAGATGAGTCGTCCAACAAAAGCTGTGTAGCTCTGCCAAGCCGAACCCCGTCTTTAAGATCGACAAATAAATCTGACAATTGAAAGTCGTATTCCACCAGTAAACTCTGCAAAACAATAAAAGTATTGTTCGGAGATCATCAAAGGTACCACAAGCATCAATACCGTAAGTTTCTTGTGTTGCAAGCAAAAAGAAAAAGGAGAACTCCCTACCTGCTGATACGATAATGTATACCCTACTATCATCAGATGTGCAAGAACGTTACCTTCCCCAAGCATAACATCTGATGACAAAAAATCTAAATTCAAAAAGAAAAAGAAAGGAGCTTGGTCAAACTATGGTGGATACAGAAAGACCATTAAAAAAATATATTTTTTCAAAAATTAACAAACACAGAAGACGAATGTATTACCATGTATCAACTGGCGACTCGATTTAATCGGGGACTGCACCGTGAACAACAAAGGAGAACCCCCGTCCACTCCATCAATACCGTAATTGATAGACAGACTACTCTGAGATTTAGCTCTATCCAGGACAAGAACAAGCAAGAGAAGCCTCTTAAGTATGATATTCCCCAAGGCTTCATAATAGCCAGGTCTGTACAACCCTTCGACCTTCTTGTTGTAAGCATACGACTTTGCCAAACCGGAATGTGAAAAGAACTGCTTTTCAATGATCATCCTCAAGAACGAAATCTCTTCGTCAGAATCAGCATCTCCACATGATAACAGAGAATCTCCACCAAAAACAATATGTAATCCAATTCGTAGCCAAATTGGGTTGTAGCACAAAAAAAATTTGGTCGCTTTCTGCCTTAATCCAACATCGGTGACTAAGGGGCAATGAGCCTTCATTTTTAGCCTTCCTTCATCAATATTCTGAGTGGAAAAACAGACATTATGTTGGTAATGCACGTATTATACAAGCTCGTTGTGTTGAGTGCGAAGCATAATCTATATGGAAACTCTGCCGAGACCCGAGACACAACACTCAAAGAGTTGATGTTGCCCTATATTTTTCGCTTATTTGTCCTTGAACCGTCATTGTGCAAAGTGAAGCACGGGGTGAAGAGAGAACGAGCTTGAAGAAGACGTAAATAAGAACTCCGATTAAGATTATAGCGGATCGAGATTCGCAATCGGCAAGTAAACTTAAGAACGAAACACTATAATTCCTAGTGTCTCTTTTTTTATTTTACTAAAATCTAGAAAAGGTCTCATAATTCAATAAATGCCCAAAAAACTAAATGAACTAAACCTATCCATTTGATCCTTCTCCTAAAAAATAGAGCCTTTAGGAGATAAGCCAAACCTTAGCCACAAGAGTCATGACATGAAAAACCTCCTTGCAGCCACCCAAGCTCAAGTACACTCTCATTCTTCCCTTCAAATCTTCCAAACTGCACACATCCTTCATTGAATTCTGCAGGCTCGCGTAAGCTGAGCTCAGAAACCCCGCCCTATCTTCCCCATCACCGGCCCGCCACTTCGAATCTCTCTGCCGCTTCGGATTCCTCCACGCCGTGTCCACCCTCACCCCGACTCCCGGAAAAGTTTCCCTCTTCCCCGTAGCCGTGGCCGAAGCCTTGTTCGCGTTCCCAATTTGTCCGTCGGTAGATAACTTGCAGCCGCAATAACCAGGGTTCTCGAACAGAAAGTTGAGCCAAACGGTGAGGGACTTAGCTAGCGACTTCAATGACTGCTCTTTCTGAACCAGCGCCTTCCGTGACGACTGCGACTGCTCGATCTCCAGCGCCCTAAGCCTCCGCGCTGCCGTCTTCCCCGGCCGGCTCGACGACGGAGCATGAGACGTCCGCCGCCGAACCGACGACGATGAAGAAGATGTCCAAGGCTTCTGCTTGGACGCGGTGAAGAACTGAGTCCCCGGCGTTTGGTAGAAGCTAGTTTTCCGAGGGCCGGGCTTGGGGGTCTTGAAATTCGAAATGTCTCTGAAGATCGAAGCGGACGCGGCTCTGAACGGCGACGGCGATGCACACGGTGGTTCCTCTCCAGCATCCATGGCCGGCGAAAGCGAATTCCCTGCTCAGATCTTGCGACTTTAGGGTTTGAGTGAAGCCATGCGAGAGATTTTCAAGCTATTCTCTTCAATCTGAGAGAGAGAGAGAGAGAGAGAGAGAGAGAGAAAACGATCTTTGACCGTTTTGAATTTAAAACGACTTGGAGAAAGCGGGATTTGTGGGACCCACCTGAGCGAAAGGAGGTGCCTACGTGTCTGAAATTGAATCTATCATTATTTATTAGAGATAGTAGTATCGGTAAAAGTATTTAAATTTTAATCGTCTGAGACGACAAGGATTTAACTTTAAACTTTAAAGTGAAAAGCGGTGGAAAAATCAGTTTAACTTTAAACTTTAAAGTAAAACAAATGTGATGTGATATATTTTTTGTTTAATTTTTATTTTCGTAAAATTCAAATAAGAGAGATGCTAGACATATATACAAGCAAGTAAATATGCATCTTAAGTATGATTTATAGCATTATACTAAAAAATCCTGTTGAAAAAATTGGACTGAGACATTATTTGCCTCACATTTGTTATCTACAGTTATTTTTCGACTTTAAACTTTTATCAGTTGATCAAATTTGAACACTTTTGCCGCGGTTATCTCTATATATTACACGCGACAGAGGTTTGTGGGGACACGTGCAATTCACGTGACAGAAAAATCCTAAATGGGCCGACATTTAAAAGAAAAAGCCCATTAGAATCCAACAGCCCATCGTATACAACATCTATCGACTGCTCTTCCACGCCATTGGTGCGTGGGATCCACGCGCGCTCTGATTCGCCCCAGTTCGCTGTCAATTCTCGTTATATTCTCTCTCGCTTTTCCGAGGGATTGTTCGCTCGCAAGTCTTGCTTTCTCTCCGTCTTCTCGCAAATCTCGGAACGAGCTCGCTTCAGAGTCTCTCCCTCTCTCAATCTCAGTGTTGAATTCGAAGGAATCCTGATCGGAGAATCGAGAATGGCGCAAGCGGTGGAGGAGTGGTACAAGCAGATGCCGATAATCACGCGCACCTACCTCACGGCCGCCATTGTCACCACCATCGGCTGCTCGCTCGAAGTACGATCCTTCTTACCTCTCTTGTGCGAATCACTTGATGAATTGATTCGAGGGTTTCGGTTGGAATCGTGTCGATTTGATTGGAGGGGGATTTTGGGAAGGTTTAGGTGATTGTTTGATTGCGAGCTGGAAAAAAAAATTGAATTTTGTTTGTATAATTGAATTCGCAGATCATATCTCCGTATGATTTGTACCTAAATCCTCGACATTTGGTGAAGAAGTATCAATTTTGGCGACTTATTACGAACTTCCTGTACTTCCGGAAAATGGGTAAGTTCTTCCTGAAAAAACAATGGCAGTAAATTGTATTGTTCATCGTTTAGTCGCTTGGATATTAATTTAAGGAAGGAACGAAATCAATGCAGTGAGAGATACAAAGAAGATATACTTTGACATGTTTTTTTGTTGGCATTGTCAGACTTGGATTTCTTGTTCCACATGTTCTTCCTTGCTCGGTACTGCAAGCTTCTCGAGGAGAATTCGTTCAGGGGAAGGACCGCCGATTTCTTTTACATGCTCTTGTTTGGCGCCTCCGTTTTGACTGGGATCGTTCTTGTTGGTGGGATGATACCGTATCTATCGGAATCGTTTGCGAAGATCATATTCCTCAGCAACTCGCTCACGTTCATGATGGTATCTTATGGTCTACTCTCTGTTGTGAATCCACTGTGCTGCACGAGTCATGGTTTATGATAGTTTATTTCATTTTCGTTTGAACAGGTTTATGTGTGGAGCAAGCAAAACCCTTATATTCATATGAGTTTCCTGGGCCTCTTTACCTTCACTGCAGCTTACCTACCGTGGGTCAGTAATCCTTCAAAGCTTCATGCATTCTACTAATTGCGGAACTTGCTTTAGTGTTGTAATTAGCTGCTTATCATGCTTTTCAATCGAGATTATTTTGAAATACATGTCATTAAACATTGGCCGCTATCCAGATTGAGTTCGGATCCAGACTAACATAACCGTCTGTTTCTGCAGGTTCTTTTGGGCTTCTCTGTCCTTGTCGGAGCGAGTGCATGGGTTGATCTATTGGTACGTATTCACTTCTAATCCTTTCAAATTCTGAACTTTTCGCACTATTCTTCTTATAATTTGTTTCATTTTTTCAATTAAAATCATCTTATTTAAGTCTTACAGTTTAATTTTATACAGTATTCTAACTTTGAGGTCACACGATATGGGTTCTTTTTAAGAGTATTTTGTAATCACGCCCCTTAAACTCGCCATGCATCAGCAATTTCCTCTTAAAAAAATTTAGCTAGTTTCTTTCCTTGTAAATTGAAACAATCTTTTCCTTGAAGAATTCGGTTTGCGTCAACTATTAGGTCGTGAAAATGTGTATGTGAGTGCGTTTATGATGAATTATACGTATATTGTTTGAACAAAACCGTCTGTTTTCTTACATCTTCTGAAGAAATTGCTTTAGTTTACAATATCACAGAGGTTTAAGAGAGAATTGTAACTCTTGAGGTAATCTCTTAATCTCTTTACTCTCTTCCTATACAGGGAATGATTGCGGGCCACGCCTACTATTTTCTCGAAGACGTTTACCCACAAATGACGGGGCGACGGCCGCTGAGGACGCCCGCGTTTATCAAGGCGCTGTTCGCCGACGATGCCGTTGTGGTCGCTCGGCCGACGCACGTGAGATTTGCTGCGCCGCCAGCAGAGGAACTCCACCGAGACTAGGCGCATCACGTCAGAGAGAAAAACGGGTCAGAATCCGGCGACTTGAGGCCCAAACCGGAGCACGGGGAACGGACGTTGGTCTTGTTAATGTAACATACAGAAATCTCTTCCGTTTGCTAATTGCTTCTTTCTTCTTCCTCCACATGTGCATTCTTCATCAAAGTCTATATATATATAGGTCATCGATCGATATATTATCAGTTTTTTTCTTTTCTTTTTTTCAAAACTGGAGAGATGTGAGAAAAAGGATATAAGAAAATGGGTTGAGAGATCTTTTGTTTGATATGTAGGTTTTATATTGGTTTCATATTGTAATCTTATATCTTTTATTTTTTTTGCCAAGGCCTTTAACTATTGATAATTAATTATTAAATATTATGAAGTTATGATTTAATAGGCTCTATTGTTGAAGGGTAGGTGCAAGAATGGTCAAACATTTTAAAATAAAATATTGCTAATCTAACATGCCTTCGATGCCGTCATTCACCGAATGTTATCCGGATTAGGGTTTGTAATAAGCAGTGATTAAGATTCGTCAATGCCCATACTAAGTGCGAGACGAGTGCGAGTTGGTTGGAGAGCTCGTGTTTTTTAAGGAACCACCGGTTTCTTTATTCAAAATAAAAATTTGAGAATTCATTTCTTCGGTGAATTTTCGTTCGTTCGTGTTTTTCTAATCGGGTCTTGCATAAATAAATTAAATTTTATATAAAAATAAAATAAAACATAAACTTAGGTATTGAAGAAGTGGTATGTCAAGTCAAGAATTCAATAAGGACCAAAACCATTTATTACAAGAAAGAATCAAATCAGAAAATCACCTACCACTACAACGTAGAGATCACAGGAAAATTCTGTTGGTTTTTCCTCAACTTGATCAAATGAACCCCTAATAACCCGAAACGAAATCGAAAAAGCTGATATCTCGAACGTGCAAAGCTATGTATTGTACATCTTTGGAAGAAAAAAAATTCCCGCAATTTCTCACCCTTTCGGTCGCCTAATTTTCTCTTTGCTGAATTCCGATGCCAAAAATACTTGAACCAGGAGAGCGAGAATCCCATTTGAGTACGAAATGAAGTTCCTACTGGATTGCGTGATACTGCCCCGATACTCTCTTGGGCGGTAATTTGCGTAATATGAAGAGCACGAGGGCCGAAGGTACGATTTCCACGAGCTGTATAGATAATTTTATTCTCAGCTCGATGAATAAAAGTGTGAAGGAATGTTGGAGAATAGCATCAAATGTAGTAGTAGGAATATTACCGTGTAGTAGATGAGATTCAAAATTGGATGATACAAAACGTCGAGTGACGCGTAGGTATTGAATGCAGAGAGTACGACCTGCGTTTTGGAAACAAGTTCAGGAAATGCCTGAAAAGAAGTCTGACAAGGAAGCGAGTCAAGGAAGCGGTTTTGAGTATTACCACAAAGCATCTGATGAGGAAGCAAGTGAAGCATATGGCCGTCACTGATCCGACCTGTAACAGAAACTAGGTATTAGCCAACGGATAAATCTTGGAAACAAAACTAAAAGTTGCTAAAGATTGCAAAGAAGAAATATATTATGAGAATCTGTGATGACAAGACCATTAAATTATATGTGCCACAGTGATGAAAAGCCAAGTGTCGTGCAATTATTATTTCATGGGACGTTGAATTTCTTAAGAAGCTCTCTCGGAGATTGATTATAGCACTGACCTCGTGAAGCTTCTTCCGTCTGCCTTTAGATTCAATGGGGAAACGTCTTAACATGAAAAACAATCTGCGCGTGACGTAGAGAGATCGGCACAAATAAGTAAATTAAATTGAGAAACATATGTTTCATTGTCATGTGTAGTTTAAGAGCACTCACCTTCCTCCATACAACAAGAACCCTAATGCAGCTAAGCAAGACACAACTGCAAGATAGACAAACAACAACGGTGAGAACCACATAACTTCACTGTTCACCCATATTTTAAATCCCGATACTATTTGCGGAATCAGGCTAACCTGCTATAAAGATCTTCCCAACGAATTCCACTACAGCATTGTCATTTATCCAAAGGTATATCCAGATGCCAACCTAAAAAGCCATAATAAATTGGACTTAATTTTGTATTGGTCTTTATGAATGTTGAGGGATTAATACAAGTCGACAATTCACTAAATAGGATATGCCATTCCCAGATTGATTCTCGAAGAAAAATCTTCTCTATTTCTAATATAAATGGGAAAAGCTTTTTTAACAAGAAAAATTGAGACAAATCATAAAAAAAAAATCCAAATTGATGCCTAGTAATTAAAAAATCAACAAGAACGCGACCAAGAGAAACAAAATGAAAACGTCGATGGATCCAATTTAAAAAGAATGAAAAGTTGATCAAACGGAGATAACAAAGCAGGAGATGAAATTAATTGAAAATTATGCAGAGTAAGAGAACACAAGAAAAGATGCAGACCTGTATAACGTATATCACGGCATTGATTGCAATGTAAAATATTCTGAGCTTATCAGTTGGTAAACTTCTCGCCTGAGCATTCACAATTCAATGTTAATATTTGCGTTCTATACATACTCAGTGACAACTAAAAAAACTCTTCGAACAGGAATTTTGGCATTCGTCATCAAGAAAACGAGCAAAAAATTATTGGAAGAAAATACACTTGCCTGATGATAAATCTCCGCCCAAAATAGGACGAGAAGCGTGTAAGTGGTGAAGAAGAGCAGCCCCGGAAGATCCAATATCACCAAAGTTAGCACCTGATACAAAAGCCATTCAAGTAACAATTACGGAAAAGAGAATATTAACACAGGAACTAAGTTGGCCAATTTTCTAAAGAAGGTAAGTAACGTATCGAGATTAGAAAGTAATCCGTTATTATAACCAACGTAACCACTTCTATGCTTGAGAATTATCTCGAAATTAATGATCATTATCTGATGCTAAGAACATATGCCGAAAAACGCCAAACCGTTACACAAATTTCACCTTTGGATTCAGAAGAAACACTTGCTTATGGAATCCAAACACAACCGCTCTCACTGCAACACAAACAAAAGGCAATCAATCAACATATCAAACGAAGTTGATCGATAAGCATACAACAATGAAGCCATAAAAAGCGGACCTCCATTAACGATGAAATTCATGAGATGGAACACTTTCTGAGTCGTCCAACCATATTCAGGCACTCTCATCTCAATCCTTATCAATTGAATCTGCAAACACCGAGAGGAAAGAAAAATCCTCAAAACTTCACTCGCACAATGATTTCAACAGTGAAATCGATCAACTCAAAAGACTTCCAAAAGTTCGAATCTCATGTTCTTCAGTAGAATCTTCCTGATTTCCAGAAATACAAATCCACAGCTCCACACAAATAGAACTAGCAAAGCGTACAATCCGATCTTCCGATTTTATACACATATATTACGTAGTTAAGTACAGTATATATATATATATATATATAGAGAGAGAGAGAGAGGTAGTAGAGTAGAGACCATAGCGACGATTGAAACGAGAGCATAAGCAGCGCAGAGAGAGTAGAAGATTCCGTCCTGCCAGTGAGTCGACCCGTTCACCTCGTCCCACCAGTCCGACACCGAAGCCGGAATCTCGACGGTCGGCGTCACCGAGCTCAGTAGCATTCTGGCCATTCGCAGCAGAGCTCCGCTTCGAGCTCCCGGAGAGTCTCTGTGCCCTAGCAGAGCAGAAAGCCAAATCCAAGACTCGAAGCTCCTCGACGAAGCACAGATCACAAAACAGAAGAGAGAGAGAGAGAGAGAGAGAGAGAGAGAGAGAGAGAGAGAGAGAGAGGTGTTACCAGACGGTCAGAGAGAGAAAGCGGAGGGCATTTCGGTAATTTCACGTGCTTTTGTGACCTTTCTCACCTAAGCGTCTGCACCTAGCGAGCAGTTCCGTTTGTCGCGTAGGCGATCGCGTTTTTGTGTCGTTGATTTAGTTTTATTAGTTACAACGATTTCTAGAAATTGCCACAAAGGTCCCTGAATTCTGTCGGTGGTGTACTTTCTGCTTTTAAATTTAATTTCCGGCAGTTTTGTACCTTCCGTCCTACTCAATAATTAATTGAAGAACTACCCTCTTGTAGCAAATTGTGTTCTCTGTCGCCTATAGTAAGAATCCAAATATTCTTTTATAGTCCCCGAATTTTTCAAATCCATTCAACTTTCACAGCTCAACAAAATATCTAATATAAACAACCACGAATAATATCCACCTACTTTGAGACTCTTTTTTATTTTGCAAGATATGTATAAAAAACGTGGCAAAGAGTATTGGCTTTGAACACATGACCAATACTATTCGATGTAATGTTTAATTAAAACGGCACACAATTAGTTATGTTGTGTGATCAATCTTTTAAAATTGTAAAGTTTAGTTGATATCAATAATATTTATCCTACATTATTATTCTATTGGAATGATTCAAATACATTCGAATATTTATCCTAATATGCATATTAGCGGCATAAATACGTAAACTTTGACCAATCAAGACTTTATGAATTGGAAGTGATAAAAAAAATAGCGACAAAATATTCAGAATCAACAAAACTAATGCAACACACATTTTTGTTTACTTTTTTAACGGATGTTGGTCAAAAGTTACGTTATAAAAGTTGACCGAAATATGCATATACATTTTTTTTAGAGAAATAGCATGAGATAGCCAAATTGAAATGTTTGATTAGCCAAATAGCCAACCTTTTATTTTTCTTTGTGAAATAGCCAAATAGTTATTTAATAACATATTTTATACCTATAATACCCTTTTAACATATTAACGGTATTAACGTGGTTAATTTATTTTTTTTTTAAATAATTTTTTATTGAAAAAAAAAATTATTTTTTTTTGAAAAAAAAAATTATTTTTTTTTTTAAAAAAAATATTTTTTTTGTTAAAATTTTAATCAAGGTTTTTTATTTTTAAACAAATTAACTACGTTAATACGTTTATTAATGTGTATTAACGGAGTTAATTTGTGTAAAAAATAAAAAATCGTGATTAAAATTTTAACAAAAAATTTATTTATTTTTTTAAAAAATTTATTTATTTTATTTGAAATTTTTTTATTTATTTTTAAACAAATTAACCACGTTAATACGTTAATAAACGTATTAATGTGTATTAACGGAGTTAATTTGTTTAAAAATAAAAAATCGTGATTAAAATTTTAACAAAAAAAAATTTTTTTTTTCAAAAAAAAATAATTTTTTTTTTAAAAAATAATTATTATTTTAAAACAAATTAACCACGTTAATACACGTTAATACAAGGGTAATCAGGTATTTCGTGATTTATTAACATAGTTAATTGGCTATTTGACAATATTAGTAAAAACATTGGCTATTTGGCTAATTAGAGTTTGAAGTTTGGCTATTTGACTATTTGCCCCTTTTTTTTATTATGTCAAACGCCCGTCGTACCACTTGACATTTAACTAGTATATGTAAATAAAAATGACAAAAATACGTGTATGTTAACTTTAGGTATTTTATATTTAATCTTATGTATATTTAATTAGGTATACAACAATTTATTTAATAAAATTGAGGCTTTAAAATTAGAAACCCGAAGCGCCCACCTTGTTCGCCTATAACCATGACCGGCCCTGTCGGAGGTTAGTTAATATTTTAAAGTTAAACCCATTAGGCATTGGTTAGTTAATATTTGGATGGTATGCCGCCAATAACCAAAATAATAATTACACCAGAATTCGTACTTTAATTTGGAGGATTGTCGTTCGTTATTAATTTCAAATTAAAAGATAATTATGAGTTTGTGAAATACAAGGTGAAATATGCGGTGGGAGATTCTTGGTCGGCCTTTACGATGGGGCCCACAGTGGAACGATGGCATAATTGAAAAGCTGAAACAATATTTGTGTGTCTTAAATCTTAATTAATATCGTAGTTAATAATAATAATAATGAAATTTAATATAACGAATTATAAAAGTATGTAATAGAAATAAAGGAACGTGACATGAAGTTTCTCATCTGATGAGACCTTTGTGGACTGGTCCGGCTCTACTTGGCCCCACTTCCTAACATATATTTCATAAAAATATTAATTTTGAATTTATTTAGAATACCATTTTTTTAATAGTTTGGTTTGTTTGAATTCAGCTCTTTTGCTATCAAAATAATGGCTCTTCAGTTATGGTTTGTGGGCATTCGACCGCTTTAGTCAAAGTTAATTGGATATTTGACATACCTGAAATTAATTTTAACACTTCAAAAGTCAATAGTACTAGCTTTTGTTTCTTATAGTAAAAAATGAAGAAGAAAAAATACTATATGATAACTATTAAAATTAGGGGTGAAATCGGTACCGATAATCGGTAAATTAGCTTTTTTTGGTATTAGTATTGAAATATCGAGATATATTTTTTTGGTATTGGTATCGGTTATAAAATTTATTGAGTTTTTATCAAACCGAGACCGAGAAAAAAGAAAAAAAACCGATAAATAAACCGACACATAAACCGGGAATAATCTCAGGCAAAATCCAAACATAATACAAACTACCATGTCCGAAATTCGGACTCCGAAGTAAAAATACATGTCTAATACATAAAAACATCAAACATAATTAAATGACATGTAGTTCACTAAATTTATAAGAGAATGAGGTATCACATAAATGAGGGAGAGTGAGAGAGTGAGGTATCACAGAAAGTGCCTTAATTTTTAAATATGAATGACATGTAGTACACTCCAAAATGACATGTAGTTCACAACCGATACCGATACCGATACCGATATTCGAGAAATTTGGCTATCGGTATCAGAATTGGTATCGGTTTCGGAAATCGATAACCGATAAGTATCGGTTTCGGAAATCGATAACCGATAAGTATCGGTTATCAGTTTTAAACTAAATTTATCAGCTTTTTTATAAACCAATCCGGGATTGATACCGAAATCGAGACGATACCGAGAAACGGTTACAAAATTTTCACCCCTAATAAAAACCAAACCATAATCTCGACACTTCTTGGAACCAAACTCGTCTGGCCTAGTATTAATAACTCCATTACATACATATTCAACATGTTACAGGGTCAAAAGCCTAGTGTTAACTCCACCACATACATCTCAATGATATCAAAAGGTCAAACTTCATTAAAAGTAAATGTGTGGTTTTTTACGTATATAAACTTAACTGATAATGTTACAACCACATGTTCTTACGCTCAATATATTTAATAACATTTAGGGTCATAATGTTTAATACATGATTCAATTCATTGTAGTTATAACTTATTATTTCACCCTCATTAAACAAAAAAATAAATAAAAATTCAGACACTTTTTTGTAATAGGTTATATTGAAAATGTGATGTCTTCTTTTTTTTTTTTTTTTTTGGTATTAAACCTAATTAAGGCTAAAACTACATATTTCCTTTGAATTTCACTATTCCAATACAATGGACCGTGTTTTTTTGCTATTGAATAATATGGTGTAGCCAAACTTTCATTTCATGCGAAGCACAAAGCATATTTAAATTAATATTTTTTCAGATACGTAAACAAAAAAATCATAAACAACTATATTAAAGCGACTATTAGACATATAAATAGATAATATTATTTTTCGAAGGATAGTAAAATAGATTTAACGAGTCAAAGAAGGAGAAGAAATGAGAACAATCAAATCAAATCCTGAATAATATTATTTTATTTGAAGTGAGCGTTGCACATACATGATGTAGCTCCGTCACAAAAATATGAGTGCGTAGGAAATAAAGAATTAGAAGTTTACTATCAAATAGAAGATCAGCAACCTAGTGGGTGATTTACTATACGTGCCATTATAGAGCAAAAAAATCCATTTGATTACATCAATCTTCTATAATTATAGTGTTGAAACTTGAAAGTGGTGAATAACTTGTTCACGGAATTTGTATGGCTTTTTTTTTCAGGGAATAAGTCATGTCATCATACTGAAAATAGTAATACTTTATTAATTGCTTGTAGAAGGAAGATGGAGTTGTGGAGTGTGTATTTGTCGACGTTCATCTACTACAATTTCTATTATTATTTGTGCTTATAGCTATATCTATATTTCAAACTAGATATAATATTAGACGTAGAGGCAATGCTGAGCTGTCACTTTATGGTCTTCGAAGAATGGCACGGTGTATAAGTTAACTCGACAAAACAAAACCAACCTGCTGAAAATGGTGGTGTAGAAAACAGGAAGGCCAATTGATATGTTCAAGAGCATTTACAATTAATATAAACGAGCATGTTTAACAATATTTTCATCACAATTAAGAGTGAAATCGGGATCGGGATCCGAATTCGGATGTATCCTGATAGAAAATCGATAACCAGTACCTAAAGCAATGAAGACCGGATTTCTATATATCCCGATAGAAAACCGATAACCAGTACCTAGTCAATAGAAAATGGGGATTCTTAGTTTTAAACGAAATACAAATTTTCACATTAAATTCTTTGATTCATTATATTACTCATTCACGGGGAAAAAAAAAATTAAAACTTGTTATCGAAATAATTTACTGCTTGAATGCGAATCTACATAAGTTGCTACTCAGCTATTTAAGAATAAATCAAGGTTAGTTCTTTAGAAGTTATGAGCTTGATGAACTAACTTATATTGAAGAGCATCTCGTATTTGTTGAAACAAAAAAAGTTATTGAAGCACTTAATATATTAGTTCGAGTGCTCAAAATTCAAGTAATTAATGATTTCGTATATGAATTTTACTAAATTTTCTAATCATATTAAATATTTCAGAGAACTGTAACTATAACGAGTTTTTATTATTATTATTATGTAAATTATAGTCTTATCTTTATGTATATATATTATTTTTAGTGAATGAAATTGAAATTTACTTTCCATATTTAGTAAGTCTTATGGGGACTTCAATAATTTATACGAGTTGATCTTCAACTGGATCCGTGGCGCAATGGTAGCGCGTCTGACTCCAGATCAGAAGGTTGCGTGTTCGATTCACGTCGGGTTCAATCCCCAATTCCAGTCGGATCTTTTTATTTCCCTTCACTAGCTTATCATCCACGTGTCAGCATCTGGTCAAACCTGAAGTCACCGGTTTCACAACCCTCCGCCACACCCAACCAAAACCCGCGCTTAAACCCCGCACTCATTTCGTTCCCTCTTTTCTTCTTCAACCTCTCTTCACTTCTCTGCAAAACCCTATCTTCCTTCGAAACCCTAGATTCCCAGAACCATGGCGCTCCTCAACCGCGTCCGCCGGAGATCGCTCGACGCCTCCTCCGTCGGCTCTCTCTGCCGCCGCTTCTCCACCATCCTCTCGCCGGACTCCAAAGCCCTCTCCGGCAGGGAGAAAACCAGAGCAGCGCTTAATCTGATCAAGGCAGAGAAGAACCCTAGCAAGATCGTCGAGATCTGCAAAGCGGCGTCGCTCACTCCCGACACTCACCTCGACCGGGTCGCCATGTCCCTCGCCGTCTCTAAGCTCGCCGAGTCCAACAACCTCGAGTTCGTCTCCGAGTTCCTCGAGGATCTCAAGGCCCGAAGAGATTTGAAGACCGAGCGTGCCGTCTCCCACGCCATTGTATTGTACGGCCAGGCCAAGATGATCAACCACGCATTTCAGACATTCAACGGCTGTGCTGAGTCCGGCGTGAAACCGACCGTTAGGGTTTTGAATTCGCTAATCTTCGCTTGCATCCTCGCCAAGGACTACAAGCAGGCTAATCGAGTGTATGTAGAGCTCTCGAAGATGCATAGAATTGAACCGGATCTTGACACCTACAATTGGGTGATCCAGGCTTTCGTTGAGTCCGGCTCTACGAGCTCGGCCTACTCGGTGCTGAACGAGATGGACAAGAAAGGCGTGAAGCCGAATACGGTCACTTTCCAGCGCCTTCTGACAGGGTTCTACGCCGAGGAGAAGCTCGACGACGTGAGCAGAGTCATGGTGTTGATGAAGAAGTACAGGGTCCCTCAGGGATTGAGCACTCTCAACGTGAGGATTCAGAGCCTCTGCAAGCTAAAGCGGACCACAGAGGCGAAGGCGATGCTCGACGCCATGATCTCCGACGGAATTAAGCCGAATGTGGTGACATACGACCACTTGATCAACGGGTTCTGCAGAGAAGAAAAGTTAGATGAAGCAAAGAGCGTGTTCAAGAGCATGCTGAACCGGGGTCTGAAGCCCGAGAGCAACACGTACTTCGCCCTGGTGTACTTCCTCTGCAAGGGGCAGAATTTCGACGACGCGTTGGGGATCGCCAAGGCGAGCATAGCGAAGAACTGGGTCCCGAACTTCACGACGATGAAGCTGCTCGTGGAAGGGCTCGCGGGCAGCTCAAAGGTGGCGGAGGCGCAGGAACTGATTTCGACGGTGAAGGGGAAGTTCGCGACGAACGTGGAGGCTTGGGACGAGATTGAAGCTGGTTTGCCTCAGTGACACCGGTTCATCGTGGTTAGTTGAAGGGATGATATAGATGCAGCAGTTCCAAGAGAGAACTGAATACCAGATTGAGTTGTTGGTGAGCATTTTGTTACAGTAGATGAACTGGTTTTGATGGTTTCCTTCGGAGGAGTGAAACGGCAATGCCTCGAGGAATGATAAGGAAACAATCCATAATTTGTCATGTCGCGGAGAATAATAATAAGATTATTTCTTCATTTTTATGCCGTGCAAATTTTAGTGATTATCTTTATGCGAGTTCAGTTCTACAAGTGACTTACCGTTTATTAATCTTTGTAGATGTTATCAAGTATGAACGTTGAAAAATCGTTTTTCTTTATTTAAAAAGAAATGCGAGATTAAATTATGAAAAACCAATCTACTACATACGAGCCGAGCCTAGCCTCTCCAAGAGGCAAGAGGTGTCTCTTGAAATGCAAATGTGCATTCTCCAAGAGGTGTTTTCTCGTTCAAATCTCAGGAAATGCAAATGTGCGCATATAAACTCGATCATAAGTGACATATTCTTATATTGAATATTCATATTTTTATTAATACAACAGTGCAATGGTAAAGGCATCATTGCTTACACAAAATTGTGTAATTTTGAAGCCCCAAAACCAAATTTTGATACTAAAGCATAAAAGAAACTAATTATAATTTAATCTAACTTCAGTCCTTAATTTAAATATTTTAAGAACTCTGATTTTAGAATTATTTTTTTACTTGGACCCTCGCGGCCGAAACTTCCTTCATAACTTCATACGATTGTCCTGAAAAGGGTAACTTGAGGAAGAAAAAAAAATCATTATTGTATTTTTGAGCTCTTTACTTTGCAGCGGACTCCGACAAAATTTCAATTTTTATTTATCCTCTTTGGACACTCCTGTCATAGAGAAGTGGTAACACTGGGTTCTTTGTACCAGAAGAAGTGTGATACATCTTCTGGCGATTATACAATACAAAATGCTGCTATACACTTCAGACACACGATGATCTCTCTTCAAGTCCAATCTGTAAAGCCAGACATTAGAAAGAAACATCGCAGCTTCCATTCATTGGCAGTCACCAGAATCAAGACTTCTGTCCTTGATCCCTACATGCTTCCCGGGTCTCGAGACTGTTTCTTGAATGATCTGAAAGCAAAGTGGGTATGCCCGTTCACTGACTCTTGAATGATCTGAAAGCAAAGTGGGTATGCCCGTTCACTGTCTCGAGTCTGTGATAATTCAACTAAGATTTCCCGGCGGTCATTGCCGATCTAGTTCTCATGTATTGAGCTCCGTATGCGGCAGTTGATGCTACAGTTGTCGAAGCCACCAACCAGCTGCACCAACGTAAGTTATAAAGTTACGTATCGCTCTCTCGATACAAAATGTATAATAGAAGTTACGAAAAACGACCAAAACATGCGTAGAAACAAGTATTGGCAAGCCACCTTAAGTATGTTATGTATATCTGAGTTTCTGAAGTTCCAAATTCTGGCTGCAGAAGAGCGCCAGCTACTAAAACCAACTGGAAGACTGTGTTAACCTGTCAACAAAAGATGATTATTCGGTCATCGAATATGCATGAAGATTTCTAATTAAGCCATAACAATTCTAACAAAATTATTTGGCATTCACTCAAGTTCCAAGTCTTCCAAAGCTACCTTGCTTATAAAGAGAGGCTCGACTTTGTGCGGTCTCGTCCCATCGAGGTTGAAAAAATCATGCCAGCTTTTCCACTGATAAGAAGAAAACAATGCAAAGTCCAGCTTAAGATAATGGAAATGCAACATTACAAAACCAAATTTCCATTGTCGGGTAATCACCTCCCATCCTAGGCTCTTAGCTCTTTGAAATACTGCTCCGCCTACGAGCCCAACATCTCGAAAAACGACTAGACCAACAAGTCCAGCTTCGCAACCCCAACAACACTATACAAGTTTAGTTTTTTTTCCCAAAACAAAAGGCAAGCACGACTACGAAAAGGCAAAAAGAAACTCAAAAGTGACCACTTACGGTGAAGAAGATCCTTCTCAACCATGGCCAAAGCAACACATCCAATGAGAACCTACATCATGTAAACACATATCAAATCACCATTAGCCCATTGAAATTATGCTCTATCTAGTTCTAAAACTCTTCAAAGAAAAATCGAAAGCTTTATGCTTTACCTTGTCAGCCAATGGATCAAGATATGAACCCACAACAGAATTTATTCCCATCTTCCTCGCCAGGTACCCATCAAGCTACAAATATATTCATACAACAATGTCAAAAGAGCATCGAAATCTACACTTTATTCTAAAAAAAAATTTCTTTGATTCCATGAATGAGTACGAATCATAGTAACGTACCCAATCAGTCGCCCCAGAAATGGCTAACCCTAACATTGCAGAAGCATACCACTCGTTCACAATCATCCTGAAGATTTTCCCAAATTATGCTTCGAATTCAACAGAAGAACACCGCATTGACACAAATTTTCAATAATTCATAACGTACCATCCAAGAAACGGACCGGAGATCAATCGGCTCATGGACACCGCATTCGGCAGATTCACGAAGCTCTCAAACAGATCACCGTTCGACCTATTCGAGTCGTCCGTGTTCAATACTGCCTGGTTCGAAGCCACCGAGGCGAACTCCAATCTGAGAGGAAACGCGGTTCGCCGCCGGCGAAGGAGGTGGAGGTTCAACGCCTCGATATTCCGGCGCAGGTACAGAGGCGTGGCGGACTGCGAGAGCTTCCATGGCGGAGAGGAGAGGAAGAGAGGCCCGCGGAGAGGGATGAACCAATTGGAGAGAGGAGGAAGGAATCGGTGAGAGTGAGAGCACGGCGGAGAGGGAAAGCGGAAGAGAGGGTGCGAGAGAGGAGCGAAAGGCGAAGCCGAGATCGAGGAGGTCGTGGCAGTGATGAAGGTCCTGGAGATTCTTCTAGGGTTTCTGAGGAGAGAACTGAAGATCGCCATTGATGAAGAAGCATTGTTCATGTGAAGGTTGAGACATCACATTAGTAAGGTTTTTGCAGAGGTTTTGGGAATTTCGTTTTTCCGGACAAGTTGGCACGTTTGGTACACGTGTTCATTTCTGAAGTAGACACGTGGATCAGATGCAAAACCACAATAGAAGAAACGATAAGGAGGAAGATAAAACGTTAGAAACAAGATAGATCACACTTGAATGAAAAAAAATAAAAAATTATTAGAGATCCCGGGTTCTAACCTCAACGGTAATTTATAAAAGAGAAATAGCATGAGATAGCCAAATTGAAATGTTTGATTAGCCAAATAGCCAACCTTTTATTTTTCTTTCTGAAATAGTCAAATAGTTAATTAATAACATATTTTATACCTATAATACCCTTTTAACATATTAACGGTATTAACGTGGTTAATTTTTTTTTTTAAATAATTTTTTATTGAAAAATAAATTATTTTTTTTAAAAAAAAAATATTTTTTTTGTTAAAATTTTAATCAAGGTTTTTTATTTTTAAACAAATTAACTACGTTAATACGTTTATTAATGTGTATTAATGTGTATTAACGGAGTTAATTTGTTTAAAAAATAAAAAATCGTGATTAAAATTTTAACAAAAAATTTATTTATTTTTTTAAAAAATTTATTTATTTTATTTGAAAAAAATTTATTTATTTTTAAACAAATTAACCACGTTAATACGTTAATAAACGTATTAATGTGTATTAACGGAGTTAATTTGTTTAAAAATAAAAAATCGTGATTAAAATTTTAACAAAAAAATTATTTTTTTTCAAAAAAATAATAATTATTTTTAAACAAATTAACCACGTTAATACACGTTAATACAAGAGTAATCAGGTCTTTTGTGATTTATTAACATAGTTAATTGGCTATTTGACAATATTAGTAAAAACATTGGCTATTTGGCTAATTAAAGTTTGAAGTTTGGCTATTTGACTATTTGCCCCTTTATAAAATTATATGTCTATCTGATTTAGGGTATAAAGTATTATAGAGTTTGGTTTTAACGTCAATTGATAATGAGAATAGTGTTTTTTTTTTTTTTTGAAAACTGTGTTTGTTTCAGCTTAAGAATACCATATAAAATATTATGAAATTTCACGTTAAAATTAATTAGTAATGAATAGAATAACCCATCTTCTCAAACCATAATAAATCTCATGTTATTTCTATGTAATACTTAACATAAAGATCTTAAAAAGATTACAAAAAGGAGTGTTGAGAGCTTATAGGAAATTTTCGGAGGTTTCAGAAAATTGGTTTTTGGCAACAAATCACGTTAACAACGACAGTGAAATGTTCATCCTAAACGACAGGAATGTGTAAAATTTAAGAACATAGAACAGTGAAACACCTCATGTTAATTGGCTAGTTTACAAAATTAACCAAAGTTTGGCTATTTTGCAAAATCAATGTTTCAATTTGACATCAACGCGAGAAACGACAAGAAAAGCGACCAAAGCGTAGTATGTGAAACACAAACAACATATATAACTTTTTCTCTTTGATAAACCCAAGTCAAGTGTTGATAATCTTTACTTGTTATTATGATCATGAGTGTGCACAGCACTGAAACCAGAGAGAGAGATGCCCATGAATTTGAAACCACTGAATTGTATTAACATTCGTAAGAGAGAGAGAGAGAGAGATTGAACAACATGATGTAAACATGTATGGACTGTATAAACAATCATTACATTCTTATATATCAATCAGAGAGAGACAGCTGAGAGATCAACACAATCAGCTGTATCAATCAATAATACTAAGCCTCCGCGCGGTGATCGTCCCGGAGAGCCGTGTAGCCGAAGCCCGGGATCCCGATCTCGACCACCTCCGCAGCGGAGCAGAGGCTCGGCAAGAAGCCCCGGTGCTTCTTCCTCCGCCACGTCCCCACCAGCAACCCTCCCAAGCTCCCCCAGTTGCCATGAACCACATGCGGCCGCCATGGACGGGCCGCCGCCTTAGCCGTCCGCCTCTCCGGCTGATCCCGTCGCTGCGCGAAGAACTCGATCTCCTTGCGCACCAGCGCGCCCACCGTGCCTCGCGTCCCTATCGCGATCGGCATCGCCATGGCCATTGCTGCTCGCTCGCTCGATCGCTGGTGGAGCTTGAAGGCTTGGTTATGGTTTTATAGAGAAGTGAAGTAGGGTTGAGAGTGACGTAGGAGGCTTCAAAGAGAAGAAAAGGGAGTTAAATATTATGAGTTGGGTCTGCTTTTCTGGACATGATCATGATCATCAACCTTTTTTCTTCTTTCTTAGATCCATAATTATAATTATGGTTTGTTTTTCTAATTATTATTCTTACTATTTATCATCAGGGCTTAGTCCACCAAAATATTTGAGTAGTAGTCAAATGCGTTAGTGAGGATTCAGGTTCTTTTATTGTAAAAAAAATACATGAATTTAGTAAAATAGTAGCTCTATTCAATACTGTCTAATTTTAGAAAGGAGATCCAAATAATTAATTTTAAAAAATTAAAGTAATTTTTTCTCGATTAACATTTTCTAGTAGAAACTAGACGAAAATACTTTTTAAAAAACTTCGGTACTTTTTCATTAAAAAATTGAGTTATTCACCATCGCAAATTGACTTCACTTTATATATTTTTACCGCTATTTTTTGTTTACTCTAGTGATTTGAACCTCTTGATGAGAGTGGAGCGTGAGTACAGTATTATAATTTGTATATTTTTTTAATCATAATTTCTAATAATTAGTACATATTCTTTTATGTTTATGGTAACAAATGCATGGATATCTATAAGTTTGTGACCAGTTTTTTTTCTTCTAATTTTTATTTTAAATATTATCGAATAGTGGTAGATCATGATGCATGAATATAATAGCATATCTTTTTGGGCAATGTTTTTTTTTTAATCTCTTTTGACTACTATAGCAAATGGCTTTGATCTTTTGTTCCTTTTCCTAACTTAATGCAGTGGATTCCGCATCATTATCATCACGGAGCTCACAAAAATAAAAATAAAAAAATGGTGGAGGAATTTGAGAGGGGAATTTAAATTGGTCTTTTTGGTGACAAGTCAAAATCCATTCTTTAAGGTCTATACTTTAGCTTTATCTCTCCGTTTGAGTGATTCTCACGCTTCTCCTTGGTGCTTTTGATGTGTCAATTTTATTTATTTGCTTTTACCATTCCCTATATATCTATATATATATATTTATTACATGATGATATGTATGAAATATGAATCACTTTTTTTTTTTTTTATCAATTGGTGTTGTGTGAGAAATCATTTTCCATATGGTAACGGAACTTTCTATATACTAGTAGTTCCCTTTTAGCATGAATACTAGCAAAAAACGGTTTACTCGGAAAATTGAGTTGATATAATTAGTGTCATTTTTTCAGTATTGTATATGAGTATCTTTAAATATTTTAGCATTAATCCTAATATCCCTCAAAACTCATTCTAAAAATCATCTTATAAGAAATTCGATTTTTTTTCTTTAAAATTTATGATGTTTTTTTTTATTTACAAAAAACCCCGACGATATTTCTTATCAACTTTGCATGGATACCTATAAAAACCGGTTCAGTCCAATCACCGATTTTCAGCAAAATTACAAAAGTTCTAGTGATTAACATCCAATATAAGTTAATTATAAATTACACTTGCAGACAATTAACAAGGTGTAACTAGGGTGTAATAACTGTAACTTTTCCCGTTTTAGTTTGGGCTTATTTTTCACTTATTGGGAGTAAAAGAGCACATGCGTGCCCTTCTTGAATAATTGAATAGCACGACGAGTCTCAGTCATTGCTAGAGATTCGATAAGGAAACTCGTAAATATGCATTATTCAACTCGTACATATTTCTATTTTTTCTCTTATACAAATACAATCAATAGAATATTATTAGACTATTATTCGATTAATAAAAAAAATTGCGATTGGAAAATTGGGAGAGAAAAAGGTGGGTATTTCTGCTCAAGCCACATCCTAAACCTATTAATTATAACGCATAAAGTCCGTAGATAATGTCTTAGAGGAAATAAAGACACCAAACAAGAGGTTCATAATAACCAAAAATCAAGTCACTAAATAGACACTTCACGTACCAAACTACACAAAGTCAAACTACTTGGATATAAGACAGGTCAACAACCACAAACTGCATATATTTCCCTTGAAGTTCCATAACTTTAAAACATCAGTTTTCAAAAAAAGAAAGTTGCTTCGAATCAAAATTTATAAGTAGAGTAATGCAACCTGAGTTTTGTAACTTGGGGCAATTTACCCTTGAACTTTACATTTTAGCGCAATGCCCGTGGACTTCCAAAAGTAGCACATTGCCCGTACGCTAAAAATGACATTTTTAATGTAATTTTGTTAATTTTACTTTTCCTCAAAATCTTTACTTGTATCAAACCTTCAACTGATCTCGAGTAAGTCATATTTAGTTCCGCAACCGTCATTTTTGAATGCGTAGGGGCAATCAATTTTTTTCTTTTTTTTCTTTTTATTTTAAAGCTTAAGGAGCATTGCTGCTAAAACTAATGTTAAGAGGGGCAAAATGCACCAACATCCAAGTTCAGGGGCATTAATGTCAATTGCAGTAAAAAATTAACCTCTCATAATACTTCATACTGCTAAATCATAATCAAAGGAAAATGACACCATGCCATAAATGAAAATAAAGTCACTAAGATATTTTTTTTCCATGTATAATAAAAATTGTTGATAAGTACAGTAGTGTAAATAATAGACACCATATTTATTTCCTTTTATGCCTCAAAATTGACAAGTTCTCTCTCTCTCTCTCTCTCTCTCTCTCTCTCTCTCTCTCTCTCTTGTTCATAATACACTAAAATATTTGTGTTCTATGTAGTATTATCCTCTCTCACTCTCCCCTCTCTCTCTCTCTCTCTCCTATGCCAGTTTTCTTTTCTATCATGTGCAATAAAAAAATCTTACTCCTACAGAGTTGGAAGATGGCATGAATACCTCAGCTTCCGATGCGAAGCAAGCGCAGTTTGTAGAGCAGAATCCACCGAAGCTCCATCACGAAACAGCGAATCATACATTTGACAAACGAACTGCGACATTTCTTCTTCGTCGGTGTCCCAAATTCCAGTGCGGTCGCCGGTTCTCTCCGGGTCGCTGTCTTCCCAGTCGCTGACGGGGCTTACGGGTTCCGGTTCTTCTTCTTCATTGTCTTCCGACCCGAGTTCAAACTTCCCGTTCTCGAAAGCGCTGAGATCATCGGCTCCGTGGAATGGTGTGAGCTGTGTTTCTGGGGCCTCGACCGAAGAGCATATGACGGCCTTGGCGTTTGAGTCCAAGAATGCCTTGATCAGAGACGAGGTGAGTCCATACATGCCTGTACACACTATGATCCGATCTCGCCAAGCTCCGACCTAGAGTCATCAAGATGAAAAACTTATCAGGTTTGATCAAACCCGAAAAAACTTACAGGGAAACATTTTCTGTGACCCCCAAAAATAAGAAAAAAGTTCGAATCTCTTGATATTATTAATTTTATTATTTTGGGAATCGGACAAGAAAAATGAACCTACCATCCAACGAACATCTTCAGGTGTCAAGTGCATAGAAGGAACCGTTCTACGAAACAAGTACGCTCCAATTTCTTGATCGTCTTCCATGACCTGCATGGACCAATGACCATAATATATCAACAAACATAAAAAAAAAAAAAAAAAAAAACGGAAGTGAAATAATATCTTTGTGTAACTTCAATAAGGCCTAAAAACAAAATCATACTTGAGTTTGGCGTCCTATGTACCGATGAACAATCCCTCCGATTTGGAAGTATGGTCTACATGCAACCAAATCAGAAACAGTTGAAATGTTCGCCAACGATGCAGGCTTTCTTCTACGGATCCGCATTACTGATAATAAACTCCTTTTCACACTTTGTAGAAACTTATCAGCAAGTTCTCCGGGTTCAGCAACAACAAACACGTCATTCTGCCAGCTACATAATTCAGGCAGTCAGGAAACTACAGCTTAACTAAATTTCGAATAAAAATAATAATAATAAAGGACAAAAAAATGCTGACCTTAATATTGAGCCGACCGAGTCGTTTTGAAGAGCTAAATGTATAATGCCCACTTGAGGAGAATTCTGTAATTTCTCGAGCAATGACTGGACGGGCGAAGAGAGTTGTCTGGGTCCTGAAGGAGATTTTGGTGGTGATGAAGTGGATTTTAGAGACTGCCCATCTAAGCTTAAAGGCGGGACCATATCAATTCGGCCGATTCTAAGAGGTCCCACATCGGGACTGTATAAGAGTGGGCTTGAAGGGAAGCTTCCGTTAAACATAGGGGAAGCGAATGGGGTTGGGAATGTTGTTGCTGGGATTGTCTTCACAAATCCCGACATTCCTTGCATAAGGGATAGCCTGATCCCGTTCCTTGAACAAAACGATTCAAGCGCACGAGCATGGTTTGAAGCTCGTCCAGAATCTGGACTATGAGAGGCTTCAACAAGTAGTAAATTTCGCCTCCAACCTAGAGATGGGCTTTTTTCACCTGTAAAGAAGTTTGGAAAGCGGCACGTTTATAACCATTCTGAATATTTTGTACGTAATTAATCACATATTAGCACAAGGATATAACTATTTATAGCTAATTTAAACCAAAATTCATATATATATATATATATATATATATTCTTCAGTACCTATAATAGAAAAAGGCCTAAACAAATTATTGAGGACAATGGCGTTACCGGTATTCGACGTCTTTGCCTTGAAGAAAAGGTGAGACTTCAAATTATCGGATAATTTGCCTTCCTGCTGAAAAGGCAGCAGTAATCTCTCGCAGGCACTCCTAAAGACCACAGAATAGTTTTGTATATACTCATCAACTGCAGCTTCCATTTTCTGCCAGATTGCTGGGTCCGTCTCATCGAGTTCCATATCACACCGTTCATCGACTATATAGGTAGAATAATGTTAACGCATAATCATTTCCTTAAATCAAAATCCGATAAATAATAACACCAATTAGTTGATAGGTAATAAAAAAGAGCAAAACCTGGATTGAAACGAAAATACTGTATTTCGGGAAGCATAGGTAGCAATGTGCTCAAAGCTTCTTCTACACGGTCCACAGAGCAGGCACTCTCAATCAAAACTTGCCCAGTGTCCAAATAACGCCACCCACCCTTGCGTGCCTGCAACAAAAACGCTTAAAAACACTAATAAAAGAAAAGCAAGTTGTTTTGTAGAAAGGTGAACTGATGAAATACATAAGAAGTCAAAAGAAAAGAACAAAAGATAAAGAAAATAAAGAAACTAAATCCTTCAAGCAAGAGAACTTGAAAATATATACAGCCAAACAATGTCCCTTTTTCTTGAAATAAATATATTCATATTTTTAAATGAGGTCTAATTATAAAAATAAAAAGTTATTTTACCAAGCTAATACAAAGAAAAGAAATTTCTTAAAATTATAAGAAACCACAAGTCGTTACTACCTTCGTTGGTACTGAACCACACCCTATGGAGAAAAGGCAATCAATTCTAGTATCAGGCCATAATAGTTGTGCTTCTCTTATGGCGAAGATCGTAGGGTTATTTGCCACTATAGCCCCATCTTGCCAACGGTTTACATCTACAGATATCGAAAGGGATAAATAAAAACTCTGAATCAAGAATAAGCTAAGAGAGTATTACTGAAATTTTATAGTAAGGAACAAAGAAAATACCATCTGAGTAATCGTCGAGGTAGTAAGGAGCAGCAGATGATGCTCGTATGGCTTGCCATACTTGATGCTTGCAACTTCCTATAAAAGCACTGCGCTTATAGCCTATTTGAGCACCTGCGGTTGGTGAGCCGAGGATGCTTATCGCTGAACTCTCCGATATTGCAAGAGGCATTTCTGGCGTTCCAGCAGGGTACTGAGGTTGACCACAAGTTAAAAATAAATAAAAATAAAAATAAACATTTACACTAAAAGCAATAATCATTTAAAATTTATAAGTATTGTACATCAATGCAAGAATAATGCAAGCTAAAACGAACCTGATAATTACGGAACACAAAAGGTTGAGCCGGCATCGCGCTCACCAAAGTTGATACAGCAAAAACCTTCGGAACATTTCTCACTGCGGACTCTATCAACAGGTCTCCATCCTCATCTGCACACATTTCCTTCAACAACCTCTCGAATTCGTCGGCACTGTGCTGCAACAACGAAGTGTTAAAATTCTCAAACTGTAAATAATAAGGCATTCCGCAGGCTCAATTGTATTGAACAAGAATCAAAAGTTGATAAAAAAAATTTATCAAGAGCAATTGAAGGTTATTACATACTTTAGATCCATGGACAACAACCCTAAAACTCTGGGATGAACTTTTGTAAAGCTGGTCCAACTTCTCTCTCCAAGTTGCAGCTTCGTTATCCTTTGGCCCAGATTCGGCAAATACAAGTTTTCCTTATGAATCCAGAAAGATGATGATTAGACAAGAAAGACAGAAGTAATATGCTTATGCCAATACACTTACGTACCAAGATCTTTGTATATTTCCTCGCATTGATCTAACGTCATCAACTTAATGCCAAGGGCAACAGCAAGCATGCCCCCCGTTGACGTGCCACATATAAGGTCGAACAACTCGTGTATCTTTTTACCGGTACCCTTTTCAATTTCTTTAAGAATTTGAACGGTCGCCAGGCCTTTCATACCACCACCGTCCATTGAAAGTATGCGCAGGCCTTGCTTTGGGACCTGTCTGCCCCTTATAGCACGCCGTAGATTCTCATTTTCCCCTACAAATTCCATGACATCGATATTGGAACTCGTAAAGCATGAAAATAATGAAAAATTCGAAGATTAAAGAATTAAAAATTGGAACTCGTAAACAAACCTAGAATCGCCAAAGCACGAGCAGCTGCTTTGTTAACACGCGGCTCTGCTGCAACTGTAAACCGTAGAAGAAGCTCCCTCAAACTTTCGGAAGTGACAAGAAGGCGGCGATTCTCATAACAGAAGGCAAGATTCCCAACAGCTAACAATGCTAGTCTTTGTACCTAATGATACACAATATAAGGGATTGGGTCGAAAGATGAGAGAAGTTTAAAAAGCTTGTATGGTAAAAGGTAAAAGCTTACCTCTGGGTTTTTGTGGGCGCATAACGTTTTGAGAGACTTCAACAAATCCTTGGTCAACATTTTCTGAGAGACAACATCCGAAGCAAAAGCCAGCTTCGCGACAACTTGCAATACAGATGTCACTTCTTCCCTAGAAACAGATCTAAGCACTGCTTCAATGGGCTGCATGATGTCAGATTTCATCAGCTGCATTGCAACAGATACATCTGCAGCGAGAGAGGACAGGGCAGAACATGACTGTTCAACCTGCCATTAACAAGAGCAATGAAGACTAGATTAGAAAAGGAAGACAAAACAAAACAAAGCAAGTACTTGATAGGTAGGGTCCGGTATTAAAGATACCACATGACGGTTGTCGCTTGTTATCATACTTATCAGCTGCCGTACTGCGTTCTCATCTTTACCGACAACTACGCGATTCCCTTGGTCTTGCATTATCTTTGCAAGAGCAGATGCCAGCAAAGGGTGGTGACAAGAAGAAGAACGGAATACTAGAGAGAAGAAGGCGCTTAGCTTATGCCTAGCTGCAAGAAAATATGAAACATTTTCCATCTGCATTACCACAAAAAAAGGAATGTATTAACTGCACTTGCATAGCAGAAAAAATTAAGGACCAGCCGGAGTTGCTTTATATTCTACCTCTATCAGCACATTCACAGATCTTAAATTTTCATCTGCCACGATTCTGATGTTTGCAAGGGACAAATGCCGAAGCTTATGGAGTGGCAAGATTTCAGGAAGAAATTCAAGAGGATTACCAAATAGCCTAAGAACCCGCAGCTCAGCCATAGCTCTGCATAAAACTAGAAAGAATAATTAAAATTCTGAAGGAAAAAAACTCTGAGAAAATGTAATCCACCAGAATTGAATAGTAGATTCAATGACCTGAAATCGAGCAGAGGCCGCACAAGCTTGTTGTTTTCCAGCGATAATTCCACCAAACTGACACACTGTCTCAATTCCGCTACACGATTCCAAATCCGATACATAAAGAATTCAGTCTTCACTTCAAATCGATTCAGCAAGCTAGCATCAGGTTTCCATGAAGGACTTATGCTTACCAGGTACTGAAACCAACAAGTTGGAGTCTACCCTTAGCACTTTTAAGCTTTTCAACTCAGCAAGCTCGGCCGGTAAAACCGATAGCTTGTTGTTATCAAGGTGCAGCTTCTCAAGAAGTGGCAAACGAGTTATATCTACTGGCAACACCTGCCAGAAAATATGTGAGAATTTTATGAAAATAATTCTTCAAATTGTATCCAAGGCCTTATCAAACGTAAAAAAAATCCCTTTAAGAAATGAAATTGAACCCCAATCTCCAAAACGTATTCCCATTCTTTACCCTAGTACGGAATTTCGATAATCTTGCAAAACCTTAATTTTCTACGGCCAAAGTATCTAATCTCACATGAACATGCAATAATTTAAATCTGTCGCCACTAGAATGGAGTGTTCATCACAGCATTTTCCTATTTATAACACCTAACGAGTTCAAGCTACAAATATTTACTAAAATCCCATAAAAAAAAAAAAAAAAAAAAAAAACTTGCAGAACTAATATGAATCATGACATTTTTACGATGCAAATAAATACACGATCAAACACCCAAAAAACCCAAGAACAAACGGGGCTCACAATCTCAGATCAACAATAAATCTAAAACGAATAGTGGGGATAGACTCACAGACAAGCCACAATTGGAGAGACTGAGCATTGTCACGCTCTTCCAATGCTCGCCGCAGCCCGACGTGCCGCTCTCCGACAATCCCGGCACCTTAGACGCCAAATCCAAGCGCAGCAAGCGCGTCAGAACCCCAGTGCCGTCGCTTTGCTGCCCCGAGCCGGCCGTCTTGTTCAAGCTCACCGCCCTGAGCGGCTCTTTCCTCTTCACCACTACCATCTCCACGCCCACACTCCGCTCCTCCTCGTCGCACCGCAGCTCCACCACCACCGTGTCTTGCGGCACCGGCTGCGACACCATCAGCTGCGACTGCAGCCTCAGCGCCACCTGATCCTCGTCATCGCCGGCCGACCAGTCCAGATCGATCCGGAACCCTAGTTCCGGATCCTGCGACACCGCCGAAGAGGCCGAGGAATTCGACGACGACGACGACAACCGCCCGGGATTCTCCGCCGGCTCATCGGAGCCGTAGTTGAGCGTCAAATGGAAGACCTCCGACGGCCTCTTCCATCCCAATCCCCAAGACATTGCCGCCAAATCGGATTTAGGGCTACGATCAGGCGATCGTCGGCGACGGAGACCTTGACTCAAGGCACGCCATCAACTGATCACGGATTGACATGCGAAAGTCAATCGGATTGGATTGAAGAGATTGTCCAGAAACCTCGGAGAACAAGAAGAAGAGGATGAATTGGGGATTTGAATCGAGCTTGAGAGAGGAATGCGAAGAATGAGATTGAGGATCAATGGCGGGAGAGAGACGAGTGAAGAAGAGAAGAGAAAACTGTAAACTCTTCTCGGCTCTCAGTAACTATATAATTATTATTGTATATTAATTTATAGCATAGTCGCGGCGAAAATAACTAAACTTTGACTGACGAAAGAAAAAAATGTGAGAAAGTACTCAAAGCTAATATATATATATATATATATGAGTCGATTTTTTTTTTTTTTCTTATAATTTTTTTTTCTCAAATTCAAACGAGAGAAATGTTAATAGTTGGAACTTGGATGAGCACATAAATTGTACTTAAATTTAAGTACAATTTACTAGATTTATACTAAAATATCAATCAACGTTCGTAAAAAGAAAAAAAGGAACAAAAATTGTATCGTCGTTAAATTGATACTTTTACAGTTATTTTTACTTTGAACCTTTATTGCTGATTAAATTGGAGTACTTTTACCGCAATTATATATTTTCGATGCCTGGATTTTAGTGAATAAAACGATGTCGTTCCGGTGAGATGGTCAGAGTTGTCGGTTCTATTATTTACATATATTTTTGCGGTTATCATATGGAAAGCGTAGGATTTAATTTTCCTATGCACTAATTATGTCATTCGTTGGGCTTGAAAAAAAATATTAAATTGTATGTAGAATTATAGTTTTTACTTGTTAGTGGAATTCTGTATATTCTACGAAACGGAAATTAATTAATTTATTGATGTTATATTATAGCTTACTGACTTACTCAAGTTCACCATAAAATTAATCAATAAGGGGCTGATATGATAATTGTGAAATTTATTGCACACATTGACTTGTCCATGTAAATTGCGTAGTTGATTTGATCACGAATATCACCTAATAAAACTTAAAATTCACTTTCAATATTTGGAAAAATCATATAGTTAGGTCTAAGAAGAAGCAGAAAAATTACCTTTTAATTATTGTTGTAGGAAAATTGAGGTTCATAAAATTTGACGACGATAAATAACATGACTACCAAAATCAAAGACATAATCTTCAATCACTTTATAACCCATTCATTCATGGTGAAATATTATGTACTTCTTTCATGTATCCAAATAATAAACGACATCATTAAAGAGGAGGAGCATATACAATCTCTCATTATAGTTTGCTAGTTCAACTTTAATTTTTAACAGCAATGCTTACAAAAAGTAAAAGAGACATATTAAAGACAAAAAAAATGTTAATTTGCTCCTAATATTTGATTTATTAACAATTTTTTTTTTTTTGTCAATTAATATATTAATGAGATCACTGTACTTGAAAAAAAAAATTGTAACACGAAAGAGGCATGTACTATTTTTTGAAATTAGGGAGACATTACTGCTAAAAAGGAAAGTTCAAGGGAAAAAATATACCCACGTGCAAATTTTAAGGGGCTATTATGAAATATAAGATTATGAAATTGCAATTCATGGGCTATTATCTTTCCTCTGTGTAATAGAAGTTAATGAATATGAAATTCCATTGACATGAATTTGTCCTAAATTTAATACTACCACAAAGCCTAAAGGGATTCATTGATATAACCAGATACATTGCTCATGTCCGAAGGGTATTACGGTAATAAATCTAGTCTCTTTCCGGCAGAAATAAAAATCTCTCTCAAATCCTGCTTCACTTTATCCCCAGCAAACACAAACTCAACGGCGTTTCTCGCTAGCTGAAACAATTCCTTCTCTCCAAGACCTTAATGGTGATGAAAATCGATAAATGTTTGTTTAGATTTCTAGTCATATAAACATTTTTAGAAAGGATCAGTTGGATTAGACCTACCAAACGCAGCAGCGGCGATTTTGTACTCATGGGAGAGAGTGGTGGAGAAAACTCCGACGTCGTCGGTGCAGAGAACTAGAGGGTGTTTTTCCTTATAGAGATCAGCTGTGTCACGGTAATAAATATAACATGTGATCGGATTTCGTAGCAAAATGTATGGGAAGACAAAAGAGGTTCTTATTTCTCATTCAGTTATAAGCTGAGCAGAGGCGGAAGACCAACCAAAGTGATGAATGTCTAACGAAGAGATCGTGTTAGTCCTTATGTTGGATGTCAGGCAAATCTCAACCTGAAAATTAACAATCCGATACGAAAAATAGTTACTAATTAGAAACCAAAAAAGCACAAGGCGAATATAAAGAAAATTGTAAGAAACAGCCTTCGAGATAGGGTAATTCTGGCTTAATTTCCACCGATATAGTAAGATGCTTGTACTTCTGGTGACACGAATATCTTACCGGAATACTAGATGATTTCAATTTCTTCCATTCTTCTTCTTCAAAGCAACAAGCATGACCAACCCGCTCCGGAAGAAAGTCGAGCATTGACCTTATCTCAGGTGGGTTTGGTACCTATAAGAAGCACTAATGAAAACATATTAGTCAGGAAAATATCAGCATCAGGTACATAGAATAAGCACAAGTAGAAGATTTGATAAATACACCTCTCCACAGTGAAGGGTTATGCAAAGACCTTGTTCTCTAGCAAATTTTAATGCAGGCAAAAATGTGGTCCTGCCATATAATTGAACAAGAATGATTCACGACTATTCTACCGTAACACGTAGATAACAATAAAACGCCCGTTTTTAAAGGACTACTTACCATTCCCCGACAATTGGGTTTCCCGAAAGGTCAATGCCAACGACCCCAAATCGTTTCAGCTCGAGCGCAAGCTTCACCTGCAGAAAGTTTTTAAAAAGATGAACCGAATTTTATCGAATAAATGAATTCCCGTATATCTATCCCTTTTTAAAATTAAATTTTCCTGCATACCGTCTCCATTGCTGCCGCGGTCGTTTCTCTGCGGTCGATGCTCAGCAGAAGTCTGACATATATCTTTTTCCTCGCATTTCCATTACACGTAGCTGAGCCACTGCTTATAGGTAGAGACACGCCGCTACTTTCCACATCCGAATCGTGAGGCATAAAATCAACATCAACAGTGCTAATGTTCCGCAGACCCTCTATCACGGCTTCCATGTAGGAGCGTTTCGTCATTCCTATCGAATCATTTTTCTGCAATCGGATGAAAGCTCAATTCATGGTCCCGAATAAGAAACACGCTAAGCAAAACACGAACGAAGACGAACAAACAGCTTTTTGACATCGAGAATCAACGGATTTGTGTACCTTGGGGGTTGTCCTGAGCTCCAAGTACACAACATTCTCAGAAGAAAAATCTTCAACAACCTTTTCGATAGGAATTAGACATCGATTAGGTCGAAATTAACATAATTAGGGATTTGAGGAAGCACGATTACCTCTTTGGTGATTCTGGTGATGATCTTGTGGTCAGTGGTGAGAATGTGGATCAAATCAAACAGCTTGAATACTTCAATTAGAGAACGATCACCTGAGATTCAAGGAATCAAGTCTGCAAAGCATCAATACAAGTGAAATTGAAAATTTCTTCGGAAGGAAAACGAACGTACTTTTCATTATGACGTGTTCGACATCCGAGAAAACTATGACGCCTTTCTCGCCCAAACCTCGGGCCAGTTCACTGCATCCATGGATTTCACAGAAAAATCATCACAACACTGTACTGTACCAGTGAAAATGAGAGAATCGAATGCTTGAGCTTCGTACTGGAAGATTCAGACCAGAGTAAAGAGAGAGAGAGCTCACAAGATGGTGGATTCTCTGGCGGATCCATTGAGATGAGCGTGAAGCTCAATCTTCGGCATCGATTCGTACGACTCCATTCTCTCTCTCTGGTTTTCGTCAGAGACTGAGGAAGGTCAGCTCTCAGTAGTGAAGCTGATTTTTTGGCTTTTAAACCTTTTGTCCGTGTTCTTGAAAACCTTACAAATAAGCCCTTTTCTACAAAAAAAAAAAAGAAAAAAAAGATATAAAATAAAATCCACCACGAATAAAAAAAATATTCCTGTCAAGTTCCGACAAGTTTTAACAATTTATTTCAAAAATTGTGTTCCTACGTGGGATGAGATATCAAATTAAAAATTTAAATGTTTTAAGTTAAAGTTCATTTCTAAACAAAAGTAATGTATTAACTAAATCATAAGTGTGACTTGCAATTGGAGAATTTATATAAATTAATGTTGTTGATTAATTTATATTATTAAGATTATTAATTTATCGAATAATAATTTATTTATATTTATTAAAATTATATAAAAATATAATTTAGTCAAAATTATTAATTTATCAATTATTAAATTAATCATATCATATTGTGTGTTGTGTTGACATTGAGTAATATTATTATTTATTACCGAGTTAAAAACAAAAATTAATGCAAAACTGTTTTTTGTTTTGGTTAATTGTCGTATTATTAAATTTTCACTTAATCTAATTGATGCGTATTAATTTTTCATTTAATCTAATTGTCGTATTATTTTTTGTTTATTTGTTTAATAATTATTAATGGGAAAAATAATAATAATAAATGTTTTAAATTTTGAAAGCACGTGCGCAATCCGAGCTTGGCACGTGACAAAGTTTAACGGAAAGATGACGGAGGTTGACTTTGAGCGACATTTACAGTTAAGGATATATATGTCGCGAAAAAAAAAAAAAACAGGAACACAATGAGCAAGTTTGTCAAAGAAAGGGAACATATGCCGGTAATAATCTGAGCATGACACGTGGCATAGTTCAACGTAATAGGACACGAAGATGACGGGGGTGAGTTTGAGTGACTTTTACAACTACGAGAATATATGACGGAAAAGAAAAACGAAAACATAATAAGCGAGTTCCTCAAAGAAAAGAGCATATACAAATAATAACCCTTTATTACCATTTCTACAACATGTATTACTAGAGAGAGAATAACTGAAGAGTGGTTAATTTCGAGTATATTTTTTGGGCGTTTCATATGAACTTATCCAAATAAGTCTTGTTCGTTTCAACAAAATATTGTATTACAATTTACTAGAAAATTCGGAAGTGTCTTTTTAAATAATTCGATGCGACAGTTTAAAATAAAATAAAACTTTAAAAAGCATATCCAAAATATATTTTTTTGAATTAACAATAGTGTCTTGTCTTTTACACAAACAACGTTGTGTAAGTAACAAAAACAAGGACACTATTATTTTATAATGATACATGGGTAAGTACAAAATTTGCAAGAAAAGTTCAATAAAATAGGACTTGTGAGAACAACGTTGGATTAAGTATCTGCTAAACTATCCTTTCGGTCAATCAAATAAGAAAAATGAGATGTGTTTTGAGGCAAAACGGTTAAAGCGCACGGTTATGCCGGTGGCTGCCACATTCCTGGACGGTACGATTGACCCGACCCTGTTGGTTCCGACGACCTGGAAAGGAAAAGGCGCAAATAGCCTCAAGTTTAGAACAAGCGCAATACCAAATCTAAGTGTCTTTTAATGATTTTATAGGTGCCAAGCTCGGCTTTAAATTCGAATAAATGTATAATGTTTTCGAGTTATGTCATGGCCGAGCTTACTCTGGGACTGGTATTTCTTTCTCTGCCCCGGGGTGATTGCTACACATGAAAAGTTAAAAAAAAAAAAAAAGTATAAGCGCAATGCTTTTGAAACAAAGGTCAATGCTTAAGAAATTAAGACTCACCTCATCCTGTCGACTGTTTCGGTTTCTCCCATGACTTTGCCACCTTAAGATAACATCGGAAGAACATATGAGAGCTTACCCAAAAAAGAAAAATATAACGAAGATAGTCTTGCAATGAGGGGCGTCTAGTTTTAGTGTAATTAACTCGTCCGAAGAACTGCTTTTTTGTATATATTACATGATGTTGTGAAGCAAGAGAAAACTAAACGCAGTGTAAAGAACAGAAAAGGCGTTACCTTCTGAAGAAGCTGGAAATTGCCGAATAAAACTTCCCAAATCCGGTCCGGAAGATTTACCTGTTATAAAGACGGAGAACGAAATTCAGCTAATGATTGTGTTAATATAATGAATAATTATATGATAATACATCACTAACCTATGTTTGCGGTGCCTTTTCGTTTAACACCTTCTTTTAGTTTTCTTTCCTCTTCTTCTTTCTTCAAAACTTGACAATGAAACAAAAGAAAGAATAAGGTTAGACCGCCATGAAACCGGAAAAACAGTGGAAATTGAAGACAATGTAGCAAGTTAACATTGAAAAATTGTACATACGAGCAACATTTTGGCGCACACGTTCACGCCTTGCTTCCAATTCTTCCATCTCCTGGGCACGTAGAAAGACGAACGTTAACATTTCTAAATGAACAAAAAAACAATAGAAGAAGAAAAGAAATAGGGTTTCCGGAGTTTACCTCTGTTGTTGGAGCTTTCTTACGCTGGCCATTCAACCAACATATCCATTCAACTAATCACGATCAGAACGCAATTAAGGAAGACAAATCCGAAAGGAAAATACGTATCAATCGTAAGTAACTATGAGGATATTACTTTTCACATCCAAAAATAAGTAAGAGAAAAGAGTAGTCGGAGATCGAACAGGAAGTAGAATCGGCCCCGGGATTACCTGGAATGGAAGTTGGATCATCTTCTTTCTTAAAAATCACCCATCTCTTCTCTTTCACTACATCACATTACCAAAGAAGAAGAAGCAAGCAATTCAATGAATTCTATTCAATAACTACAAAATTCAAACTCTTATTCGTTCCGAGTTTCATAAGTAAAACCCGTGTTCCGCCGCTTTTAATAAGCCAAAGTATCGAGAAATAATCGAGTTTTAAACCTCCGAAAATATCTCAAGAACAAGTGAACAACTTCAATCCCAAATCAAACAAGTAAGAAGGGTCCGCCATTACTTATCAAGTAGAGAGTAAAGCCCTTTTAGCTAGATTAACAGAAACAATGGTTGATTATTATAAAGCTCCATAAGTAAAGATTGGGTGAAAATGGCGATCGAAGAAAAGCTCCATAAATTTGGGACTCACTGAGACCGTCGATTAGTTCATTTCTGAGGAAGTATTGATTGCCAGCTTTGTCGACTCCCATGAAAGTCCGGTTCCTGAAGCTGGCGATGATCCTCGACAAAAGCTTCGACATGTTTCCCAGAAAATCAAAACTCCTGTGCTTCTATATGTATGTATTTCGTTTTCTGGTCTGTCGTTTTTCAAGTGGCCCTGCTCCTTTACGCTGTCGTTTTATCAGTCATGTAAGCTGTCGTTTCGCGCGTTTTTACGTTGTCGTTTCTCACTGTCTTACAGTTTTGCACAATGAATAATCGCTGACCAAAAAAACCGAGAACACAACTTAAAAAAAAGAGTTCATAGCAGTATATTTTTTTGTAGCAATGACTAATATAGAGAAACAAATTCAACGAGGTCTTATAGTCGAGTTCAAAACAAATCCAACGGAGAGGGGAAAATCACAATCAAAATCAAACCTAAAGGCGAACCGCACCAATTTTTTTTTATTTTTTATTTTATTCTAAGGAACATTTGGAAGAATATTCAATTCTTATGTTGGCAACAAAAAAAATATGATTCTTAATTAAATTCAAGGCTAATTCGCTATATATATATATATATATATATATATATATATATATATATATATATTAATTACTCACATTCACAACACAGTTGGAAAAACAGAAAAACCACAATGATTTATTTTACAATCACCAAAGTGCACATTTTGATGATCTTCAATACTTTTAAAGGAATGGGGCAAAAGTACCTCTAAGTAAGTGAAAATGACTGCATACACAATTGACCAATTTAGTACTTAGAATTTACACTTTTGACCACGTTAAGAATATACGATAAGAAGTGGCATAATGTGACATATTAAATATTATTTTATAATGAACTATTGTTAGAAACTGAGTATTTTGCACTAGAGGACATACCCATACACCCGTATATTTAAAACCATGGTACATATATTCTCCTAGAGCTGTTTCTCGCGACGTCGCGACGGGTCGCAGCGAAAATCGCGAGAATCGCGAGAAGGACCGTCGCGATGCGTCACGAGAAATCGCGACCACGCGAGAATTTGATGGCTTTATTGCGGCATAGATAGTTGTTTGTTTGAAATGTTTAATTTTATCAAATTTTATCCGAATTTAATTTTTAAACTTTGCCAATTATTTCAAAATAATATTTAAGTATGTTAATTATTTGAAGATGATATTTAAGTATGTTAAATATTTTGAAATGAATTTAAGTATGTATATAAATTATTATTTTGTAACATATTATTAATTTTGATTTATATGTTAGTTTTTAATTTGTAACATATGTTAATAAATATTAATTTGTAACATATTAATAATTTACAAATTTAATCAACAAATAAATAAATACGATAAGACGAGATATTTAAAAAAAAAGTTGTATTGTTCATTGTGAATATTACAATAAGGTGGAAGAGAGCTGTAAATATCCAGTGTAAATATTACAAGATGCCTCACTAAAACCTCTCTTGTAAAACCCTCCTTAGGGACATAAAACCAATTGAGGAAAGAGCACATCATCATTACTCGGGGAACATTGCGTTGAACCTTTCTGTCATTAGCTCCAGTTCGCTTGGTTCGGAGCGTTCGGCAATCACGGGGGGCTGGAACAACAAATCATTCAACACCACTATTTGCTCGACGTGTGCGTTGGTGGTTGACGCCCGCTAGTCGTTGATGAGATATTGAGCCGTACTGAAAACGCTATCCGAAGCAACGCTGGAAATGGGGATGGACAGTATATCCTTCGCCATTCTCGCCAATATCAGAAATCTATCCCTTTGATTCTTCCACCACTTAATGACGTCGAACTCGTCGGATTCGTCGTCGAACTGTGGGCCGTAGTAGCGCTTGACTTCTGCCGGTTGGCCTTCCGTGTCGCCCGCCAACGGCGTAGTGGATTCCCCGCGATCGAGCCGTTGCTTGAGTCTCCGGCTGAAGTCTAGTCCTGTCTTGGTTGGGCTTGCCATCACTGCCCTTTGCTCCTCCTGTGCGTTGAACTGTGGGAACCGTTTGTCGTATTCACTGTACAATGCATATAAAGCTTCATTAACAACATTAACATAATTACGATAATCCGCCCCTATGTTTTCTCCGATCGCTATCATCATTGGCTCATAAGCATCCGAAAGACTAGGGTCTAGAATAGCACCGAAGCAAAACGAAAACGGGGGTGGATCCCAATAAGACTTGAATTTCAAAACCATAGACGGAATAGGGGGAGGACAATCCTCGATATATCCACAACGTGCCTAGAAAATGAGAAGTGTGATATGATGTTCGTAGAAAATCGATATGTCCATCTATTCTCATTTATCCGTCGGCAAGTGTCGATATATCCGTAAAATAGAGAGTACGAAACGACATCGATATCGGCATTTAAAATCGTGCTTCATATATATGTTTGTACTCTATGACTTTATTATAATGCCTATCTTATTTTATGTTATGCCGATATTATGTTACGAGGTATGACTTTTATGTTATATGTTTGTGTTATATTGTGGTTTATGAGTGCTTTCTAGGCTATCACCATGTGTCATATTTATTAGATTGGTAAACTGTATAAAAATATGATTGAAATACTAAATTTTTTTTTCCGGAAATATCCGTCGATATTTTGATCGGCATGCTATATATCCGTGAAATTATGCGATATTCTCGGCAAGCGATATATCTTTTGCTTCGGATTTATCTATCGACATGCCCGTCGGCAAGCGATATATTCGTAAATTGAAGAGTGCGAAACGATATCGATATCGATATTAAACGTGCAACGTGTTGTGATTGATGCATTGGATTTGGAGGCCTGCATATATTATTCACAATATTTTGAATTATGGGCCTCAATAGAAAAAATGAACATTGGACTTTGGTTTTTATAGAATATATCATGTACTGGACTTTCCATTAGTTTTATGGATCTACATTCGAATACTTTTCGAAAGAACTATAAAGTAAAAAAACAACCATCACTTAGTTTTTTTTATTAGCAACAACGAACAAGTTCATTTGGCATAGTTGTAATTTTACCGCGTATCTCTTCAAGAGGTTTCGGGTTCAAATCTCAAAAAATGCAAGTATATGTCTTTTTTACATATATAAATTTGGTCAATAGTGGCACATATTCTTATAATTGAATATATTTTGTTGGCTAAAATGCATTGTAACGTTGACCAGTAGTATCAAATCGATCCTTCTAACCTTGATCAATCGTGTCACCTCTGTTAAAAAAAAAACTTTCTGATTAAGCAAAAAAGAAAAAAAAAGAAAAAAAAGAGACACCACAAATTATATTGTTCGTGCTAGGTTTTGAGAATGACATTAACTTGCCGCTTGCGAATTATAACGAAATAAGAAAAAAATCAAGTACAATCGTTCTCGTCTCACGCAATTCTCTTTCTAATTGTAAAACTCGCTTACATTTTGATGTAGATCGGACTACGGATATTAACAAAGAACGCGCCTCAACGAGATAAAACTCGGTTCTTTAAAGCAAAGCTTCAAAAAATTTATTCAATCAAATATGCCTTACACAATGAACGACCAGCTCTTATAAATGGCTAGGTTTTTACGTTCTCAATCACAAGAAAATAAGAAACAAACTCCTCTAATTACTCTAACTAGAATGGAAACAAATAAATAATAATTAAAATACAATAAATCTTGATAATATCCCCATAATATACCGCATCATTCTCCCGATGTTGAGAAAATTCGTCCTCGAATTTATGGGAGTAGGTCGGGGGGGAACTCAAGTGGTTCGTCCTACGTCGGGGCGGGAGGTTGCAATTGCATGATGGGAGGCTTGTCGGGAGCTATTATATATTTTTAAACTCTTTAAATAATTCAAAACTTTTGCAATATAAAAATAAAAATCCGAATTCAAAGATGCAAATTCAATTCACTTTCACCTAAAGGTAATGCATATTTATTTGCCAGCAATAGCTCATCTATAACTATCAATGGACTCAACCAACTCATAAGATATCGCCATGTGACAGTTGCATTTGCTTCATCTGACATGTCAGTTTTTTGTTTAGCTACTTATAAATACATCGAGCAACATATAATTAGCTAATTTTGTAATTTTATATCTGAATTAATATACTTTTATTCATTATATAGAATGCTGGTTACTCACATCAGTATATCCATCATATATCGAATAAATATTCACGTGACATCAAAGACTTGCACATACCGCGTGAGTAAATAAACTACGGACATCATACGCATTATTGGATAATAAATTAATATTTAACCCAATCATTTATAAATTTACAGAGTTTATATCTATATTCTATATATATAGAACATAACATGAGTGACTCTTTCTAAAACTTATTGATTAATTTTTCTCATACGAAGTAAACGAAAATCGCATTGACAAAGATATATCTAAGTTAAAAAAATAAAAATAAAAATTATCTCTTATATAAAAATAAAGTTAAAATATCAAACTAAAACATAATCTATCGTTACATTATTCAATCTAAACCATTTTTCTTTTATCTCGAATAGTTTCACCCTGAATTCAATTTTTATTTATTTATTTTTTGCCGTGAAAGTTTTATATTTCTAAATTTTTACTATAATTATTTTTAATTTGCCCTCCAAAAATTTACCGCCCCCAAGGTCATACCTTGAGTCCACCTTATCTACCATCAACATCACTCTCCAAGCTAAAAAAAATATATATACAACCCCACTTCTCATTTAATAGTTTTATTACGAGATTTTAATTTACATGGTATAATAATAGACAGTAAATTAATTTGTGTCAGAGGAGTAAAATAAACCCGTATTCTTATCTATTTTTGGTGTCTCCGTCTCTGACAATTTTGTTGGGGTGTTAATGCGAGAGAGGTTCATTCATAGAGTAAGGCCGTGAAAATGGGGAGACATATTTGGATAGATTTCAGTGAGAAGGAAACGACCATGCATGTGACTCGTCCACAGGCTTTTACATTCACCACCATTATTATATATAGGGATAATAGCGGCATAAGTCCTCAACCTTTACTCAACTGGGGCGGCATAGCCCCAACCTCATTTAATAGCGGTATAAGTACCAAAAAATGATTTCCGTCCATATTTGACTAACGGAAGTAGTCAACGTTTGCGTGGTCAGCTTCTCGTCAACGTGGACACCACGTAATCCGACATGTCACCATACATGTCATCCTCGCGTCATCAAATTTAATGCAAAATTAATGGCGATTGCATTAAATTTGATGACGCGAGGATGACGTGTATGGTGACATGTCGGATTACGTGGTGTCTACGTTGACGAGAAGCTGACCACGCAAACGTTGACTACTTCCGTTAGTCAAATATGGACGGAAATAATCTTTTGGTACTTATACCGCTATTAAATGGGGTTGGGGCTATGCCGCCCCAGTTGAGTAAAGGTTGAGGACTTATGCCGCTATTATCCCTTGTATATAAATTCACACCTGTAACGTTTTGACAATCATTGAATATATATCTTTGGTTGCTAGCTTTCGTATATTACCATCTTTCGCCGTGAAAAATAGTTATATATATGATGAGAAAGTGTGTAATAATAATGCCATGCATGCAATTGCAACGTGATGGAGAGCGGAGATAATTAGGGTTCAAGAAAGAAATAATAGAAAAGGAAATATTTGAACTAAAAGCTTTAATTTTCTCATTTATGAACAATTGAATAGGAATAAGAGGCATTGTAAAGTATTTATCATAAAACCATAGTTACCCGAAATAGAAAGCGTGGAAGTGAAAATAAATAAACGCAAGAGTCGGACAATCGAAGGGAATAAAATCACTAGAAGCGGAAATAAAAGGAAATTAGTTGAAAATCATAAGGCTGGTAATTTTTTTAGAAAAAACTCTCGTTTTGAGCCCTAATGGATAGTATGATGGAATTTGACCCTCAGGACTCGACGCTTATAGCTTAGTCCATTTTATCGAGTCGTTTCCACTAAAAAAACACTATATGTCTCTATGTATTTTATTTTACGTTAATCTTGTTGGAATTTATTATTATGATAAATGACTAGTAATTGTTCTAATAATTACAAAGTATAATGTGCTGGTGCAGAATTAATGATGTGAGCTCAACATGTGGCATAGTGATAAGTGTGCCACATGGAAGCCGTGTGGAGGCGAGGTGGCAAGACCATGGCACCTCACGCCTTCGCAACGCCGCTAGTGGCGTCTTGTAGGCGCACTTGAGCGCGTGGCATTGGGCGAGCGGCGTAGGCTCGAGGCTCGGGCTATTTTGCGGCCACGTGTCACTAGCCGTTGGGGGGCAGATTCTGACTGTTTTTTGTTTTCCTTGTTCAGACCAATAATTGTCGTTTAAAAAAATTCCGCTCTCTATATCATTTTCACTTACTAAAAAAAGAATTCCAGAAACGCGTTCTTATTTACGGTCGGAACTTCGCTTCGTCTTGCGATTTCCCGGCCAAAGGCTTGTCTTATCCTGGGTGTTCTTGCAAGCAGACTCGAAGACGTTTTTGAGTGCTCGAAACACTATTAGGAAAATGATCATATGCGCGATTCAAGTCATGACGTTTCAACCTCGAAGAGATTTCCAACATATCTCACTTCTCCATAAAATGCAACTTATTTTGTACGATATCACAACGTCAAACAATCATCAAAGTAATTATTTGTAAGTACCAAGATCGAATATGTAAGTCACAAAAATTTCAAGAGAGGAGAGCCGAAAAATAATAAATGATAAATTTTATGAGAGGAAAAAATATTATACAGCAAATTTCAAAATGATTTAAAGCTCTAGAGTTTAAATGCGCCAATACACACTCTTAACTCTTCTTCTACATCTGTTTAGGAATAAAGACATTGAATTTTAGTTCCGCGACTCGTCTAGTGAATGGATTAATTGTAAATATTTAAACAAAGTTATGTTCAATATATATAAACTAATTTGAATATTGATGGCTCAAAGATCATTTTATTTTTTTTATTATATAAAAATGAGACTACCCCTTAATTTAGAAGCCGAAAAACGCCGACCTTGCTGGATCAGCCCTACTAAAATAACGTGCATAATATTAAAGTACGCTTTGTCAAAATTAATCACGTACACTTATAAGTGTATTGTTTTTATTGTTGTCGTACGAAGTTATATGGACCACTAATTAATTATTGATCACCATACACATGAGTCCTTTGACACTCACACACACAGCTCAGCTCACTGACTCTTGGAACCAATGGTCATACATACATATATAGGCTATAGCTAAAAACAGATAGTTAAATTCTTTCTCATGTTACTTATTAACTATTTAAAAAAGAAAATAGTTAATTTATACAAATTCAGAGGTAAAGTAAAATCATTTTAGATTTTTTTAGAAATGTTTTAGAATTTTAATGTGTGGAAAAAATAAATTGAGTTAGTGATGTTTTCATAAATAATTATTCAAGTTTTCTTTTATGAAATAATATAAAAATAGTGTTCAAAAAATTGAACGTTTGGTATCAAATTAAAAAAAATAAAAATAGTATACTACTTTTGTGATGTTGTCTTCATATAAAACTATGTGGTTGACATTAATAGATATACGTGTTTTTTTATATTATCGAATTTAATACCAACGCCCATTGTACATAGTTTTTTTTTTCTTTTATGTCTCATAATTTAATTTTTGTTTGACTTTTAAAAGCAACAAATCCCAACTAAAAGTACTAAAAGATCATGAAGTGTGTTATGCAAGTTTTCCCTTTTGATATCAAACACAAGTCCTTACAAGTTATTGGTGTGCATTATTTAATGCATTCTCAACTTGTAACTAGTAAGTTATATCATATGTGCTTATATTTGCTGAGAACAAACATATATAATTAATAAGTACAAAAATAGTAATTAACCCTTTTGCCTTTTGGAGTACTTACTTGTAAAACTTGGCAAGTTTTTTTTTTTTGCTCCAATGGTGCTTGTATTGATTGTATAATTGCGTTTGTATTGATTGTGTAATTGCAAACAACAAAAGAGATAGTGATAGACTAAACCTTTTGTACCAAAAGTTAATTTATTGGATAATCACGGAAAAAGTACATAACATCAATTATATCGGTAAGTACGCAAATTTTTCTTGTAGTGAATGAAGTATTAAAGTTTAGTAATATGGTACTTCCACCAAGATTTTTTAGATGGTAGACATAAGCTTTTGTACCAAAAATTAATTTACCGGATAATTGCGGAAAAAATATATAAAAATTAATTTTACCAGCAAGTACGCAAGTTTTTCTAATAGTGAAAAAAGTTTTAAAGTTTGGTAATATGGTAGTTCAATCGATTTTTTCGATGGTAGGAAAAATAAAAATATTAAAATTGTATAGAGGTACTTGCTCTCCACTAACATTTTTTTAATAGAAATTGGATTATCCATTAACGTTTATTAACGTTTTTTTTTAGAATAGCAGTTAACTATAATTTTAATACTTTTACAGTTGTTGTCAATTATTTTATAGAGGAGAAGTTAGAGAAAACGTGAAATGTGGACTTGATCTTGAAGATTTAATGCCATTGAAAAAATATAGAAAATAAAAGAATAAAAACAATAATTGGAAATTTCGAAGCCACACAGTTATTGAGGCAGCACTAGAAAGATTGGTTGGGAGAATTAGATAATAAATTAAATCAACACACAAAACTTTCTTCTCCAAGAAACCTTACAAGTTACAATTAATGCAACCATAAAACCCAAACCACACCATAATATTATATATATATATAGAAAGTCACAAAGTAGTAAAAAAACCATCCTTAATCCCTTATTAAACAAGTAAAAACCTCTAATATAAGTATAGCATTAATTGATAAAATTATAAATTCACATGAACATACTATTAATTAATTAATTAATTATTATTATCCATCGATCGATCAAACTCGGATTAAAAATAAAAATAAAAAAGCCCCAAGAGATGATCTCACATTAACGACCGTGGCAAAATAGCAGCCTTGAGAGGATTCTTCATGACGACGGTAAAGGCAAAAGTCTCCGACGGGTCGGGCGGGTTGCCCGGGGCCGGGATCCACTTGAAAGCCTGCACCATGCGCGCGAGCAGCAGGTTGATGTGCAGCATCCCCAGCGTCCATGCCGGGCAGATCCGGCGCCCGGCCCCGAACGGCATCATCTTCAGTGCCTTTGTCCCCGTCACGTCCACGTCGAGACCGTCGCCCTCCAGGAACCTCTCGGGCCGGAACTCCGAGGGATCCTTCCATGTGTCTGGATTCTCCGTCACCCACGCCGTGTAGAACTCCACGCTGGCGTCCGCGGGGACGGTGTAGCCGCCGAGCTGCGTGTCCTTGACCGTTGCATGGGACAGCACGAAGTGGCTCGGTGGGTGGCGGCGGAATGTCTCCTTCACTACGGCGCTCAGATACGGCATGTTCTCCACATCGCTCTCGGCCACCTCGCCGGCTTTCCCGACGGTGGCGACGATCTCCTTGTAGAGCTTCTCTTGGATGCCCTGGTCGAGGACCAGGTGGAGGAGGGCCCACTCCACGGCAGTGGCGCTCGTGTCCGTCCCAGCGTTGATCACCTCAGAGACGAGGGTGACGAGCTCCTCCTCGCCGAGACGGCCCCGGCCTGGGGCTTCCAGCTCAAAGAGGGAGTCGATGTAGGCAGCGCCGACCGGGGACACCATCTCGTCGTTGACTTTTCCACCATCGTCGACGAATTTTCTCCGGGCCCTTACTAGGGGAACAAGGCACTCCAACTGCCTCTTTCTTAGCTCTTTAGCTTCTTTTACCTGTTAATGTGACAAAATCGGAATACGTTTATAAAGAAACAAATAACTATTTATAATTATAATTTTATTCTGAAACTTTGAAAATTACTCCGGGAAGGCGGGAAATTAAGCACAATGCGGGTCTGTCCTCACCTGTCGCCGGAAAAGCGGTGTGAGCACCGGGAGGAAATCCGGGAGCTTCGCCGTGGTCGCCATCATTACGTCCTTGAGCACGCTCTCAATCCTCTGGATCCGCTCCTCGGAGATCTTGGCCCCGAAGCAGAGGCAGATCAAGACGCTGCAGATCGTCTTCCGGCAGTTGCTCATCACCTCGACTGTCCCTGTCTCGGCCGCCTCGACCTTAATGCGCTTCATGTGGGCATCCATCGCCCAGTCCCGGATCCAGCTGCACTGCTTGACTCGAGCCGGGTTGATGAGCTCTGTAACGAAGTTCCTCCTCAACGCGCGCCACAGTGGCCCATACGGCGCCGAATTGATCGCGCACTTCCCGACGCTGAAGATCAACCTGATCGGCGAGTCGGCGGGCCGGGACGCAAACTCGGGCCCGCGCTGCACGAGCGCCTCGTGGATCAAGTCCGGGCTCGTCACGATCACCAGCGTCCGCTGCCCCATCTGCATCGTGAAGATCGGTCCGTACTTCTCGCGCAAGTCCCGGACAACGTACATGAACGGCCTCCGCTGCATGACGACCTGAATCAAATTACCGACGACCGGCCACCCGGGCGGGCCCGGCGGGAGGTTCCGCTTCCCGCCCCCGGTGACCGTCCACTTCCTCCACCAAAGCCGGAGGAAGAGGAAGGCGGCGACGGCGCCGATGACGTCCACGTAGTTCATGATCTCGCTTGCTAGCTGGCTAGGGTTTACGTGTGTGAGGTTTTAGTTGTGAAGAGCTGAGATGGGTGGTTTATAGAGATCGCGTGATTGGTTGGCGAGGTTTAATGAGGCTTCATCTACCAATACCTGTCGTATTTAATGGGCTCGGTTATGTATATATATATATATCTACTGTGAACTGTGAAGTGGTGAATGGTCGTTGGTGAATTTACAGGTCTGGTGTGTGAGCTATTGGGGTAAATCTGGGATACGCAGAGAGAGGTTTGACTGGTATGAACTGAAGCTTGAAACTGGGGAGTTGTCAATGGTGTTTGGTGTTCTGTTCTCACTGGTGTCTGTCGAGTGTCGAGCAAGTGGCGAACTAGGGTTTGGCACTTTTGGAGTGAAAGTGAAACTAATTACCATTTTTAGTACTTTAAAAAATTGCTATTGAAGACCCTACTTTTTATTTTTATTTTCTTTTACGTGGACCTTAACTTTGTAAAACGACTTTATCTCACCCTTATTTTAAATTTTTATCCTTATGTAGTCTCTTTTTTTTTTAATAGCTTTTGTCAAGTTACCGAAGTATCACGGTCACCGAAGGGTCAAAAGAGATGAATTTATAAAACTGACCAGGCTGCATACATTTAGTGTAAATAAAAGGAGCACACTAATATACAATAAAAACTTAGATGGCCAATTAGTAACGCATCGTATAAATTGATGATATAATAATTATTAGAAGTTAAGTACAAGCTAAGTTTACTTCTTAAACATTTTAATGCAAAATACATAATTTTTAATAACGTTACTCTATTAGTCAAGATTATATCACAATATTTATAGATTATATATATATATATATATATTCAAAATGTTTAAATATTTTGTCTTCTGCATCCCACTAAGATTGAATCCAAAATATATTGAAGAATATGAATTTTTCACTCGTCCAAACCAACTTGATCAGATATTGCTCCCAATTTTGTACTTGGATGCCACTTTGATAGTAAAAGAAAACAAATACACAGTTACAGTATGAATTGAGTAATGATGAGTAGTTGATGGATGCGTGTTACGTACAATAAAAGCGAGTAAGATAAATAAAGTGCACATCTTTTCTTTTCTTATGTAGAAATCTCATAACTTTTACAGCAATAAAATAAAATAAATAAAATTCACGTACAAATTGTTTATCATAAACATATAAAATGCATTGAATTCGTCTAATGAGTTAATGACAATGTATTTTCTTCTGGTAATAATTAAGATTAGAGTAGTACAATTATATTAACAATACACTCTCTTGATACTCACTATATATATATATAAAATATAATGATGAATAGTAAATGAAGATGTAATAATGTATTAAATTTGAAGAGAATTTAATGTTATTTGACTGTGTACTTTGGTTGGTTACTGAGAGTAAATTATTGCAGTTTAATTTAACTGTGTGTTTAAGTAGGTGAGCCCGCGGTACACGTACGCCGAGCATTTAAAACATATCTCGTGACACTTAACTGGAATGAAGTTGAGTATCTACGAAAAAACACTTTTTGTACATAATATACTTTTAGTGCGAAAAAAGAGTACTTAAGTCATACCTTGAGTAACTTTTGAGTACTTTTGCCACAAATATTCCTTTATCAATTGATGATTTTATTGAAGTTCTTCACGGAAATGACATATTGACATGCATGCATCGTCTCTCCTCCGTATGAATGTTGCATTTGGCAAAACTCGTGGTATTTTATGAAATCTTGTCACATTGTCAGTTTTATATTAACCCCTTTTTCTATATAAAATTTATGGAGTGACTTGACTTGAACGCATTTGCATCCCTATCTAGTGTTAAGATCTAATTTTATTTATGTCTCGTTAACGTTTTTACACAAAAGATATATATATTAGGGGTGCAACCGGGTAGGGTACCCTGTTTTTTCAAAGTACCCGGTACCGGAATCCGGGTATTTGAAAACTTGTACCCGGAACCGGTACCCTGAAATCCGGGTACCCTGTTTCCGGGTATTTGTGTTTTGATACCCGGTACCGGTACCCGGTACCCGGTTTTGAGAACCGGGACCGGGTACTCGGTTTTACCCTGTACCCTGTTTTTTTTTAATATATATATATATATATATTATTTAAAAATAAAAACATACATTCATCTTAAAAAAAAACTACATAAAAAAAATAATCTCGCACATCAAGCATAAAAGAAAAAACAGCCCAAAATGCATAAAAAAAAAATAGTCCGCATCAAGTATAACATAGTCCCGCGAAAAAAGAAAAAAATAAACATAATCTCCGGCATCGGAGTGAGGCAGGATTTTGATGAAGTCGGCGAGATGGGAGAGATGTTGGATAAATGAAGTCGAGCCCTAGTGTAGAGAAGTAACTCTAAAAATTAAATTACCATAAAAATAAAAGACAAAATTAAAACAGGGTAATAAACCGGGTACCGGGTACCCGGTTTTTTTAATTTTTTTACTACCCAGTACCCGGTTTCGGTTCCGGTTATTAAATCTGGATACCAATCCGGTTCTGGATAATTACCCGCTTTCCGGGTATTATTTGCACCCCTAATATATATATATATATATATACACGTTTAAAATTAATAGACTAACAAGAGACATACGCATGTCTCTAAAATAATTGTTGTTATTTTGTCATAAATGAAATTAGGCTTCAAAATTATTTTGAAAAATTCGAATACTACTTATACTATAAATATCTCTTCTTTTATATATATATATATATATATATATATATATATATATGTGTGTGTGTGTGTGTGTGTGTGTGTCCCTAAGTTGTTCTGATTTATGATATCAATTTCTTGTCCTATACTAACTCTAGTTTTTAAAAATGGTTAAATTTTTACTTCTTTTTTCTATAATAATAATAAAAAAACTATACTCATTCAAATTCTCCTATAATATTAGTTGCCCAAATTATTACTTTCGCCGAACATGCAATAATAGAAAGCCTCTTATTTATAGCACCTATTATCTAATTATATATATATATATATTAAAATCTTCTTAAATTAATACTAAATAAATAATATTTTTATTTTTATGTGGTCTCGATCTAACTAACATAACTAAATTATACTTCGACAAATAACTAAAACTCTCAGTCTTAACTCTTAACCACATTAACGTATAGAGATTTTAATCTCTATACGTTAATGTGGTTAAGAGTTAAGACTGAGAGTTTTAGTTATTTGTCGAAGTATAATTTAGTTATGTTAGTTAGATCGAGACCACATAAAAATAAAAATATTATTTATTTAGTATTAATTTAAGAAGATTTTAATATATATATATATATATATATATATACTATTCAGATATATATTATTCTATAAACAATCTATGTTTGGCGTTGGCCTATAGAAGCCTAATAGGATTATTATTAACAAACACATGTTTGACCGTAAATTATAAATCCACCAATTTATTGTTTATTTCTCGTTTGGCAATAAATTTGAGTCCTCAATAGAGGTACTATACTATATATATAGTATATGGTCTGTAGAGCAGATTGCAGAAACTATATATTATAATATATAAAAGCCTAAATAATTATAAAAATACAATATTATTAGTCTATTCGTTGAATATCACACTCGTCGTGTATTACTAGATTGGTCTGTTCCAGGCTAACTACCCACAAGTTGAATTATGTATTATACCATATATATAGTCAACAGCCCATTAATTAGTCATGTATTATTTCTGGAATAAATACATTACCGTATTATATTTTAAAAATTGTTGGAGCATCTACGTTTAAAAAATTTATTTATTATATACATGAATATGTTTATAATTTGAACGTCATGTGTTTCTACACAGTTGCACGTCGTTTTCAATTAAACGACATTAAATTAGTTGGTTTGGCGTTACTGTGGCTTCTTCATTTAGTATCGATCTTGTCACATTAAATAAACTTAAGAGAACATAATCAAGATCTGAAAAAATTACTTCCTTGCCCCTACCCAACCGAACAAAAGGTCTCTTCCGGTCTCCGCCATTGACTTTCCGTCCACGGGATTACTTCCAACTTCCAAGGAATTTCCAGTTCGAACGTTGACCGTGAATTTTTAACTTTGGAGGCACGGGAATGTCACGAAAAATTCACAAATGAACAATAAACAGTATGGAATATAGCTTTATAATTTATTGCAAAACTTAGATTCTAGAATTGGTTTAAACTTGTTGTGAAATACATAGTCTACACTCTACAGAGTTAAATACTATTATAAAATATTTTTTAATTTTAAAATAAAAGTAAGTTAATAACACGGTTTATGAAACATGTATATATGCTGATGTAATTAATCACGTAAAGTACTTATTAATTAATATAATGATGTGGTGGAGCGTCGCCATCCAACCATTGATTAATTAACCATTAACGAAACATTAATGACATTGAAAAAAATATTGCCAAAAAGAAATATATAGTCTGCTAAAGTTTAAAACTAATAGATAAATGATAACTACTAATCTATTAGAGTCTTAATAGATGGATTATCGCAATTAGACTTCCAAAAAATTAGTATAAAGCTTCCAAATATATTTTTGGTGACTATTATTCTAAATTGAAAGGTAAATGAATTTATGACATAACCAAGATAAAGAAAATGACAAGTATTATTTTTATATTTTCATATGAATATATATATAATATTATTTTACATCTTATAAAGTTTTTATTTATTTTATTTATGATACATGTAATAGACATTAAGAACTATAATCGTAAAAAAAAAATACCATCACGAAAGAAAAAAAAAATGTGCTGCTATTACTCCATATTTTTTTTCCCTTCTATATAAGTAATCTTTGAAACAACATCTTAATTAAACCTAATAATTTTCACAAGCACTTAATATATATCATATATAATTGTGATAAACTCTTTGACTCTTTCTTTTGGGGCCAATAAAAGTTAGTTGTGGTAGTGGCAGAGTGCAACACTCTTCTTAATTAGGCATTGCACAAACTGAGCAGAATTGAAAGTTCTGATGGTAAATAAATATAGCAGATCACACACTTATAGTTATAGCAACATGTGGTTACATGTATTATTCATTTTGTCCTATTTATGGCTATATTTTATACATACATATATATATATATATATATATATATATATATGACAGCTTCAATGAATTAATATGACACAGCCCAACAACTTCATGGTGATATGAATCTCATAGTCATTATTGACATTGTTACCATCTAGAAGCTATTTTCTTTCTTTAAAAAAAAAAAGCTATTTAAAAAATAAAATTAAAAAACTATTTTACTTTCTTCAATTTGATTTTAGAAACCCTAAATTAGGGCCTATTAGAGTGTTTTCAATAATAATTGATTGTAGGGAGTAAAATGTCTTCATGAACGTTTAATGTTTTTAATCCCCACATGAAGCATAATTTTACGGGTGAAATTTGCTGCCTTGAAAGTTTTTTTCTGGTTTAAAAATCGGGATTTCACGAGGTCATTAAAATCCAATTAACGTCACAGTTTTCACTCATATTAAGACCATAAAACTAGTTTTTTTTTCCTTTTCGAATTGGACTGAACTCCAACCTAACGTCACAGTTAGGTTGGAGTCTGAACCTCTTCTTTTGAATGATTCATGATGTAATCAGGGAGTCCGACCCTTGTACGAGACGCTCGTATGATTGTTGTCAATGGTAATTTGATGTGAAGTACTCTTCCTGTCGAGCCGCACCGTTTGGGGGACTCTAAGGGTTTAATGAAACTCGTCTTTTCTTAAAAAAAAAAAAGCGTTATTATAAATTATGTGTCCTGGAACCCGCTAGTTTTAATTAACAAGAAATATTTTTATTTTTATATCTTCAACCGAAAAGGGTAGACTCGAATAGTTCATAAATGAAAAGATAAAAACAAAAACCTATAGGGCATAGTAGAAAATATATCTTCTCAGCAAAATAATTCTGACGTCCCAAATTACTCGTGTCGTTTGTCGTCTTTTAAACACAATGATGTCGTTTTTCCTGTAAAAGAGTAATCCCTGTAATAAGCAAGTCTTTTTTCTTATATTCTCCAGTTCAAAAAAATAAAATAAAACAAATGTTAAGTCTTTTATAATAAAATCCTTAAAATTTTCACGAATTTCTTAATATCATTTAAATAAAAAGAAGAAGAAAATTATCTAGTTATATTAACAAATAATATTATAATATTACGACTCTGTAGTAAAACGACATAATCCAACTCTCCCACTCTCTTCAAGCTGAGCCATGAGCTCGGCGAGTTTGTCTTCACTCTTCATCGCCGCCGATTCTCGCCGGAGTTTCAGAGCTCCGATGGTCGCCGTCGGAGCTTTGAGGCTCACCTTCGTCTCCCTCACTCAGCACTCTCTCAAAGCCGTGAGGCTCACCTTCGTCTCCCTCACTCAGCACTCTCTCAAAGCCGTGAATGCGAACACCACAGCCTCCAAATCTCCATGCCGATTGACGTGTTCAGATGCTTCTCTCTCCAGTCAAGCTCCTACTGCTTCCAGGTACTGCCGAAACATTCCGACTGCTTTTGAAGCTAGTTCGTTCAGTTTATCGCGAATGCTGATAGTAGTTCGAAGAAAGGGAGAATCGTTCTTGGTTTTAATGGATTCTCACATGTTTTAGTGAAATTTATTGTGAATTTTAGCTAAGTCTTATGGTTGTCGATTCTAATGCTAATGTTTGGCTTGAAATGAATTGAAACTACGAACCAGTTTTCCCAAGTACGATCGCTTGCTTCCATGTCCGCCTCACAAGCTACCGCCGAGAGTTGAACACTTGGTCGTGACCGAGGAAGGGCGCGTTCGGGACGTGATTTGCAGCGCACTGGATCTCCCTCCTCTGTAAGTTCATTGGTTTCGTTAGATTTTTGTGTTTGGTAATGGTAATTCGAACTTTTGAAATTTTGATTCCTTGAAAGGTTTGTTGCAGATCTTATCCGGTTTGGAGCGGTGCATTACGCCCTTGTTCATCCGCAGCCTCCTCCAAGTGCAACCCCCGAGCAAATGGCGGTTTTTAGAGAAGCCACGTCGCCGCTGGCTTTGAGAAGAAGAAAAGAGGCCATTAAAGGGAAGACGTTACGAGAAGCGCAGAAGACTTACCGCATCACGGACTCACGCCAGATTGTTGAGGCCGGTACGTTCTTGCGTGTGCACGTTCACCCGAAACGATATCCAAGGTACAACATACGAGTAATCTACAATTACACCCCTGAACTTATCGTGCTGTCGTAAATTTCTTTATCTTGCGGTTTCTCTCCTGAACTCGTAAATTTGTAAATCTCCCTCTTTTAGATGCAACGAGCATACTATATTTAGTTGCGAAGCTGTCATGTTACATAAAAGGAATTTTGCGAAAAAATAATGTAAACCGTACAACACACAGGGAGAAAATTGGTTTAATTTACTAGTTCAGGGAGAGTTTCTACAAAGAAGAGTGTAAAGGAGGGTCTATCCCAACATGATAAGTTGAGTGAGCATATCTGCAAATTTCTAAAAACATGTATTATAATCCACTACTTTGCTTTGGTTCGTTTTTTCTTTCTTTCTCGACTTTACACCCACATTTGATCAGGTGCTATGAAGTTGACTGGAAATCGAGAGTCATAGCCGTGGAAAAATCTTTCGTTGTCTTGGACAAACCTGCTGGTACATCGGTATGTGACAGACTCCGCTCTCTTTTTTTGAATGAGCGAATAGGATCACTTGTTTGGAGGTTTATTAGCTCTTGTTAATAGCTTTTATCGGTTTCTTGTACGTTGATGATTACTGCAATATTGATTAGGTAGGAGGAAACATAGACAACCTAGTAGAAACTTGTACAGCTTTTGTGACTCGTGCCTTGGGATTAACAACCCCGTTGAGGATTACGCACCAGCTCGATAATTGTACAGAAGGATGGTAATATATAACTAAATATCTTTTGCCAAGTAATGTTTATGGCTGAAAAATGTGGCTCTTAAGTGCTGATTTGTCTCTTGCAGCGTCGTTTTAGCTAGGACCAAAGAGTTTTCGTCAGCTTTCAACAGAAAAATCGGAGTGAGCTCTTCTTCTAAATTCGTCTAAAACGCTTATATTGATTTGTTTCTTTTATTCCGAATTATTTTTTGTTGAAACTTTTTCAGGAGAGAACGGTGAAGAAGCTATATCTTGCTCTGGTAGCCGCTCCATTGCTAACGGGAATTGTAACTCACTACATGCGTCCAACGAATAAGGCTCCGAGACTTGTTTCACAAGGTTAGAATTTCTGTAGATGCCAAATGTCCCATAGCTTGGACTTTTAGTTACAACGGACCGTGGTATTTCAGATCGTATTGAAGGATGGCCCGTCTGTGAGCTCGAGATCATAGAATGCAGAAAGATTCCATGGCCAAGTAGCTTTGCGATGAAAAAGAATTGTGGCGAAGACTGTCATTGGCCCACAAAAGATTACGCATACGAGTGTAAAATCAACCTCTTAACTGGTCGGACTCATCAGGTATTATTGTGAATCCGTTTCATCGCTAAACGCAATCCCGAAAAGAAAAGAAAAAATCCTTAAATAATCTTCTCCAATTATCGTAGCAATAGAATTCATGGAAGTTTATTTCCTTGGTGAATTTCTGGATTGGTTCCTTATCACATTTTTACACAAGTGAAAAGAAGTTAACTTCATGATAAAGTGATTCTTGATTTAAAACGACGCAGATCCGAGCTCAACTAGCGGCACTTGGCTCGCCAATAGTGGGCGATTCAGCGTACATGCCAGCTGTCCTTGCAGAGAGGGCGGACCTCGGAGTGAACCCTTTTGGGAAATGTGGGAGAAAATATCTGAGCGAGGACGACAAGGAAGCGGCAGTGAAGGAGTGGATTGATAAGCACGGAAAGGAGCCGAGCCTTTCTCTCGGTCTCCAAGCGTGCCAGATCTCGTGGGATAACGGCGAGCGCATGTTTGAGGCAGGAGCACCATGGTGGAGAAGTAAAGCAGCTTGAAACACTGTTTTTCAAGGCATACTTGTGCTCTTTGGTTTCAAAGTTCTGTTCATATCTGTTTGATTGTCGTTTTCTGAGGTTCAAAAAATAGATGTCGTTTACAAACTCAAAACGACAATAATTCCGTAATGTTAAAGAACAACGTAATTTGGCGCCTTTCATTTGACTAAGGTATACCATGTTCCAAAAATATTATTTTTACATTCATTTTTATTTCGTCAACTTTTTGTCGTGAAATTTTATGTGATTATGTATGATTTTTCGTTCTATTAGCCACATTTTTTTTCTTCTATTTTGACCACGTGGGAAAAATTGACGTATATTGCCTTAGTTTTTGTATAATAAGATACGTGCAAGAATTTAATCTCTGTTATCAACTTTCTTAAGTTCTTGTAGAATCATATGATAAAAACGACAAAAATATGATCAAATCATATGTTGCCACTTGAAACTTCACGATAGGGAGTTAAAAAGTTATAACGACTTGTCGGCTTTATGGCTTACAAAACGACATGTGATTCCCTATATTTATATGTTTATAAATGTGATCTTCATTCCGCGATACATTCACATAAAATTAGTTGTCGTTTACACGAGTTTAAACGAGGGTGTCGTTAACATGAAGATCATAATCCATTAAATGGACTCGAGAGAAACTAGTTATTAAACAGTGTCGTGTCAGTAATTAATCAAATCAAGGAACCCGAATTTTACTGTAGTTTCAGTATAAAGAAAACAAATATTTTCGATTTTGGCGGTGAAAGTGTAGAAATATATAAAGTGGAGGACCTACAAGCAAACGCAACAAACTCGCTTAGGCTGTTATTCGGATTTCCTGCGATTCAGCTCGTCAATGGCGACTCAGTTCAGTCCCTGAAGAGAAGCGAGTCAAAAGTCCTTCAAAATCCTCGTCACAGAGCTCGAACCGCCATGGACGATGATGATGATATCAGGGAGGAGGAAGTGAAAGAAGAAGCGCGCGAAAATGGAGGCGGCGACGGCGTCGTTTTGGGCGTCGACGGTGGAGCCACCTCCACCATTTGCGTCTGCATTCCGGCGATCCCGATGTGGGACCCGCAGGGCGTTCCGGACCCGATCCCGGTCCTCTCTCGCGCCATCACTGGTTGCTCCAACTACAACAGTGTCGGAGGTATCAAAGATTTCGTTCCTTGACCGAATTCGACTCGCCTTTCGGTGCTGTGATTATATCCGAATCTTGAACCCTTTGTCTTTGCGATCTTGGCGTTGATCATAACCTTGTTCTGCAGAGAGTGCTGCAAAGTCAACACTGGAACGGGTGATCAATGACGCTCTTGAGAAATCTGGGTCTAGCCGATCATCTGTGCGTGCCGTGTGTTTGGGTGTCTCTGGTGTCAGCCACGCGAGAGACCAGGAAATGATCCTGAGCTGGTTAAGGTCTGGTACTAAGTGACGATCTTGATCTTCTGCGTAACAATGGTGATTAACCATTAAGGGTTTTGTATCATAGCTTTGTGTGATTGGATTTTCAGGGAAATGTTCTTGTCAGATGTGAAACTATATGTCCAGAACGACGCCGTGGCGGCTCTGGCTAGCGGGACAATGGGGAAGCTTCATGGCTGCGTATTGGTGGCTGGGACGGGCAGCATTGCCTATGGCTTTTCAGCCGATGGGAGAGTGGCTCGGGCGGCCGGTGGAGGGCCGGTCTTAGGCGATTGGGGAAGGTATGGTTAGTTTAGTTTAGATTTCATCGCATTGGGTTCTTAGTTTTTCTTGTAAAGAAATCTTTTAGCTACACCCGAAATCACTGAGAATCGGCTTCTTCTTGGTTGGTCGAGAGGTACAGTTTGAACTGGATTTATGTTAAGACATTTAAACATGTTTTTTTTTAACTTGCAGTGGTTATGGAATCGCTGCACAGGCGTTGACTGCAATAATAAGGGCCCACGATGGTCGCGGTTCACACACAATGCTCACAAATAGAATTCTCAAGGCTCTTGGTCTTTCTTCTCCCGACGACATCATCGGGTATGTATCCCGTGAATTTATCAAACTGTATATAGCAATTAGAGTATCTTCATCGTCTTTTATGGTCAGGAAATAAGTTCCATGGCTGACTTATGTCTCGTTTGGATCAGGTGGACTTATGCAGATCGCTCTTGGGCTCGTATTGCTGCGTTAGTCCCAGAAGTCGTTTTATGTGCAGAAGCTGGAGATCAAACCGCCCATGATATCCTAGTAGAAGCTGTCAAGGAATTGGCTTCGAGTGTAAAAGCCGTGGTTGAAAGACTCTGCTTGTGTGGTGGAGGTGCTTCTCGAATCTAATTTTCTCTTTTCAGACTAATTATTACCTATTTTTCGTTGTATTATCTATTATGTTCCCTCTTAAATTACTTTTATTACAGTTTTCCTTATGAACTTGTAGATTGTAGAAATTACTCGCCTGATCGTTAAAACTCGAAGGTTTTGTCAAATTTGTAAGCAACATATGACACGTAAACATTCTAGCGTTTAGAAATAAAATGATCATAAATATATTACAGGTGCATTGCCCGAAGCCGATTTATTTTGACGGTTAGAATGGAAATTGCTAGAATTTACAAGTTCAGGAGAAACTTTTAAGTGTTTGCTTTACCTTCTAGTACCACAATATTATGCATTGAAATGTTCTCAATCTAAACTAGCCGTTAAATGTAATTATTTGTGCCTTGTCTCCAAAAATGTGTCTCAAACGGGCATATTTCTTGGAAACACTGATGCATTTCGTGTGGTTGCAGATAAAAGGGACTCGTTTCCGGTTGTGATGGTCGGTGGGGTCTTCGAGAGCAACAAGGATTGGGATATCGGAACAGAAGTTATCAAAATCATACAGGAAATCTACCCTGGGGCTCAGCCAATAAGGCCAAAGGTTTATCTACCATTCATTTTCATCTATATTGAATTTCAGAAATTTATTTTCTGATAATTTTATCACTCATAACAACAATTTTTCTTTAGTGCTCCAGAACCTGAATAGAAATCTAAGATAAACAAGAGCATTTTATTGATTAACGATACCCCGGTCTTTGATTCGAGAGTTAGACCGGAAACTCCAATTCCATATATTTTGTAAAATACCCTTATGACTTAGACACTCTTAAAAACTATTTCCTAATAATCGGGTCTACAGTTTATAACTGAATGATTTGTCAGATCGAACCGGCCATTGGAGCCGCCTTGCTAGCCTGCAGTTTATTGAAGAAGAAGAAGAGAAGCACAAACTAGTGAACATCCATAGCTGAAAGCTGCTTGATTGTACAGATTACAAACGCAAACAAATGTGTACAATAATATGAGCCTAATTGCTCTTATAAATGGTTCTATTCTTTCTTTGATCTGTCCCTGCTCAAATGTAATGTGTAATGTACATATTGATTTTGTGGATCCCCGAAAAGCGGGGTAAATCGTTGAGTATTCGAACTCGTATCTGAGTGTCTTAAAAACCTTTCTCTCTTGACTTTCCATAAATCAAAGATTCAATCTTGATTTCCCAACTTTCAAATCCTCCATAGATAGAAACTACCAAGCACATGTCATATTGTGGAACCCATGAAAAGCTGGGAAGAAAAAGGCATTGCCTTGGTTGTCGGGTAGGGTCAAAACTGTCATTGCATGGAAATATATTATAAACACATATATATAGAGTGAGATTTCTTGAAGAAATGTCACTCAAGCTCAAGCATATTGGCATTGACTAGTTCCAAATGTGTCTGTTATGTTGGTGTGACAAAGTCGGTACAATAATTGAGTGCAAGTACGATGTTATTGTTAAACAGAAGTAGTATAGAGTCATGATCATCAAATAGTACCATGCATTCATATTTTGCTTGCCAAGGTAATTGCTTGTGTCACAAGTAATACTTGAGAAAAAAAAAATCAGAAATGAAAATACACAGAGCTCAAAGAAGTTGAGTAATAGTAGACTATTTTACACTAGAAAAAAGCTAGGGCCTTTGACCATTTGTTTTTGAAAAGTGGTACACCATTAAAGAGTGTGGTCCTATCTCCTAAATCTTAGCAAAATACCCAAGATAAGAAGCTTTACCATTTCTGTTGAAAGCTATAATGTTTATTTATTTTTGGCATTATATATATATATATATTGTTTGTTGAATAGATTATAGAATATAGTACAGTAATATGTATAAAAATAGTATGACATCGTGTGTATGAGCAGGTAAAAGAAAGCCATGTGTTTTTTAATTTTAATAAATACACAGTTCCTACCAAAATTAATGATTTAAAAGCAGTTGAATTGAGGCCCCATTTTTTTCATTTTAATTTCTTGAGGGATGATTAAGCAAGCTGGCAAACAACTACTTGGAAGTTGGACACCGCTAATCAAATTTCTTAATTCTTTTTATTTGTCCTAATTATCATTTCTCCGTGTAATAAAATTCTTTATTCATTACATGATTTTTTTTATGGTATTTTATTGACAAATAGACCCACTGAAAGTAATGAATATAGGAGAACAGTAATCAAACGGCAATGAGTTATGGTGGCAAACATGATTGCTTTTAAATAAACAAAAAACAATTAAATATTTATTTATTTGCTCAAAGCAATGAACTTCTTTTTAGGATTTTGAAGCTTAATCTTCCCAAAAGTAATTAGCAATTGTGAGTTGTGACAGTTGTATTATTCACTGTTATATTTAATTAATTTGTTTAGTTCTTTGTTTTTTCTGTTATGGCTAACAAAAGACTAATTGTTAACTTGTTATTAAGTGTGAAGTTTTGACTTTAAAGACAAGGATTGTAGAGTCAACAAAAGCCTCAATTATTATTATTTATTTTCTTTCTAGAAAGTAATATTCCTCTATTATTTTCACTAATTCAGTAATTCTATCAAATTCAAATAAATTATTTTTCATTAATCTCGAAGAATAATACATATAAAAAAACTACCCAGATCAGAAAATATACAATTGAGGAAATAGTTTATTTAGAAAATACTCAAAACAATTACAGGTTTTTTCTTTATTTCTGTAATTTATTTTGTCAAGAAAATAATTATAAAAAAAGTTCCCATAATCCAGTAGAGACAAATTTATTGTACGCTCTGACTCCACCTGATTTTCATTTACCGTTGAAAGATTATAATATTATTTTTATTCAGACCAGAGCAGTGGCAGTCTCGTTATTATGTTGATGTTCAGGGGCAAAACCGTCGCAAAATTACACTCCCGCTCACCGAATCCTCTTTCGCTTTCTCTTCACATAAATGTCCTTCTTCTCCGAAAACCCTAAAAACCAGTCGGAAAATCTCAGAGCCTCTTCAATGGAAAATCCAGCGAAGAGATTATCCAAAAAGCGAAATTAATTGTTGCCTCGGGATTTCAAGCACCTTCAGGTTCTCGATTTCTCTGCACCATTGTCCCATTCGCTGGATTCTGCTTTTACACCACTGAGTCTTCTCTTCTGCCATTTTTCTGAATAGTTTTTGCTTAAGTTCTTGCTTGAAATGGTTATTGGAAGCTTCAGTTGAGCTTGGAAATGGATAATTCGAAGCTTTTTTTTTGTTTTTGCTTAGTTATAGATAATTAGCTTAGCTTGACTTCGTTTGAATGCGTGAGATTTAAAGGAAATGAGCTGAAATCACTTGTTTGAAGTCCTTTTTGTTATTATTTTAATTTGTTTTGGTATATATTTTCCTGTTTTGCAGAATTGCTGGCTCATATAATGGATGCTGCATGTTGCTGAGTCTGAGGAGTTCTTAGCTTCGTTTTTGGCCTTCGGTGCGAAGACCTAAATGGCCATGGAGAATTTGGAAGTTGTGAAGTCCAAGTTTGAACCGCGTTGCGAAGATTCATTGGCGATTGGCGATGATTTGAGTGTTGAATTCCTTGATGAATTGGATACTTATTTCCTAGATATCAATGACCGGCTGACGATTTCCAGGATGGTGAGTGAGTCGCTCGTCAAGGGCATGGTGGCTGCTGTCTCGGACGAGGCGGAGGAGAAGATTGCTCGGAAAGAATTAGAGGTGAACGGGTTGAGGGAAATGTTGCATGCTCATGGAAGTCGAAGGGATTCATATTATACTGCAGGGAGGTCCTGTCATACCTTCTTGCACGCTTTTTCCGAGCACGAGAGGATGAAAGCGACTTTGAGGAGTCTTAGAAGTGTAAGCAAAGCCGACCTCGAGAAGCTTAAGAAAGAAATTAACCGGAACAGCGGGTCTAATTCCTTGAAGAGGGTAACCTCGGGTTCTTCTGGGTTTTTGGAATTGGGAAGTATACTTCATGAACAGTCATCCGAAAAGCGGAGTGGTGCTGCCGATGAAGCTTTTGAAAGTCTCGAAACGACGATAGAAACTGCTTTTAAAGGGGTGGAAGACATAATTCAATCGTCGGAGGGGTCTCTACACGAGTGGAAGCAAGACCAGACTTTTCAAGCAGAGATTGAGGCTCTTGTAATAGGAATCTTTATTCGTAGCATTGGGAAAGAGTTTGAAGGCAAACTACGGGACAGAATCCATGGTGATGAAAGTATTGATTGGCCGGGAAGGGTCTCGGAGATCTCAAGTCTACGCGAAGAGTTGAATTGCCTTTCCAAATCCCTGTATCTTCCTGAAGCCGGTCAGCTAGTTTCTCATAGGTCCTTGGATAGTGATGGGTGGTCTAACGGTAAAAAGAGTTATTTTCACCATGCAGCGTTTTCATCCTCGTTTTGTGAAGAAAATGGTAAGCACGATGAGAACTTGGATCCTCACCATCTGAACCACTTGACAAGAGATGAGCTGGTAAGCTTCTATAACAACGAGATGACCAAGATGAAGAGAAATCACGAATCCAGGGTACAAGAGATGACCGAAGAATATTTCAGCCTAAAAAGGGATTATTTGAGAGAGAAAGGACCGTCTTTGTTATTGAAGGAAAAAGAGTTTAATACCCTGAGGAAAAAAGTTCCCGAGGTTATTTTGAAGTTGGATAGTATTCTCCTAGAGAACGAGAAAGTGACTGCTTCCAATAATGCAGAAAGTCTCCGCTTGAAGCAGAGACTGGAATCCCTACATGCAGAAAATTGCCAGCTCAGAGATTTGCTCGCCGATAAGAAGAAGGAAGTCAAGTGCCTTGCGACACAAGTTTCTGACACAGAAGAGAGAATGTCACAACATTATTTATCTGAGACAAAGCTAATAAACAACATCAGGTATCTCAAGTCTTCCATCCACGATCATCAAACCGAGGCCTCAATCAGGGCAGATGTGTTTAATTGTGTCCTCAGGGAAATGTCTAGTCAGTTTGAACGTAGTCTTGAAGATGCACATGCCGAGTATAACGCTATGCAACAACATTATGTGAGTATAATCGAAGAAGCTTCTCGTAATGCTCAAAACACTAGAAAATCTGGAGTTGAAGATTCCGATATGGTGCCAATCATCATGCAAGAGTTTTGTGAAGTTGTTTATAGAGAGTCATGGCAAGAAGCAAAGGAAAAACTAGACGCGTTAATGAAGAAATACATTGATGAAAATGAGAGTCGAGTTTCCCTTGAAGAAGAAATAATTCAAAAAGAAAGAACGTTGGAGATAGAACGAGCAGATAAAGAGAGACTAAAGCAAGAAATACTCTTCCATGCCAAAGAGAAGGAGAGGTTTCAATTATCTCTCGAAGAACTAGACGATTTAACCACTCGACAGAAGATATTGATTGAAGAAAGAAGTAGAGAATCAAAGGCCGTGGAAAGTGATCTAGGGGCAATGTCGGAAGAAATTGAGCTTTATAAATCGGATGTACGCATGTTAAATGAAGAACTAGCACGAGCAGTTGAAGAGGCCGAGGAGGCTGATAAAGAGAAATACCGACTTTTTTCTATAATTGAGGAGAAGGGGAGAGTGATTTCTTTATCAGAAGCTAATGAACAGAAGGTAAGAAAGCAATTGGAGTCCATGGCTCTCCTTGTTCAAGGACTATCTAAAGCTTCCATGGATTTTGAATCAAGAGTGACGAAAAGCATTTCAAAGAACTGTGGGAGGTACTATATATTATCCTCGTGCTTTTATTAGACGTCTGATTCAATTTCATTGCCGTTTGTCTTTTGAAAGACTTAGTTTTTGATAATCTGTGTAAATATTATATCATTTGATGGTTTAGCATTACTACCAGAAATCATAATGATAATCTGTGTAAATATTATTTTGATAAAATCTTAATTATTAGCGAATTCCGTTTCAGGTTAAAGAATTTGAATTCTCAGACATGTTTGCTCACCCAGAAAGCAAATATACTTAGAAGAGCCGGTGCGATGTACAAGCAGAGGCTTGAAAGGAGAAACACTGACCTGCAAAAGGCCGAAAAAGAGGTACACATTGTTAATTTACTAGTATTTATGAATCCATTTCCTCACACTGATAAAGAGTTGGCCTTATTTTTCATCTCTTTTAGCTCAACTTTCAACTGTCAATTACAGGTTGACCTTTTGGGGGATGAAGTAGATACGCTTTTGAGCCTTCTCGAAAAGATATACATTGCGCTGGATCATTATGCACCGATACTGCAGCATTATCCCGGGGTACGATATTTCTCAACATATATTCCTAACATTTACAAAAGAGTAAATGTCTGTAATGCCCCCCCCAAACTTTGGATGTTGGTGCAGCTTGTCCACTGAATTTAATTTTTGGCAGCCCCATATACTTTCAGACGAGTCATGCGATGTGCACTCGCACAAGTTAATTTTTTTATCATTTTCAACACTTAGGGGCATTACTACTACTTTTGGAAGTCTAAGGGGCATAGGTGCCAAAAACTGAAGTTCAGAGGCTAAACTAACATACAAAGTTCCAGGGGCATTACTGTCAATTACTCTATAAAAAGAAAACTGGGTTTTGAGCTTATGTTGTGATTGCTCTACGTTTCTTATAGTTTTATATTTTCTTTTTTCAGGTTATTGAGATCTTGAAGCTGGTAAAAAAAGAACTGAGTGGAGATCAGTGTACTAGATCAGTTTGATCTTTTCTTTGTTAATCAGGTGAGAGCTCCGGCTAAAGAACTTTCTCTTAAGACACTTGGGTTCTCGACACTGCCCAAATCACATCATTAACTTGCTCGTCTTCCTCTTGCAGCTTCTCGGGATCCGAGCTTTTCCGCTGCGCCCTCGGTACATAACTTGAAAGATTCGAAAGAAAATACTTGCACATTCAAGCCAAAGGATACAATCGTCACTATACGGGACAGCTGAAAGCCTTGCGAGTTATTCTCTCGCAGTTAGATAGTTTTTATTCGGTGCTCTACAAGAATATTTTGTTAGCGTAGTAGCTCGTAGTTCCGGTTCCAAATTGTTCATATTTTGCATTGTACATGTGACTAGAATCTCAGGTAGGAAGTATGTTTCTTCATCGAAGTGTTCGGTAAAAGCCGGTTTTTGTTTGCTTGCTATACCGGTAGAGGAGCCGGTCACTTTTAGAAGATGAACGGTCTTGATCAAATTCAAAATCGAAACGATGTTCAACCGCGCTTTTGAGATCTGATTTGGTAGGGTTTTAATTAGCCTCTCATATGAGAGGAAATGATATAAAACAAGTGTTACATTTTTATAAAATTTAATGATATTAACACTCTCATATACTTTGTATACAGTATACTAATTTTTACATTTGACATAAAATAAAAACAGAACATGATTATATACTTGATAAACATTGGTCTATACCGATTTCTTTAGTCGGTACAACAGAACATGTCGGACATGTTTCCGGCGTCTTGAGCTATTCAAACCCCGGTTCGGGAATAACCAGCACCGATTTATTCGGTAATATGCAAAAAGTAGATCAAGCTAATATGTTTATCTTAAATGTATTATTTATTGATAATGTTTTTAAATTAATTGAACAAACCTTTAAATATTATTTGTATTTACTGGTAAGAAGATAATGGAACAAACATCTTTATTATTTGTATTTTTCTCGTTTTCTATTGTCCTCGATCTTATTCACACTAAAGCTGCTTAGGTATTATTCTGCTTAATACATTTTTTTGTAATGTGATATCCATTTAATATATTACCTTCAATGTATATAGTTATATCTATATATATGTGATGAACGAATTGTACAGTTTGCTAATATGGAATTATTACATGTATTATGTTTGATGAATTGTCTGTGAAAAATATGAATCCTTTTTACTTATGTAAGTACTGATTTTGAACAATTACATTTAATGATAATTGCGTGAATTAGTTTCGCTATTTTTTTTACACGCTAACTTAGCGAAGTTTGTAGTTTTCAAATACGCTGTTGACGTTAGATTATAACATATTTCCGTCTCCCGTATTCTGAAAACCTGGTTTCGTAACTGCGGCAGAAAATGGCTGCGTCATTCAGGTGGATTCTACAGCTTCACAAGGACGTTCCGAAAGCTGCTCGGTTTTACTCCGAAGGACTTGATTTCACCGTCAATGTGTGCACTCTTCGCTGGGCTGAGCTCGAATCTGGTCCTCTCAAACTCGCACTCATGCAATCTCCTGGGTAATACTTTTCTCTCTTCTTGTCTGTTTGTTTAATTGATTGAGAAAAGTGATTTGAAACTGTTTGCGGTTTTGAATGGTGTAGCGATCATGTGATTCAGAAGGGATATTCGTCACTTCTATCATTCACGGTAACAGACATTAACGGCTCAGTGTCGAGACTATTGTCTTTAGGAGCTGAACTCGACGGACCGATCAAACACGAGATCCACGGAAAGGTATTGAGAATCCAATTTGAATGAAAAGAATTCATGTCTTTGTTGATATTTTATTGAAGAATTCAAGACCGATGATTCAGGTTGCCGCTATGCGATGCATCGACGGGCACGTCTTGGGCCTCTATGAACCGATGTAGGTTTCCACAAGCTCTGTTGTTGTCACAATAACCGGATATCTTTTGAAGACATATCGAAGACGTCAGAGACTTGTTGCCCGCGGATTCCCGTGGATGATCGATAGGGTTTGCTCGTCTTTGTCTATCACAGCCGTATCCCGTGCATAATGTGACTCACTTTCTCAAGAGTAATTATCAGCTTTGCTCACTGGACTTGTCGTGTTAATACAATTTTCCTCTTTTTATAGAACTTACTCTTAAAAAACCAACTATCTACGTCAACTTTTAGTCATGTTCAATGCACATACTAGTTTTCGGGAACAAAACCGGCACACTAGAAGTGACTTAAAATTTGGCGAAAACCGTCAACTTGTTAAAAATCAAGATTGAGCGGAAACACAACAAATCCATGGGACATACCTGACATGTAGATAGGAAATTTTAGGTCTCCAGAATCGCCGAGAACCGCCAAGAAATCTTCTTTATGTTCTTTTCGGTAGCTTAGCCGCTAAAAAGATACTATTTCAGATGTACTTTCGACAACATTAGGAATACAAGCCGTGACAAAAGAAGAAGAAAAATATATCGTCGCTTATTTATAGGTAATTTTGTCGCCAATATCTCAATAATAAGCCCACTATGCCATACTATTTATTGACGAAGATTCAAATTATTTACTCAACACTTGAATGGATGGTTAGTCAAGAATGATGAACAAGACTATGTATGAATGAACAAATACTTATTATTAATATTGCAAAACCAAGCATATAATATAATGATCATAAATTACTATGTAAAGATTGTAATTGAGACTCTACTTCTCGCTGAACTTCTTGCCTTAACACTTTCCCTGAGGTTGTCAGAGGAAACGGCTTTTTCCATACATAAAATTTCTTTGGTATTTTGAACCTGAGAAGAAGAAAATATTCGAACAATTACCGGACCCAACATGCCAAAAATATTTGCAAGATGGCAAGAGAGAGAGTTACCGGGCTAAATTATTTTCGCCACAAAACCGTTGCAAACTCTCACCAGACAAGTGCTGCTTTCTCGCTGCAGCTGAGTCCTCAAAACTCGAATCCGACCAATGCCAATCTTGTCTTACTCGAACGCAAGCGACGACCATCTCGGTTAGACGAGCATCTGGAATACCAACCACCACAACACCGAGAACCCCCGGATGTTGCAACAAGATCGCCTCAACCTGTAGAGGAAAAGAGGTCCATATGATCGTAATATGCTCTTTGAACTTGTCGCGTTGTCGCAATTTCCTAACAATTTTTAATTAGCATTTTTTCTTTTGAATTTATAAATTTTCGCAATCCCTCTAACCGTTAAAAAACCGACACGTGCCACTTTCTAGACTAGTTGTGCATTGTATGTAGCTTAAATTTGACGGCAATCGTCTATTTTGTAATGACCGGGGGAGAAATCGCTACTATTTACAATCTCAAGGGTATAACTAGTAAATAACCACTTCCTATCTCAGCTTGATATTCTCACCTCTTCAGGGTAGACATTCTCGCCTCCGCTCTTGATCCGCCCGTTTTTCCTTCCGAGAAGCCAGAGATCGCCACACTCGTCTAAGAAGCCGATGTCGCCCGTGTCAAGCCATTGCTGGTCCGACGAGTGGGAGCTGGTTTGGCCCCAGTATCGGAGCATCACATGGGGCCCTCTTGTTAAGATTTTTCCGGCATTCAAAGAGGCATCGTCAACACTGATCTTGATTTCCACGTGCGGAGCAGGCTTCCCGACACAGACACCTGGTGGTTTGTTAGCCGACATCGATGCTGCTCCGAGTGTTGGATCGAATAAGGTCATGAACGTCAGTGAAGAGCATGCCTCGGTCATTCCTTCATTCACAAGGAACACCATTATTACGAGCTAGAGGCCGTGTTATGCTGATTTGGACTGTAAAAATAGACGTACCATAGGCCGAGAAAATCTTGGCTCTCGGGAACAACTTCGGGGCTTCTTCGATTAGCTCGTCCGATAAGCCTCCTCCTCCATTAAGTATTCTACTCACGCTCTCAATCCGCTCGTAAGCTTCGTTCCGTCTGAGAAAATTCCGAGGCATTTTCTTAGCTGCACTTGGAGACGAGCTCGATCAGATACAGCTCCATCGCTTACCTCGCTGAAGATATCAAGTCTGCCATCATTGCGGGGACGGTGATCAAAGAAGTGACACGGTGCCGTTTTGCAGCTTCTAGCGCTGCTTTGGCCTCGAACTTCGGTATCAGAACGTGGCAGGCTCCAACTAAAAGCATTGCAATGGCTGACGACAAGCCGCCAATATGGCACAACGGAGCTGTATGCAGATATACCTGCGAATAAAACCCAAAAAACGAACTGAATATTTTCAATCTCTTCCTTTATTTGCTTGTCATCTTTGCTGAAATGTGCCATCGCCAACCGGAAAGAGAGAAAGAACGGGATTTACATCGTCCTGGTTGTAACCGACGATGGCGATTTTAGCGAGCGACTGTACGATCAACGAGGAGTGGGTTATGGCGACTCCCTTTGGCCTTCCTGTGGTTCCTATACATAAAAATCAGAGAGAGAAATAAACAACTTTGAGTAGTGAGAAAAAACACTCATATTCTAGCTGATAAAGGCCAGAGAAATCTGAAAGGTTTTACCTGAAGTGAAGCATATAAGAACGGCGTTCTCCGGCGCCCACGAGTACTCCGACGAGATGTCCCGCGCACAAGGCTTTCTGATCGTTTCGCTAGTTAAAACTGCGATAAAAACGGAGAAAACAAGAAAGTTAGTCACAAGAGATTTCAAATTCTTGTATAAGAACATTCGGAACTCAATCAAATAACAAACGATTACGATCCGAGGAAGAGGATTCCAGCGAAACGCGCCACCTCAGCAAAGGCGGGTCGCGCGCTCGCAGCTCCGACGACCAGAATCGACAGCTCTCGTCCGTCACCAGCATCACCGGCCTCACCGCCCTCATCGCAAAAACCGCCTCTTCAAAGCTCTGTGCCAAATCACAGTTCATGTCCAAATCACTATAACCTCGACAGTATAATAAAAACTTTATCGTCCCACGTAATAAATTTACGGAGTTTATAGGTTACATTTTCATTAATCCAATACAAAATTGACCATTTTTCTAGCATGAACACAAATTAGTGTATAATATATCTTCTTATATAAATCTTAAAAATACATTTATATAATTAGTAATTATTCATTAATTAATAATAATAATAATAATATTTTCCACTCACCCATCTATAGTTAAGAGGAGCAACTATTCCTCCAACAAACGCAATCGCCAATATCCACTCCAAATACAAATCACTGCCCAAAATATATATATATATATATATATATATATATATATATATATATATATATGATAATAAATAAGAGAATTTAATTAAATAAAACCAAAAAAAAATCACCTGTTTAAGGCCGCGACGACGACGACATCGCCGGAGCCGAGGCCGAGGGCGCGAAGCCCACGCGCAAGGCCCAACACGCCCTCGGCGAGCTCCGGCCCGGACTTCCTCCGGGTCCCGGCAACGGTGGCCAGGAAATCTCGCCGGAGCGCGGCGAGGCGCGTGAGGCACTGGCAGATGTGGGGGTGGTGGTAATTAGGCATTGGGAGGGAGGGCAGTATGGGAAGAGGAAAGAGTCGGCATGAGTAATCTGAGCTCATCATCGTGTTGGGTTGGCTGCTATTGGATTGTGTTTCTCGTTATCTTGTGGGTCCCACTTGTGAATGTCGTTTTTATGTAATGATACGACTACTTGTATTAACTGAACACCCAAGATGTCGTTTTCAATGTTAGTTTAGCTCAAATTGCATTTATTGACTTTTGCAAGTAATATATAGTGTATTATATATAATAAATACATATATATATTCTCTATAATATATACATAATGATAAATGATTTATCACTTACCCATATGTAAATAAACTTGAATCAATTCGGTAAAGAAGGGAAGATCACTGCAAGGCTCTAAATATTAAAATCGATTATTAAATAAATATCATTGAATAAATAACGTTTATGTTAACTTTTAATTATAAGCAATAAATTGGAGCATAAGATTGAAGCTCGGTAAACATTTATTTCGATAAAATCCTTTCTACATTAAAGATTAAGTTCCGCTGCGGTAGCCGGTGACTACGGTCTAATTTAAGGAGGGTTACGGTTCGAGATTTGGGGTTTCGGGAAAATTTTTCATTATTATTTTAAATATAAAATAGTTAAAGTATTATCTTAGTAATGTAATGAATTGACTATTTGTAATGTAGCACAAATAAATCACTATTTTTCACAGCTTTTATTGGATATCGCGTAATAGTGAAAGAGTTAATTAATGAAATATTCATTTTGCGTAAATTAAAAAAAAAATTGGGTAATTTTTAACACACACAATGAGTAATTTTTATAAAAAGTTTGACATAATATGAGTATTTCGTACAATTTTCTATAGTGAAATTACAAAATTTATAGGCGAAATTGACGATTAAACTATGAAGAAATTTATAGTGAAGTGAAGTATTTGTTTTTTTTTTTTTTTTTTGAAGGAATGAAGTATTTACTCCTTTCCTTAACATGCTAGAGACACTTTTTTTTTTCTTTTTCTTTATTGGTCTTTTTCTTTTTCTCTTTAGCTTGGGACAATACTATATATATTCTAAGAGTCAAAAGTCCAATTAACATTCAATTATTACATGATTCAAACCTGAAGTTGTCAACCAAAATGCAAGAGTAATAATAATAGTAACTCATCTAATTATTGAAGAGTGACAAAGAAGTCAGTCAATTAGCGTAATTAGAGGCTTATCGACCTCAAACTTTAAACTAGAAAAAGCAATTAGGTAGAAATGCATTAATTAAAAGCGCATGTGAACAGCCAAACAAGTTGGGGGTGCTTATCAGTAAATAGCAATTAGTTTTTAGTTTTACACTTTTACTACTCTTTTTTTAGATAAATAATTAATTAGTTCCCGACAACAAGTCACGGAGTTTTCCACCATGTCCAGCCAAACACAGAGACAGGTACCAAGTCCTTACCTCAAACGACACCGCTGTTAAAGTCATTACTTACACCCACTCATTAATTAAGAGTAGTTATATACAGAAACGTCCCTGAACTTTCCATGCTTATCCATTCTGCTCCTAAATTTTAATTTGTGACAATAATATCTCATATTATATTTTGCAATTAACATACTTGAGAGTTGAGACTGTTAATTAGTTACGGAAAGACATCAGTATAAAATTCTGTAAAATTAATGTGAAATAATTAACGAGTCATAATCCGGGGGGAAATGATCAAATAAGTTTTCCAATAAATTATGTAATGAAGTTTTTTTTTTTTTTTTTTTCAATTTTTCAAAGAATAAAGGATAAGATGTTAGTTTTTGAAAGAATAGAAGGTATTTGCTCACAAGAAACTAAAATTCAAGTAACAAAATGACAAATTAGCAAAGTTGAGTGGCCATTCGTTACTAAATACCAAAGTTCCCATCTCCTTATGTACAGTAGAACCTCTATAAAATTCTTACTGGATAAATTAATAGTCGCGATTAAATAATATTTTTGGGCGGTCCCGACTCGGGCCTAACTAGCTAAATTAATAATTCGCTAAATTTATAAGATAATAATTTTTTTTTGAATGTATATATATAGGTCCCAAGTGATATATAAATTAATAATTCAATATAAAAAATGACATAAATAATTATAAATCACTATAAATAAAATGTAACATAAATAATTATGAAATCACATTAAATAAACACTACATCGCTAATCATGTAGTCTTCTTAAAATATGATTATATAGTAATATTATAGCTTTAATTATCACTACTCTAAGAAGCTATTGGTATTCCTCTTTAATATCATTGGGCTCTTTAATATTTATGACATTGACGTTTTCATATGCCAGTAAAAAAATATTATAAATAATCAATAGGCTTGATTAGTAATAATTGGCTAAAAGACCTCCCTTGGGATCCCATTAAAATGCATACACTTAAATACCACTACTAAGAAATATGAATAGTGTAGAAGGAAGCTATGAAACACATTGAAAACCCACTTATGGTCATTCTCCATAAAAACCCTTATCGAACGTCGATCCAACGCCGCAAACCGCGTCCTCATCGGAGGTCGGACGCGCTGTCACAGGCGGCGTTTATGACGGACGCGCTACTTCATGCGCGCGCCTCTGTTTACGTGCCCTTTTAAGGGCGCGTGAGGAGGGCAAGAGACGCGTGGTGGCTTGTGTGGGGCCTGTGGGGGCGCCCGAGGTGCTCCTGGCCCACTTTAAGGGTTCTGGGAGCGTTCCGAGACCATTTCTTGCAAACTTTATGACTTTTGATAATATATTTTTAGTGGCATATATTCTTAAGCCATTTTTTTTCTCAATACAGTGACAATAATTGACAGTATTAATTCGATCTAAAATGGTCAATTACCAATGAAAATGGTAATTAGGGCTGTAACCGGAACGGTTATCCGGTTTTTTTGAACTACCCGTATCCGGATTCAGTTGTTCGAGTATCCAAAAATCACTACCCGTATCCGGATCCGAAAATCCAGAAATCCAGATACCTATTTTCAAAACCCTGTTCAATTACTTAAAATACCCGTAACATTATGTTTAAAATTTCTCATAATAATAATAATTTTTATCACCATATGTAGCTTATACAAGCACATTAAGAAATCAATAGATGTTTTGACTAACTTTTGTGTTATTCCATGTATTTGGAATTCAAGTAATTATCACTAATCAAGTAAAGAAAAAATAATTTTTTTTTTAAAAATTAATTATTTTTTTTAGAAAAAGGTTGGGTATTTTTGCCGCTAACGGGCACATGAGAGATGTTAACGGAAAAATTAACATTTTCATGCCAAAGTCACGGTCAATGCATGTTAGGTATTATTGCCGTCAATTTTAAAGGTTGAGTACCCGGGAGGCAGTTTGACCAAAGGTTGAGTATAACTTTCCCTTCTTAATATTGATAATTTAAAATTTTTGATACAATAAATTGAAATAATTTTTTGTTAATAAAGATGTTATTATAATTATAGTTGATTAATAATTTTTTTCTTCATTAATGTATAAATTAATAAATTATTAATTTATATATTGATTAATAATTTAATAAGATAATATTTTTTGTCAGTCCCAACAATATTAATTTATAGAGGTTCTAGGTGTAGTGTATATATATTATATTCTCAAAACCCCACTGAATTCAATTCCAGAGCTCAAACACACTCACTGATATCACCAAATGCAAGCAATCATCTTCGCGGTCATCGTCCTCGCGATCCGCGGCCAATCGGACGGCCGAGAGCTCAGGCCGTCGGATCACGGGCTGGACTTCCAGGAATCGCCGCCGCCGGGGAAGGAGCCGCCGGCGGTGACTTCGTTCTTCGCCGGCGAAGGCGGAGGGCGAGGATCGTCGTCGTCGCCGTCGTCCGACGTGGCGCTGCCGAAGGCCTCCAACTCCAGCGACACGGCGTGGCTGACCGCCCGCGGCGGGGAGAGGCATCGCCAAGCGCGGCGCGTGCTGCTGGTGGCGAGCGCGTTGTGTGGGATTACAGGTGTCGCGTTGCTATTCGCCACGGTGGTTATGTGCCTGTTACGGCGGAGAAAGGAGCGACGGTCGTCCTCACCACCGCAAGTACAACGACAACTATCCATTAACAGTGGAAAGTATTAATCAATTTTGATTTTTGTTCGTATTTTATTTTTACATTACAAAAATAAAAATTATAGTTTTTTAACTTTTCATGACTTTTTGGGACTGATTTAGTTAAGATTCATAACTGTCATTAGATCGTTAGTTTATTAAGTAATTAATTAGAACCGCTTTTTCTTAATTGTAACCAAAGTATTAATGGTTTCAGTTTGCTTGTCTATTTTAGAAAATCATGTGCGAATTAACTCTCGAAACCCCACGATTATTAGAATGCCATTGTCGTTAATTCAGTATTTTATACTCTATTAAATATCTATATTTTGTTATATGAGATTTTAAACAAGATGGTGATTCTTTTTATTCAAATAATTCTTTAGTCGAATTTTTATTCACTTGAGTGAGTTTAGGATTAATACCGTATTAGCTATCATGAAATTCCATCTTAAAATTAATTAGCAAAAAATAAAATAACTTATCAGCTTTTTATATTTGTAAAATGATAATATTCGAAAGAATAGTTAGTTTATGTAAATATATATAATTATGATTAATATACACAATTAGGAGCAGAAGCTGTAGATTCACTTGCGGTATTATACACAAAAGATTGAGTATTACATTTTAATATTTTCACAAAAGAAAACTTAGACGGTTCTCTAAAAAATATATTGAAAAAAATTATTCTTTGAGTTGAGACTACAAGAAATGTATAAACCAAAGCTTCTATAGATTCGATCGAGGTTTACGATTATAAGCTTCTAAGATTTATTCGGTAATACTTAAGTAAATAGTGAAAATAACATTTATTGAATTTTCGTATTTGTTTTTCGAGTGAGGCAAAATCGTCGAATCGGTTTTTCATAAAACCATGTTTGAAGAAGTGCACCCTCTAACGACTAACTAAAGGATAAGACACCAACGTTTATGATTTCAATAATGAATGAAGTTGAATTTGATTGAAAATGACCTGCTTGGATTTGAGAGCAATACACTTGTCGGTGGGGATTGGGGAAGAAGACGCGTTTTTTTTTTTTTACTCTAAAACGGTTCAACTATTACAATTTACAATAATGAAAACAATTTATGAGGTATTTACGGAGGAAATTTCAGTTTAATTTGTCTCAAAAGCCCATTAATCATGAAGTAATTATTCTCATAGTTTCTGTACTTCAAGATTATATATAAAAAAAAATTGCAATAAAAAGTACTAATTGATATCACCGTTTCGTTTTTCCTTTGAGTTTAATACAAGCTATTAAAATCAAAATCAACAAATCATGTATTTATATTGGTTCGAAATAGAATCTCCGTTTGATTTTTATTTTTATTTTTTATTTTTGAATTTTAAAAATAAATTTAAAATTATTTTTTTAGAAAATTTAAGTTGTGACATTAATTCTAATTTTTTTCTTCGAGAGAGTGGTTAGATTTAAATAGTGACCTGTACTTTTGCAAACTTTATGTGGAATAAAGCAAGCAAAAAATGGACCATATTTGTCACCCAAAAATAAATGAAATGAAACACATTTCTCAATCATTATTCATTCTTCCCATGTTTTCAAGTTACTCAGATCTTTCTTCTTTTGTGAAGAAACACTAAACAGACCTGACCTTCAAAATAAGCCTTCCCTGTTGCCATCAAATGTAAACATTAATTGCTATGCTCTATCAAAATGGACCACAAATATATTGGCATTATTTTTCTTGGGGAATAAAAATAATAATTCACATAGTATGTTTTTGTGAAGTATTACAGGGTTCATGAGGAGAGTAACTCGTGACCTTTTTAAACCGTGCTAAATTCCCGTGTCTTATTCACGTTGCACTTATCAATTTCCGTATACTTCTCCCTGCTACTTTATATTCGTAACTTAAAAACCAAAAAACCAGAAATTCCTTCTAATAAAGTTATTTCAAAGCAATCAAAGTTTGTTCCCTTGGGACTTCTTTATATGGATAGATCTGATATTTTAACATAATCATTATATATATATATATATATATATATATATATATATATATATATAATTTTACTCTAATCCGCAATCTAGTTAATAAACAGCTAATTAGCCATCTTCTGAACAAAAATCTACCGAGAAATCAATTTGTATGGAAATATATGCACTACGGAGGAGTTTGCTCAAACCGAAATAAATACAGAGAAAGATCGGTACCGTGTCATTCCGTACAATCGTTCCGATCGAGTTACAAGTCCTTATTAGAAAAAGAATGGGAGGAAATGTGCTTACTGCTCAAGAGGCATCCACTCGAGCTCGAGCACCATTTCTCCGGATTCGACGTTTTGAAGCTTGAGCAAAACTTCCTGTTTTACCCTTCCATCGACAATGTTGACTGTGCTGTCTTCTTTGAGGGCATTATCGTTAGACTTCAACCATTTCCCGATCTGCATGTTTCCAAACATACCCGCATCTCCGAACGCCATTGCAGATGTGATCAGCGGCTGAAGATCGATCTCTGCTTCACCCATTATGTCATCGGCCGAAAAGGTGTCGTGATCAAACACTCTCTGCAACAAGGCACGTTCATATATTTCATCAGATGTCATGTATTTTATGACAGTAATGTATCTGATATTATAAATATAACAATAGTACCGCATTGGCTTACCAACTTCAAGGCTCCGAATTGTTGCGGAACCGATAGCATGAGCTCTTCATTCCAAACCGGATTCAGGTTGCTCTTCATCACCGTTGTCTGAACAGTCTGTCATTTCCAGTGAATACAATCATTACAGATGTATATTATTATATCATATAATTATAAATTACCTAGAGACTATTTGTTTAATGAAAACCCTCGTAAACTTAAACATATTAGAAGAAGACTGATTTTTTCATTCGCTCTTATTCCTTTCATTCAATCGAAATATAACGGAAACTAATAATTCCATTGTCTCGTTTTCTGCTTCCAAAAACTTAAAAGTCAAAAAACCCGAATCCAATTCTCATTCCTTGCCTAAATAGATATATTAAAGTTAGCATGAATACTACCAAAGAACCTGCAAATAAATATACTTGAAGAATTGGATTATACGATTACTTCAAATATGAAAAGTCAAAGGATGAAGATAAGGGAATAAACACCAAACCTGTGGCCCGAGAGTCAAAATAACGTAAGGATCGCTCGACAGCATATCTCTGACAGCTAAGTTTGTTCCCTTTACCACTTTTACCTTTAGCAATCCGATGAATTCTACCATGCCTTCCTGTAAAAATTTCAGAAAAGGATCAGCTGGGTGAAAGTTATTACTCAGAAATCTCATCGCCTAGGCAAAAAAGAAAATTACAATATTTATCATATTCCAAATTTATGTTTGGCTACTCCTAGAGTCGAATGAACACGGCATGCTATGATTTTCAAAAATGTATACAAGTTTAACTTACTATCTATAAATTATAATGAAAAAGTTTTATAACATTTGGTTAACCAAGTCATCCATTGCATAAGCTTTGAAAAGTAAAGCATTCAGATAGATATGGAACACCAAAAAATTCATATTCCAATAAGAAGTATCGACTCTTTTATCAACAATTACGCTATAATTGGAAGATAATAATATCATGAGCAGTATATTCACCGATGACTGTGAAATCGAACTCCGAAAACTACTCATAATCTTGTTAGATAAGCTTGGTTGGAGAGAGCTCTTTGTAGAGGGAACTAATGATGAGATTCTCAAGCTAGGCTTCAAAAACGCTTGAAGCTCATACTTAGACCTGTGAAGATGTCATTATTTTGTTACTAAACTGAAATAAATCTTATTTGACTATATTTTAGGGTAGTATTCTTGATTGAGTTGTTTCTGACCTAATAAATTTAGAACGTTCTTCGTGACTAGCATCTGGTCCAGGCTTTCTCATATCTTCGGGAATGAAAGCCTCGTAAATTGAGTTAGCTGAAACATTTCCTCCAACTTCAATCATCGAATCAACTTCGTCGTCAGACCAATCATCCAATGTCACAGACAGAACCTAGATAATAATTCAAATCAATCTGTGTTGAGAGAATATCCAAACCCCGTATTTTAATCAGACCCGTTAATCCAGCACACGCGTGATTACCTTTGAAATATGTGTCCCAAGACTTCTGTGTACGCCGCAACATTTTAGACATAGAAAAACTCCTATATTAGCTGACCTGTAAATACACTCGCGCTTCTTAATTCCTTTCCAAGCAAGGTAATGAAATCAATAAATAGTTAGTCAAGCTTTATATCATGTTCAACGGAATTCTATGGACATACATCTCTATAAAACTTATGAGATCTCCCAGCAGGAAACATAAACATTTATACAACGTTTACACATATACTTACGCCCATTTAGGATCCGGTGCATCGCAGTCAGCACAAAGGTGATTGTCCTTTTGAAGCAACAAATCCTTCAATATTCTTTTACCTGAGAAACAAAATTCTAATAAGCTCTCCAATGAATATGTCCCCTGATACTCAATCCACCTATTTAGCGGTTGCGCAAAAACGGATAGGCAAAAGGGTATACGAAATAAACAGAATATGGCCATAATCTCAAATTTTCAGGACCCGAAGAAACACGAATTAACAACGCTAACTCCTCGAAACTGTTTGACTCGATTTTTGATAAATCTGTATTGAAACTACACAGATACCTGAAGCGTGGCTACTCATTGCTCTGCTCTAATGGTATCCTATTCCGCTATCATCCAATCCAAAAACTGATATCGTATGGCCTGGACCAAACAATGGCGATTTACAGAAAGTTAGGAACATGAAAAAGAGACCAAAAAAGTTCCAAGTTAGGGGTATGAAGCAAATTCCACAGAGCTTATGGATTAATCAAAAATCAATGGTCAAACTGCCCAAAATCAAAATGCTCGATCGAAAACATGCACTATGAATGAACCTTTCTGAATAACCAGAGAGAAATTATGAAGATTAACAGGTTCGTATTCCTTTTCAGATCATCTTTCTTCAACGCATCTACAAAACAATCTAAAACCGGGAGAAAAATGAAGAGGAACAACGCATTCGCCATTGAAGCACTGGTCGAGAAAAAGCTTAAACGGCAATTTCAGCTTCATTCAACGAGATACGCATCACCGAGAGAGAAACCAATCGAAAGAAAGAGATTGGAGATCAGATGGAGATTGAAGAGGAAGATGGGAGGAGAATCGAAGGATAGGAATTACCAGGTGAGAATCTGAGGCAACGAGAAATGGAAGAGACGTGATAAGAACTGTATTTATAGTTCTTTACATTTTTATTGTTAACTATATTATATATATACTAGTATTTAATCATTGTTTTTATTACATATTAATAACATAAATGTATTTCAATATATATAAGATAATTATAGTTTTTTTTAATTTAAATAAAAATTTGGTATTGTAAGATTAGTTGGAACTTGGACTTGTCTACTCCGTGGAATGATATACAAAATAAAGGATCATGGTGATGGTGAGTTGTTATAAATTATAATTATAAATAATTGAATATTGATAAATGGAATTTAGCACCATGCTTCATGGCCCACATGAATTACAAGATGGAAGATGTAAGCATGGCCAACCCTATCAATTTTAATATAATTCACTACTTAATATTGTTTAAGCGGCGGAAATACCCGATTAATAATGTACGAGGCAGTTGGATACTTAAATTTATAAAAAGAAAGTATAAATTCTCCTTCAATATTTGAATAATTTTATAGTTAATATGAAAAAATTAAAATGGCTATGAAAAAATGAAAAAAAAAAAATAGTATAGATCCTATGAATAATTTTCTACGTATTTTTTTTTTAACAAATACTAGACATATATCCCTAAACTTAAACAATCATTTTTAAAAGTATAGCCTAGAAATAGTTCTCAATATATTGAAAATTGTAAGGATTATATAAATGTATAATCGATTTTTTAGATTTGTATTTATTTTTTATGCATATTAGATCTACTATATTTAAATGTTTTCTTCTATATACGCGCTTCTAACATGTAGTTGACTATCATGACCTCCAACTTTCAAGGGCGTGAAAACAAAACCTTCTTATGAACTTCTTACATACAAAAAAAAAAAACATTTGTAAATGTCAACGCATATAGAATTTATTACATTCTCTTGTTGAAGTAATTGCCAACAACATTTGTCAAATCTGAGTATCTGAATATAAATCAAACTACCCAGCTTAACTTCGGTTGAATAAAACTAAATAAAGCAAAGAAAACTCACCATTAATATAAATGTCTCAACTATATATACAATACAAACTCTCTTCTTCTAGAGAACACTTTTCTTGTATTTGTTACTTGTTAGGCATTTATTGCATATGAAATGGTTGCATTGCAATATGTCCATGTTTTCAACTACGTAAAGACCATATCCACCGAGTTAACAATTAATTTATGAAGACCATATCAAGAAAATAATAATAAAGTAACGCAGTCAAATATATAATAAAAGATGGTTCAGAAACTAGGAAACAAGGGTAAAAATGTATTATTATTTTTTAAAGGGAAATAAACGATAAACTGTAAACGACAGGATACCTGCTTAGAAAACGACAGAAAATAACCGATATCTTCGTTGAAGCAACAAACTACGAAAGACAAGAATAAAGAAAATGGATTAAGTTTCACATTAACGACAGTTATAATGAACATAAGAGAATGGCGATGACGAGAATGTAAAACGACAACCAGTTTGATTCCATTTCCAGGATACGACAACGATAAAGAAAACAGAAAAACGACTATATAAAGAAGAGAAACGACAACCAGTTGAAATTACCTTCGACAATAAAGAAGTGAACATATTATAAAACGACAGTAAAGAAAACAAAGAGGTCCTTTATAGTTTTTTTGTTTCATCCCCAAGAAATCGCTACTCAATCTCCTCCTAATATTTCTAATCCAAATCCAAAGGGGATGAGAAACAAGTGAACCAGGCTTATATAGCAAACAAGCATTGATCAATAGACTTCGACGTGCCACTGCTTGTTCTTCTTCAGCTGCGACAGCTTCGCCTCCCAGCTCTCGCCTCTCGCCTCGGCCACGCGCTTCAGCGTGTCTTGGATTCCGGGCATCATCCCCTTCAGCCCGCAGAAGTAGATGTGGGCCCCGCCGTCCAGGAGCTTGAAGACCTCGTCGCTGTACTCCTCGATCTTGTCCTGCACGTACATCTTACCGCCGTTCCTGTTCTTCTCCTCTCGGCTGAGCGCCTTGTCATACCGAAAGTTATCGGGATACTCCTTGAGGTACTTGGAGAACTCTTCATCGTAGAGGAGGCTGTCGGTGTTGGCCACTCCGAGGAACAACCAGGCCAGGCCGCCGAACTTGAAGGTCGGAACGGACTCCATGAACATTCGCCGAAGGTAGCCTCGGTACGGGGCAACCCCTGTGCCGGTGGCGATCATAATGTGGGTCGCGTTCGGGTCGGTTTCCGGCAGAAGCATTATCTTTCCGGAGGGGCCTGCAAGATATATTATGTGCTTAAATTACTGCTGTAACTGTTAGCTCAGAGATTGCTAAGGTAATTATTTAGCCATGTTCGTATCATAAATCGGAGTGTATAGGCCGATATATAAGATGAACTCAAAATATGTAAGACAAAACACGAATCAACATAAGCAATTTCCCAACATTCTACTTAATGAGCGAAATACAGGCTATTATCATATATTTTGGCAGTCGAAAACAAAGCCGAATAAAATGGTTCATGTTCGACTACTTTCACAAAGTAAGGACGGCCACCTGTAATTTTGACTTTGTCTCCAGGCTTGGAGTCGCACAAGAAGTTGCTGCATACACCGGCCTTGGACGGATCCTCTTTTCCTGTCTCGGGGTCGTAGTAGACAGCACGACGCACGCACAAACTGCCTGTCTTGCCATCAAAGGAGTCTCCGTACCTGGTGGAAGCAATCGAATAGAGGCGCACGTTGTGTGGATTTCCAGGTTTCTTCGGGTTTTCGCCCTGCAATGAATATAAATCGTAGAGCAAAGCCTCAGAATAATACACTAGCACTATAGGCACAACAAAACACAGTAATACAAACACTACAAATAATGAGGCAATGGGTCCTTATCATAATTAGTTCTGTAACTTAGTTGTGAACCCGGTGTTCCAGTTCCGATTTTTGGACATTTCAGGAAACACAACATATTTTTAGAAGTAATGAAACCGGTAACCGGTTTCCTGTTTCCAGTATCCAATGTAAACTTTTTCCGCCCCTGTAAACAGTAGACACAAACCCAAGATCACGCCGACCGACAATGTCTTCAACAAATATAACTTACAGGCGGAATGATACCATAGCTCTGTCCTTCCCAGTACGGAAGATTGCCGCCGTGATCGATCACAATGTGGCACGTCTCTCCCGGAGCTTTCGGGCCAACAAGCCTCTCCACAGAAACAATGGTCGCCGTGTAAGGCTCCTTAGGCTTGAACAGATTCAATGGCGGCTCCTTGGCATCTTCGAGCTCCAAGGGAGCGACAGCGACCTTAGGAGTGGAAGCCTGCTGCACCGACATGCACAGCACTTGACGGTCCCTTTGCCTCCCATTCTTCGCCTTGAAGCTCAAAGCTAGCGTCGGTGCCCGTGATTGCTCCGCGAAGTTTACGCTATTTGTCTGCAAAAGAAGATCCAAATGAGCTCCTACTAATAGCTCAATTCACATTTTCTTGCAATGAATTTAGCCTAAAGCCTCCTGAAAATACCATTAACAGCAAGATTTCTCTCTTTGGACTAAATTGAACGAAATTCATGAAATAAAATTCAAAGAAAACGAAATCTATGAAGGAGAAACATGCATTTCGAGATTTTTCGACATCGATAGCTTGTTCCTATACGAAATTCCAAACAGAATCAATCATACGGACCTTGAAAACGGATCGTCTGAGCGAGCAATCGTTCCCGACTGGAACAGTCACCGCAATCTGCAATACGCAATCAGAGAGAGGGAAAACAAGATCAAACTTTCTCGGACGTCGATATTCTCGAGAAACAAACAGAAAGATGAGAGCTAAGGAAACCTGGGAAAGAGCGGAGTGAGCCATGGCTGTGAGCAGCGAGGGAGAGATCGCGAGAAGTGAAGGCGATAATGGAGATAGAGGGAGTATATATATGTATATGTATATGTATAGGTATATTATAGAGGGCACGAAGATCGAAGAAGAAGAAGAAGAAGAAGAAGAAGAAGAAGAAGAAGAGTGGCTCTTTTGGATAGTTGGAAGGGACGGTTTTGCGTTTCCTTTTGGCTGCTCGGACGGACTGTCACTGCGCTTCTTCTACCCTTGACTTTTTTTATATTATTATAAAAAAAATTATTACGAATTAGACTATTATTATTAATGTTGTAAATTATGTGTTAATTATTAAAAATTGTACTATTATTTTTAATGTTGTAAACACAACACTTCAAAAGTTCGGTGAATCCGAGAAAAATCGAATTCAAAACGTTCGGAATTCGGATTTTTCCAGATTACATGGTAAATCCAGAATCTGAATTTCTAGCTCTAAATTATTCTCTGCTTCGGATTTTCATGACACGAGATCCAAAAAAATTACTGTTGCAAATTAAAAATAAACAAAAACAAACGTTAAAATAACAAAATGTATCGAAACCTAAACTAGAAGTTCTTATTCTGGGTTCGACTTCACAAAACCAACAATTATGAGTTCGTACTAAAAAAATATGTTTTTTTTTTTCTTTTTTTAGGAAAATGCAAATGCAGAAGCATATTTTAGATTTCTTGTCAATTTTTATTTTACTATGTTCAGCTTTATTTATTCTTTTATCCGTAGAGTACATTGAATGTACATAAATGACTATAACGGAGTTTCTGTTATTCGTATTAACAAATACTCTAGGAGGAATGTTTTTATGCGGTGCTAACGATTTAATAACTATCTTTGTAGCTACATAATGTTTCAGTTTATGCTCCTACTTATTATCTGGATATACCAAGGAAAATGTACGGTCTAATGAGGCTACTACGAAATATTTACTCATGGGTGAGGAGTGGGGACATCTATTATCTCGTATTCAAAACAAACTGTTCTTTAATTCTCAGCTATTTATTTTCTAGGTTGATTGTACTCCCTTCAAAAAAAATATAAGAAAATAAAATTGCGGTTTAATTATAATTGCATTTTCTTTCGAGGGCAGGGAAGTATTATTATTGTTTTGTTATTTTTTGCTTTTTTATGAATTATACGGGTCCTTATTGTGTATCTATATCTTTATCTTATGAAGTACATAATTTTTACGCCTTTTGTTGATATATAATCAGATAAAAAAAATACAAATAAAAAATTAGTTATGGTAACGGATCCACATAAAAGAACAATTGTTGAATAAAACATATATTAAAATATTAATATTGTATTTTTTTTTTCTTCAAATGTTATCGAGATTCAAGTCAAACAGTTTCATTTTGATCACAAATTTGAGGAAATAATATAAGGATCAAAATACATAACCGCAAAGCGAGCGGACATCAGGATAAAAATATGAATCGAATGGTAATATTTGTAATTTATTTATGTTCCTAATGAGCAAGAGCAACGTGATAACCTTTCTATCTTTAGATTCTCCAATAAACTTAAGGCTCAAGCAAAAAAAAAAAAAACCTAACAAATTAAAAACTAATAACTAATATGATTAAATATATTTAGCACAAGTTGATCATATTTTTTTATGTTTTGAAATCGTAATATAATAGGTGGCTTGTCGCCGCGTAAATTTATAATATAAATATAGTTGTCCACTTGATACATTCATTGAATCGGGTCCTTTATGTACTGCTCTCTCCCTAAAAAAAATTAATGGTTTTTATTCGTTATCTCTAAGTCTTTTGAGAATTAGAGTCGTGTTTGATTTGTTTTTTATTTATACGATTAAAAAATATATATTTGTTTTGGTAAAAGAAAATTGATTTACTTATCAAAATCAAGGGTTATAGTGTAAACACGTATTTACTAATTTATAGAAGGGAGCTTACGATAAATAACTAATTTGATAGTTTAAAATTAGCAAAATATTTAATGCTTCGTTAATATTTATAAAATAATCAACTAATCATATTAACTATTATAAAAATAGTCGCATTAACCATTATAACCATTGATAAAATAATCAATGTTTGATTATTTTATCAATAAAAGCTTTAAACTAAAATGCAGAGTAAACATATGAATGTAGGTAGGTATGCATTATGATTTCTCTTTTATGTGTTGCTGTATACAGGAAGTCATGATTCTGTTATATAGTTGCAACATATTCAAAGCGATTAGTCATATTTTCATTAATCGAAATCGTTATTTCCGGTCCAATTTTTTATTTACTTTGATGCATATATGTGTACTACTATAAATATGGATAACGAGGCTGTCCATAACATTTCCTCAAAAGCGTCACGAGCAATATCTTTCGTTTCTATAAGGTTTGTATTTTTAGCGGACTTATGAGGTCTACGCCCACTAAACATGAGTTTTCAGTTTGAGTTTTAATTTTCAACAAGTAACCTTTTTCTTAATGCATTTGATATTATATTTGTATTTATGCCTCCAATTTGTAATTGTTTTATTTTCATATATGTATGTGTGTGTGTGTATATATTCATATGTTTTGATATTAATACAAAAATAATTATGTTATTTGAGTTTATTTGATCTTCATTTATGTTTTAGGTCTTTTAGACATGTGTGTTGGGTGTAATATATTTGAAAATTTTAAATTGATAAGTTTTTTTTAAAAAAAAAATCAAAATAAAACAACCATGCAAATTTTGTAACTCTCTGTTGAATTTTGAATTTTTGCATGGCTGTTTTCTCCGTCGACCAGCCATGCAAATTCAAAATAAAACAGACATGCAAATTCGACAGACGGTTTTATTAATAGACTAGCTTGCGTTTTTCGATAATTTTACTAGGGAGAAGTTTGATCGACGGAGAAAACAACCATGCATATTTTGCTTTAATAATAATGCAATTCCAATTTTTATATTTAGCGAATAGCGTATATATAATCCGTACGACTCTCAGTGCCGGCCCTTGGGGTAGGCGGACGAGGCACCGGCCTAGGGCCCCCGGCTTAAAGGGGCCCCGTCGCCGACCGCCGAAATTCTCTGTGAAATGACGTTATCGCCATGGCTGAAGAGCTTCGTTATTTTTCTATGTTCTGCAACTCTCCTTTCTCAATGAAAGAGAGAGAAAGGTGTGCTTTTTATTTTTCTATGTTCTGCAACTCTTCGTTATTTGGTGACTCACTTCTTTGTTTTATTTTTTACTGATTTTATCTTTATATTATCAAAATGATATTAAATTGTTTGGGATTTACGTGAAGTAAATCGAACTTATACTTATTTATTTCTTTAATTACTTTGTTACAAATTTAGGGATATTTAAAATCACATTTCAGTGATGACATAATATGACCACTGCTTAAGCATTTTGAGGTCTTCGTTCTTCTGTTGTTTAATGTAAAATGAAGGTATAATTAACACTGTTTTTTGTTTTGTTATTTATTTTATCATTTTTACTATATATTTACTATTCTTAATATATAAATTTTCACTATAATTTTTTTATATACGCTTGTCATACCACAAGGATAATATTAAAATGTTACTATTACTATTTATATAAAATAAAAAAATATTTTTGTAGTACTTAATTATTTCATCAGGGGCTCCAAATTTCTTCCCGTCTAGGGCCTCCATCGAGTCAGGGCCGGCCCTGATAACTCATTTACATTTTTTTTTACAGAACATTTACACTTGACTAGATACAAATTTGCAAGTTTACAACAATAGATGGGCTTGGTCAAATGACTTCCTTGCATTTAATTGTTTTAATAAGGCTTCACGCATTCATATGGGCCACGTAAAGCCGATGTCCATTTCATATAGTGCATGACTCATGTGTTTTCACATTATATATTATATTATATATATTATATCTTGTTTTAAAGTCGGTATTTGGGATCTCAATTTTTATATGTAATTCTATTATTAATTATTTATATTTAAATGTTTTCTAAATACTCTAAAAGTCTAAAAAAATAAAATAACTTAAAGTCCTACGAAACAGGATAAACTACACCTATCCTGAGCAAGGTCGGCCCTGAATTTGTCGAGACCCTAGGCGAAGATTGATTTTGGAGCCTCTAATTTTTAAAAGGTGAACACAATACAATTTTTCTCTTCCACGTGGGCCCCCAATTTACTAATCTATTGTATACGGGGCCTACGATGTATATCTTCAGAGCCGGCTCTGATCCTGAGGAACATTTAAAATAACTATTAAACGAAATAAACTAAATTTTTAGTGATGCATATAAATATATATTATATAATATATAATAATATTATTGAAATAATAGTTGCTGAGGAGTGAAGATAGTTTTGTCGCTTCAAAATGACATCAGAATGAACAAATTTAATACTGGAAATATGACGTCATAGTCTCAGCAAGAAGCCTCCGACCAAAACTAAGTTCCAAGCAGCGGAGCCCACCGGCCAGTGACCGGTCACCGGTTAGATCCGAAGCTCTCAGCCGGTCACGTGTCGCCTTCGCCAATCTCATCCAATCACCCGAACCCTGACTGTGGGCCCTACTCCTTTCTCGTGGACGAGATTAACCCCAATCAACGGCCCAGATCTCCTCCTCTCTGCCCCGAACATCTGATCCACAAGAACCAAATAATAATAAAAGCATATTTAAATAATTAAATAAAATAAAAAATAATAAAAGTTTGTGGATTGGGATTTATGGGTGGACAGTGAAAGTATCAAGTACGGTGGTGAAAAAGAGGAAAATTCCAAATTCCGTCGACGCTTTTTTAATTTTGTAATTTAATTTAGGGTAAATTGCGGCTAATGTACCCAATGTTTGATTTTCTGCGGATTATATACCCAATGTTTATTTTTGGCGGCTAATGTACCCAATGTTTGATCCGTTAGATATTTTTGGGTTTTCCGTCAGTTGACCGTTAGAGAGTTATATGTACACTTTTCGTATTTTTGACATAACTCACTCATTTTTTGTCCAAATTTTATGCACGACCTATGGTTGGAAAGATAAGAGATAGATCTACAGCTTTAATATTTTAAGTTTTGTAAAATCAGTTTAAAAAAAATACGAAATTCCAAGTACAACGTAAAACTGGACATTAGTTTAATGCAAAATATTTGTTTCGAGCAAATTTTAATATACTTAATGACTTTTTATGATGAAACGTAAAACTAAAAAGTTGTAGATAAACTTTTTATCTTTCCAACGGTTGTTTATTTATAAATTTTGGACAAAAAATGAGTGAGTTATGCCAAAAATATAAAAGATGTGATGTGAAATAATATTTCATATTTTTGGCATAACTCACTCGTTTTTTATCCAAAATTTATAAATAAACATCCGTTGGAAAGATAAAACATTTATCTACAACTTTTTAATTTTACGTTTCATCATAAAAAGTCATTAAGTATATTAAAATTTGCTCGAAACAAATATTTTGCATTAAACTAATGTCCAGTTTTACGTTGTACTTGAAATTTCGTATTTTTTTTAAACTGATTTTACAAAACTTAAAACATTAAAGCTGTAGATCTATCTCTTATCTTTCCAACCATAGGTCGTGCATAAAATTTGGACAAAAAATGAGTGAGTTATGTCAAAAATACGAAAAGTGTACATATAACTCTCTAACGGTCAACTGACGGAAAACCCAAAAATATCTAACGGATCAAACATTGAGTACATTAGCCGCCAAAAATAAACATTGGGTACATAATCCGCAGAAAATCAAACATTGGGTACATTAGCCGCAGTTTACCCTTTAATTTAATATATTTTTTTTCTTGCTATATCTTCTTCTGTTTCATTTCGTCTGGAGTGGGAAAATGAAATTGTGCCCAAATTGTTTATTCGTTTGAATTATCGCTCGTGAATTCCTCCACAGAAGCGAGGGAAAACGAAGAAATTTGAGGTAAATCTTCGAGCTCGAAACCCTAGCTTGCTTGGTGGCAATGCGGAACTGGTTTTGATCTTCTTCTTCATCTTCTTTCTGTGTGATTTGTTGAGAGTGTTTCGAGGGAAGAGTGGAATTTGGAGTTCCGTGTCGGTTATGGGGGAGCTGCTTGGTCATTGGTTTGAATTGTGGCTTTCGAGTCAATCGAACTGATTTTGGGGTTTGATTGAGTATTCATTAGCCTTTTAGGTTTGGTTTCTGGGTTCGTTTGATTTAGGTGTTTTTTTAATTATTATTAGCTTGCGGAGCTTGACGCTTGAAGTTTTGGACATGGTTAAGGATTGAATTCGAGGCTTTTCATTATAGATACTGTTGATAATGTTTTTCCTGGATTCTGGAAAGAAAAAAAACTCTGTCGAAGAGACGACGAACTATGGGTTAAGAAGGTGGTAGCTGAGCTGTTGTTAGGGTTTTAAGTTTAAAAGGTTCTTGGTTTTTCAAAGCTCATTGGAAAATATGTTAGCTCTCATGGAGATTTGCTATTAGCAATATGTATGTGTGTGTGTGTGTATATATATATATGTAAGGATGTGAACCCCGAGGGGTTGGTCCGGTGGTAAGGGCGATACTTTGATCTTGCACATCCCACGTTCAATTTCCCCTGGACCCAACAATTGGGCCACGGGGGTAGTCTCCCGGTCGATAATGTCAGGGCCTCGTGGTTACTAGTTGAGTGTACCCAGATATTACGGTTATAATATATATTTATATATATACATATGTAAGGATGCGTACTCTAGCGATATTGCCGTGCTTTATTAGCGATGTTATCTCTTGGCTATGCTACATTTTCAAGTTGTTACTTGAATACTGATTTTCTGCTGTTTTTGTCAGATTAGGTCGAGGGTGCTGTGAACGCGCTGGCCTCATGACTTCCTCCGTGCATGATCTTTCTGGTAATCTTTTTCTTTTCTTAAACTTTCATTGTAGAAATTGGACTTTTGGTTTATTAGTTAAGTGAGTATCAATGATTAAGATTGTATTCTGTGTGATGTGTCTGTGGAAAATAGTTGAACTATCTATATTACCTGCATATATGTGAATTGTTTAACGAATTTTAATTGGTTTCACTCTGTTCTGGACGAACAACTTCGTTTTACACCTGAATATTAAAAGAGGATAGAATAGACATATTTGTGATACGGACCAAGATTGATGAATCTCGGAATTACGAACACACGAACACTCAAGAACACAATGAACACGATTGCCAACCTTCACAATACCTAATCTCTCCTCTTGAGAGACTAAGTTTTGTGACTGGTTCTTGGGTGCCTTTCTCATTGACTTAAACTCTGTTACATAGAGCCGGTAATTACAACCTAATGGACTCGACTAACCCTCTAAACGACACTTACAACATTGACTAGATTGACCCTTTAAACGCTTGCTTTAGCGACAACAATTAAGCAAGTAACTATCCTAATATGCACGGAAGCTCGGGATGTATCAATCTAGCCCTAGTAGGTTTAATGTATAAACAAGGCTAATGGTCTCTGGTGTGGTATGTCATGGCTCTTTAATGTATAAAGTATAAACAAGGCTAATGTCTTAAGATCATCAGAAACTTAGCAAGGATTTTCACTGAGAAAAAGATCATGATTCTTCGAAGATGGCTAAACAATCAATTTTTCTATCTTATGGTGTTTTGTAGTCCTACTATGTTTTCTTCTATGATGGAGTAATGATCTGTAAATAATACAGAATATATTTAGGCAACATATACTTACATATAACTCTATGGCTCGAATTTAGTAGATGCTATTGTACTACAGTCTGTTGCTCTCTAGCTGTTAATCACCGATCTTTCTAATCATGGACTGAATCTCTATTTCACACCCCCTTTTTTCGACTATGTCGTGCATTTCTTCATTTTTCTCACTTGTGATTGAACAGACAACCACGAAAGTGATGAGCATGAAAAACACTCAGATTCTCAGGCCCAGTCTTCTTCTGCAACGGGAATGTCACTTTCTGGAATGACGCCTTCAAATGTTCAATATGCTACTCCTCCGCAATTCGGAGCAGTGGTACTGTCTGAATCTATACGTCTGCCTTGCAGTCTTTTGCTGAATATATTAGTCTCTTGTATTGTTAAATCATATTACTGTCGAACTGTCCTTAATGAATCACTGTCTCACATAGTATGTAGGTGTTCCTGCAGTCTTAGTGAATCAGTAATTTGTTCATATTATCTTTACTTGTTTAGGTTAACGTTGTATGATGGATTAGATTGCGTTTGCCTGATAAAATTTAGTAAAAATCTCACTGTCTTTAAGATTAAGGTATTCTGTATTTAGTATAACATCGACAGCCTTATAACTCGCCATGCAACAGAGTTGGATTTAGATTAACTTTTTACATTGTAAGAAATTGCATTAGGGAACAGCTTTAGAACTTAAATCCCTGTCCGAAATAGAATTAGATTAGAACTTAAATCCCTTCCCAAAGTACAATTTAAATGATAAAGTGGAATATAAGATTTATAATTATTCTTTTAACTCAAAATTTAATAGAGTTCTTATTAATTATGATCCTTTTTTTTTTCTTTGAAGGCCCCAGGAACATATCCGTACCCAGATCCGTACTACAGAAGCATCTTCGCTCCCTATGATGCCCAACCGTATCCGCCCCAGACTTATGGCGGGCAACCAATGGTATGCTTTCTTTTGCGTTTCCTATGCAAAATTCAAATTCCCATTTTATAAAAATGCTTCTTTGATTGCAAATCGAAATCATAATGTAACTAGTAAAAGTAAAACTAACCATATTGTTGGTATTACTGCAGGTGCATCTTCAGTTAATGGGAATACAGCAAGCCGGAGTGCCCTTACCATCAGATGCAGTTGAAGAACCTGTCTTTGTGAACGCAAAACAATATCACGGAATCTTGCGGCGTCGGCAATCTCGTGCCAAAGCAGAGTCGGAAAACAAGGCTCTCAAGTCTCGAAAGGTATTGCTCAAATTCTGAATATTGGGTTTCGGTGACTCTTGCACTTTTATAAATCTTTGTAATTTGCAGCAACACCCCCCAAACTTGTCGTTTTTCAGTTTCCTTACGTGGCTTAAAATTTGACAGAAACCGTCGATTTTTTAACAATAGGATTGAATGTTTGATATAATTTTCTGAAACATTGCATTCCATCCGATTTTTTCTCACTTTGAAAGACTTTGACTCTGTTCCATTTTTCCCTTGCAGCCCTATATGCACGAATCTCGACATTTGCACGCTCTAAGGAGAGCTAGAGGATGTGGGGGCAGGTTTCTCAACTCAAAGAAAAACGAAAAGCGTCATGCTGAGGTGGCATCGGGTGCCAATTCACAGGGGAATATCAATTTGAACTCTGATAAAGACGAGCGAGCCCCTGGAGAAGAGACATCCTAAATGTTGGGTGAAGCTTGAAGAATCCTCCAGAAGTTCGTAGAAAGGTTGGTTATCGAGGCTCAGTACAATATGTTCATCGGGGCTGTATACCCGATCCAGTAGTGTGTATAGGTTTAGGTTGCAGAGGTCAAAGCCGTTCAAATCGGATCCATGTCAGACTTCATCTCGACCGTCGATCCTATTTTCCGGGAAAAATGGCCCGGTAGGTCTGTTATTAACAGAAGTGAGAGAATGATAGAAATTGGGTTGGTTTGTTTACGCGTGATTAGCTTAGAAATATCAGATTTAGGAGTTGTGATGTGGTATTAGTTTCATTAACATTATTGTCGACTCAGCAAATAAGTTTAATGGTTTAAGTGAAGTCGGTGTTTACTTGAGAAGAATTGGTTTGTTTTAAGTGCCATGTTATGATATATACATATAATATATATATAGAGAGAGAGAGTCATAATATATGTATATGTATGAAAATGGATCACTAACAAACATAGTTTTGGGTTGTTATTTTAACCGAGTTATTAGTCATAAAAGTCCATCTAACAGGGGCCATCAACGGAACGGTTTATTTCAAGAAAAAATATCTGCAAATACGCTTTATCCGCGGTTTTAGTGCGGAAATGGTCTCACTTGGTCTCGGTTACGAGGATATATGTGAGATAATAGTGCCCATTTAGAAGTAAACATTGGGTCGAATCCTTCTTTGCGTTAATGTAAAAGCTATGAATAGTCATATGTTCGTGGGTAAGGATAGAAAAATAGCACGGATGATGATGGGATTACAGACTTATGATCATTACGCTAATCGTTACGAGGAAGGGTTGATAATTAGCTAGAACAACAGGTGTTGTGGCGAAACTGATTGTAGAAGACCGCATCAAAATTACTTTCTTAAAAGTTTTTGTAATTACGACTGAAATCACAATCGATTTCGCGGTTTATCAATGGCCTCAGTTTTCTTGATAAATTATTTATGTTATTATTACTACATATAATCTTTTAAGGGTGTGACACCTTACTAAAAGATAAAAATACTATTTATTTTCCTAAGTATTTATTAATCCAATCACATGAAAAGTACTTGACATTCAATCTCATTCTGGCGAGGACATTATAATAATACTCCAATATAATTAACCTTTTTTTAGTGCAAATGCTTTAGTTGAATATATTATAGTGGAAGCTATTTGACCTAGTTTGAAAGATAATCAAAATCACATTGTGTTTAGCCCACTAAACAAGGCTAATCTGTGGAAAATCTACTATCTTATATAAAAGCTTTTTTCTTCTATAATGGGTCTTTTTAATATATTAAAATTATTTATAGGTCTTATAAAGTTACTATAGTCCGAATCAGAGATTCTATTGCATTTTATTGACAAAAAAAGGGAGGAAATATGAGGTGTACATTATGTAAGATTGATCATGTCTTAAAAGATGATGATACAATATTTTTAACAAAAGATTCAACTAATTCTAGTTTATATTTGAAATAATCTTATTATAAATAATAATAAAAAAAAACTAGCTTGTTATGTCTAAAAATCAATAAATTCTTACTTCAATTTTTTTGTTTTATAAAAAAACTGTCAAGAATTGACTTTGTATTTATACTTGTACTTTTACCTTTTATGTTCCTCGCGATTTTATACACTTGTCTTTTCATAATCTGGCCCGTCAAAATATCATTCCACGGATGCAATTGCCGCTAAAATATGTCCCGGGGGAAGGGCGATATTTAAACTAAAATACTACATATATATATATATATTGTTAGTGGGGTTTCAACCCCTCCAAAACATTATTTGATCACTTTTAGTACTAATTCTTTTAAAAATTACAAATAAATACCTTATTTTTATACTAAATATTTAAACCAGCCCCCAAAATTTAAATCATAGTTCCTCCTATATATATATATAAATGTAAGGACACAAATACAAAGTATGTAGTAGTACTATGTAGATAGTGTGATATAGTCATTATAGTCATAAATATATAAGGACACAAATACAAAGTATGTATGTACTATGTAGATAGTGTGATATGGTCATTATAGTGCTAAGTCACTCTTTGTGACAGAAATGCAAAATCTCGTGAAGCTGAAAGATATGATGCAAAGGTCAAAAACCAGCGTCTGCTAGATAATCAATTGGCTATTTTAGTCAACGATTTGGCAACTGGTCAATTCAACCAAATACATGATTAATTCCTCTGAATATCTCTTCATCAAATAGATGTTTGGGTTCTCTATTTATATTCAACACATCACAATTCCAATGTTTTTTTATTATTATTAATTTTATTTATCTTATTTACATCTTATTTTCCACTATGAAATCATGTCATATTTTTGCCCTAAACTCATCAACGTTGTTTGGTTTTGTCTTTTTTAGGACTTGCATGATATATATATATATATATATATATATATGTGTGTGTGTGTGTGTGTGTAACTGTGTATATCCTCATGTGATGAATTGGGTTGTTAGCTTGAGAGCAAGTGACAATAGGATAGGACATATATATATGGACTGGCTTTTGTTTATATGTTCTTATTTCTTGCCAAATAATCATTCCCATTTGAAACTCACATGCAATTTGTCGTAACTTTTTTTTTTTTTGCTTAACAATTTGCAAACACCACAAGGGTCCCACCGAGGAGTGGGGGAAATGTCCTCCATCAAAGGACCTTGAGGTTCAAACTTCAAACTAACAATATATAGAAATCATATTCATCCATATATATAATAAATTATTAAAGAAGCGAAGATGTTTAGTAAACTATTGAAGAAAATATAGATGTTTAATGGGGTTATGAATGATCAATAGTTATCAATTATTCAACCTTTGTTTATGAAGCTTTATCCCATTGATTATGAGGGCAAAATGATAATTATTATATAATTTTATCATATGTATATACATTGTCAATCATTGCATCTTCAGTTCTTCATAAACAACTGGGCAATATGTTATATTTATATATATGCATGGATCATATATATATTTATTGGAAAGTTCATATTTATTATAGTTCATGATCATGTAGGTAAAGATAAGATGAATCCAGTGCATATACTTTTGACAATAATAATGTTATATGAACTAGTATAAGCGATAATATACACACTTCTTTATGTACGTAGAGAAACTATCATATATATACAGATTGAACTAAAATCATACTTATGAGAGAGAGAGAGAGAGAGAGAGAGAGAGAACGCTTTCAATTCAAGCCAGAAATCTAGAAGAGAGAGCTATTTCCAATAATGATGTCGTTGAAGATTGACAACTGTGTAATGTAACTCATGTATATGTATTAATATAGATATATTCTTGAATCTTGAAATCTCATGAGATAATATTATCTTAAAAAGCCTTCATATGTTATGTGGACCATCAACTCATTAAATTAAATGTATATATATATATATGGGGATAATAGCGGCATAAGTCCTCAACCTTTACTCAACTGGGGCGGCATAGCCCCAACCCCATTTAATAGCGGTATAAGTACCAAAAGATGATTCCCGTCCATATTTGACTAACGAAAGTAGTCACCGTCTGCGTGGTCAGCTTCTCATCAGCATGGACGCCACGTAATCCGACATGTCACCATACACGTCATCCTCGCGTCATCAAATTTAATGCAATCGCCATTAATTTTGCATTAAATTTGATGACGCGAGGATGCCATGTATGGTGACATGTCGGTTGGGGCTATGCCGCCCCAGTTGAGTAAAGGTTGAGGACTTATGCCGCTATTATCCCATATATATATATATATATATATATATATATATAGTTACAACTTTATTTTGTTCAACATATCAAAAAAATAGTTCATTATTATAATTGCTCGTAAATACTTTGTAACATTGTATGTCCACAAGTTAAAAGTTTTGTGTCCATGAGTTATTAATTAGAAATATTGTTTACGTAAACATTCTTTATTTATGATTAGCCACAAAAATTATATAGAGAGTACTAGAATATGTCAGCGATGTATATCACTGATCATAAGTACATTTTCTCGCAAATACATTTTGTTTTAACTATTATATATATACTTTCTATATGGTTTCAGAAAATACGTTTCTGCTTGATCGGCTAAAGAAATTTATTGGAAAGGCTTGTGAGAATCAAAATGATAAAATGAAACAGGAATTAAGGAGGAAATGGAAGTATTGATGAAGAAGGCAAAATGATGATACAAGCAATATGTAACTGTTTTCAACACTACTAGTTTTGCTTCCCTCAAAAGGAATTTTATTCTATATCTATGATCTATCTATATATATACACATATATCCATCAAGTAGAAAAGAATTGTATATATATAACTGTTACCAATTAACATGATCTAGGCACTTTATAACCAACTGAGTGATATATAAATCACTACTACGTATGATCAAATATTTATAACCTTAATCTTCATTGTGACAAAAGAAGAAGTAAATGCATGGCCATTATACTTATTATTTATCTCTCTCTCTATATAAGGATAATTGCGGCAAAAATATTCATGTTTGTTCTAAACAACGCAACATATCATCAATAATTTAATTATGTTGATTAAATATTTTAAGGTTTTTAAATTTGTGTTTTCGATTGATTAATCCCTCTGACATCTGATGTGGGTCTATTATTTTGAGTATTTTTACATGTTATAACTCAAATATTTAACATTCTTTCTTTTTTATGTTTTGAAATTGTTCATGCTAAATACCAAAAGGCTACACGCGTAAATAACATAACGGTAATGAAAACATATCAGGAAAAAAAATATTAATCAAGAACGCAAAATTTTATGAATTTATATATTTAATCAGCGCAATTGAAAATTTAATAATACACCGTACTATATTAAAACTTGAATACTTTTGTCGTAATTATCCATGTAAATTAATATTTGCCATCCTTATCTCCTTTTGCCTTTGCTAGGCCGTTACGGCTTTTGTCTTTCTCAAAGTAAACTTTGACAAACTATATTCATATATATGTATATTATATATACGCCTCCTAATGATGACCAATATAACAAAATATGATTAATATGTTTAAAATCCAATATTTTACATAAACATGTTGCTCACTCATCATTATTAGTAGCAGACATGTTAAGATTTTCCCTCACATGAGCAAATCCCTGGCTATCAATTATATATTACATTATATTAATATTGCATATATATATATATATATATATATATATATATATATATATATATCCTAATAGCTTTTCATGCATTGAGGAGAGAGAGAGATGTGTAGAATGCAAGCAAAGGCAAGGGCACACACATTTAGAGAGAGAGAGAGGTGTGTGGTGGTGGGGTATAAGTGTAAAAGAATGAGTCTGTAATACTCTTTTGGTGCATGGCATGAAAATGGGTCTACATTTCACCTCCTTCTCCACCCAAGCAAAAAGAAAAACATGCTTCTTTTTCTTGATGAGGGTCCATTCAATAAAAAGGCAATGGAAAAAGTTTTTTATTTGTTTTATGTCATGAATATATAACAACAACAATTTCCCAATGTGTTTTTTACTTAGTAATTAAGAGTTAGTGGCGTATAATGACCGTTCCGTTAGAAAATATATAATAGTATGATAACTCATCTGTTATAGACTTATAGTAAATTGTCCATTTTTTAACGAATTAGGTTACTTTTGCGAAATTCTCTAACGAATGAAATATATGAGAGTACAATTTACCGATAACTCATAATTACACAATGAAATATTAAATCAACCAATGATATATGGAATTTGTCCAAATGGTGGGGTAATTTCAAACCCTAGCTTAACCTAATTTTGTGTGCTTCTTTCTAATTTGATCAATCCAAAAAGGAAAAAGAAAAGAGAGAGAGAGAGAGTGTGAAAAAAGCATGGAAATAGGAGAGAGTTGATGAAGGGGCTTCTTGATCATCATAACATGTATGGCTAAGGAGACAAGAAGACACAACTGAGTCTGTGAAGCCATTTGACTCCTCCTTCACCCTCCTCATCATAACCCCATTTCCTAATATATATCTATATATGTATATATATATTATATGCTTATATATGTACATGGTATGTGAGAGAATTAGAGTATGAAATGTTGGTGGTGTCAAACCTTGGATGCTTTGACGACAAAGGAACCCTAGCTTTTGTGCAAAAAAGTCAACCTTGTGAATCTAAAAGTCAAGTGCTTTTCTCAGCCATGATATCTATTGGATTCTTCTGAGTGAAGGAATATATAGATGTGGGAAACACTCTCATCAAGTGTTACCAAAAGTTTATATTGGTTGGTGCTGCTCGACCCACCTCTTTTACAATAACCACAAAAGTGAATATACCTATACATACACACACATATATAGTAGTTCTATACATTCTAAGTTCTATCTCTTTAATATTCTTTTATTTGGCTATATAGCTAATATATGTATGTTATGATAAAATTATAGTGGGGTTCAATACTAAATAGTTGGAGACTTGGAGTATCTACACTTAAAGAAAATTATGTGCCCTAATGCTAACTTTGTGATGCCACGTGGCACAGGAAAGTATAAATTGGCATCCTCAAAAACAAATTATTATAACAAGCGCACGAAAGTGTTAACTTTGCTATATAAATATATATACTGACATTGTTGTGTACATTTTATGAAAGAAATCAGCTAACGATCTGTATCTATCTAAACATCAGATATATAAAGTTTTTGTATTTGTATCACTGTATATGTTCGTGCTAGGTTTACGCCATAACCCAAATGAATAATTTATCAGACTTCGCGTATTATATTATATATAGAGAGAGACATACGCTATTCAGTATGTTTTCTTAAGAATTCTACAAGGCAAGTATTTATTTGCTTATACAAGCTCTTCAATAGATCATCATGTAAATTTCATTAGTATATACATATGAGAGAAGTATTTATTATGAGCTTTTTGCTGATTTCTGTTTTTTTATTATTATTTTATACATTACATTTAATGATATAAATCAGCTAAATGTGTGTATATACTATACACACATATATATACAACACCATATATTTGATATCTTTATATAGTTTATACACATGTAGCTCTCGTGCTAGGTTTACACTCAATAACTCAAATGAATAATCATCACACTACATATACACAGATAGACATTTGCAACTTTATGGATTTGTATATATATATCATGGCAATATATATATATATATACCATATCTTTTTTATGTATTTATACACATGTATATATATGCTCGTGCTAGGTTTACGCAATAACCCAAGTGAATAATCATTACACTAACACTATTATGTATATACAGATAGACATATACATATACGAACACTTTTCTACTAGTATTTATTTATTGTATTTAAACTCTCTTGAGCCTTGAGTCTTGATAGCTCATTATGCAAATTCTAATATTGTCTTGTCCCTACTACTAATTGCATGATTGTGATCACCATGTTCTATAATCTGTGGTCACAATTTTTAAGCATTAGTACGTGTCATTAAAATCTATGTGTATATATATATATCTGTAATATACATGTGATATACTATATATTGTTTATTTATTTCACGAGTCATGACTTATATTCTTATGCTGTAGGAATTACATTTGAAAGTCTTAGGTTAATCCCGACATATATAACTAATTTATTCAAAAATATGTTGATATAGAGCTAAGTTTTTTTTTTTTCAATGTTAAATATACCCAAGTTGTTGTTTTTCAGTGTTATATTACCCAAGTTGTTGTTTTTGTATTTTTTTATTTATTTAAAAAATTTATATCTTTCTGTTAATTTTAATGACTTTTTATTAGTGGCCTTCTCTCTCCTTTATGCAACTAGCTTCATTGATTTGATACACAATAAACTCAGATGAGCAACTTCATCCTAAATAAGCAAATAATCTCATCTTCTCCATGTCTTTTTACATTCAAAGAGGGCGTTCTGGTCTCTGAGAAAAAAAGAACTCGGTGCTCTCCAGTATAGCTAGTCAAATCTCGTTAACCATTCGAAGCGACATTTTCGCAACCATGCGTCCGCCTTAGCTTCACCAGCGGCGAAGCGAGCTTCACCAGCGGTGAAGCGAGCTTCAGTGCTCTGTGCAGATGTAGGTGACGATGACTTCATGAAGAGTCTCCCAGAGCTGAAAGCTCCTTTGCAGGTCCAGGACTTGGACATGTATAACACTCAGGAAAAAAAAAATAGCTCTATCTTACCATATTTTTGAACAACCTGAGTATATCTGCTAGACTGCCAGTATTAGTTCTTTTTGTGAATTTGTTTTGAAAGGTTATGTTTGAATTTTAGAATAATTAGATGGAGTTTAAATATAATAGGAATATTAACTAAAAATAAAATAAGAAGGTAATAATAATCCATAAACAAAAAATTATGGAAGGTTTGAACTTTCAACCCCACCCACAATGCAAGTACTACCGTCTCCTTTCTTATGTTCATATTTTCACACATTTAGTAACGTGTGACTCGAATGTATTTTATTATTGTAATCAAGATTCTAAAATACTGGATGATTAATTTATTAAGAAAACAACCATTACTTAATTATACTGTTCACATACGCTTACTCTCTTAATTAATTAGTCATTTACATAATTATGAACAAATTATGATGACAACAGAGTGTATAACATAATCGCATATTATGTGGTATAATCTAATCATTTATACGATAATTAAAAAAAAAAGGCAAATCACAAGTATATAACAATGATGTTTCATAATATTGAAACCAGTATATATAACATAATATTTTTGTGACAATCACCTAAGTGGGATTCCTTCTAGCAAAGTATGAAACCAATTAATTTAACGTAATTACAGTAATAAAAAAATGATATTTCAGAAGAATTGGACACATCAACATTATTGTAATTGTATATACTATATAGTATATACTATATACAAATAGAGATACGATATGACATATGATTAATGAAATAAGGAATATACATATGGCCTCGTGTTGATGGCCAATCATTCAACCGGCAAACAAAAACAAACAAACATAATCTGTACATTTAAAAAAAATGTCATTGGCGGCATAAGTATTTAAACTTTTACCAAATGAAATTACATAAATTTAAAGTAGAAAAATAGTCATAAAAATTCTCGAAGTCAACAAAATTGAGACGATATATATTTCATGTCCACTTCTCTTCACGGATGTTGGTCAAATGTCACGTGATATGACAGACATTGCATCAAATTGAGGCGACACGTATTTCACTCAACTTGACACCACGTGTTATTTGGCTAACACCTGTAAATAAAAATAGATAACATAAATTTGTAGGTGGCCTCAAACTATCAAATTATTTATAATGGTTGTGCTGCTATTTCTTCATTTTGAACAGATCACATACTTAATATTAATGATCAACTCTTAAGTATTTATGCAATTAATATCCTGAATTAAATAAATAAAGCTAAAAAGCATTGCGAGCTTCACAGCATTTGCTTCTGTACCCATTCACGACTCCCATGCACACACACTCTCTCTCCGTGTATCTTTCTCTCTCTATACATTACTCATTGATTTATAAAGCCTTATACAACGTATATATACTATATACACACGTAGCTCTACAAAAGGATATACGTATATATACGCTCGCCTATGCACATGACTTGCATGCATGCATGCATGCACACATCACATGGTGATGGTCCATGGTATAATTTATGCGCATCAAACAAAATGACACTGTTGTGTTGTGCCTATATTATTACAGTCACAGAGAGATAGAAGCTGTACAGTACTGTTGTCTATGATAATATATATATATATATATATTAATTAGATAGAGCGGTAATTGCAGGTGAAATTTTAAATATTTTTCAAATAAAAAAGGAATTAAAGAGGTCTTTCTCTGAGGCATTTCTGATCCTCTCCATTTATATTCCTCTCAGTCTCTCTCTGTGTATCTCTCAATTTTCACATCACACAGTTATGGTCTTTTGCTCAAGACATGAGAAAATATTCAACAAAGTGCTGACCTGACCTTTCTCTCTCCTCTCTTACTCCTCACTTTTTTTTAACGTCTGTCTGAGAAGAAAAAAAAAAGGAAAAACCCAATAAATTAAAATAGATAATTATGGCAAAAGTATCTAAACTTTGATCAATAAAACACTATAAGTCCAACATAAAAAATAAGGACAAAAAATATTCAAATTCAACGTTGATCAATTTTTAACATAATGTTATAAAATATTATTTAGAATACTCGTTTACGTGATCATCCAAATATATATATTTTTTTCTCATTTAAATTAGATAACAGAATATATTGCTTCACTTTTGTTGATCTTATATATTTTGTCGTTTTTTTTTCTTTTCACTTAAAACTCTACCGTCTCAGTCAGTTAAAATTTAGATATTACTGTAAAATAAAAATAAAGTAAAATTAGCCACTTGGCCTTTTCTTTTGTTCCCTTTTTCTCCCTATAAATTTCTTTTGTGACTTTTGCCCTTTCTGTTTTCCCATCTATGTCACATTGATACAAAGCCACAAACAAAAAAACACACAACATCCTCTCTCTCTCTCTCTCTCTCTCTCATCTCGAGATTGGCGTCTGAGACAAGGACCTCCGAAACAGTACCAACACCACCACCAGTCCACAGCTCAACGTTACAGCAAGACCATACTAATAGCAACGCACCTCCCTCTCTCCCCTCTCACTTCCTCCTCCGCGAAGCAAACCTAGAGAGAGAAAGCAAGAAGGAGAGCTGTAGAGAGAGAAAGCGAAAGAACCAGAAGCCAAAACCCAGGCGAGCCCCGAAGCTGATGAGCGAGAGAGGAGGCTCTCTTGGTAGAGAGAGCCAAGCTTCCGAAGAAGACCACGACCAGCAGCAAGATCACTGAATTCCGAGTACGACCCTCTCACCAAAATCCAGTCTTTATTATTACACTAGTCTCTATCTCTCTCTCTCTCTCTCGCTCGCTCATCGTTTCTCTCTCCTAGGTTTTCTCTCTCTGCATGGCTCTGGTGATGCACAGCAACGCCTCCAAGCAGCAACAGCTTCTTCTTCAGCAGCAAATGGACAGCTCCAAGTACGTGCGTTACACGCCGGAGCAAGTGGAGGCCCTGGAGAGGGTCTACACGGAGTGCCCCAAGCCGAGCTCGCTGCGGCGCCAACAGCTCATTAGGGAGTGCCCCATTCTCTCAAACATCGAGCCCAAGCAGATCAAAGTCTGGTTTCAGAACCGCAGGTAAAAACCCAACAAGGGAAAACAACCAAGCTTCAAAAAAAAAAGTTTGGAACTTTTTGGATGTTGGGTTGTTTTGGTCTTTTTTCTATTCTTTTCTTTTTCTGTTTTGGGTTCTCTTTGCTTTTTCGAATTCGTTACAAGCGTGGAGAGAGGAGAGAGCGAAAGGAAGGGGAAAAAGCTTGCTTTTTTAGTGCAAAGCTATTTTGTGTTCATCTTTTGCACAAAGTTTGGTCCTTTCTTTTCTCGTGTGTGCTAAATGGTTTTTGTAATCTGCTTTTTAGGGAAAATATGGAGATGGGTTTTCCACAAATTTCAAAAAATCTATTATTATTTGTATTTGAGAAATTATAGATCAAATTATAAGGTTTTTTTTTTTTTTTGTCATTGGCTTGTTCTTGTCGTTTTGCTTGTGAAGTTTTGGAATGTGGTTTTGTCTCCCATGTGGGTTTTTCTGTTTCAAGTTTCTCCGTTTAGGGTTAAGGGAAAGAGAAACCTTGGAGTCTTTCGAAAGTTACCATCTTTTTCCATTTTTGGCTTTTCTTTAATGGTATTTATATTATATTACCAATGTCACTTTTGTTATCACTTGTTAATTAATACGGCACTCTTGAGTATTTCAAAAAATTCTCTTTCTTATCCTTGTGTTCCTTTCAATTGAAATATTGTTGCTTTATTCCTCTCTTTTCTCTTGTTTATTTAAACTGTCACCTCCTAGGTGAAAAGGGCTTTTTTTCTTCTGTCTTTGTGTTGCTATGTTTGGTTTTACTTTTACTCATGTTTTCCCCTTTCAAACTCAACTATATTTCATTATTTTGTACTTCATTTCTCTCAATTATAATATTTTTGAAAAAGAACTTGACAAAATAACCCTCCATTCTTCATTATTTGTGAAACAACACCCAAGTTCTTATAATTGGAAAATTAACCTTTTACGACAGCTTAGGACACGCTTAACCAAATGGTTATCATATTAAATCCAAATTCTGAACATTTAATGTTTGTAGATGTCGAGAGAAGCAGAGGAAGGAGGCTTCTCAGCTTCAGACGGTGAACCGAAAGCTAAGCGCAATGAACAAGCTTTTGATGGAAGAGAACGACCGCTTGCAGAAGCAGGTTTCGCATTTGGTTTACGAGAATGGCTATATGCGTACCCAATTGCACACTGTAAGCTCAAATACCCAATAATGAACAAGTGATTGACGGCCTTTGTTTTTGCATTATTTCAATTTTTGAATGACATGATCTCGGTCTTATCAGGCGTCTGGGACGACCACAGACAATAGTTGTGAGTCTGTGGTCATGAGCGGTCAAAATCAACAACAGACTCAAAACCCAACTCCTCAGCATCCCGAAAGGGACGCTAATAACCCAGCTGGGTATGTACATTAATTGATTATTACATGATTTAAATGCAACACTTTTGTTTGAAATAAAAGGTGGTAATTATTAATGAAAGGGGCTTACGAATGTTTAATTCATATATTTCAGCCTCCTAGCAATAGCGGAGGAGACCCTGGCAGAGTTCCTGTCCAAGGCTACCGGAACTGCTGTCGACTGGGTTCAGATGATTGGGATGAAGGTACATATAAATCCGTCTCGGAAAGTATATATTTGACAATTTCCTTGATTAATTGTATTTCATTTGAAAAGGTTTGATTATCTTGCAGCCTGGTCCGGATTCCATTGGCATCGTCGCCGTATCCCGCAACTGCAGCGGGGTTGCAGCCCGTGCCTGTGGCCTTGTGAGCCTCGAGCCCATAAAGGTAATTTCACCCTTAATCTGAATTGAAATGCCCTTTTGCTCTTTCCGATAATTAACGTATTATAATAATTGAATCCAGGTCGCTGAGATCCTCAAAGATCGTCCAACGTGGTTTAGAGACTGCCGTTGCCTGAACGTGCTGAGTGTTATTCCTACTGGGAATGGTGGAACAATCGAGCTCATTTACATGCAGGTTTGTTTCTTTGGAAAGTTTCTACTTTCATCTGTTGATGCATAGACAATAAATAAGTACTGTTTACTAATTTATATTCTCTAAATTGGATTTTTGTTAGACCTATGCTCCAACAACACTAGCAGCGGCACGGGACTTTTGGACTCTTAGATATACTACTACGTTGGAAGACAACAGTCTTGTGGTAATTGAACTCATACCTCTCTGAATTTGACTTCGATTTTCTATCATGTGTTTATGGCATTGCATAGTGTTGAAACATACAATATTTCAGATATGTGAGAGGTCGTTGACTACCACTATTAGTGGTACAACGGGCCCCACATCATCATGTTTCGTGAGAGCCGAAATGCTTCCGAGCGGGTACCTGATCCGACCGTGTGAGGGTGGTGGCTCCATCATCAACATTGTTGACCATGTCGATCTAGATGTGAGTGGAGTAACATAGTTTCTTGTGAAAAAATTATAATTTTTATTCTGTAGTTATTTAATTTCCTTTAAACTCAATGGATATTCTGTTCTCAGGCTTGGAGTGTTCCCGAAGTTCTGAGGCCGCTATATGAATCGTCAAAAATCCTTGCTCAGAAAACAACGATCGCTGTGAGAACTATTATATATGTATTATTAGTACATAGAGATGTTGTCGGTATCCGTTTTAATAATTACTTTTTTTGTGTGTCTTAGGCCTTGCGACATATTCGACAAATTGCCCAAGAAAGTAGTGGAGAAATTCAGTACGGCGGGGGTCGCCAACCCGCCGTTTTGAGGACATTTAGTCAAAGGCTTAGCAGGTAATAGCTTCATCCCCATGTTTGACTTCCCAAGGTCAACACCCTTGAAATACGAAGAGATCTAGAATCTCAACATTTCCTCGGTTCATCTTCTCAGGGGCTTCAATGACGCGGTGAACGGGTTTGTGGACGACGGTTGGTCAATTCTGGGTGGCGGCGATGGCGCAGATGATGTCACGATAGTCATAAACTCGTCTTCTAACAAATTCCTGGGTTCGCAGTATAACGCTTCGGTGTTTCCTACTTTTGGAGGGGTCCTTTGTGCCAAGGCATCAATGTTGCTTCAGGTAATCGCAATGACCTTATAAACGGATTCCAAGTATCCAAAATTGTAGCTGTCTGGATTTTCGTGACGCTCATTTCGCTTGCAGAATGTTCCTCCTGCGTTACTCGTCCGTTTTCTGAGAGAGCATCGGTCCGAATGGGCAGACTATGGGGTCGATGCTTACTCTGCTTCGAGCCTTAAAGCAAATCCTTATGCTGTTCCTTGTGCCAGACCCGGGGGCTTTCCCAGCAGCCAGGTTATCTTGCCTCTTGCTCACACCGTTGAGCACGAAGAGGTAAGGACTAAACCACCCCAAACAATTTTAAAATTATCATGAATTTGTTCTTAACGGTTCTGCTCTGATGTAGTTTCTCGAGGTAGTACGTTTGGAGGGCCATGCTTTCTCGCCTGAAGAAGTTGCTTTGGCACGGGATATGTATCTACTTCAGGTCTGCTAAACTCTATTATCACCGTTGTCGATTCATTTCACATGATTATCTCTTTCTGATCTTAGCTTCTGTTGTGGGATTCTGACAGTTATGCAGTGGAGTTGATGAAAATGCAGTCGGTTCCTGCGCTCAGCTCGTCTTTGCCCCGATCGACGAATCATTTGCCGATGAAGCCCCGCTGTTACCGTCTGGTTTCCGTGTCATCCCACTCGATCCAAAAGCAGTTCAGTAAACTCCTAGTCAGTGCTTTGACATGGTACAGTTCGATTCGTACATCTAATTATTAAAGCTTATAAATTTGCAGGACGCACCAGGTTCTACTCGAACTCTCGATTTGGCCTCTACTCTTGAAGTTGGCTCTGGTGGGGCCCGTGCAGCTAATGAAGCCGATGCAAGCTACAATCTGAGATCGGTTCTGACGATCGCCTTTCAGTTCACTTTCGAGAACCACATGAGAGACAATGTGGCTGCTATGGCCCGCCAGTATGTTCGGAGTATCGTGGGGTCCGTTCAGCGAGTTGCGATGGCCATTGCGCCGTCGAGGGTTGGCTCGCCCTTGGGGCCCAAAACCCTCCCTCAGTCTCCTGAAGCGTTGACTTTAGCTCAGTGGATATGCCAAAGCTACAGGTTTGACTTTGGCTTTCTTTGAATTGGAATCTCTAACGTTTGGATTCTAATATATTCGTTTGAACGCATTATCAGGCTACATACCGGACGAGAGATTTTTCAAGCTGATTACCAGTCGGGGGATGCTGTTTTGAAGCGTCTTTGGCACCACTCCGATGCGATCATGTGCTGCTCGGTCAAATCCAACGTACTGTTCCTATATCGAAATTTCTGATTTCACTTTTTCAGCGACGGAATTGAAAGCTTACCGATTAAGCTTGTGTATATCTCTTGCAGACATCTCCAGTTTTCACCTTTGCGAACCAGGCCGGGCTGGATATGCTCGAAACAACCCTCGTAGCTCTGCAAGACATCATGCTCGACAAGATTCTCGACGAAGCTGGTCGGAAAACTCTCTGCTCCGAGTTCTCTAAGATCATGCAACAGGTAATTAATAACTACGTTAAGCTTTGAAATCCTAAAAGAAACCGGAAACTCGCAAAGTTCTCGTTCTAAATATCAAAGAGTAAAATTATTAACTTGCCTCCTGAAAACGCAGGGTTTTGCTTATCTCCCGGCGGGAATATGCGTGTCGAGCATGGGCAGACAGGTGGCGTACGAGCAGGCCGTGGCGTGGAAAGTAGTGAACGACGACGACACCAATCATTGCTTGGCTTTCATGTTCATGAATTGGTCTTTCGTGTGAAAGAAATATATTGGTTTATCTACATGCTAAGTTATTAAATAGCTATTATCTAATATATATAACTTTGTAGACAATTACGACGTGTTTGCATGGCAGAATTTATGTACGTAAAGACTCCTAATCTCAAACATGCATGTTTTGCCTGAGTGGTATGATATGAATAGAAAGATTTAAGAGCATCTCTTAGCAGAAATGCCCCTGAACTTTACATGTTGATCTAATATACCCCTCACAATTTAGTGTTCCCTATTAAAGAGGTACGTAGTTGATAGGTTTTTACGTGTTACAAAACGACAAAAATTTAGTAACACCCAAACAACTAGACTTGCTTTATAATTGTTTCTATGTACGATTTGGTTTGGTATTAATTGACAAAAAACAGTAAGAATAATATGTAAACAAATACGATTCAGTGGATAAAATTCATTAAATTGGAGTAACGATATTTTCTTCTTATCATTTTTGAGGAATTTCTTCATAGCAGTTTTTTGCTCAAAATTTCAAATCAAAACTTTCTCTTCGTACATTTCTGTTATCTTATTTTCATTTAATTAATACGAACAACCGACTCAGAAAAATAATTATTATTTGATATGAGTAGGACTATATATAAATGAATATCATTTGTTTTATCATCATATATAATGTATGATTATTTTTATTTCGATTTATCCTTTTTTGGGGATCGATCAGATTTCGTTTCACAGGCAACGAAATAAAAAAGATCCCCTGACACACATCGTTTTCCAAGGCTCTCAAATTAAATGACACATAGTTTTACATAAATTAATTTAAATTCAAAGAACACCTTTATTTTTTAATTCAAAAGTTTAAATAATATTACTGCCGATGTGACAGAAGCCAATTAATTCTTGGACTTGCTAGGATAATTGGTCGGAGATACCTATCTATTCCTAAAACTGACCTCTATGCCCCAAAATTAAATTAAAACTACAGTTAATTTTCCAGAGATTATGTCATTACTAATGAATCTTTCACAGTTAATGAAAAATAAAAATAATGTATATCATCAGTTGGAATTTGAAATTTTCAGATTTTTTCCAAGCAAAAATAGAGAGAAGTCTTAATTAATTTTTAAAAAAATAATCTTATTTTCTTCTTTCATTATAGTGGATTATATTGACATTAAAAGATGAGAACCGGGATCATCTAATGTACCGACGTAACTTATACTCCAAGACGACGATCGTACGGTAAACTTGGTTGACTTTGTCGAAGAATGTATAAGGATTTTCGAATGTACAAGGATATAGAATTCATTAAGAAATTAAACTCTTTGAATATTTTGATTGGTAACCGAAATAATTATCACAAAATCTTAGATAATTATAATTTTATTTTATAAACTTGTATTAAAAATACAGAATTACAGCATTACTCGTGGGTTCTTCTTAGAAATCGAAACGAATTTTAATGAAATTTATAACGAGATAATTGAATACATTTTTTGTGGACAATAATATGTCAATTTTTAGGATGTCATGTAATTAATCATATTTTATTTATGAAGTAATATTTGCAGAAAAGCCCAAACACTTGCTGACCAATCAGACCACGGCTCTGCTCTTTATCCAAAAGCAACTGACCCATATCAACTGCTGTTCCCTTGTGGGTCCCACTTCCCTGCCCTGCCCTCGTTATACGTACTTTTGAACAAATGAATACGTATACGCATTACGGTGTATATATATACGGTTGTTGTATGTACATGACAGAAGCATGGACATGTATGCGTATGTCCATGAGTCATGACCGTATATCGGGACCTACCTGAAAAGTCTTCATTTAATATTTGGTCAAATATTGTGGACACTGGACAATGTGACCTATGAATTTCTAATTTCTAAATTAATATCACACCCACTTAATATTATGTTTTTTTTTCTTATAAAATTTTAATAAATATATCCCAAAACAAACACTACTAATTGATTATTTATTTTATCAGATTACAAAATTATAGAATCACTTCTCTATGTTTTTTTTATTCCTGATTCAAGACAGTTTTTTTTTATATCATTTTTAAATCGTCTGAAATGTCTTAAACCTCTTTAAAACGTCTTAAATTCAGGAGTAAAATTGTCTAAAAAAAATTGAATAATAATTTTAGAGTTTACATGTTTAGTAGAATAAATTTTTAATTAATTGTGTTTTGAACAACATTTTATTTTACTTCTTCTTCTTTAACCCATCTCAATGAGTTATTATTATTATTGACTCTATTTACTATTTGTAAAATACATCCTCAGCAATAATTATGATACATAAAAGTAAGGGATAACAATGGTAAAAGTGGTCAAAGTTAAACTAAATGTGAAAATAAGTGGCCAAATCGATTTAATATCGGCATAAGTAGCTAAAGTTTACCAAATCGTGAACAGTACAAATTCCATCCATCTCAAGTAAACGCCGTTTGCCACGTCATTTCCACAAGTGTTGAGTTTTGGCTACTTATTTGCACACTCGGCATAACTTTAACCACTTTTGCCGCTATTATCCCTTATTTTTTTACGTTCCAAAGTATTTTTCAGGGTTTATCTATATTTTTTTTGTTATTTTTTGTTATTTTTCTTAAGATTTGACTAAAACTTGATTTCCGAAATAACTGATTCCGTTTTTTATATTTAGAACGTTAAATATCACTCTCAATTTTGAAAACATTAATATGTGTTATCGGTTTCACATGTAATTTACGATCATAGGATTTGACATAAAACCTCTATATATTTAATTGTTAGGGACCATTAGTTTTTTTTAAAATAATCTAATAGTCCCTAACAATTAAGTATATAGAGGTTTTATGTCAAATCCTATGATCGTAAATTACATGTGAAATCGATAATACATTTTAATGTTTTCAAAATTGAGAGTGATATTCAGCGTTCTAAATTTAAGAAACGAAATCATTTTTTTCGGAAATCAAATTTTAGTCAAATCTTAAGAAAAAAAAAATATAGATAAACCTTAAAAAATACTTTGAAACGTAAAAAAATAAGGGATAATAGCGGATTGTCCAAGAAATAACAATCATACACCACTGGGTTATTAATTACTTATTGGTGTAAATGTGTGATGTATATGTTTCGAGCCTCGTGCTTGTTTCTCTCTTAATTAATTACCCAGCTCATAATAATTCTTATAATTATATATTATATTATAGTTAAGTGTATTGGGAAGTTGGGACCGTAGTATTAGAGTGTGCACTGTTGGCAACATCACCCAAAGAATTAAAGCACCACTGTTGCTTCTGCACCCTGCAACTGTGCAACCTTAGTCTCACCCGCGTGGCCTGCGCTATAATACATAATATATATAATATATATATATTATATATGCATCATGTAGTACAAGACAAGTACTTTTTGTCTGTACTATTATTTTAATCAACGGTTGATAACGACCCATCACATGTATACATTGTTTCATGCTTTTTTGGTACACTCATTTATTTTACTCCTTTTTTTTTGTGTTAACTTAGTGAATTAATAATTTTTTACCAAGATTACATGTTATACGAGTAATTGGCTTTATTGACCGCAATTATCGTGTGGATCGTCACCGAATATACACGGTCACCGGTTGATCGTCATGGATTGGAGCGTGTTGTACCGCAAGATCTTGGTACTGTTTTAATTATACATGGATAAAATGGGAACGCATATATATATATATATATTATGATATGGTGTTGATAATTCTTCTTCTGATGATGAGTGTAAAGTGTTGTGTAACTTTCTCAATGTTCATTCCTTCCTTTTTCTCTTGTCCAGTCCAGGTGGGTATTTTCAGACCGCGCGTGCTGTTCCATCCTTTTCATGCCCACTACTATTTCTCTCTCTCATCTCTCAATACACATCCCAAATACCAACGAATTAATAACTATCATTATTATTTATTTATTTAAAGCTTATAAAATACAAATGTATACTGGTGTTTCAATTAAATTTAAGAGTAACAAATCTTTTAATTTTATATATTTCTTTAAATATAACACATTTTCTCTCTATGTTTTAAAAACGACAAAAAGATTAAATTATTCGCTTTATGTAGTTTAATCAAAAAAGTTTTTGAATATATCGACTACCAATCGAGATGTATATATACATACACTAAATTATGATAAATCAATTAATAATTATAAATTGTTCAAAAATCATTAATCAAAAATATCATAAATGCAAAACAATAATAAAATTGTTTAAAATATTCACAAACATATCAAGTGTTGCTCATAATTCTTTTCTTAAAGATATTTTGTATTATGCTACATTTGATAAGTATAGAGGCATTATTAACGCTAAAACCTAAATTTAAGGCCCAAATTGAAATTAACATAGAAAGTCTTGACTCTTGAGGTAATTAATTAGAGAAAAAGTGCATTGATTATGCTATTGCTAATGCTAGCTATAGAGGGTAGATTTAAGAATTAACTAATAAACTTAATTACAGGGTGTTTAAAAAAATATTAATATATATAGACTATCATTGCCCGTGAGGCTCGAGTATTAGGGTTTTAGCATGTTTGAAGTTTGACCCATCTCTGCAACGTGGTTGTTTTGCATGGTTTTGAATCTGATACTGTATTTTCTTTAGAGAAACTTCTTGGGCCATTAACATACAAGGAATTTATTGCACATGCACACTTATCGTAATACTGTTGAAATATTTCGTGGTTTTTGCAGGAGGGAAATGATTGTGGGTTGGTTATAATAATTTGTTTGTTTGATTTACGAGAAAAATTATATAAAATAAAATAAATTTTGATTTGATCGGTGAGATCAGAAACCCTATGGCTTCATCAATTTAGGGCGCTGCATGCCTGCGTGAGACTCTGAGGCCTTTCACAGGGAAGGTTTTTGGGAAATGCCTAGGGTCAGGTCTAGTGTATATATATATATATATATACGTATATATGTACGTATCACTGTATTATAGAGGATCTTCAATCAGTAATGGGTTTGATTTAGATGTGAGGAAAGGAACTAGCTTGGAAACTGAAGTTTGTCTTTTAGTTAATTGTTTTTGGCATATTCTCAATATTTATACAGTTGAAAATTGAAATATTGCATGTGTGTGAATAAATCCATAAACAATATAAGTGTATATACAAATATATCTGTATGTTTAATTGTAAGTTAAGATATGCTTGGTTCGACTCCGACCTATTTAAGCATGTGTATACAAAAAATTATAATAAATTTTTTTATTGATTTAAAACGAAGCTGTGCCTGAGGTGAGGCGGAGTAAGCGCCCCCTTTTAGTAAAAATAATAATCTTACATTTAGGACCCCCTTAAAAGAAAATTTAAGGGCCCCAAAATCGCTTAAGTTAATTTTTTACTTATTAAAATTACTTAAATTAAATTTTGGGACCCCGGAAAAATATAATAAAAACCACTCAACCTTAATATGTGGGCTCGTAATTCCCAAATTATTTAGGGCCCCTAATTTTTAATTAAATCAATTAACTTTAACATTTGGGCTCCAAATCCCAAATAAATTAGGGCCCCTTATTCTCACTTTACCCTATAATTTTCTCATTGGCATTTATTCCCCTTATCCTAAAAATATTTGTTCTCTGTTATCAACCCAAAATTATTTGACATAATTCCTAATCCCAAATTCTCATAATCCCGAATTCCCTTCAACTATTCCACACGACACTATTCCACACGACAGTCCTCACTCAAGTTTCATATCTCCACAATTCGGGCTATTACTTAATTTGAAGAATCTAAAAGCTGCAGATAGAATTTTTGCCATTGCGGTTAGGGGTGCAAAGAAAACCCGAAAACCGGGTAAAAACCCGAATCCGAATCCGTATCCGAATTTAAAACCCGAATCCGAATCCGAATCCGGAATTCGGATCTGGGTACCCGGTACCCGGTTTAAAACCGGGTTCGGGTACCGGGTAGTGAAATCTTAAAAACCGGGTACCCGGTACCCGGTTTAATACCCGGTTTATTTAATTTTTATTTTAAAAAAAAAACAATTTAGGGTTAGGGCTCGACACTCATCTCTCATTTTCATTTCTCATTTTAGGGTTTCATTAAAATATTTTTTTAATTTTTGATGCGCGGACGGTGAAATTATGATGGAAAGCCGGAAGAACTCGAAGTGCTTTATCATATGTTTTTTTAATGCATTTTAAATTTTAGACAATGGATGCATGTTTTTTTATGTACGAGACATGTGTAATGTTTATTTTGAGATAATTTAGTTTTTCTTAAAAAAATAAATAAAACGGATCCGGTTGAAAATCCGAACTTGGTTTCCAAACCGGGTACCGGGTACTAAAACCGGGTACCCATTTTCAACTACCCGGAAATTCGGGTACCCGGAATCCGGGTACCCGGATTTCGGGTATCGGGTACCGGGTAGTAAATTTTAACTACCCGGAAACCGGGTCCGGGTACCGGGTACTTCAAAAAAACCGGGTACCCGACCCGGTTTCACCCCTAATTGCGGTAAGGGGGGCCTGATTTAAAAGACTACAATTTTTTATGCTTTTCACAAAAATTACGTTCATATTTTTTAATCGATTAAAGAGAATTTTAGATCTGTCATTAACAAAATTCTCTATCTCCCAAAAATAAGATATATCCAGATTTAATAGACAAATTCAAACTCTGTAATATTTGTTGAAAAAGTGAATTTTTTACATTAAAAAATAAATAATGAATATAGAGAACTTCAATGTAATTTTGTGTGTGTTTATACTATTACAAAATAAAAATATATTTGATACTATACTGTTGTAAAAAAATTATGATGGAATTTTTGTATCATACCCTTACCTAATTATTAGTAAAAAAAATAATAATTAACCAAGCTTGCTTAGCCTAGTGATAACTCCATTATACCTCTATTTAAGATGTCACGGGTTCATATCCATATAAGACTCAAATGTGTGTTCTCTGACGTATTTGTAAACTTGGTCATTAGTGTCACCTGTTATTGCACTGAATATATCTAGTAATGCGAGCATCTATTATAACTTTGGCCGATAGTGCCACCCCCATTTAATTTTTTTTTATATATATATATAATTAAACAAAAAAAGAATAACCTTAATATCGGTAAGTTAGTTAATAAATTTGCAAGCCATACCCCAGCTTGCACCTAGTACTAGAAGTATAAATACTCTGCATGTTTTTTCTGATAAATTAAGAGCTTCATGAGTTTAATGCCACTCTTTAATTACCTAATCAATCTTGAAAGCAACCATGCGAACAAAAAAGAATGGGCTTATTAATAGGCATTCTATAGGCTCGTATGAAGCCCAATAAGAGATGGTCTTTTGGGCCCAATAAGAAAAGCCCAGTTAGCGCATTTCGCCGCTTTCTCATCGCTGAGAAGAAGAAGAAGAAGAAGAAGAAGAAGTGGGCAATGGAGCAGAGAGAGAAAGCCAAGGAAGCGATCCGAGAATCGTCGGAAGAAATCTCTCGAGAGTTCAAAACCCTAGTCGACTCCAACCATTTGGATTCGCTCTCTCAAGCTCAGCTTCTCATGTAATTCTCTTTCTATCGATGCCAATTGCCACGATTACCAGCTAATTGCTCTTGAATTGTACTGATTTTAGATTCCGTTTCAATGATTTTGGTATCTCCGTTAAAGAAATGAACCAGTTTGTGAGCTATCGATCTAGCTAGATATGCTTGATCTTGGATCTTTATAGGGTCTAAATTTGTTGAATCAATTAGCGAAATACATAGTGTTGTTCCTCTGAATATATATATATATATATATATGTATAATTTAACAAAATCAATAGAGTATTCTGATTCTTGCAGTTTCTAGCTATAGCTGGTTAGCTGGTTATGATCTCTTCTATGTCTCTTCATTGCAGTTTGGGAAGGTTGCAGGACAGCAATGCCGTGCTGTCGCATTTCAACGAGTATTCGGAGCATTGTTTCAGCGAGGTTTCCGGGGACTTCGCCAAGAATACCCGCCTCCTGAAGTCTATGAAGTCGGATCTAGACTACATCTTTCTCAAGCTAAGGTAGAAACTTCCGGGGACTGCGTCTTGTTTGCATTCTCATCATGCTTTGTTTGGGCTCAGTTCGACATTTTTCTAAACTCGACGACTCATGTTCTTGATTACTTGCCGATTCATCGATATGTTCGTGTTCGTCTATTATAATGACTGAGAAATTGCGGTACTTTTTGTGCAGTTGTCGATACTATGTATTTTTGGTATTGGTCTAATTGCAGTAGATCTGTTTTTATTTATATATATATAAAAAAAAAAGCTATCGTTTGAGGCAAAGAGCTATTCGATCAAACCCGTCTCTCGCTTATATCTCGATTCAGATTCTCTGTTTGAATATAATTGCCTTTTATATATTGTTGTAACTTCTCTTCCCCAAATTTGTGCTAAATCGCCTGTAACTGTAGAGTGGTTGAATATGTTTATATATATGTGTGTATGTGTGACATTACTTTTATTATCTATGTTTTCTCAAACTGTGTTTTCTCTAGTATGAATTACTGATTAAATCTTAGGTTTTGAGTATTTTGACTAATTACTCGAAGAAGGAAAAATGATTTGGTGCTTGCTTTGATCGCGTATTTCTCTCTTTTACAGGAGTATGAAGTCCAGAGTTTTGGCGACCTATCCTGATGCGTTTCCGGATGAATTAAAAAGCGAAGCGCTAGACCGAAGATCGGACCTTGAATTGCCCCAGTAACACATTAGACTGAGATGTTAGTAAAAATATGATCCTGAAAATCTTTGCTCCATGTTGTAATCTCCTCCCTTGTGCTTCCATAAATAAATATATCTCAATCAATTCATTTCTCTCGACTCATTGGCAGTTGACATTGTCAAGGGTTGAAAATGCCACGAGGCAATCATGCTCGTGTCTATGAAATTTCTTGATACACACACATATATATATATACATCTGTGTATGCCTCTATGAGAATTGAGAGCTTATATTAGTTCAAATGGCTAATCATTTTTTTTTAATTGTTATTATTATTGTCTATATAAAGGCGGCGAATCCAATTTTGTTTTATCCTTTTCGCTTATACCCTTTTCGACCGAGAATTTCAGCGTCGGACGCGGCTAGCTAGCTTTGCGTAGGCTTTGGTCTTTGGGCTTGCTTCGTGTGGGCCCGTCTTTCTTGACTCTTAGTTGAGCCAGGCAGATTTCATCTATTTTTTTTTTTTTAAATTTAGACGATGGAATTGTAGCTCAACCCTCGCAGTCAAAGAAATTTGGCCAAAATAAAATAAATAACTTGACTCGCTGATTGAATTTAATTGCGAAAGAAAAGAAAAGAAAAACTCATTATACGACATGCTTATTCTTAAACGACAACACACGTACTCGTAAAACCAAAACGCTGAAAAAGTAAAAGTAAAAAATAAAAATCGTACGGAAACGAGCAAACCCGTCAGTTGAGCCGCCAAACAAAACTAACTTTGTCAGAAAAAAATTTCTCAACAGAAAAAAAAAATAAAAAAATAAAAAAATAAAACATGCAATCCTCACACTCCAACCTTTCTCTCACTCATGCAAAAACCACCACCGGCGGTCCACCGCTTCTTCCCCTGCCGATCTCCCCTCCACCAACCCCTATAAATACGCCTCCTCCTCTCGGATCCAAGTGAGACAAGAGGAAGCATGAAGGGCTCGTCGGCGCCGAGGAGCGAGAGCGAGAAGGAGAAGACCAAGATGCGCGAGCGCCAGCGCCGCGCCATCACCGGAAAGATCTTCCACGGCCTCCGCAAGCACGGCGGCTACCGCCTCTCCCCCCGCGCCGACATCAACGAGGTCCTCCGCCACCTCGCCGCCGAGGCCGGCTGGTCCGTCCACTCCGACGGAACCACTTTCCGATCATCGGTAACTCTCCGATCAGCTAATCCGCCGTTGAACCTACCAGAACTCTCATCTCTTTGCTGCCGCTGATCTTTCAGGTCGGGAATTGCTGCCCGGCGTGCGGCGCGGCGAGATCGAGCGCCACAGCGACGCCGACGAGCAGCGCCGCGGTCGGCGGCGAGTGTTCGACGACCGCGTCGCCGCTGCACTACGGCGGCCTGAACGGTCCGATCTCCGAGGGCGGGAGCTTGGCCATGGAAGGTGAGGTTCCGATGGCGCTTTACGGCTACGGAGGCGTTTTCAGCGGCGGAATACAGCAGTTCCAGTCGTCTTCTGCGGGGTTCCTCGGTGGCAGCGGAGGGGCGTCGCAGTTGGCGTTTAAGCAGCAGCTGCAGGAGGCTCGGGCTTCTAACCCGAGCACGCCGTCGGGTTCACCGCTGCGGCGAGGCAACTACGGCTCTCAGTGAGCTTACTTAACCTACATTATAGTGAATTAACTACAGATATTGTTAGAGATATGAACATGCATAGTTATAGACTAGCTGGAGATTGGATGACAGAATTATACTATTTATTTTGTGGGACACTGATTTAGTATATGATCAACTATTGGTACCAGTTTATGTTTATTGACTTATGTAGCACTGTGTTAGAATGGTTTTCAAAATATAATAAGATTGAGAGGGATTCAAAGCCATTTGAAAAGGCCATAATGCTAAAATTAAAAATCAACGGTTCGATTTTACGAGTAAAACGGTAACCGCGGGATTTTATTGATTGAAAACTATAACAGTTATGTGTTTTGTATGTTTGTAAAAATAATTTCCTAAAACGGTGCAATATTTAAAATTCTTGAGTATATTTCGTCTTATCGATGAAGATTAGATGTATTCGCATTATAAAATATAGGGTCCTAGAATATATTCGTAAGTGTAAGAAGTAACAATAGTTTTTTAAGAAGCAACAATAGTTTGACTCATTATTGGTCGCAATTACATACATACGAAATTTATGCGTCCCGCTAGAATCGAACTTTAAGTCCTCCGGTGAAGTCGTGTAGTATTTCCCTTTTTCCTTTATGACATACGTTTATTCCACACTTCATATCAAATTGGTGAAACAAAATGCATCATTAGAAACTAATAGAACTTGATATAATGATTAAAATTTAAATATACCCAATTGTCAACACTTAAAGCTTCGTAATGGTGTACAAATTGGTGGCAATGAGAATCACAAATTGATAAACCTAGATCACCAAAGCCTGACAAACGACAACAAATTCAATGTTGTCAAACTCAAATGAAACCCGGGATTTCTCCAGGCATCGGGGCCAGTTCGTTTTTGTTGAACCTCTCCTCTTCGTAGAAAGAAGCGCGAACGATTCTACCCCCGAAGAACCGGCCGTCGAGGTCTATCAACGCCTTAGTGGTCTCCTCGGATCGCTCAAACTGCACAAATATTCTCACCGCCTCCTCGACCGGAAAACTAGGCTCCGTTATCTCGAAGATGAGAACCTTCGTCACCGTTCCGTACTTTGCACATTCTGATCCCACCTCGTCTTCTAGCTCGTCGTCCACCTCACCCGGTCCCACCTTCATAAAGTAGTAATAATGTCATGAAACCGTCAGTACAAAGAATAGGAAACCCAAGCAGGTTCAATTCGGGATTCAAGTTATTTATCAACGGTGGCATCGAGGCCCGGTTTTCCAACCAGTATTAAGAGGGCGGGGACCAGAATTAAAAAAGGTTGACAATTTGCATAATGCCATAAAATCATATGAAGATAAATTTCAATATAAATTAAGGTCGTCTAACACTGGAAAAGAGGCGAAAAACAAAACACGCAATAATCATGAAATCGAAACAAACTCGAAGTCTGGTTGCGTAATTGATAATCAATAATCATTATATGATGTGGTAACATTTCAATCCTAAAAGGAAGTAATAAAGCAAATAAGTTGCGAAAATTTCACGGGCTGTCCAACGAGCTCTTTGATAAGGTTGTACAGTTTCAGAATTAGAAACAATTCATCCGAAATAATAAGAACCAAAGCCCTAAATATCATTTGAGGGTAAGAGAATTCATACCATATTCCTTAGCATCAGGACTCGGGTGGGCGGGCCGTTCAAAGTAACGCTCCTCGCTTTCTTCTCCGGCTTCGGTTCACTAGCGTTCACGATCACGCCAGCTCGGCGGTCCGTCTTCTTAGCCATCAATGGAGTAGTAATCCCTTGCTCCTGCTTCCCGAGCCCTTGTCCCTGCTTCCACCCCATCTTCGCCATCATCCTCTGTGCAGCTGTCATCTGTCCACCGGCGCCGACGCCGAGTCTGCCAGTTTCTGATTTCCCGATGCTAAACCCGTCGCCGCTGTTCGTTGGAGGAGACGTGACTCTCCCAGCCGACCCGCTCATCGCCGCTCGCCTCTTCCACGCCTCCTCGCCGGAGATGTTGAGCCGGGAATCACCAGCGTTGTCCTTCTCTCTCTCCCGCTCCTTCTCTCGCTCCCTCTCTCTCTCCTTCTCCCGCTCTCTTTCTCTCTCCTCCTCATCCTGCCGCCGCTTCTCGAGCTCCCGCCGCATCTCCGCCTCCATAACCCTCTTCTTCTTCTCCCTCCTGTACTCCTCGTAGTCGTTCGGCCTCGCCGGGTCGTACTCTTCCATGATCGTGGACGTGACTCCCACGAGAGCGGGCTGCGAGATCACGGGCTCCGGTGCCACAGCAGGCATCGGAGTCACTGGCGGCAGCATCATCGTCTTCGGCTGTGGAAACGCTTTAAGCTTGCTCGGCGTTTTCAGAAGGGTCTGAGGCGGTGCAAACACCGACGACGGCTTACGGAGCGTTGCCGGCGCCATTTTCGTGCTGCTCGACCAGACCGTCGAGTTGCTGGGTTTCTCTTCATCGGCCGACGAAGGCGGCGGGAGATCTCCGTACAACCCACCCAACATTGGAGCTCTTTACAGAATCACACAAAACAAAAAAAACAAAAAACTTTCTCTTCTTCTCTAGCTACTGAATACCGACCTCTCAGAAACCCTAATCAAGCTAGATCAATGGCAATCAAAAAACCCCGAAAAATGGTTAGAGACAGCGATTACCATGCTAACACTGATCATGTTCTGCTTCGGCGTAGATTTCACGTAAAATTCGAATCTGGGCCTCCAATAAACTAGGGTTTGTGAATTTTTCCTAAATTCGAATCAAATTAGAGGAGAAAATGGAGAAGAATGAGAGCGTACCTACTGTGAATGTGATGATTCTTCTTCTGAGCTGTGTCGTCTTCTTCGTTGAGTCGAAACCCCACTGTTCTGTGCTTTCCAAATGTTTTGTGCTCTGTGTATATGACTGTGTTCCTGAATAAACGACATCTGATTGTCGTGTCGTTTTGGATAAGCGTACGAACGACATGTCACTCTGTTAGTTACGACAGAAATATTGGTAAACGACATGAATGTTTCATTTCGTGTGGCGAGCTTTAAATATAAACTCTTTAATATATTTACTAAAGTCTTCGAAAATTAAATTAGAAAATCATGAAAAATATAGACACGAAACAAATTATAAAATATCATGTAGGAGGCTAATTAATAAAAGTATGAAATGAAGTTATGTAACTGAAAATTAGATTTATGAACAAATATAGCTACGTTTTGGTTATCACTTATCATTAATAATGTAAAGAAACAAAATTACACTAAACAAGCTATTATATTATATAATATATTTTTTATTTTATTGCCTTGTGTCTTCTAATAACCGATTTCGTTATTAATGAGGTGATATAATTGACAAATGTTACAATACATTTTTGTATTATTAGATATATCGAGTGTAAAAAACTGTAACACTATTACAAATTTATATATGTACAGGGGCGCGCATTTATAATAGATGATTAAAATCTAAATTATACTTTATTCAAGTAAAATATAATACAACTTCTGTAAATAAATAAGGCTGAGACTTAAGAAGTAATTATATTATTAAGATATTAATATATAGGGTATTAAATTTAATACCTTAGATCGAGTTGATATCGAAAAATTTGCACCGAACAAACCTAATCACAAAGAAATTGACACCCAACACGTGCAAACAAAGTAAATATAATTCGTATTAATATAAATGAAAACATAAGAGTTAAAAAAAATTAACAAGAAAAAATCATAAAGATTTTTGTTCGTGAAATATAATAATTAATAAAAAAATCATAATCGAGCGCCAACTATGAGGAACAAAAAACTTAACACAACGTTTTTTTTTTTTATATATAAATAAATTTTAGAATGTAACGAGTTTGCATGAAAAGTTCTCACACTTTTTTTAAAGGTAAAAAAAATCTTGTGAAGTAATTGGTGTGAGCAACATTTATGGTAACAAGCAAGTGGGCAAACAATCTACAAGTTCCAACTTTAGTGGAGCAACTAAACCTAAACATCATTTTGCCACCCATTCTCACCTTTTCCTCCGAATCCCATTTCCTTTTTTATTGTTATTTTATAACAAATAAATTAATTATACACACAACAATACAATAATAAAATTTGTAACTTCTTCTAAACCCAATAAAATTAGCCCCCATTTCATTTCATTTAATTTATTTATTTTAGTTTTGAACCAATAAAATTAGACACCCAAAAATATAACATTCATACACATTTTCTTCTTCTTCTTCTTCTTCTTCTTCTTCTTCTTCTTCTATATTTAACACCCATCTTTGAATAGAATAGTAGATCAACCAAAAGAAGAAGACTTCCTGTAAAATTTGATTTTTAACTACTAACTGAGTGAAAAGTGAAAAGTTAAAAAAAATATATTTTATAGAAAATAAAATAAAAATGGATAACAAAAAAATACCTGAAAAACTGAAAATATATATGAATAATTATTGGAATTAATATTTCAGCCGTACACTCTCATCTCCACAGGCACTCTCGGCTCTCCCGCGATTGCAGGTTTCTTCAGTTTCTCTCTCTCTCTCTCTCTCTCTCTCTCTCTCTCGTTTGATCGATCGATCGATCGATCGATCGATCCACGCAATCGACTTGGAATCTCCAGAGTTTCCTTGATTCTAGGGTTTACGGTTCCTCGGTCGATCGGATTTCAGTTCTTCCTTCCCATGACCGTGCGTTTCGCCGATTGGCTTGAATCTCTTGCAGGTCTGTGGCTCGCGACTCGCTAGGGTTTCTGCAGATCTGAGTACTGCTCGGCTCGCGAAAGCCATCTCGTCGCTGAATTCATCATGTTCTGGCGTATCGCGGGGCTGTCCACTGCGTCTCCGGTGCGTTGCCTGGCTTGTTGGGATTGTTCTTTTGTTGTTTGTCAATATTTCCGTTTGGTTTCGGTAGTGACTTGGAAGAGTGGCTGATCTGCGGTGGTGGATTTGTCTTTGGTTCACTTGATTTGATTTAATTCTCTGTTTGGTTGCTGAGAAAATGCGGGATCGGATGAAGATGATTGGAGTTTCGTTTTTGTACATGCTCTTTGTCATCAGTATTATGTGTTTCTTAATGAAAGGCTGTTCTAATCGATACGTTTATTGGCTTTATACAGTTGAGTTGATCATAAAACCGACTATTTAGTGTCATTTCTCTCATCAGTTATCAAAATATTTTCATGATCAATTGGTGATGATTGTTTTGATTCTCTTTTCTTTTTCTAGATATTGAATCCAACTCTTTATGTTTGCCCAAATTCGTGTTATAAATATCGGTTACATGCTTTATTGAGCATAAATAAGAAGAAATTTATTAATCAATGGATGAATATGAGTCCCAAAGTCCCATTTTGGTTTTATTCATATAATTAAAAGCATTAATAACATATCAGGGACGAATAACATATATTTGTCGTGACGTGGTAGCATCCTGATACGCTTATTGGTACACAGTACGTGTCACGCTTCGTTGATGAAAACCGTAACTGCATCGTGTTTGTTTTTTTCTTTTTGTGGCACGTCATGGTCTGATGTCATTTCTTCTTTTCATTTATCTCGATATACAATATGTTAGTTAGTTTGGGTTTTTACTTTTACTTAGTAGCTTCTGTTTGCTTTGTGTATATTGCAGGTGGAGACAATATTGGATAAGGAAAATTTTACGTTGGAGGAACTTTTAGATGAAGATGAAATAATTCAAGAGTGCAAAGCTCTTAATGGACGCCTTATCAACTTGTAATGCTCATTTTAGTTCTGCATTTTAGACATTTTTGCTCTCGTTGTTTTCTCTTTGCGTTTGTCTGGGATTTGTATGTATTTATTGTACTGATGGTCTCTCTGGTTTATTTTGCAGTTTGAGAGAAAGAACTCAGGTTGAACAACTACTCAGATATATTGTTGAAGAAGCTCCAGAAGATGCTGAGAAGAGGCGAACTTTTAAGTAGGACATGATGATGAAAACTATATGCATTATATTTGAAGGTTCATTTTATGAATTGCTCATTTTTAAATTTTATGTGTTCAGATTTCCTTTTATTGCATGTGAGATATTTACCTGCGAAGTTGATATCATTCTCAAGACATTGGTTGAAGATGAGGAGGTTAGTAGTTTCTTACTTTTACCCATCACTCTCCGTTTTATTTGATGTGTATAAGTTTTAAAATTCGATTAGTTTTTTACTGTGTGGTTTTTGTTGTGGCAGCTGATGAATTTGTTATTTTCATTCTTGGAACCAAAACACTCCCATAGCACACTTCTGGCTGGGTACTTTAGCAAGGTACTGTATTGTTTAATTTCAAGCTTTATTATATCCGCATATTTCATTAGGAATTATTGATACTAGTTCGGGTTTGTGAAATTATGCTATCAATTTCTTTTTTTCCAGGTTGTCATATGCTTGCTGCTGCGTAAGACAGCTCCATTTATGAGTTATATTCAAGTAAGTATCGTGGTTCTTCTATTTAGTTTCATGTAGATGATCAGAAAAATTTTAATGTCCTTTTGCTGTGTAAGCAATGACATGAAAAGATCTGACTACGATATATATTTTATAAGGTTTAGTACCAGAAATGGTTGCCATTCATCGTTTTGCAGAACTTCATTAAAATGTATTTGCTTGAAGCTTCTTCCCTACGATTATAATAGTACTGCTTTCTGCGCAACGAGTTACCAAGTATAAGGTTGATTAAGATGACTTTTATGGTTCCAAGTCATCAATTTAATGCTTTTGTGTTATGGCACTTTAGAAAGGTTTCATATCCTACTGTGTTTTGATCTATTCACTTATTTTTGGTCTGATGCTCATTTGATACTGCAGGCTCATCAGGAAATTGTCCAGAAGCTAGTTGACCTGATAGGAATCACATCTATAATGGAGGTTAGTTTTTTCATCTCTATCGTTTGCTCCTTGAATCTCGTAGTACTTTCTGTTTTCTGTCGTGCAATAGTTAATAATTATTTCTATGTTTTCTGTCGTGCAATAGTTAATAATTATTTCTATGGTCGTTGCTGATAGTTGAATGGGAAGTCAATGGTTTTATGTTTGCATGTTTTATGCTTTTTAAACTAAAATAAAAATGACTGACTCTTTGGGTATAGGTCTTAATACGACTGATTGGTGCTGATGAGCATATGTACACAAATTATATGGAAGCGATGCAGTGGATTCAAGAGACTGATGTACTGGAGATGATTGTCGACAAGTTTAGCTCCTCTGTAAGTTTATTTATTACGTATAATCTTGGTTTTTGATAATTAGGCTGATGAAAAATATGGTATTAAAATATTTATGTGCTTTATCACACAAAGTCAGAGTTCATTTCACTTTCAACTTTTTACAATTTGAGACTCGTGCAAGCAATGAGTACAACAATACCTTTTACAGGATTCCCCTGAAGTGCATGCTAATGCAGCGGAAACACTTTGTGCCATAACCCGTTTTGCACCTACTGGACTTTCTGCCAAGATCACCAGCCCAAGGTAGCATTTTTTTCGGACATACAGTTAAACTCTAGTTTCCCTGCCAAATCTGACATATATATATATATAATATTACTGTGTGCAGTTTTGTTGGAAGGTTGTTCCGCCATGCTTTGGAGGGATCACGTCCCAAATCTGTTCTAATAAACTCGCTGACGATATGCATCTCGTTGCTGGACCCTAAGAGATTAACCTTAGGTACATATCATATGTTTGGTCGTCAAATGATTCCTGGATCTAATGCAACTGCTAATCCCGAGACAGTCGAGGGCATGCTCGAGAGCCTAGGTAAGTCTGCAATCTTTCGGGCTTCCTGTTCAGTATCTATACATTTTTTCCAACCCTCGTTTTATATACAGAAGGGTGACTTCGAACCTTACAAGCAGTATGGTTGCAGGTGATTTGCTCAAGCTTTTGGATGTTTCATTTGAGGATAACATCTTGCTAACTACATACGGGAAGCTCCAGCCACCTCTTGGAAAACATCGTCTAAAGGTTTATATAATGTGATTATTGAATTCACGAGGGTTTTCGGTATCTCTCCATAACGCGATACGCACGTATTTATTCTGATTAGATGAACCTTGAAATTTTCAGATTGTAGAGTTTATTTCAGTGTTACTGGCAGTCGGTAGTGAAGCTGCTGAGAAGGAGTTGATCCGTCTTGGAGCTGTACAGAGGATTTTAGATCTGTTGTTTGAGTAAGTTAGAAGCTCTTATATATGTAAGTGGGCCGGCACGACCCCAAAACCCATTAAAACCTATCAAGCCTTACTAGTCTATCAGTTTCTCCTAATTTGTAATGATCTTTGGATTTATAGTAGGTTTTTGGGTTGAGCCGGTAGTTTCATCTCATGGTTCATTTGTCTGGAGACTCTGGACTCTGGAACTCATTCTATGGTTTATTGTGACTCTAGGTACCCATATAACAACTTTGTGCATCACCACATAGAGAATATTATAGTGTCGTGTTTGGAGAGTAAAAACACTCCACTTGTCGAACACGTTCTCGGTGACTGTAATCTTGTTGGGAAAATTATTGAAGCTGAAAAAAATCCTGCATTGGCGACAGACTCAGATAAGGTTGTCTGCTTCTCCATAATTGGTGATGATATATATGTATTTTTATTTATATATGATTATTCAGTTATTGAGTGGTGTTGAAAATGCTTGTATTTTCTCGCTTCCGCAGCCAACAGTCTCTGCTGAGGGTAAAGCACCGCCTAGAGTAGGGAACATTGGACATCTGACACGTCTGTCCAACAAGCTTATCCAACTCGGGAATTCCAGTAGTGACGTTCAGGCGTATTTGCAGGTACATTATGATTCTTCTCATATTTTGTTTCCTTTTGCTTATTCAAGCCTTAATTTTTTCCAATCTATGTTCAGCTTGTATACTATGTAAATTTAAAGTAATTGGAGCTACAAGCAGAAACCGAGTTTGTGTTTTTGCCTTTTGAAGTTAGCATTCCTCACAGAATTTTTTTCTTCGTCCAGGAAAACACTGAATGGTCTGATCACACTAATGTATTATCAAAGAGAAATGCTGTTGAAAACGTCTATCAATGGGCTTGCGGGTATGCCATTTGCTTATGATTTATGCCGTGATCGCTTCAATATCTAACTTAAGTATATTTATTTCATGTATAAGGTAGTTCTTAGGTAAAGAAAATCAGTAAATAAATCTTATTCAATCACTCGTTACAGGCGGCCAACAGCTCTACAAGACAGGGGTAGGGACAGTGATGATGATGATTACCAAGACAGAGATTACGATGTTGCAGCCCTCGCTAATAACCTAAGCCAGGCATTACGTTACGGCATTTACAACAACAATGACATGGATGAGGTGCATATTTAAATATAATTTTAGAATCCGATTTCTGCACAATAAGAAGAAATTACTCTTGCCGTTTCTGTTTCTAACGACTTTTTATGGTCATTTTTCTTCATCACTTGATACGTTGGCGCTAATTGTCAGGGTCATGGATCGCTTGAGCGGGATGATGAGGTACGGGAAAGATTTTTAATTTTGATTGTGATTACGGATTTGGTGGTGGTTTTACTTTTGTCTGTTTAATGCAATTGGAATTGAGTCGCATCACCATCCATAATCTATTTCTTTTTCCCCTGAAAAGTGAACTTTGTTATTTTGACGGTCTTATTATTCAGAGACTGATTTACCGACACTCTTTAACATTTCAAATTTTTGCAGGATGTATACTTCGATGACGAATCTGCTGAAGTTGTCATATCTTCGTTGCGGTTAGGAGATGATCAGGAAAGGTACATTGACACACACTCCCCCTTTACTTTTCAAATGTTAAAATTTGTAATCCTCGTTACCGAAATTTGCACACCAGGAACACTTATGATGAGAATCTATCGCCGGCTTTGACCTGTTTAAAGAGCACTCAATCAGCTTCTTTAAACTTTACACAATCATTTGTCTCGTGATAATAATGAAACTTCCCTTTTTCGGTTCAATTTTTTTCTATGATTTTCCGCGATTGTGCATTTTTTTAGTAAATAATTCTCTATTCATTATGTCAATTTCGTGCTTAAACTTATTGACTTGGTTGCTTGCAGTGCTTCTTCTCTTTTCACAAATTCCAACTGGTTTGCCTTCGAGGACAACAACGGACTTTCCAATGACCGCTCAAGCGGCTCAATAGCTTCGCCGTCGCCCAACGCAGAGGGAACCACTGCAGCCGACGGCGATGGAGATGGAGATGATGTCATTGTCGGCGAAGACGATGACATCATTGACACGGCGACATCCTCCCCCGAATCTGAAACAAAACCGGAAGATACCCAACCTCTTGTCACCACCAGCTCAAGAGAAATCGAATCAAAAGATACCGATAAACCACCGGAATGGGTCGAATGGAGAGAGACGTCAGATTCCGGCGACCCATCCGAAGCCCTACCAAATGGCGAGCTTCAAGTGGAACCAGAATCCATTGATGAAGCCAAGCCTTCCCCATCTTCCATCGATGCATCAGCGAGCAGCGAAGAAGTTTCCGTGGGACCCGCCGTGGCGCCGGAGGATGAGACCCCTAGGTCGAGCTCTGTTACTGCCGAGGCTTTAAAACCAGACGATGGAGCTGCAATTTCTGACCCTACCCCTGCTGATGATGACAGTACAATGGCTGGAGAGAAAGAAGACTCGCCGAAAGCCGCAGCAGTGGCGGCCGATGACGTAAAGGAAAACACGGTGGAGGGTAACTGATGTAAATTCCGATATCAGTTTAACTGCGCTAACTCGGGAGTCATTCGAAGATTGATCAGGTGGGAAGTTGGTTGGTTAGGCAGACTACTTATAGGGCTGTGTTCGACATGGCGCTGATTCTTTTCCCGACACCTGGAAATTTGATTTTTCTCGTCTTCCTCGGCGAACAGCGAGGCTCGAGAGTGTTGAAAAAGAGGGGAACTCAATGCATTTAGTAGTTTATTCTTCGTCTTTGAAAAAGATAGTAGGGATTTGTCACGTGCTTTATACCTTGTTATTTGTTGTTGTTGAACAAGGATGTGGTTATAAATTTAAATTACCTTTCTTGGTTCCCAAGTAATATGCTTGGAATGTTTTTGTTTACTTTATATATTATTTCTACCTCAAGTGTTTTTTTTTTTTTACTAATTTAAAATTCATTGAAAGATAAATTTACGGTGCAAATGCAGTCAGTACAATACAATGGTTTATAGATTTCAGATTCTCACGGATGTCGTTGAATTTGTTGAATTTGTGGTGTATTGAGGCTTATATTAGAGTTGTGGTGGATTGAGGTGAGGGTTATTCTTATAATTTTAGTTTTGTGTACTTTTTGTATTTTCATTTGCGATAAACTGACGATAAATGTGAAACCGACTTAATCCAATTGACAATGAAAAGAAGTACGGTCGAGCCAATTGACCTTGGCTCGACCTTGTTATCCACTATCATGTTATGTTAAGTTTTGATTATTTAAATGTATTCATGTCAATCAAATTTAAATTGTGCCATTCGAGATAAAATCTAATTTACCTCTTGACTCATTTTAGTTCATAAATTCACGATTTTTCATCTACCCCATTGTCTCGAATTACAGCCAACAAATTGGTAAGTCAAAAGTAGTTTGAAAATATACTTGATTGGAAGTCTTATGCTATTGAATAGATTAATTAAAAAAAATTACAACAAAAATGATGAATATATGCCTAGAAAAACAATCTCAAAATCACCCTCGGTCACATTAAAAACTTGGGGCAATTCCTTGGGACAAGATCGTAATTTGCAACTTGGCTTTTCAACTCATTCCCTGCTAAGTTGTCGGATTTTCTTCAAATGCATTGCATGTGACTCTTTACTCCAACAATTGACTGAAAGCAAATTGAATATAATTGACATAATAAACATAAAAACGACACGTCAAAATTGTTCCCATATATAATCAGCTCACTATAGTCAAAATTGGGAGGTACATAAGTGGTGTGTTCTCTTCTTCTTCTTAAGAAAGCTTCAGGGAGTGAATTGCAACTCCGTTTTGAGCCGACGAAACTCGTCCCCACCTTCCCAACCGTGGTTCCTGAATAATAACATTAAGTGCTTTAATCATCTGAAAACTTAGCGTTTTTAAAGAAAACTATGCAAGTTAGATCACACTTAAGTCGTTTTAGCATGTTCGCAGCATGCTTAAGACGGTTTTTCGATCTTCGAAATTATAATAAAAAGGTTAAAATATTGGTTAACACTCACCTGCCCAACTCCAGCGACAACAAACCCTCCCGATTTGGCCAAAGCCAAAGAATTTACAAATCCAACCTGCATTTCGGAAATACGAAAATAAGCAAGAGAAAGATCTTGAAATAACAAAATAAGTTCTGTGTTTTAATCATTTTAATACAAAAAGGTTAAGGCATAAACAAGCAGCATCCAGTTTTCTCATGATAGATCTTGTGGTCCGCGAATCACAAGGTAAAGACAGATTGTCACTTACCAACGGCAGTTCGAATAATGGTTGAATGCCTTTACTGTCACTACCAACCGACCACAGACGAACAAAGCCGTTGCCGGCTCCAGATGCAGCTAAGTCGCTACTTCTACAGACAGCGACCGAACTAACCCATGAATACACAGATGAAGCATCAAAGCTTTCAGCCTTATGGTTGCTGTTTTCTGTATTTATATATACACAAATGATAACAAAGTAAGTCATGAGGTAACATAACAAAATATGAACACTTGCAACAAAAACGTTACTTCTTACGGGAATTTACATCCCACGCTTAACTTTAGCTCAAATGATGGCACCAATGTAAGTATCAAAATACTTTTTGACGTTGAAATCAAGCCTTACCTATGTGACCATTAGGGATTTTCCCGTGCTTCTCTTTTTCGGGTTTCTTGTTTGCAGCGGATAGAGCATGTGCATTCTTGACAATGCAAGCGGGCTTCTTTCGCAACACGCTCCAAAGTTCAACACTTCCATCATCCGTACCAGATAAAAAATCGTCATTCCCAATGAAACAACTACATTCCAGAGAGGAAGCTGAAGCACGAAACACTAAACGTGATTCTTCAGGGACCTAATTAGCCAAGAATAGAAGCTGAGGTTAATATCAAATTGTTATATAATCCTTTTCTTTCAAATTTCAAGTCTGATCTGGTTTTAGCACATAAAGTTGCACAAGTGAGAAACTTGGTGTAACTAAAAGAGAAAATTAATGATGAGCTTACCTTAAATAATTGCATACTCCTATCACGTCCAGCGGTTAAAACACGTTCTTTTCGTAGGCAATCAATGGTCAATATTTCACTTTGATGACCGAACAAAGAGTTTACATAAGCTCTGTCTTCTACATTCCATATCTTGACAGTTCGATCAAATGAACCGGAAAACAGTTCAGAAGACCCTTGCCTAAATGCTACACATGAAACGGGCCCTCTGTGACCAGGAAATGCCTGTTACACATATCAATGAAATTTTTGATTAAATAAATGAAAATATACTAGAACGTATGATCCCAAAGCGTAGATATTTAAGTTAATTTAACAGTTCTCACACGTAGATAAAAAAAAGGTAGAAATTAATATGCTCTCTTAATGGCAATTTGTACCTGTATATGTTCTCTTGTTCGAGTATCCCATAAATGGACGTGCCTATCTGAGCCACCACTAGCCAGATACCTCCCATCAGAGCTTATGGCTAATGCTGACACGTTTTGACTTTGCTTAATAGCTCGTCCTTGAGGATTCTTAGCGCCGTGAGACTTTAGTACATCCACAGACGGCCACCGGTATTTCTCCCCTTTCCCATTCTCTACATCCCAATGCATAATTGTTCCATCCTTCGAAGCTGAAAAGCCCTTCAAATCATCCTCTGATAAAGTAACAGCTGTAACGGATTGTCTATGCTTCAATAATACCCGAAACTGATCCGAGGGTTCGGGCTTGCGGACACTGTGGAGAATTACAACACGGTTTAAATTAATAACGAGTTCATACACCTAATCACCTCGTGTAACTGTATGGTATAGATAGCATAGCTATATTAACAATGTCATCTCAGTGATCAAACTGCTACCTCTACCTAAATGTAAATTGATTCTAGAACAGACGATAAACCCGTCACATTCCCCACACTAACTCTCTAACCGAGTGAAAGTGGAAAGCCCCGGGAAGGTCAGAGCCATCTCCTACGCTATGACTATACATATACGATCGGAAATATAATATACCCGGAAAAAAACCCACCTTTAATTGGCCATGTGACTTGAAACCTCAAACAACAACCTTTTGTTACAATACTTTCAGCATAGATATGATAGAACTACCAAGGAAACACTAATGTAAAACAATTGTAGAACATTTTGAGCATGATAATTCAATCGAAAACTGCGAGCAATGAAACGTTAAGAGCAATGAAACGTAAAGCAAAAGCCTTTGAACTTGAAAAGATCAACAATGGAAACCACAGATATATACACAAAAAATCTTCAAACAAGTACTCTAATTCCGTCAACACGTTATCTCGAAGCGATCGATCACCGGATTCAATCCAAAACTACGAACAACAAAACATAAAGCAAAAGCCTTTGAGCTTGAAAAGATCAACAGTGAGAACCACAGATATATACACAAAAAATCTTCAAACAAACAAGTACTCCAATTCCGTTGCACATTACCTTGATGCGATCGATCGCCGGAGTCTCCCGCTGTCCTCAAGCTGCTTCTGCTGCAAAAGATTCGCCACGAAATAGTCCCTATTTCCCTCATTATTCGCTTCATTCTCGTAATCGTCGAGGTCGCCCTCGTCCTCCTTCGCTTTCCTCGAGACGTCCCTCAACTTATCCAAGTGCGCCAACGCCAGCCTCTTCCTCTTCTCGTCGGCGGTCTCCTTAGCGAACTCGTCCTCCTCCTCCTCCGACGCCGCCTGTCCGTTTCCCCAGTCCAAATCCCCAACGAGTTCCTCGTCGGACTCTCCGCTGTCGATGAAATCGCCGGCGTCATCGTTGATTTTACGGCGCTTCTTCGAGTCGCTGTCCAGGAAGATGGGATCCTTGCGAGAAGCTTTGCCCTTCTTCTTAGCTCCTCCGAGGGGCTTCGGAGCTGAGCCTTTCCTGGTCTTCATGGTCGAGGAGCTCAGAGCGATCGAGAGAGAAACAATGGCGATTGGAGGTGTTGCAGAGAGAGAGAGAGCTAGGGTTTAAGGTTTAACGGAAGCAAGAGACACAGGGCTTAAGCACTGAAGCGACGCCGTTTTAGGGTTCCACTTTCAGAACCGAACGACTTGTCGTCACTGCTATCGCTCAACGGGTAGGGGTTTCGGATCCGGGTTATTTACTATACCATTTCGGGCAGCGACCCGGAATCATATTATATATTAGGGAATTAACCTTTGAATTATTCTATTTTCATTAGTTCATATATATTTACATTCTATTTTGTAAACAGTTAAAAATTAAAAACAAAGATAATTAATAGCAAATTTTCCTATTTCTTCTTCTTCTTTTTTTTTCACTAGCTGTCGATATTTACTGTCGTTTGTAAGAACACGACATCCCTTTTTATTGGCAAAACAATTATTTTCCTCTCGGTGATATTTTTATTGTTCCTTAGAAGTTAGGACAAAAAACCCCATTTCACGTATTTTCTAAAATTCAAATATTTATAATTTAAAATAAATATTTTTTTTAAGTTATTGCTATGATTTACCTGACCTCATACGACATATTATACAGAAAACCTCCAATTTTTAAACTAAAGTCTTTGCGAAGAAAAACGACATACTTGTAGCATTTCACTATATCGTTGATCGCAATACAAAAATTGTTTCATGGTACTTTTAATTAACACCCAAATGAAATCAAAGCCTTCCTAAACAGAGGCAATTAACTAATGATCGGACCCCGTGTTGGATTCGCCTTCCGAGCTCCGCCTCTTCTTCTTCCCCTCGCCGTGCCTAGACCGCCTCGGCGCCTCATCCTCACTATCACTCTCCTCGTTCCTACCACCTCCCTGCTGATCCTCCGGGTGGGCCCTGGGCCCCTGCTGGTATCGTGCCTCGTCATCGGGACCACCAGCCATGTCCGGCCCGGAGGCGTACCTTTCGTTCCGATCGCTGACCGGCCCTCTCCTCGGACCGCGGTTCGCATTCTGCGACGTTGGCGGTGGGGGTGGCGGAAACATTGGAGGCATACCTCCTGGCCGGACGGGCCGGCCCGGGTTTCCCATAAACGGGCCCCGTCCTGGGCCCATCATCATACCACCAAAACCGCCACCCGGGAACACGCCGCCGGGCTGGGCGGGCCGGCCTCTAAACATCATGTTCATGCCCATGAAATCACCGGAGAATCTAGGGCCGTAAGGGTTGAAACCTCGAGGGCCGACGTTGAAGAGATCCGGCATTGGGAACCCGTCGGGTGTGACGGGTCCGCCATAAGGGGAGCCATCGGGGCCCATCATCACGGGTGGGAATCCAGGCATGCCGGGCATGGGTCGGGCTCCGCGAACCATGGGCATGTGCGGGGGCCACGAGACTCCTCTCCCTCTGCCTCTCCCCTGGGCAACCCCTCCGGGAAACTGGTTAAAGCTTTCTTCCTCGTCATCGCTCTCTTCCTCTTCCTCCTCTTCGTTGTCCTCGAACGGGACAATATCGGGATTCTCTCCGCCTTCATTTGGATTGACTCCCTTTGCTTTCTCTTCTTCACGTTTTGTCTCTGCTGCAACGGCGATTGCCTGAAAGTGTAACCATGGAAAAAGGTTAATCCTGGATTCACCGAAGGTTTAGTACAACAGCTTTTAAATAATCTCTTATTCAAAAAAAAAAAAAAAAGCTTTTAAATAATCTCTAGATTTTGTAAGGAAAAAAATGGTTCCATGTAACAAGTATATGAAAAGATTGGAAATGAAAAACGCGGTACAAGAAGCAATAAACATATGCTTACGCAGGTGCCCCAAATTTGAAAAAATGTCCAAAATTCACCCTCTTTTTTTCTTTTCATTTTAATCCTTAATTATGCATATTTGGGTCCGCTACTGCAGTATGTATTTTCAACCATCTTTGGATAACGCAGAAACGTACCATAAGTTCGCTGTCCGGCTCAAGATGAAGCAACGATGCTAACTGCTCACCGATGGAGGCTTCAAGCTCTTGACAATCTCTACTTATCTGCAATTAGAAAATAGAAATTTTGGATATACTTTGTTTATTTAACATTATGCAAGAACTGAGATTTGAAACATTTGTTTCAGAACAATATACCTTAACCGGTAAGTTCTCGTTGTACGGATTCCTTAAATGACGAGTCTTGTGGAAGGAGAGTTCACATAACTGCAAATACGAAATTACGAATCAGACACTGCACCAGTTGCTACTTATCTACAAGAAACCACCAATTTACAAAGTAGTGAATCTCTCAAATACAAAAGAGAAATACGAGTACCTTCAACCATTTCACCGAGAAATTCCGGCCGTAATGTGCAGTTCCATGGGCATATTTCCAGTTACCTCCACTGACAGTCGCACCTATTCTGGACATCATCTTTGCACAGCCCTAACAAAACAGAGAATATATATTAATGTTCAATATCCGAAGTGCGTAACACATGTATCTTTGAATCTTATAATCCAACTACCTGAAAATGACGAGTCCGGTTGACTGAGAAAATCAAAATTACATTGTCGACAGAGTCGAACGCTTCGTTTAGTTTAGCTTCATTACTCCTTTGAGTTGCCCACACTCCTTGTTGCACCGATAATTCCAGATTTTCACGGTTGCAACTTTTAACAATAAAATACCTAAAGTTTCATAATAAGTAAGCTGTATCAATTCCCGTACGTAAGGAATTCTAGCTTCAATCAGGAAGAAGATAAAAGTCGCAATACTAAATGTGAAAACGAAAGGTCCAAAAATCCTGTTAGATTGAAGAATGACAGTACTAAAATACAACTTAAAGCTAACTATCAGCATTTTCTTTCCAAAAATACTAAATGGTTATGAATTAATGAAACAAATCACAAGCCAATTACGGCTTAAGTACCATAAAACAAGATGTGTAATATGCTGAGAAGAGAAAACAATTGAATCATCAACGGCTATTTGCTCATAATAAGATACACGTGCCTGCGCTTCATACTTACGACCGTAACCAGACAATCTGATCGGTCAGAATTAAACTTCTTGCCAACAAACTCCTTACTTAAATACGAAGAGAAAAATCTACTGACCTGGTTTTCTCTCTCAAAGATTGATGCTTACACTACTACGATAGGTAATAATGAAATAGGAAAATCTTCTCTTTTACTTATAAATTAATAATTAATAAATATATATATATAAAAAAGAGGTACCATTAATCAAATACCAGTCAAACAATATCCATAAATTAAAAGGTTAAAGTACAAACGGTGTACAGCCAGGGGTTTAAGATTGTGAAGAAAATAAAGAATATAGTTTTAAGGAAACTTAATGACAGCTGATTTACACCTTATACTAAAAATTCAATAAAGAATACAAAAACCGATTTACAGAACCTAATAAAAGACCTCGGTACGCTGAACACACCTAGATATTCCTTGTGGCAGAGGTGACACGATTCTGTTCGCCTGATTAGGCAATCCGTTAGGGGTGTTTTGCATCTGATTCTGGCCGACCGGAATCTGCGACTGCTGATTCTGGGGATTTGCAGACTCCGCCATTAGAGATTTCCCGGCCGCACCTTGATTGACTCCATTATTGGATACTTGAAAGCCCTGAGATTTATCCGCTTGCTGGTTGAAGCCAGTGTTCCTATGTTGGAAAAACTTGTTCGAATTATAGTTGAACGAACTCAGATGCTGGATCTTCTGAAGGACTTCCTCCACCGAAGGCGGAGGTCCAGGCAGCTTGGCGTGCCTGTATCGGCAATCCGGACCATTTGGGCAAAACCCTAGCTTGTACCTGGAATGAAAATATTCCAATTTACATTACATTCGGAAAATCTATCCGAAAATTCAAAAATTATGTGAAAATAGAACAAACGTCAACAATTGCAAATAACTCTGAATCAACAGAAGAATCTAACTTTTTTAATACACCGGGTATACCCGACTAGTAACCAAGGGGCCTTGGCATTATCGACCGGGACCGGGAGACTACCCCAGTGGCTCCAATTGTTGCGTTCAGGGGGAATCGAACCGGGGATGTGCAAGATCCCAAGTATCGCCCTTACCGTGAACCAACTAATCATTGGATTCCAATAACTTCCCACAATTTCATGGCTTAAGTTATGCAAAAGAATTAAGCTTTAACCATCTAATTTATTGATCAATTACAACAGAGATTAACACTGACATTTACGAGCAGTTTCCCAGGATTTAATACTCTGAAACTTCGAAGATACGAGAGAGGATGATCAGAGAGGATTTACTCACATGTTACACTCCTTGATGTCCTCGTTGGTGTGCTTGTACACGCAGTCCTGCTCGCGGCACTCGCCGTAGAGGCGGAAGAACCGGCACACCGGCATCCGCGCCTTGTCGTACTGGTGGAGGAACCCGCACGCCTCGCCCTTCATGCACAGGCTCCGCAGCCAGTGCCTGCACACCGTCTGCCGGAAGCTCCGCCCGCCCCCTCCCCCGCCGCCGCGGTTCCCACCGCCGTACCCGTCCGACGCCCCGCCCGCCATCAGCCCCCCGCCGCCCGAGCCGAACGGGCCGGCGTTCGCGCCCGCGGAGGCGTCGGGCTGGATCAGGACGCCGCCGGAGGAGGCGGCGGGGTTGGAAGGCGCGGCGACGATGGCGGCGTCGAGGCCTCCCTCGAAGTCGAAGCTGAGGCCGCCCTCCGAGTCCTCCATCGGCGATCTCTGGGGATTGTTCCCGAACGAGCGGGCTTCAATGGCGGTTGCGAATTAGGGTTTCGATACCAGACATGTGACGAGAGAGAGAGAGAGAGAGAGAGAGAGAGAGAGAGAGATCTGATTGAGAGCTTTGAGTTGTGAACGAATGAGAAGTCGAAGAAGAAGAGTTTGTGTTCGGGCGATGATCAGAGAGAGAGGTTTTGGGGTTTTGACTGACACGGAATATGTTTCAATGTTTTGACCCATCGGAATATTGAAATATCAATCTCACCCCAAATTATTATATTGTTTTACAAATTTGTCCCTTTTTCTGTTTATATGGATCAATCTTTTTATAAATTGCATCTTTATTTTAATTTCTCTAAATTTTTCATTCTATATATCTGATTACCTCTGAATTTTATTTGTATTAAGTTTTTTCTTAAAGTTAAAATTCTAGGTCAATCTTTTATTCTTCTTTGTATTGATTATTACCATGAGCTTTCATTATGTATCAAATTTACATTTCCATAAAATATCAACGATTTCCCGCTAATTTTAAGAGAAGTCATTTTTTTCAATCAAATACGAAGTTGGAGTAATTTGTCCGGGATTGAAAAATAGGATCTCAGCGAACAATATTGTCGTATGCAGAAATTTGTTGTCGTTTATCATTTACTGCATTGTTTTTGCTTTTTGTTCTCGGCAAATAGCAACGAGCATACTTGGACTCCCATATACAAATTTCTCCTTCTAAATTCTAATGTAAACTCGAATCAATATACAATTTTGAAAATTTTGAGACATTTCTTAATAGACATGTGACATAACTAGTGATAAGGATAATAAACACAATACAATAATAAAAAAAGATTCAATACTATATGTTACGAATTAATTAGTATAAAATATTGGCCATCTGTAGCTTTTGTCCATCTCAAAATATCGTATACACTTAATTGGAATATAAACCTCATTATGCTCAACTTAACCAATAAAATTATTAAGATTTCCTTTGAAGGCTTTATAAATATAATATATATATATATATATATATGTAAATAGAGTTCATACTTCCCAATAACACACATTGACAATCATTTACAATGTGTTATATTATAACCTAAGGGAATATATTTATGGACATAGATAATAACATTAACACACATTGCCTTACATAGCATAATCTCAACAATATTAAATCATCGGTACAATAAACGACATATACAAATATTCGTATAAGTGGCTTACAATTATCAGACACCAATTCTCAATACAGTTGTTCAATGGCATGGCATATGCAACTTTTTTACCAATCCACGCCCAAATTTCTCGAATGAAAAAGCTTGTCCACGTATAGAATTACAGGCGCTGACGCAACAACGTAGCTCTGCATTTGGATCCTCGCTGATGCGTCTGAAAATAACAAAAATCAAGTCAGAAGATAAAGAGTTAATACACCAATCGATATATGTGTGTGTATACATATATATCCTCTCATAAGTCAAACTCAGAAAAATCTCTCCCATTCTTTTCTTCTTATCACAATCAGCTCACACCTTTTTCAATTACAATTGTCTTAGGTAAAAATTGTACTAGACTGTTGATTCTAAAACTCCGCCGAAACAAATCCCAACTTCGACCGTTAAGTTGCAAAGAAAGCATAATGATTTAATTTTTCAGCTTTCAAGCATCTCTGAGATATGTAACTGAGAAATGAGACGATTATATTAGTTCAATGACTGACCATCTTCGTTGAGTTTACTCAATAGCTGAGCCTTGGTGGGCAGTGCATACATTCCTGCAGCAACGGCTTTTCGGATAGCCCAATTATGGTGCGGAGCGAATACCTGTGCGTACGCAGTGGAAGCTGGATCCTTAAGGGAATTGCCTCTGAAACAAGAAATCATATTCCAGAAATTAAGCGCAATACAAGTGCCTAATTAAGCTTATACTGAAGCCTTCGTGAAATTTAGCAAATAGATTTGTGAGGCAAATTGCAGGCATGTATAGTTATGTAATAAGTATTGGACTGTGCATGAACCAAATAAAATTTCGATGAGATATTCCTCCAGAACCCAGAAATAACTTAATATATTACGTTCATATAATGGAAATACATAAGAAACGAAACACCATAAACCTTACAAACAAATTTCCATGAGATATTCCAATCCTCGAGAAGCCAGAAATAACTTAGCATATTTTGTTCCGATAATGGAAATACAATGAAACGAAACACCATAAACCTTACTAAAAGGATATGATATCCATCACATCAAATAAGCGTTTTGCGGTAAAAGCGTTTCTTAATTCATCATGCTTCAACTTTTCAACCAGGCAAGAGTATACCAAACAAACTAAAGATTTATCTTTGTTTGCAAACTCCAATCATCTTATTGTTTGTATCTATTCTTCCACAAGATTCATCGAAAAGACGCTTTGATCAACGAAACACTATCAATACGCTACGCACAGATTAAAGTAGCAAGGTTTCCAAATATAACTTCAATATATATACAGAAACTGCATTGCCAGTTGACTAATGAAATGACTGAACCCTGCTTTTCAATCAAGAACAATAATAAAAAAACGAGAGAAGTCGAGAAGTTACGTACTCCGAATCTATAATTTGCTCGAAGAGAACCCTAACCATATCAATCCCACGCTTCACTCTCAGCAAATTCCTCGAGTGACTACCGGCATTTCTCACACGATTCGCCGCCATATCCCCATCGAGCAGGGCCTGCAACGTCACGATCGACTTCGACGCCTCGGAGAGATCATTCACCTGAAACCATCCACAATTCCAATCAAAACCGGTACTTCTCTTCAAAAACCATGTGCATTCTCACAGATTTCATCGCTAAAACACAAAAACAGAGGAACGAGAGAGAAACAAGTACCTTAGAGACGTAATCTCTCTCGGCGAACTTGAAGGCTATTCCCAAACAGCCGAAGAGCGGGGAGACGAGCGAGCACGCGTGCGAGAAACGCGCGACGTCGACCTCCGTCGAGTCGGAGCTCACCGCCGCCGCGAGATCTTTGAAGGCCTCCGATATCTTGAGCAGTGGCTTCTCGCCCGCCATTGATGAATCCTTCGAAGCTCTGGGGATCGTCTGTCTATGGGGCTTTTGGAAGGTTCTTTGCTGAGAAGAAACGCTGCGATCTTGGGCTGTAAAACAGAATATTCGCGACTGTTTGGATTCGCGGATCACGATGCTCCATTCTGGGATACGGTATCCCGAGTAGGCGCAATTCTTGTTTATGTTGTCGTTCATAGTGTTTATATTAATATACAGGCCTTAAACTGTGTCGTTTAGCGTCCTTTGACAGTTGGTGTCGTTTTGCTATAAATACTTTATAGTTTATACGACGAGCTAATTAACTAATTTAACTAACCGTGGTATTATTATAAGACAAATTCAGTTCAGACTTAAAAATTTAACATAATTAAATATTGCGTGGATTTTACCACTTAAAAATAATTGGAATCTTAACCGCAATTATAATGTGTTTTTGGTACTTTTACCACGCTAACAAATATTTATGGGGATAGAGGAAAAGAAAAGCAAAAAATAGATTTTAGCAAAAATATTTATTGCTTACTTTTAAATTTTGCCTATAAAGAAGCTAAACTTTTTATAGAGATGTTTATGCTGAAACTAAAACACCTATCAATAAGCAATCCAAAACGAAGTCATAGTTACCTCATGTCATGTCTCGTATCCGGTCTCAAATCACGTAGTTATTGTATTTTTAATTAACAAGTTTTGCAATCAAATATGCTGGGTAAACAAACTCATTGAACAAGTCCAGTCGGGCCGGGCTAGATCCGCTAAATGTGTGGTAATCAAGCTTATGTAACGGGTCCAGTCGGGCCAATTCCGTTAGAAGTGTGGACCGGGCAATTGAGGGGTCATCGTGACACGACGCGGCCTTCAATCTTGGCCCGATCACAATACCACAGATTGGGTCGGGTTTACACGTCCTGTGGGCCGTAATGGGCTTTTAAAAGCTTCTTATATGCTGCTGGAATATGTGACAAACTTCTCATAAAATAAATATATAGTTCGATTTGATGGATTATCTGATTAAATAATCAAGCGAATTAAATTAATTTTAAGAGGAATGACAGCAGATTCGTAATATCACGTCCCACTTCGCAGATCTAATCATATCCATGGCCGATCATCAGACCACCGACACAAACAACTGTCATACATTTTCACGAACATATAGTATGTATGGTCAAAAATATATATTAATTATTCTCAATAATTTTGTTTGTTTTTTTATATAATCCATAAAATGTGACGGCGTGGATTTAAATAATGAATAGTTTTTATTTTGGTAATTGTTGCTTGTTAGTGTGACAGTTTTGTTGAGCCAAGTTTGGTGTGACTTTTAATAATGTAGCATTTAACAATAATATATTGTATTTAATGTTTCTTAGCAGATTGGTTGAACAAATGTAACATGTTTGAGCAATTGTCCTATAAAGAAGATAATGTTTGTTTTCGGAAATGTTTACATTGCCATATATTGTCAACAATCTATGAACAAAAAACTTAACGTGTGAAGAGAAAAATTAACCATAATGAGATATGAAACAAGAAAACAATAATTTATCCATTTTTGGTACATGAGAGGAATAACTCTTGCCGTTCTTATATAGCGTTTTTGAGAGGTTGTTGTATGTGCCAAACGTCGATAGAAGGGTCGTAAAATTTTACTCTAATGCACGGAGTGGGTTTTGATGACATGATACTAAATTATAAGTATAGACAAATGTTATGTTAGGGACGCCCTTCGTTAGTCCTATAAGACATTTTGGACGTATAAATTTTGTTGAAGCAAGCTCTAAATATTTTTAATTTTTATGTTGTTATTCCTCGATTCATATATATATATATTTTCAAACTATTTAAGCCACATTTTCGCTGGTTTTAGAGCATGGTAATTTCGAATCTAGATTCGTTAATTTTAATTTTAATTTTTGCCAATTTTATTGTTATCAAAAGATTGTTATTTTAATACTTTACAAAGAATTATTTGTAAGATAAGAAAAAATGGCATTCATACGACGAATCAATAATTGAAAAAACTACTGCACGAACTTTCGCGACATCATATATTAGTTTAGTGGGGGTGAACTGAAATCAATTTTCATCATTAATGTGATTATCATTGTGATTGTTATTTGTTATTAATATGTGATATATGTGTATTTAAATGCGTTATACAACACTTTTTAAGGTGTTATCACCCAAATTTTTACACTTACTGAATGTGATTAGTGATTTAGTGTAATAAAAACATAAATAAAATATATAAATAATAATGATGTGTGCATTATTGGTTTTATCAGCGTGGGGCCATAACTTTGAAACAATGCATGGTTTGATGTGGACATATAAATGCTAAGAGGTTTACAGGGCAGTGTTTATTAATACAATTAATGGGTCACTTTAATTCAAAAGAGAATAGTACTTCAAACTTTAATTATAAATTAAACGTCTATATTATATAAAATAGAATGCAATGGACATTGATGATATGTAATAGAAATAGAATACAATATGTTTGATTTGAAGTATAAAATTTTCATCAATCAACCATATATATAATGCAAACGTAAGCATCACAATAAATAGTTTTGAAGCGTGCATGTAATTAGCGACAAAAACCCATCAAATTATATATAACGAATTTTTACAGTATAAGTACTCAATTTTGTTATGTGTCGGTATATCTTTTAGATATTTTTGTGTGACATCATGGGTTGAGACCAAAAATAAATTATTGATGTTTAATTATGCCTATCTATTGTTAACGTTTGTTATCCAAGTGCGTTTATGTTTAAACTTTATAAACAAAATTATTCAATATTTTTATTAAACTATATATTTGGGTACTTATACCTAATGTCTTAATCACAGTAGATTAAGCTAAGTATGACTTTCAAGTTTTAACAACTAATAAAGTGGGACATGCCTTTTATATACCAATTTGGAACCTAAATTATATTTGGATAGCGTATTATATGTTAGGTAAGAAGGTGATCTTGGACCTTCCCCAAATTGTATTTATGTACAACTACACAAAATAGTATGTGTATTATTATATAAAGTATACCTATCTAGCACTTATTTATATTTTAGAGCTATTTATTATTAGATTAAGTTTTACTATAAGCTTAAGCTTGGCGTACTATATAAGCCCAAAATTAAATTAAATTAAATTAAAATAAGATAGAGTTTAGTTAACTAACAGTATTATTAGATACGAAATTACAATTAAATCTTATACTAATAAATATAGACAATTTTATCCAAATCAAATATCTCACATATGTATTTTCGGAATAAACAATAATGCATAGTTATCTTGAGAAAGCCTATACATATAAATTACTACTACAACTAAACTAAGCTTACTTGGCCTAATAGTAAATCATTACCCACTACTAAACTTTTGGAGAAATCCCAAGTTCAAACCTAACAGATGAGTTCTTAGTTGATACTTAATAGTGAGCATGGGTTGGGTTGGGCCGCCCCGATGCTTTTTATGGACCCGACCCGATCAATTCGGGTTCCTAAAAAAAAAAAACCGATTCGACCCAATTTTTTTTAATGCCCGAACCAAACCGACCCAATAAAAACCGGGTTGGGTTGGTTTGGGTCGCTATGGCCCAATTAATTAAAATTTAATCTTATATAACAAAAAATAATATGAAAAAAATACATCAATGTAACTCAAAATTCAAGTAAAAATACCCCAAACAAATTTAATCAAACAAAAATACACTAAACAATGTAAAACATGAAAATGGGAGATTGAATGGTCTTTAATTATAAATAAAATTGAGAATGAAAAATTTTAAAAGACCAAAGATTACACTACTTGAATAAAAATTAATATGAAATATATACTTATTATATTGGGCCGGTCGGAGACCCCGACCCGACCCAAGGTTTTGGACCCGACTCTGACCCGAATAATAGTCGGGTCCGGCCCGATCCGACCCAATTTTAAACGGATTAGATTGGGGTCGGGTCTCTAACGGATTGGATTGGGCCATCGGGCTGGGTCTAAAATGCTCACCCCTACTTAATAGTGCTTGTAGCCAATTGTACTATTACCAACTTGTTATAACACTACGAATATGTCTTCTAATGCGAGTACTTGTAATTTTTTGACCAGTAAAAGTACTCATAAAAAAGCTACTAACCAAAAATCGTACTTAAATTACACTTACATAGTTTATTTGAGTTATGTTTTTAAATAAATGATATTTTGCAAATTCTGTTCATATTAAGGTATATAATGATGTAAGTATATAATATTTCATTATTTTGATTTGTGTGGTGTTTTTTTTGTTTTTCACGCCAAAATTATTGTTACTCACTATCTTTTCAGGTCACCAAAAAATCACAATTTTTTGTTTGTTTGTTTGTGGATGTGCTATTAAGTAAAATTATATATCTCTCGAAAATTAAGCGTGCCCAAAACTCATGATGTCGCCGAGTTTTTGTTAAGTTAACTAAAAAAATAATGATAGTTTTAAAAGAAGAAAAATATTAAATATTAAGAATTTCAGACGTAAAAATAATAAATATTGAGAACTTCAATTGCGAAAAAAATTAATTTACACTATTAAAAAATATATTAAGAACTTAGTTCGATATCCCTTCAAAATATTTAGGAAAAGGACTAAAAAGATGTCAATATGGCAACATATATAATATAAAATGTTGTCAAATATAAAAAATTTATGAATTGATTACTAGAATCTACACTCTTAACAACACAGAAAATAAATATACATAAATATAATGAAAGAAATGAAGTAGAACATACAGCAAATTTAATATAACTTATAAGTATTTTTGCCGTAAATATCTATTATTCTTTTACAACAATATTCTTTTGGTGCCGAGTCCAGTCACCCGAGTCAACTCGCATCTTACGCTTCACGAAGGAACCACAAACGACAATCGAAAGCCAGCCTCGAAAATTATAAATGCTTTCCGCCAAAATCCATTTCCTCAAAATTCCATGATTTTTCATTTCAAAATATTAATTAATAAATTATCCAATACTTTATAATATAATAAATTATTAATATTATTTTAATCCCTAATTACTTTTTTTATTTTTTATTTTTAGCTTTGTAGTAAAGCTCATTGGTCGTCCCACTTTCCCACACTGTCTCTTCTCTCTTCCATGGCTTCTCTGCCGAGACCTCGCTGAACCCTAGAGACTGCTTCCATGGCGGACAGATCTGCAGGTAAGATACTCTCGTCTTTTCAGTATCTAGTGTCGTCCTTTTTTCTCGAGGCGTTTTGAATTTTGAGCTCACGTTGGTGCTCTTTGTTTCGAAGGTTCGTCTTGCTTGGATCGAATTTGAGGCTCGCGCGTTCAGTCGAAGGACCTGCATTTCGCTGTAGATCGGAGTGAGTATCATCCTGGAGGAACTCAGGTTTTGGCGGTGAGTACCTCGGGATTTTCGCCGGGTTTCACTGGTGCGTGGCTATCAAACGTTTCTGTTTAGCTGTTTGTTTCTCGAGAAAGAATCGGTTTCGTTATTGTAATGTAGTGGCGTTATGAGAGAGAGCCTATTTTCTTGCTCATTTTCTGTATTTTTCTGTCGTTTATCGTTAGCAGGTGAGTTTACACTCTCTGCTTTGAAGTTTTTCCGGTTAAATTCAAATGGAGGAGCCCGTGGTTCGGTCCGGAGAAGCGCCGGGAGAGAGCTCGCAAGCTTCGGAGAAGAAAGCATCGGTAAAAGTACCTGGTACCGATAGCAAAGCTGCGAAAGTTATGAAATCTGGCGCTTCCGTTACACCAAAGGCTTCAGTACCGGTGAGTTCAATCAGAAAGAAAGTTGAGCCTGCTGCAAGTTCCTCCTCTGCTTCAAGCGCTAGGAAACCAGGTCTACCTGGATCGGCACAGAGTTTGGGTCTGGCTTCCGGGGTTAGGCGAAACAGCACGGGAGGCTTGGCGGAGAAGTCGACTGTTGCTTCTTCCGCGAAGCAGAGCAATGCTGCTGCAGTTCCCGTGAGGAGGGCCACAGAGCCGGGAAGGAGGTCTTCGTTGCCTTCGGTTGATCCTAAGCCTGCAATAAGAGCGACGACCTCGGAAACTAGAAAGCCCAGAACACCGTCATCATCGGAACGGAGCCTGAGGAAATCGACTGATTCTGACATCTCTCGGGGATCGGTGACAAGTAGGTCCTCGGTGAAGCCATCAGTATCAGTTTCATCTGCCTCATCTTCCTCTTCAAGACGAGTAGCTACAACGTCGTTAGACAGTAGTGCTAGCAGCACCATGAGGAGGACAGCTCCGAAGCTCTCGTCCCCAGCTCCCCGATCACCCAGAGTTTCTAGTGGGTTGAAATCCGCGTCTCTAACCACATCTCTTGATCGAAGTTCGGGTCTATCTGGACGGAAAAAAGTGGCGACTCCTGATAGCAGGGATTCGAAGTTCATTGTTCTTCCGCAGGTGGAGATAAAAGCTGGTGACGATGTGGTAAGTTCTGCATAATGCAAAATCAATTATTGTAAATACTCCTTTTGAATCTTGTTGAATTTGATGAACAGAACTTTTCGATTCCATTTCATGCTGTGTTTCTTATCATTGTTTCTCTTGTTCAACAGTCCCTTACACTGATTGCTTATTTTAATTTCTTGTTGCAGAGGTTGGATCTGAGAGGTCACAGGATCCGCAGTCTTACTGCTAATGGGTTGAATTTGTCATCAAATTTGGAGGTAAGTTTGTTAGTATAGTTTTTCTAACTCTTTTATTACTTAGAAGAACACTTCCTGTGTTTGGAGAAGATAACGGTTGATTAGACAATTTAACATGCCGAATAAATGAAAATTATATAACATAGCGAAAATAGCTGTTAGAACTGGAAGATTCGAAGCTAGTATCCAATACTCTTGCTAGTTTGTTAAATCTTCTCCTAAATTATTTAAATTTGTACCCCTGTATAAGAACTATCTACTCCGAAAGCTTAAGTTGCTAGAACTATCTACTATTTTCAAAGTTTTTCTTCTTTTTTTGGAGAAAATTCATCAAGAAAGGTGTAACTAGAGAAGGTTGGAAGTGAAATATGTTTAATTTGTCGAATTATCTATTCGTAATTGTAAATTATACTTTTTGTTGGCAGTTTGTTTATCTCAGAGACAATCTCTTGTCAACACTGGAAGGCGTGGGGATATTGTCTCGAGTTAAGGTACATTACTAGTAGCCGTGAAGTTTCTGTATTCTTCGTTAGAATTTACATGAACCTATGGATTTAACGTCTCAAATCTTCATTCATTCTGGAAACGAAATAATAATTTGTGTCTTTGATCTGTGATAAAAGATTGTCCCTTTTTTTATTCTCAGGTTCTTGATCTAAGCTTCAATGATTTCAAAGGGCCTGGATTTGAACCCCTTGAGAATTGCAAAGCCCTACAAGTGAGTGTGATTTACCTTCTTGCTCTATGAATGACAAGTATTGGATTTATCTCTTTTTTTAAGTTGTGTGAGTTTTTCTACTCGTGAAGCAATTGTATCTAGCTGGAAATCAAATCACATCACTAGCAAGCCTTCCTCAACTTCCTAATTTGGAGGTAAGGCTATTAGTTTCATTTTCCAATTGCGATTCCTCTCTCTGTTTCAAACCATATTTCTTGTCTTCTTTCTTAGTTCCTCTCAGTTGCTCAGAATAAGTTAAAGTCCCTGTCAATGGCAAGCCAGCCACGGCTTCAGGTCTTGTTTTCTCCCATTTCTGGAAACTTTTTGACGTCTTTGTTGTCATATGATGGTTTGGCTTTCAATATCTCATTATTTATAATCTCTCAGGTTTTAGCTGCAAGCAAAAATAAAATCTCAACTCTGAAGGGTTTCCCGCATTTACCTGCTCTTGAGGTCATTCTCTTATTCCACGAGCAGCTTTACTTGATCTTTGCAATTATTTTTTCACTTAAAGAACACAGTTAGATTGTATTTGCATATGCGTGTTATAACTGTATCTTTTGATGTCGCAGCACTTGCGAGTGGAGGAGAATCCAATATTAAAAATGGCCCATTTAGAAGCTGCCTCCATTTTGCTTGTTGGTCCTACTTTGAAGAAGTTCAACGATAGAGGTTTTTTTTGGTTGAATGTTTTCTTATATGCTGTCTTCGTTTTTGTATTCTGAGTTAACAATTGACACGTCTTAAAAATATTGATTATGATAGATCTTTCCCGAGAAGAGATAGGGATCGCAAGGCGGTATCCGGCTCATACATCCGTGTGCATCAGAGAGGGTTGGGAATTTTGCCGGTCAGATCAAGCAGCAGGTTAGTATCTGAATCGGGTGCAAGTTTAAGACTGAAAACTGGATCAGGTTTTAAGATAGAAATATCATGTCAACCAGTTTTTTTACCTGTACCGATAATTGGTATTTTAGTTCTTCTTCCTTTTTTTTTTTTTTTTTCTTTTCGTTTTCTGGGTTTATATTTATATATCCCTTAAAAAAATCCTTACCCTTCCATCCTCTGTTTTATAATTTATAATTTTATATCTTGTTAACTAGTTTTAGTTGGAGTTGGTTTATAAAATAGTTACCAGAGTAGCCGTCTCTTTAGAGATAAAAACTGATGCTAGTTTTTATTTTTACAATACGGTGCCAGTTTTATCTTCAAACCGGAAAACTGTTTTTGATTTTGAAAATGTGAAAATAAAAATAAAAATGCTACTGGTTACTTGCTTCAGCCCAATCTAAAGGGACGGATTGACTGCCTTCAGCTCTATTAATTCCAGTTTAAATGTTCTTGCATGAGCAGAGTCAACTTTTCGCTTTCTGACTGAGCGATGGAAGGATAATTTGCCTCCTGATTGCCTGGTTAAGGAAGCCTCTGTTGATCAACCTTCTGAAGAAGATGTTTGTCGCTGCCACTTCACTTTTGTGCTAGAAAACACTCCGAGCAATGATTCACCATTGGTTTTAAGGTATCAATGGTTTCTTGGGGACAGAACACCTTCAAGCTTTACTCCTATTCCTGATGCCACGGGGGAGGTAATTAATTTTCATGGTATTGGGATTGTTTTGAAATTTTAAGATTATTTGGCAGTTACGTCCCCTAGACTTTGCATATCGGTGAACTTTGCCAAGACTTTTATTTTAGCAGCAATGCCCCCTAAACTTTCATGTGCGCTACACATGACTTACTCTAGAGTCTTTTTATATATTAGTTATTGCATGAGATCAATATACTAGATCATGAGATGATCTCGAAGCAATTAACAAGTCTAGTTCTTGAATAAAAGTTAGGATAAAAGTCCAACAAAATGGAAAAAAAAAAACAATAAAATTGACGAAAAAACCCAAAAATAGTAAAAGTCCAACAAAATGGGAATAACAATAAAATTGACGAAAATACCCAAAAATAAGTCACGTGTTGTGCACGCGTTAACATTTCCTGTCATTTTTTATACGTGGGGGACAATATCTTACTCTTTGAAAGTTAAGGGGCATTTCTACCTATAAGTAAAGTTCAAGTGGCAAGTTGACCGATGACCAGTGCCACCTACTCATTTCTTAACCATCGGTGTCTCACTTTATTTTGCAATTATATGTTACCAGGTGTACTGGCCCAAGCATGAAGACATTGGCCGAGTTTTGAAAGTTGAGTGTAGCCCCATGCTGGGAGAGGAGTACCCTCCCATATTTGCAATATCTTCGCCAGTTTTACGAGGTAAATTTTCTCACCTGGCGATATATATATATATATATATTTTTTTTTTTTCTATATCAAACCGATAATAAAAGATCTGAATCCTTGTGATATGCTTCTGTTTACATACTTGAGTTTTTTTTTTTTTTCAATGTCAACTTCATCTCCCCATGTTCCTTTTTCTATGTCAACTTCATAATGTTAGCCAACAGTATGCCATTAGTTAACATTATATTTCCTCTTAAAAAGGAACTGGGATTCCAAAGGTTGCGAGCCTTGATGTTCTTGGCGAGCTAATGGAAGGAAACATTATCAAGGGCCAAGCGGTGGTTGCATGGTGTGGAGGGACACCAGGAAAAGGAGTTTCCAGGTGAGATTGGCATCTTATTTTTGCGCAAATACCCCATCATCTTCAATATGTATATCTTAAATATTTCTTATCCTTGAACAACCTTCAGGACTTCTTTTCATGTTTTTTTCACATTGAAGTAATGCTTGTTTGCTATCCACATTTCCAGTTGGTTGAGGAGAAAATGGAACAGCACTCCCGTTGTAATTCCTGGAGCTGAAGAGGAGGAATATTTGTTGACCGTAGATGACATTGATTCTAGTTTAGTTTTTATGTACACACCAGTTACAGAAGAAGGAGCCAAAGGCGAGCCTCAATATAAATACACAGATTTTATAAAAGCAGGTATGCTGGGCTGAAACTTTCGGGCTTCAACATATTTTATTTTCGAGTTGCCATTTTCTCTTTTGGAGATTCCAATTGCTTTTCTTCTTAGGTGAGGCTAACTGCTAAAATTTTATGAACTAGCTCCTCCATCTGTTTCTGATGTCCAAATTATTGGAGATGCCACGGAAGACATTACCATCAAAGGAGTTGGAAAATACTTTGGTGGAAAAGAGGGCCCGAGCAAGTTTGAATGGTTACGCGAGAATCCCGATAATGGGTAAGCACACATGTTCTTTTAATGATTATAGAACAACTAAAAAGTTCACTTCTTGGGCAATTTCTCCTAATTCTTCCAACCTGGATAGGATTTTCCTCTCTTCTGTATTTTTACATTGTAGGCCTTGCTTTTTTAAATGTCTCGTCCATGGCTTTATTGCAGAAACTTTGCTCTAGTGTCTTGTGGGACATCCGAGTATACCTTGATGAAGGAAGATGTTGGGCGACGAATGGCATTTGCATATATACCCATCAATTTTGAAGGTTTCCCTCGTTTTCCTTTTTCTGATTAACATTTTTCAATTATTTTGCTTCTTGTTCACAAATAGGTAGTAATATTTTCTCATGTGCATTCTATAGGGCAAGAAGGGGAGTCTGTTACAGTAGTGTCTCATGTGGTTAAGCAAGGTACTTTCATTATTATTATTTTTATTCAGTTTGAAAACTTCCACGACTCTAAAATTTGTTGTTATGTGGTATTAAAACTTCCAATACATTTTTTAAATCTATGAAACACCGGTTTATTTTCAGCACCCCCTAAGGTAACAAGTGTCAAAATAATTGGAGATATTAGAGAGAACAGTAAGGTAAGCGTGACCGGAGTTGTTACTGGAGGAACCGAAGGTTCTAGCAGAGTACAATGGTTCAAAACAAGCTCTTTGACTGTGGAGGGCGAGAAAGGCCTTGAAGCGTTGACCACTTCCAAAATTGCCAAGGTAGGTTCTGCACTTTTTCAGCAACCACTCGAACTTTGTAATAAAAAAGTTAAAGAAAATGTTGCTTCTTTAACCCTACACGTTGCCTTATCTTAACATGAACTATTATGCAGGCGTTCCGCATTCCCTTGGGAGCCGTTGGCTATTATATAGTTGCAAAGTTCACTCCCATGAACCCAAATGGGGAATCTGGTGAACCGGCTTTTGTAATCTCTGAGAGCGCAGTTGAAAGTAAGTGAATTTGTTTAAAAAAAAAAAATCTTAACCCTGTAAGAAAGAGAGTTAAGAGTCTATGGTCTCGAGGTCCACTAATATCCATAACTCACTAAGTTGTTTTCTTACAGCTCTTCCTCCCAGCTTAAATTTCTTATCGATCACCGGCGAGTATGTCGAAGGTGGATTACTGACAGCATCCTATGGTTATGTCGGGGGTCATGAAGGAAAAAGTATATATAGGTGGTATCTTCACGAGGTATACACTTCCATAAATCGTCGACGTTATGCTCTAGCTTGTATTATACGTTATCTCTTAGAAGTGATTTATATATTTCATGCGGTAGGACATAATTTTTTTTAATCGAAACTACACAATTAAATAAAGATTTGGAAACGGATTGGCATCCTGTGATATATATATGCCAATTGTTTATCCTTTCTACGTGCAGGTTGAAAATGACGCGGGCAATCTAATACCTGACGTGTCTGGACTTCTTCAGTATCGAGTCAGTAAAGAAGCCATTGGGAAGTTCATTTCTTTCCAGTGTACTCCAGTGCGTGATGACGGGATTGTAGGTGACCCAAGAACTTGCTTTGGACAGGAACGCTTTCGTCCTGGTATGTTTTTAACCATGTTATTGCTAACCATTTGGTTTTCTTCTTAATTTTCAATGCAAATACAGCCTGAGCTGTCACTCGTTCCTTGCTTAAACAATGAAGTTTTGCTTGACCTCCTTTTCGCTATATTCTTCATGTGAAAAGCTAGATTGCTTTCCCATTCTGCTGAATTTATATAAAGAAAAATAACACTAGTATACTGATAGACTCGGGTATTTTAAGACAAACAAAAACACTTTATTATTCAAGAGTATTGAAGTTTGATCTTCAGAGAGAATTCTAGAGAGCTTTTTACCATGAATACCTTTATCATGATTTTGAAGTCAAAGAGAATATCCAACTTATCATTTCAGGAAACTGTAACAAAGTTTGCTAATTACATTTGGAAAAGTCTCTTAATAATGTTTAGTAGAAATTCCATTAATCAAACTTGACGGAGAACCTTTATGGTGAACACCCTCTGTAGGTTGTTAATTCTAGGGGACTTTAATACCTTAAATAATCCTTAATGAAAAAAAAACATTTAATGAGATAATGTTGCGGCTCTGACATATAGCTCCTGTGATTTTCATGTTCAAGCTATTGTATGACATTTGTATGTATGTTTTTGAACTGCTCTGGAATTTAGGAAGTCCAAAGTTGCTGTCTTTACAAATAGTTGGAGACTCAGTTGAAGGAACTGCAATTAGTGTTGACAAAAAGTATTGGGGAGGGGAGGAAGGAGAATCAGTTTTCCGATGGTTCCGGGTATTCTGCTCAAATCAGTTTCTCATCATTATATATAATTCCTTACAATTTTGGGTCATAATATTTCTTCACTTTGATTATTTTTTTTTATAATTTTTTTTTTATGGATAGTCCTCTGATCAGGAATATTATTTTGCAGACGAGTCCAGATGGCACACAAAGTGAAATCAGTGGCGCTTCCACTTGTTCGTACACACCTACACTTGGTGACATTGGATTCTTCATCTCAGTCTTATGTGAACCCATAAGAAGTGATTGGGCTCGTGGGCCCACTGTTCTCTCTGAACAAATTGGACCCATCTTGCCAGGTACGCTCTTCCATTCTTTTCTTTGTCCGGAGACAAAGCTGTTGATAATGTTGTCTTTTTCCGGGGAAGATGAAAAGTGTACAGTAGAAAATGACACTTCAGTTGAATTTGTGAATTGCATATCAGGTCCCCCAACTAGGTCATTCATTTATTATAGTATAATGACGTATTTTTATGATTATATTTTAGTTAATATTTATAATATATATAAATAATTGTATTTGTATGTTTTTTTAATACTTGAAATCACATACATTTTAAGATTTAAAAAAAGAAATGTAAATCATATACGGTTTCAGTTTTTCTCTAAAGAAAAATCTGTATAAATAACATTCAACTATCTACAAACCGGTTTTTCTTGAATGAACAGTTAACCTCAAACAGAAAACTGAAAGTGAAACAGCACAAAAACACAAAATTAGCCTGGCATTTATTTGGATTTGGATTGCATTTCAGGTCCCCCGACTTGTCAATCGTTAGAGTTCGTTGGATCCATGATAGAAGGTCAACAACTGAGCTTTATCGCATCTTACAGTGGAGGGTGAGAATTTAGGAAATAGTAATAACGCCGTTAATTTGTTGTGTCAATAATTTTCTGTGAAGATGTATCCGTCTCCGTTATCGCTCTTACCCAAGTTTTGTTATGTTTCAGGGAGAGAGGATCTTGTTTCTATGAATGGTTTAGAGTGAAGAGTGATGGTGTCAAGGAAAAATTGATAACACATGGTGCGTTCTGCTAAGTATTGAAAAAATGCATTCACCGTTATCAAAGTCTAATTGATTAAAACTTCTATTGCCAGAATATTTGGATTTGACGCTTGACGATGTGGGAACATATATTGAGCTTGTTTACACCCCAATGCGCAACGACGGAGTGAAAGGGAATCCCAAAAGTATCTTTTCTGATGTGATTGCTCCTGGTGAGTTGTAAATGTGTTCTAAATTCTGTTACTGCAACATTTGAGTGCTTCATCTTATATCGTTTTTTTGATGGAAGATAACCTTAATACTCTGCCTCGTAGACTGGGATGTTCTAAATTTGAAAAAGCAAGTCGTGTGGAAATCAGTAATGTTTTGTCATCAAAACCGTATATTGATCGTGTTAGGGGTGCGAGGAAAAAGTGTGGATAAAAGATAACATGATTGAACCCAATACCCATCGTGTTTCTCCAATAAGGATAGGAGACAAACCATAATCGGATTAAATGAGGAATATGTATTAATTGTTGACTGATCACTATGATATTCATTATTTCAGACCATTTCTTTGACTTTTCTGTAATTTTCCTATGCTAATTCTTCAACAAGCAATGCTCATTTAAGCAAGGCCTTAAACATATCTTTCTGTTACTCCTTAAAATACTGTAAGTCTAAACTGTTTGTTTCTCTCTTTCCCTTGCTACAGCGGATCCCGTGGGAATTGAGCTTGAAATCCCCGATTGTTGTGAGGAGGAGGAGATTATTCCCAATAAGAAATATTTCGGTGGAGAAGAAGGTGTCAGCGAATATGTTTGGTATAGAACAAAGAGTAAACTGGATAGAACAGCTTCAGTGGAAATCTTGGATGAATCCGAGGATGTTGTCGCTTGTGGTAGAACACTGTAAGTTTTCTCTTTACCTATGCTGCAAAGATCGCTTTTTCTCTTTTTTTGTTAAATACAAGCTGATTGATATTCAAATATGACAGAACATATACACCGTCTCTTGACGATGTGGGGGCTTATTTGGCTTTACGTTGGTTGCCAATGCGTTCTGATGGTAAATGTGGACAATCATTATTAGCAATTTGCGACTCTCCAGTATCACCAGGTATTGAATTGAGAATTTTAATTTAGTTGAGTCGAAATAGAATATTTGGTGGTAATTTCTCCTTTACTCTACGAACTTCTTCATGCATACTGCCCTGTTTTAATTGAGACATTTTCATTGAACAATGTGGCAGCTCTCCCTGTAGTTTCAAGTGTCCGTGTTATAGAGCTGTCTTCGGGTACATATTCTGGGGACGGAAAGTATTTTGGTGGATACGAAGGCTTGGGCCATTTCAGTTGGTATAAAGAAACTAAAGACGGAACTAAGAATATTATAAATGGGGCTATTTCTAAAACCTACGAAGTTAGCGATGACGATTATGACTGCCGGCTTTTGTTTGGGTATACAGTTTCTCTAGCTCTTCTCTTAATGTGTTTGAATTTCCAATAATTCTTAATTCTCACTAAAGTTCACTTATATTTGTTAGATGTTTTTTCTTGCAACAAATGATATATATATATATATATATATATTCTGAAATTAAAAAACTTATCTCTTGGGAGTATAGAAAGGGTGAAGCAAATTAAACTTTTTGGTTGTTAATACCATTGCTAATATCATGGGTTAAAATCCTTTCAGATACACACCGGTTCGTTCGGATTCTGTCGTTGGAGAACTCGTGTTGTCTGAGCCAACTGGCATTATACTTCCAGGTATCCCATTGTCATATTGAAGTTTGATTAGTTGGTATCTGCAAATTTCTGAAAACTCCTTGCATCTTCTTGCATCTATTTTTGTTGGATTGAAGTCTTGAATACGAATTTTAGAACGCGAAGCTTGATGCATCCTTAGAATCTTTTATTTATTTTTGTGAACCATATTTTCTACAGAGCTTCCAAAAGTAGAGATACTTGCTCTAACGGGAAAGGCGATAGAAGGTGTTGTGCTAACTGCGGTTGAAGTAATCCCTAACAGTCAGATTCAACAACATGTATGGAACAAGTACAAGAAAGATGTCAGATATCAATGGTACTGTGTTATTACCCATTAACTCATAATACACGATCAGTCTTTAGAAAATCTTCAAAAGTATTTATATATAGTCATGGAAGTGAGACGTGTATGGTTACAGGTGCTTATCCTTATTTCGTGTTCTTTTTTGTACCTTCATGGGTTTATTTTCACTCGAATGTAATACTTTGGTGCATCATAATGAGGCTCTGATTCTTGGAGGGTCGATGCAGGTCTTATTCACCGGAAATGGGAGAAACGAGAACCTTTCAACCAATACCGTCACAGCGTTCGTGCTCCTACAAGCTGCGGTTAGAAGATATCGGCCGATACTTGAGATGTGAATGCATCGTTACCGATGTTTTTGGAAGATCAAGCGACCCTGTGTATGCTGAAACTGAATCAGTACAGCCAGGTATCATAAAGGGTGTATTTTTGTATTAGTTTAACCATTAGATTTACTCTGCTGTACTTTCTACCCTATAGAAAGTTATAAATAATTTAATATTTTTTATTGGTAGGAATTCCTAGAATAGATAAGTTGGAGATCGAAGGACGAGGTTTCCACACCAACTTATACGCTGTTCGTGGCACGTATAGTGGTGGAAAAGAAGGAAAAAGTAAGGTTCAGTGGCTGAGGTCAATGGTCGGAAGTCCTGATCTGATTTCTATCCCAGGTACGTAAAGCATTAATCGCGAAATTTACGTTGTGATAGAAATAGAAATCCAAGATAAACAAGAACAATGTATTGATAAAGTAACTTGTCTCTAACTCAAAAGTTAACCAGGAAAATCTCTCCCTACGATGTTCAATAGTAAATTCCACTTAACATACATGAATGCTAAACCTATTTAAGGCGCCTATATATAGGATTAAAAACCCCAATAGCCTCATGACTCAAGACATATTAAAATATATAATTGAAAACTTTTTCCCAGTTAACGGGTCTAACACGCTGCAGGTGAGGTTGGGAGAACGTATGAAGCAAATGTTGACGATGTAGGTTATAGACTGGTGGTGCTCTACACTCCCGTGAGAGAGGACGGAGTCGAGGGTCAACCCATCTCTGCTTCAACGGACCCCATTTTAGTTGGTATTTGAAAATCAGTTTTCTCCATCTTTTACTTGAGCCATGTGGACCTTCGTTCGTCTTTCTTTTTGGGTCCTACAGTTCTCATTTTTTATCTCCTTGCAGAGCCTGATGTCCTCAGAGAAGTAAAGCAAAAGATCGATCTTGGAACCGTGAAGTTTGAGGTATCGGCTTATCGCTACGATTTTACGGTTTTACCTTCGTTTCCAATATTGAGGCATAGAAAAAAAAAAAACGATACTAGAACTGTTAAACTTCATTAATAAAGCAGAGAATTTGAAGTGACATTCTACAGATATCCTTTGATATTTCACCACATCTCCTTTTCATGATCAACATGTATTTTTCAAATGCAGGCTCTGTGTGACAAGGACCGCTCTCCGAAGAAGGTAAAAACCAACGTTCTTATGCTCTCTCTGACTGTATTGGCCATTGTGACTGAAATGATTCAAACTAGTTTTACCATGTCCGAAATTGCAGACGCCCGTGGTAAGCAGCCTCGAGAGAAGAGTTCTCGAAGTGAATAAGAAACGAATCAAGGTCGTTAAACCAGGCTCAAAGACCTCGTTTCCAACGACAGAAGTCCGCGGTAGCTACACACCCCCATTTCACGTAAGTTCGTTGCTGAGAAAAATCCGACTCCCTTAGTGATGTCCCGTTGGGCCGCAAATAAGTAGCCAATTCTTCAATTTAGTAAATTGAAATCCATCATTCAAGAGATCAAGTTCGTGTACAGGTGGAGCTCTTCCGCAACGATCAGCACCGGCTCAAAATCGTGGTGGACGGGGACAACGAGGTGGACCTGATGGTGCAAACCCGACACCTGAGAGACATCATCGTGCTGGTGCTCCGAGGCATGGCTCAGCGCTTCAACAGCACTTCCCTCAACACCCTGCTCAAGATCGAGACATAAATGGTACAGTCGATTTTACGTTTACGAGCTGTTTGTGTTGGATTGTCGTAAACGGTACGGTCGGAATTGGCGTGTTTTGTAGAGATAGAAAGGGAAAATGTTGTATAGGTGTTAAATTATTGTGTAAATTTAAATTATGATATGCAGCGATGCTACAAGTTTTTTGGTGGGCTCATCCAAGTTTGCTATTTGTTATAATCATTTTATGGTAATTTTTAATCGCTTACCAATTACATTTCTTTCACATACAAAAACTAAATATAAAATATAGATAGCCACACTGTATGCAAGTTTAGACAAATTTAATAATTAACTTAATTTTATTTGTAATACCCGATATATTGATATATAATTAAATTTTCATTTATCATGTTTAATTAATGAATAACTACATTACATCTTATTATTATAAATTAAAGAGAGTGACAAAATGAAAACGAAAAATTCAAGCTTTATATTTTTTTAGTCAGCTTGGATACCTGTCTTCCATAAATAAAATTTTCGGTACATAATTATCAATGGATTCTAATATTATATGATTAGGAATTAGAGAAGAAATGATAATAGTTAGTAATTATGTAATTTCCAGAAGCGTTCCAAGACTTGGAATCAACGAAGACGATGCATATTATTTAAATAAATAAATAAATAAATTTCAGGAGAATTGAAACCAGAGATCGAATTCGATAACACGACCACTCTCTGATGGCGGACTCGAACCCTCCGATCACGGATCGGGTCAAGCTCAACGTTGGCGGGAAGCTCTTCGAGACCACCCTCTCCACCCTCCGCTCCGGCGGCGCCGACTCCCTCCTCGCCGCCCTCTCCCGCCGCGCCGCCGCCGAAGACCAGGCCCCGGTCTTCATCGACCGCGACCCGGAGATCTTCGCCGTCCTCCTCTCTCTCCTCCGCTCCCACCGCCTCCCCTCCACCTCCCGCCGCTTCACCGCCGCCGAGCTCGCCGACGAGGCCCTCTACTATGGCCTCGACTCGCGCCTCCGCGCCGCCGCCTCGCCGCCGCCGCTCTCCGGCCTCGACGCCGCTCTCGTTGCCACGGTCCGCCCCGCCTCTGAAGGCGTCGCGTCCGCGCTCGCAGCCGCTGACGACGGCTCGCTCTGGATCGCGCACGGCGGTCAGATCTCCGCCTACGACTGGAACCTCGCTCATTCCGCCACCGTACGGACGCACCTCGACGAGATATCAGGGATCTCTCGAATCGGCTCGGAGATCGCTGTTTTGGGATCAGATTCTACTGCCGGACTCCACTTCCACGATTTCGCCGGTAATCGGAGCCTCGGATCGGTCCACTGGAGAGACTCGACCGATCCGAGGATCTTCAAGGCCCGAGTCGCCGCAATTGCTGACTCGTCGGAGTCAGTTTTTGCTGCCTTCCACTGTCCTCACAAGGAGAATTCGATCCTTGCGGTTGACAAATCAACGCTCCAGATTCAGTCCGAAATTGCACGCCAGACGGGAAGCTCGGCAAAGAATCTCGTCCCCGGGAAGCTTACATGGTTGCCGGAGAAAAGCCTCCTCTTCGGAGCATCGGTCACGTGCGGTGCATTCGGTTTCTCCGGTTACGTCCGGCTTTGGGACCCCCGCTCTGATCGCGTGGTCTGGGAAACGAACGAGCCGGGCTCGGGCCGGAGCGGGAGGTTTGGGGACCCGTTCGCGGACGTGGCGGTGGACGTGGACGCGTCGGTCATCTTCAAGGTCTGCTCCAAGTCCGGCGACCTGGGGATGGCGGATTTGCGGTACCTGAGCGACGACCCGTGGGTGTATTTGCAGGAGAAGAACCCGAGCTTGAGAGTCGCCAATGGCGCGCTCAGCAGCACCGTGATTCACTGTCACCGGAAACAGGCTTTCGTGGGCCGAGACGGGAGCCTGGAGGTCTGGTCGAGAGTGCCCAGTATCGGTGAGAGAAGCAACAACGGGGCCGAAAACGGAAGCGAGGCTTGCGAGGGTCTTTACAGAAGGAACTTCGTGGACAAACTCGAGCATTGCGAGAGAGGGATCATAGACAAGATTGAGTGTGGTGGTGAGAGACTCTTCGTCTGTCGGAGAGATTGTGAAGGGATTGAGGTTTGGGAGAGTTCGCATTCCTCCATTGTTGTTCCACTTTGATACACAAGGTCTGTAGATATGTAAAATTCTAATTGTTTTGTTCGAAGCAAAGATATATTAAAATTATCAACCTTTTTTATTTGGATTGTTTCTGGGATATTGATCTTTTTGCTAGCAGCAGGACAGTGAGTGATTCTGGGAGCTTCAGATGGGCATTGTTGGCACATTTTAAGGTATATATCTCTACTTTACAAGTTACATTTTTCGTAAAGGCTGAAAACGGCACGGATTAATGCTAGCTGCAGCCGCGTAATGACTGCTGCCATGGCCGGCCGTCGAATTCGCGTAATGACATGCTAAGTTTGGCTATATTATTTGCTTAACTTCTCATGGTTCATGGTGAAAAACTATGGCCATGTAATGCATTTTTTGGTTATCATACACTGATTATTAAATCATAAAATAAGCCGGAATACTTAACGATAATATTTAGGGTTTTTAGTGGCACAAGTACCAATTTTTCAAAAAGTTATGATAAGTACCTTTTTTTTAGGCCGAACATAACTTCTGACATGCTATTATTAGAGTTTGACAACTTTATTCAAAAAAAAAAAAAAAGAATGAATACTTATCATTAATTTTTTTTTGAAGAGAATCGGTACTTGTGCCACTTATATCACTTTTATATATTGGGTTATTATGGGCAAAAGTACCTAAGTTTTTAACAAATAGGGCGGCATAGAGCCAACTTAAAAAAACTGTGGCAAAAGTATTTAAATCAACCTTTTTTTTTGTTGAATCGGTAGATCTCATCCATTTTTTCGTTAGATTTTTTACTATTTCTGTCAGTGATAACGTCAACACAAATGAAAGAAATAAACTCAAACAATAAATCGAATATCAAAATAAACTTGTATGTAAACTCAAATTCTTTGAACATCAACCACTCAAATTCTTATAATTTCTTTTCATTTTCTCTCTCGAATTCCCAATTCATCTCCTCAATAACATTGCCATTTGCGTTGTTGACGTCATCATTGACGAAAATAGTAAAAAAAAAAACTAACAAAAAATTAGATGAGGTCTCTACCGATTCACCAAAAAAGTGAATTTGAATATTGTTGCCATAGTTTTTATAAGTTGGCTATTTTTGAACAATTTGGATACTTTTTGCCCGTAATAACCCTTATATATATGACCAAACAATTCTTCACAGGTCTGTATCTTTCTTCACAAGGCACACCATATACATAACCTCAAAGGTATGATTATGAGTACAATCATACAGAAACTTATCACTGAGTACCAAGAACAGCAGACTCGGAATCCTTAGCAGAAGGCCCACCACCCTCTTCAGCCTTCTTCAAATGTGTCCCGCTTTCCTCGTTGCCCTTTTTCTTCTCGGACTCCTTGGCCGTGTCGTAAGACGCGTGCAGGCCGAAGAAGAAATAGTACACCAGTATCACCGCTGTCCAGAGCCCGAACCTCTTGAACGAAGCACCGTCTATGGACCCGAGAAGGAATATGTTAATGGCGATGGAAAGCGAGGGCAGCCATGGAACCAAGGGGACGCCCCAAATCTTCGGTGTCCTTGCTTGGGGCACGAAATACGCAAGCCCGCATGTGCTCAAAAACCAAACCGGCGCAGAGATTGTGTAAACAATCCAGTCATCACTTAAGGCCCAATAGAGACATGTCGCAAGAGAAGAGCCGAGTATCAGCACGAGGAAGGTGATGAGCTTGATTCTGTCAGTTTCCTTGGTGACGCCGCTCACGTAGTAGCGACGCACAATCAGCGCAATCGCGACAAGCATGAAGATGAACAGTGTAGAGATGGAGAGAAGATCCGCCAGGATGTGCAGCTCCGAGAAGAAGGCGAAGATCGCGGTCCCGACCATCATAACTATCGTGGCGTTGACCGGCGTCCCGGTTCTCTCGTTGACCTGCGCAAGCCACGGGGGCATCATGTGGGTCCGGGCGATGTGAGTCAGGTACCGGGCTTGACCCACCGCGCCGACGAGGAGCACGCTCGTCATGCCCTTCAGCGCGCCTGCGGCGACCAAATACTTAGCCCAGTTCATCCCGACCGCCTCGAACGCGACGGAATAGGGCGCGTCCTTGTCCACGTCTTTAAAATTCTGCATCAGACACAGCGTGATGGCTAGCACGCAGTACAGAACCGTCGTGACAACCATTGACCCGACCAAACCGATCGGTATATCCCGGCCTGGGTTTTTCGTCTCTTCCGCCATGGTCGCAACGGCGTCGAACCCAACATAGGCAAAGAAGAGAACCGCCGAGGCTTTAAAGACGCCTCGGACACCGTATGGTGTGAACTTGCTGTAGTTCTTGGTGTCGGCCTTGGTGAGGCCTGCGACGATAATGAATAGGATGACGAGGATGTGGACGACGGAGGCAACATAGTTGAGGCGTGACGAGCCCTTGGTGGAGAGCGCGGCGACAAGGCAGGCGGCGGCGATGACGGCCACAGCGATGGGATCGAGGTGGCTGTAGTCGGGGTCGAGCCCAGACACATTGATGCGGAAGTCGTTGGCGTCGCGATTGCAGAGCGTTGCGAAATAGGACGTCCACGACCGAGCCACGGCAGCACCACCGATGACGTACTCGAGGAGAATGTTACCGGCAGCGATGAAGGCCACGAAGTCGCCGAGCTCCACTCTCAAGTAGGCGAACGAGCCGCCTGAAAGAGAATCAAGGATCAACAGCTTGTTTTGTGTGCCATTTTTTTTGACAATTAATCGACAATCATAATTAGTGTTAAAACATAAATGGACCGTCCAATTTTTCAAGCCGTTGTAACTTCGATTAGTTAATTAAACACATCGGCTAAAAACTCGACGGTCAGCTACCGAAATAACTTCGATTACTTAATTAAACGCATCCATTAAAAACTCGACGGTCAACTACCGGAATAACTTCGATTACATAATCCTCCTTCGTAGATGCACATCGTAATTTTTCTATATATTGTTTGTCACATATCATATTTTCCACAAGAAACATCACATTTATAAAATTCAAGAATTTAATTTTGGGATCAACCTAAACTAATATATTATTATTAGTGATAATTTATTAAACTGCTCAAGTAAAAACGCAATTAAAATAACTTGGTTCACTATGACCATGACCTCTTGAGTAAATTTATTAACGTGCTCTCTAAGTCAACACAATTCATTGTCAGTAGGGTCAGCGAGTACTGCACAAAGTCAACAATTTTTCTCTAGAACTATTAATTCATGTCTAGTAGTGGACAAAATACAAGAATTAATTGTCACTGGGGCAGTGTAATATATAATTAATTATAAGTTTGACCAATTGGGTTCAAAGTGAAAAAATAGCGATACAAGTACCTAAAGTTAATAAATATGAAGCTATATATTTTTTATCTATAATTTTTTACGAAAGTTGGTCATTTTTGATAAAGTGTTATTAAATCTTACTTAAGATATACAAGTATGTGAGCATCCAGTGATTTAGTATCCTGTCTTATTTAAATTCGACGGAAATATATAAAACAAAAAATGAATCGTCTCACATCTGTTGACTTTGAATACTTTTATCATTATTTTTTACTTTAAACGTTTATCATTTTATAGTCAAAACTTAGATATTTTTACCGCGATCAGACTTATATAATTTATATTGACCGCCACTTGATAAGAATGTGATCTTGACTTAATAAATTGATGTACTTATTTTATTTTTTGTGGACCAATTCATAAAATTAGAAAAGACAAATTCACATCATGGCAACGACTTGAATCCTAAGTTGTTGCGTAGTGTCAAGACATGAAATGAAAGTACTTTTACATATAAATTTTCTTAATTTTATATAATCTTGTATTTTTGTTTATCTTTTGATGTTTTTTTTTTTTTTTCCTTCTTCTTCTTTCATTTCTATCCTTTCCCTCTAATTATATCAATACAATCCACGTCTCACAAGAGATAAAAGTATATATATTTTAAAAAGAGTTATTTTAAAAAATCTCCATTTTGTGTGAAAGGTTTAAGAAAAATACCCATTGTGTGTATTTTTATTCTCACACATAGGCATTTTTCTTAAACCTTTGACACAAAATGGGCATTTCTTACAATTTTTATTTTAAAAACAAGGTTAATATTGGTACCCAGGGACGGGAAGGGTGACCTAGAACTGACACGTGTCACCCCTTAGTTGACTTGAAAGAAGAAGAAACAAATTATAGAGTATTTGATTAAAATTTGTATTTTATATTAAAATATTAAAACATTAATCATGTGTCTTCTTTATTATTCTGATTTTTCTCTCTTACTCAGTCTCTTAATCATACGAATCTCTCTTTTATTAACCGTTTACCTTCAGTGTCTCACAATTTCACATCCTAAGTATACTGAAATACGACCTCACATTTCTTATTCTCGGAATACATCTTGTTGTCTCGGTCTTCTGTCTCGCTGAAAATCATAGTTCGTCGATACTTATTTCGTCGGATTTTTGTCTCGCCGTTTAAATTATTATTTTTATAAAAAATTGCTTTGTGCCTTTTCTAATTTCAAAAGCTAGTTCCGTCACTTGTTCCTTCTCAAATTTTAACAAATAAATAAATAAATTATAATGACATATGAACATATATTATATATCTATCTTTCCTTATGAACTATTTATTGTTATGAATTATGATTCAAATTTACACACGATATTCAATACTATGTTATGTCATGATGAAAAAATTGTAAGACTTACTTCTAATTTCAGGTATTTAAAAACAAATATACATGTAAAAGAATTTGTAAGAAAAGAATACAAGATTAGCGAAAATAATAAAAATAAATTTAATGAAAATAAACTCAAATAAATCGGTGCGTACGGAAGTTAACTTTTTCAGTCAAGTTTGAAGTTACCTGCGACCGGAATTTCCACGGCGAACTCAGTGTAGCAGAAGACGGAGAGCATCGCCGAGATGCCGGATACGACATAGGACAACACCACAGCGGGACCGGCTACGTTCTTCGCCTCTTCGCCGGTTAGAACGAATATACCGGCTCCTATGACCGCGCCCATCCCGAACCACATGAGGTCCCACCAGTTGAGCGTCTTCTTCATCTCGTGCTCGCTCCGCGCCTTCATCTCCACCAGCTCCACGCTGTCATTGGACCGCGTCATAACCCGGTCCACCAACCGGGCCGGAGTCTGCCTCAGCGCATTAACGTAGTTGCCCCAGCTCCGGAACGACTCCTCGGGGAGAAAATCGTCTTTCGAGCACGAGCAGCCCCTCCTCCTCATCACCCCCTGGTCTCCCGTCCCCATGATTCTCACAAAGAGGAACGAAATTTTCCGTTTGTTTCCCGGGAAAGTTTGTTCAGAGAAAAGGTAGATATCACGAGAGGAAGTGAGAGATATTTAGTAATATTTGTGTAGCGTATTTCGGCCGAAATGCACTAAAGTTAAATACACAAACAGTTGTTTGATTGATGTCAACAAGAATTAATGTCAATTTCACCACAGACATTTCAAAGCAAGTAGCAAATATCATATGCTATAATTATCATTTTTTTTTAAGGAAATATAATTATCATTTAATACATAGTATATATATATATATACATATTTTGAGAGACGGCAGGTACAACGAGGTTCCACTTAATAGAGGCATATATACCAAATATTTGAGTGCATTCTTAATGTTTATTTTAATCGGTGAAAATATCATGATATTTAGATAAGTGTAGTGCGGCAAACAAGCGATTGAAATATGCCGTACTACACTTCACGAAACATTTGATATTTTTATCGGTGAAAATAAACATTAAGATTACGTTGCTTATATTCGGCCAAGAACACGCTATTACACTTGGTCAAATATTTGATGTTTGTGCCGTAGAAACTCTTTAAATTAATACTCGATAGATTAAAAAATATTATAATATTTTTGTAAATTCGATTATATAATATTTTTGTAAGTCTCAATATAACTAATACACTAATTTAAGACTCGATAATCATGTTTGGTGATATCGTGAAAATTTAAGACAATCGTCAATTCAACAGAAACGCACGGTGCTTGCACACGTTAAATGCACACACTAAATGATGATCCATAATCCATATAGTTTAATATGACAAGATAGATACTAGCTAGATTATTGGATCACTGGTCTGGAATTGATTCTCGAGCTTTTAGTGTCAAAATCTGTCCCCGGAAACAATGTCGGATCTAGGATACAATTTTAAAGAGGTTGAATAATTATAATTTAAGTAAAATATTTTTTTGTTATTTGATTAAGAGGAGCATATATGGATTGTTAGGTTGATGACTTGATGTCATTGTCTTCTCACACTAGCGTATTGTTTCAACTTTCATCCAAACAAGTTATCTAATTATTTATCATATGATTTTTCTTTGATAAAAAAACCCAATAGAGCAAGGAACTTGTAAATTTATTTTCCTTTGATCAATTATTGCGTGCCTATGAGTTTATGCAATAAAAAAAAATACTAGTACCATAGTTATTTTTTTATATTTTATTTTATGAAAAATCAATATTTTTTATGGTCGTCGCTAACGATCACTGAAAGTAACTTATCGATTACTCTTAAGATAATAAGTGGTCGATTATTCATCGATAATCTCGAGGATAACTCGATCCTTGGTCTTCATGGTGTTGATTTTCTTAAAAATATAGCTGTTAATTTTGACTACTTTGATAACAATCAGGCAACACTGAAATTGACTGTAATCATTTGCAAATTGCACTAATTAATAACTTGACTAAATTGGTGTATCAACAAGTGAACGAGGCATAAACAACAAAAGAAGAAAAAACTAAAACGACACCGTTTCTCACCTTTCTACGACCCCCTACACCAAAAGAAGAAAACACAACAAACCTACGTAAAACCAATCTAAAACTTGTTCAAGATGAAGTAGGCAGAGCTCCTTCCTCAACCTTTTTCAGCTCCGCGCCTTTCTCGGCCTCCCCGCGCTGCTTCTCGGCCGCCTTGGCCGTGTCGTACGAGGCGTGCAGCCCGAAGAAGACGTAGTACACCATCATGATCCCAGTCCAGGCGAAGAACCGCTTGAACGAGTCAATGTCGATGGACCCGAGAAGGAAGATGTTGATCGCGATCGATGCCGACGGAAGCCACGGCACGAGCGGCACTCCCCACATCTTCGGCTCCCGCGCTTGCGGGACGAACAGCCAGAGCCCCACTGTCGAGAGCAGCCATACGGGGACAGTCACCGCGTACCCGACCCACCCCTCGCTCATGGCCCAGTAAGCCGACGTGGCGATCGAAGATCCGAGGATCAGTACGAGGAACGCGATGAGCTTCCCCCGGTTGGCCGTTGTCGTGACTCCGGCAACGTAGTATCGTCGGACGATGAGCGCCACCGCGACGAGCATGAAGATGAAAAGCGTGGAGATGGAGAGGAGGTTGGAGAGGATGTTCAGGCTGGTGAAGAGCGCGATGAATGCTGTGGCGCAGAGCATCACGATTGTTGCGTTGACCGGGGTTCCGGTTTTCTCGTTGACTTGGGCGAGCCACGGCGGCATCATGTGGGTCCGGGCAATGTGTGTCAGGTACCGGGCCTGCCCGACAGCGCCGACAAGGAGCACGCTCGTCATGCCCTTGAGAGCTCCGGCAGCGACGAGGTATTTGGCCCATTTCATCCCAACAGACTCGAAGGCAACGGAGAACGGCGCATCGGGGTCAATGCTGCCGTACGGCTGCATGAGGCAGAGCGTTACTGCGAGGAGGCAGTAGGCGAGCGTGGTGACAAGCATGGACCCAACGAGACCGATGGGGATGTCCCGGGCAGGGTTTTTGGTCTCCTCAGCCATGGTGGAGACGGCGTCAAAGCCGACATAAGCGAAGAAGAGGACAGCCGAGGCCTTGAAGATGCCACGGGGCCCGAAGGGTGCAAAGTTGGTGTAGTTGGCGGTGTTAGCCTGGGTGAGGCCGGCGACGATGATGAAGACGATGACGAGGAGGTGGAAAATGGAGGCCACGTAGTTGAGGCGGGACGAGCCCTTGGTGGAGAGCACGGCGAGGAGGCAGACGGCCGCGATCACTGCCACCGCGATGGGGTCGAGGTGGCTGTAATCCTCTCCGAGGGAAGCCGCGTAGATGCGGAAATCGTTGGGCTTGTGGTTGCAGAGAGTGGCGAAGTAGGAGGTCCAGGAGCGGGCCACGGCGGCGTTGCCAATGACGTACTCGAGGATGATGTTGCCGGCGGCGATGAAGGCCATGAAGTCGCCGAGCTCTACTCTTAGGTACGCAAATGAGCCACCTGGTTATCACGGTACAAAACAACACATAATTTATATAGTGTTTAATTAAATTGTTTAAAATATATTTAATTATGACTAGAGAAAACAGCTTCACGTAAGTTAATATATATAAAAATAAAAGTTTAATATAACCCTTATCTATACAATTCTTCTAACTATAGATACATCACCAAGTTTAATATATTTTGTATTAAACTTATAGTGAGGTCCATGGGATGGGCAAGCTTATCATTAGCTTCAACATCTTTGACTTTCTAGTTTATTTCATTCCCAAGATAACGATATAAGCACGTGTGAAATCAATAAAATGCGTTCAACTTGTTTGGGAAATATATATATATATATATATATATATTATTTATCAATTGAGTGAGCTGTAAAGAGTGCAAAGGTTTCAATAGATTATCTATTGAAGAAAATGACAATCTATAATTATCTATATATTGTTTACAAAATGAGTCTTAATTATTATACCAATAGACTATTTTATTACTCGATAAATTGATAATTTTTATAATATAATAAAAAATTTAATCCTAACAATATTAATTAATTAATTAATTTTAGTGTATAAAAATATTCATAGGAATCACATTATAAAAATAGCACGCATATAGAATAAAGTTAAAGAGTCACATGAGCACGTAAAATGTTAAATTAAAATAGTCATAAATTTCACAAATTAGCACATATTATCTAGTTATAAAATGAAAAATACTGAATTACATATTTATATGTAATTAATAAAATTAAATCCATTAATAAATTAAGTCAAATAAGCACGTATGAACCCTAGAGCATTTCAAAAAGGCTTTATAAAAAGTCAACAATGAACATAATCAAAACAAAACCCTAAGCTTTTTTCATATTGAAACGTAACAAATTTACTATATATCTATATATAATATATATGTGTGTGTGTATTGTGGAGGGACTAACCAGCGACCGGAATTTCGACGGCGAACTCGGTGTAACAGAAGACAGAGAGCATGGCGGAGATGCCGGAGACGACATACGAGATGACGACGGCAGGGCCAGCGTCCTCCTTGGCCTCGAGGCCGGTGAGCACGAAGATCCCGGCGCCGATGACGGCGCCCATGCCGAACCAGATGAGGTCCCACCAGTTGAGCGTCTTCTTCATCTCATTCTGGCTCCGAGCCTTCATCTCCACCAGCTCCGTCGCGTCCGTGGACCGCGTCAGAACGCGGTCCTTGAACCGAAACGGCGTCTCCTTCAGCGCATTTACATAGCTGCCCCAGCTCCGGAACGACTCCTCGGGGAGAAAATCGTCTTTCGAGCACAAGCATCCCCGTCGCCGGATTCCTCCACCTCCTTCCTCGCTCTGTCCCATGCTCAACTCTTCTCGATCGCTGCACGATGAGCAGAATCAATTATAAAAACAAAAATTTGTTTGGTTGCCGAGAAAAAAAAAAGATTTGAAATCAACTCACTGGCTATTTCATCAAAATCGAAAAATACATCAGATAACTTATGTGCAGATATATATATATATATATATAAAAATGACTGAGATACACAATAATCGCTAAGATCACATGGAGATTCGAAAAAATAAATTTAAAATAAACTACAGTTCGATTCTCGCCACTACTTACGCATATAAGCGTTGAAAACTGAACAGAAAAGAATCAGAAAGCGAGGAAGGAGAGGTGGAATTCCTTACAGAAATTCGCCGCAGGATTTTCCCGAGAAAGTGAGAGAAAACGAAGCGGGAAAAAGTCGTGATAGCAGAGGAAGTTCGTTTGGAAGAGAGTATATATAGGCAGTTTTACGGGCAGCCCTTCAACTGCCCGGAATCTCACGTGGATTCGGAATCTCCACGTGACCGTAAGTTTAAGGAATACGCCGTGCCGAAGAACAGCTTAATAACAGCTGGCGATGCTAATCACGGAATTTCTATTTAATTTGTATTCCTCAATTTGTATTTAATCCAACTTTCAGGGTAAATTCAGAAAAAGTAATATTTAAAAACCTATAATTGTTACCATAAATGTTATATTGTTATCGATGTGATTGTAAATAAAAATAAAAAAAGGATCAAGGTTATGAGCGGCCGACCAATTGATGTTGGGCTGAGGCCTGAGCCCAATAACCCTTTACTGGTCAAATAGGGCGAGATGTTTATTTCTTTTACTTCGATTGGCTGAAAATTGCTTTCGAAATCTTTGCCTCTTTCTTCATCCCCGACAAATCTTTGTCTCCTCCTTCGACCCTCCACATTAGTAGAATATATTAGCCGAAAATTATGTACAAACGAAAAAAAAAAATAGCTTTGAAAAAAATTGCCGATTGTGAAGGGGAACTCCATACTTACAGAGGATTTCCCAGTTTCTTTGGCGCCTAGGGCCCGTGTCAAAATCAACTTGTGACCGCTTTTACTCTTGACCAATTTTTAGGCAATAACGAATTTGAAACATAATTTGAGAATTGATTATTCAAAGTAATTTCCGCATCTAAAAAACTGTAAAAAAAATATTGATTGAGCGATAAATACAATAATCTAATTTCATAATATCCACGTGTGATGTATCTAATCCATAAGTCGGTCCCACAGAGAATGAATTCCTCCGTTATTGTTACCTGCCAAACGACTCAACTTTGACCTTTGATTTTTTTTTATTCAATTTAGTAATCTAATTTAAATGAAAATTATAATTCAAGCATACTATACTTACAATTTTTCTTTATCTCTTAAATATTGTTGAAACTGTTTTTATTTTTATTTTTATTTTGTAAGTTTTAATTGACCCTAAAACTTCTAACTTTGGTGGGTTTTAGTCCAAAAGAGAGGCTTTGACTGTTGTTCCGAAAGAGAAGAAAAAAAAAAGATTTCAAGTTAATGAATAATTGAATGCTTAGAGTTTGAAACAAAAATATAGTGGCTACTTTCATGTATATGAAATAAAGTAAGTTATAGCATTTAAATTCTTATTTCCAAAGAACCGTGTGAATACGAATTTTAAAGTTTAACACTATATTGTATTGGAAAGAATATATTTAATTCTTTTAAATTGCATGTTATTATGATTAGGAAAATTTGTTTTTTTTATACCCCCAATTTTTATTTTTGACAAAAATATATCCTCAAGTTTCAAAAACAGCTAAAGTATACCCTCAAAGTTTATCTTCTTTTCTTTTATATGCCCTCTAATTAATATAGTTTTTAAAATTCAAAATTACTCCTTATTAACAACTTTTAAAAATTTTAAACTTCGTCTACTTTCTTTTTTCACTAAAATATATCTTATGTTTAGAGTTTTATTCTTTGAATTGTTTAAATAAATAATTTTTAAAAATAAGAAAATGAAGGGTAAAATTATCAAAACATACACCAATAGTATATTTCAGTTGTTTTTGAAACTTGAGAGTGTCAAAAATGAAAATTAAATATATAAAGAGAAATAATTATATCTCGTGTAATTCGGGGTGCCATTTTGACCAAAATGGGAAAGAAGTGATTACTACCGTACAAAATACTTAAAAGTTAGTGTTTAGAGTGTATATCTCGTGTCAACACATTTTTTTTCTTCATGTTAAATGTTAATGTTTATATTTTTGAATCATTATATGATTTACATTACATTTAATTTTGTTGACACTTTATACAGTTAGTTTATAAAGTGAATGGTATCGTGAAACTAAAATAAAAGATAAAATTGTCTTTGATATTCGTCCTCATGAAAAAAATGGAGATTTTATTATCAAGTAAATAGGTAAAACGTTCAACGAATAGTTTAAATTGCAAATTTATATCAAACATCAATAGAAGAGAAATAATGGCGGAACCAGGAATTTCATCTCGGGGGTTAGATTTAATTTTTTTTGTCAAAAATTGCACTTGAAGAGGTTATATACACATTTTAGAAAAACTTTAGGGGAAGTTGAGGTGAAATTTTATATGTATTTACACTGAAATTATATAAAACTATACCATAATAATACTATTTTTTTTAGGGGGGAGGGGGTTCAACCACCCCACCTTGAGTGTGCTGCCACCACCAAATAATAATAAAATAAAAATCTAATGGAAAATAAAAAACTAAAGGTGTCACTGGCTCACGAGGCATCTGAATTAGAAATTTTGAAGCAGGGATTACTACCAAATTAATAGAGGATTGAATTATTAGATTTGTGAGTAAATATTTTTTTACCGTAAAGAAGATAAATTTTGAATGGTTAAGTAGTCATACATTTATTATTTGGCCAAAAACATTACACATCGCCTGCAAATATAAGAAACCACAAATGGAATAAAAAGACAGCTTAATCCTCACAACAATTATACCTCATTTATTGTCAAGTTTATGTACATATATAAACAAGCTTTAATTTGCTGGAAATCCCCATAGAATTAGCTGTATCACTCAAAGTGTGAAACGTACGTAAGCCAAGGCAGGCCTGTTTGGTTGTGTAACAAACGAGAATTGCTAGTTATGAACCAACCAACACCAGCTCATGTAACTATTTTTAGTTTAGACATGTGAAAGATTTCTCATTTTCAAAAATTAATCCAAGTGAAAAAGATAAATACCCATACGTACATAATAATCGGTTCAAATTCAAATATCGTTTTTGAACCACCGTCAGTTTTACCAAGGGAGAGACCGTAATCGACGTTTTAAAGCACGTTGATCACGGTCTGCTCATCATTTTAAACATTCAGATCCCAAGGGTTGAACAAAATGAATCCTAACTAAAAGTAGGTTTTCCTCTCAATTATCGTGTTATATATGTATATATATATATATATATTTTTTTTTCAACTAAGCACAAGGAATTCACATTATTTCCCAAAAGTTATAGACATGTTATATATTTTTGTAGGTGATAAATAGTTATATAGGAATTTTTCTGTAGAAATATCCATGTCACACATTTTGTAGCACTTAAATATCTAAATAATAATCACGGCAAAAGTTGATACGTCCATGCACCTTCCGGTAAACCGAACAGAAGGAGCAACAAAAATGTAATGCTAGATATATGTAAGTGCTACAAAACTTAATAACATTAATATTTTCGCCGCAAGTTAACTCTTCTCTGGTGCTTAATAATTCTCAAGTGAAATGAGAGACTAAATAATTCAAAAGTCCAAAACCCAAGAGGGTAATTTTACAAAATTTCTTATAAGAAAAAAAAAAAGCTAGTACCGATACATGCATTTTCGCTTCACCAAGAAACTAGGTCATAAAAGAATGAATGTAACTTAAAAGCTAGAAAAAACATATATATTAAAGGTAAAAATATTCTTATGAACAAACCTGGCAAAATGTCGATCTTACCCTCCAATTGCGGCACCGGCTACGTGAACAGAGTCACGACATCTCTCCTATATCCCCTCACAATGAGAAGCCTCTGGACGTTCTCGACCAACAAATCCATGTATTCCATGTAGAAATAGGACGGGTGGTTCAACGGCGGCGGAGGAAGGCTGACGAGCACCACCGCGGCCATTCTCGAGTAGCGGAGAATCGTCGAGTTCAGCTTCAGCGTCGTGTAGAGGAACTTCTCCACCTGCTCCTCGTTCACCACTACGGGTTTCCCATCCGCCGTCAACTGGTGGGTTCCGTCTTGCTCGGCTCTTGATTTCATATCGGCCATGTAATCGGCGATCCGTCGCTGAGCGCCGGCAAACGCCTCGATTGACTCGTCTTGGTCAGCTCCGCTCTCGGCGTGTGCGTCCCACGATTTCATGTTGACGACGATCACCTCCGCCTGCATGCGGAGATCGTAGAGGAACTTCTTGACGTCGGCCTTCAGTGCCTCGGCGTCGATGTCCTCCTCCGCGATGCAGAACACCTGGAATTTAAAAGTGAGCGGTGAATACGATGCCGTTTGGTACTGGTAGCGGTAAATTTAGTATTCAGTTTATAAAATTCAATCGATTAAAGATCTTTTTTGTTCAGCCCTCACCTGGATCTTGCAGCTCTCAAAGCTGTCCTTTGTCAGCAGAAGCTGAGAAAGGAGAAGCATGAGACCGCCGTCTCTGACAATCCAGTACAAGTCAATAGTTCCGTACTGTTTCTGGTACTCGTTTGGCCACTCGTCTAGACCTTTTACGATGACTACCGCCTTGTTTGCCACGATGCAATCGTTGATGATTCCGACGAAAGTGGCAGGGATTTCAGTCAGGTTTTCGCGGCGCCAGATCTCGGGGTATCGCATCACGACGATGTTGGGCTTCAGATTGCCGAGGCCCATGGTCTGGATGATGCCGCGAAACCCTTCAAACATGTTCGGGGCCACGACTATTTCGGAGACCCCTTCGCACCGCTTGTAGTCAATGTAGGTGCCAAGCTGCTTGCAGGCTTCCTTGGCGTCTTCGGCACGTTCGTGGTAGTCGCCGTCTAATATCGACACGAAGATGGACATTCCCCTCCCCTTTTTCTTCATGCAGTTGGCAAAGTCCGCGAGTTTCGGATGGCACGGAACGTTTTCTGGCAGTTTTCCCCACGGGCGGCACAATATCAGGGGAATCGGGTACCAATTCTTCGGGTGCACTTGGTTTGCTGCATATATGGTTAAAAATGTCACATATCAAGTGTAGTAAATAGAACTAGAAACATTCTTGACTAATTATCTTAATAATTACATACCTCCGAGCGATCGGAGACTACGCAGCGCTAATTGAAAGTAAGCACTTTTGAAACCATCGCCCCAATCCCCAGCCTTGCCTTTGATGCTGACATAGTAGTAAATTAAGCTCGCAAGAGCTAGAGAGACCACTGTGAATGACCAAGAGATCAAGAACATAATAACTGCACACAAAGCCGGAACGCGAAGTCAGTTTCACTGAGACAAGCAAGGGTCATGCATGAATACGGTCACAACGCAATAGTAATATCATAATTTATTTTTCCTAGACTACAAACTGTATGTATTTAGGTTATTGCTTCATTAATAAATAGATATTTGGGGTTTTTTTCTGGGTTGGGGACAATCCGGCTCACCGGCAAAACATCTGAGAATGAGAATACGTATGTTGTTTGTTTATGTAAGACTATAGTTAAATACTAATCTTACTATTACTACTATTACTTGACCTTAATTCCGAGAACGCATAAAAAAATAAAAAAATAAAAAGAGTAAAAGAAGGCACAGAAAGCACACCTATACAAAGTGAGGCTCCAAGAAGAGAGAGGCTCCAATGGTGAAATTTCCACCTCGGACGCCAGCTAGGAGCATCTAAAAGATCCAGAAGGAAGCACGATAAGTTGACGCCAGCGTAACACAGAAGGAAAAACATGGTTATGGTCGGCGTGATAAGATCCAGGTTCCCGATTATGACACACCCGATGCACAGAAACGCAGTAAACAATGTCGCAATATGGGGTTCATTCCCTTCAGCAACTTTGAAGTAATTAAGAACAGGCAAAATATCATCATTGGCAATTGCCGCAAGCAGGCGAGGTGCGCCCGTTAAGCTCTGAAGAGCCGCACCCAACGTTGAGAGAATAATCCCAATGTAAATAAGTGCTGGGAAAGGCCAAGCAACTGTAGCGGTGAGCAGCCTGCATAAAGGTTCGAGCTGTTAGTTGTTTCTTTTAAGAATTAATATATTATTAGTAATTGTATTTGTATAGCTTAGATATGAACTCATCCCAATCTGGACCAATACCAAGCAATATGGTAAATTTCTGAACACTCTATAAAACACAGACGTCACTGTAAACGCCTTAGACAAAAAACATCAGAACTTGCTTTAAGCCATAATAGATGCGGAACATATACCTGTCTGTAAGAAGTTTTTCTCTGGTTGCAAGAGCACCAAATAATAATACCGATACTAGATACATTACAGTGGTTGTAAGAGTTGCAGAAAGTGTGCCGATAGGAATTGAACGCTGGGTGTCTTTCAACGATGCTGATCGATTTGAACCTGCCATAATTCCAGTTACAGCAGGGAAAAAGAGACCGACCATCGCACTGAAAAATTAAATATGTATAAAATTAGTAACTTTAACGACAAAAAGAAACGGTAAAACTATCACAAATTAAAAATCTTTCTCTGTTTGAGTAAATTTTCAAAATAAAGACCAAGAAACAAATGAGAAAAATAGAAAGACTTAATGTGTAATTTAAATATCTAGTCCGAGCATCAGAATCAACATCTAATCAAGCTTACAACTCTAACTCTAAAATTGGAAAGAAAGAAAGAAACGAGACACAGTGTAATCTAAGCTTACAACTCTTAACTCCAAAATCCGAGCATCAGAATAAACATCTAAACTGAAGTTATAAATGCAATGTAAAAGGCTTACTTGAAGTTCCATGATACTTTTCCTTCAGGATCAGGAATTCCGGCATTATTCGTATTCTGGTAATCTGAACTCCAATTATCTTTAAACGAATCCAGATTCAACCCCATTATACCAACTGCATTGATCATTTAAACAAAGTATTAAATTTGAATAAGAAGAGGTAGAATACAGGATAGCAGTCAATGTTAAGCGAGATCAAAGATTCCTTGAACAATAAAAATGTTAATACCGCCAAATTCATCTACCATATCTGTTTTTCAGATCTTGAAGTAGAAATAAAGAAAACGTACTCGATGAATATAACTAACCCAAAGTTATTGTATATTAAGTAGAAATTTATTAAAAGGAAAGAATCTTGAACTTCCAAGCAAGAGTCAGAAGGGAGAGTCAACGGACACCATCCCATGTCCATACAAATACAGAGTAAGTGTAAAACCATGCCCAGGAAAACATATGAGAAAGAATAAAGAGAAAAAAAAATTCTAACCTGTAGGATTATCCTTCCTTGCCACAACAATTCCAATAAAAATGCTAAATAGCGAGAACAAAACAGGTATTAGGAAAGCAGGTGCAACCCTGTTGATCATTTTCACACCACCAAAGACGATAAAGCAAAGGATGATAGTCACAACGATCCCATAAATTTGCAGGTCATGTGAACTTGGACTTTGTATTGGTTCTGGTACTACTGTGCCGTTAACTCTGGTGATAGTCTCTACATTACAAAAATGAAGAAACCAAAAAATTTCAAGTCAAGAACATATTTCCATTTCAAACATATATTGAGCTAACTCTCTCACCAAATCAAACACGACACAACCAATACAAACAGTTATAACAAGGATGGCATGTAGTCATTACCTCTAAAAATACCAGCAGCTGGAACGGCTTTCAAAAAGGTTTCTACGGCTCCCAAAACGTAACTAGAAATCAACGTGCCAATGGAGAGTACAACTTAGAACAGCAATAACAGTTAGAAAAACAAATTGTGACCGCCAAATGAGTGCACCCTTACAGTGATCCAGCAACTGCATTTCCAAGGAAGAAACATAGTCCAATGCTAACTCCAACTTCCGGACCAAGGGCACGGCCAATGAGATAATATGGCCCCCCACCCTGGAATAAGAGTCAACGGAGAAACATATTATTATTGACATACCAACGTACTGAAAAGAAAAAAAATCGATGCAAGGGTAAATTGTCCTCAAACAACTGCATTTCCCTTTTAAGAAAAACAGTGAGCTAATTTATCCAGACCTTCATAGCACCATTAGTCGCAATAGCACTCAGTGAAATTCCAGTAAGAAAAGTACATAAGCCGCAAAACGCTACTAACATTAAAGACCCTCCTATGCCAGCCATGCCAACAATCCTGCCATTTTAATAAAGAGAAAATCAGTGACGGGATACGTGGACAAACATTTATATTGAAATCATTTTATAAGTAGTAAACTGAAGGGAATGCCATTTTAGAACATACCATCCAAATTCTAAATAATTGAAAATAGTAGTAGCTGCGTATGAAGTATGAACTCATGTAAAAACTATGTAAATAAATATTTAAAAACAAAAGATGGTACCAAGAAAATCGGATATAGTAGATAATTCCCAATATGTTTTGCAAGCATGGCACAAATACGCCCATCAATGTGCCCGACTTGACATCAGAAGACTGCATAACAAATGCACATCAGATGACATGTACCAAGATAACCCGTGAGATTTCAAATGCACAATTTCATAATATGTTTACGAGAATGTACGTGAGCGACAAGCAAGAGTTGGGTTTTCAATCGTGGACTAGACTGAACAATTTATAGACACACTAAAAAAACACACATATCGAAACTTATTAAAATACTACTAAATCATCCAACACTATTTTTTAGACTAATTATTTATTTGCCTTCCAATTTTGACAATCCAAGATGGTTACTTATGAGGCTGAAACAATATGTTGTCATAAGGCTTACTGATTCCTCATTGTTAATGACTTGAAAGTTAATGAGAAAGAGATACAATGAAGAGACGATATCAGTATAAACTAACTCCAAACACATACCTTCGGTCGTCCATGCGTGATGGCAATATTTTCACCGTCTCTGGGACTAGAAGGTTCATCAAACTGCTCCTCTGTCATACTGGAATAGCACTGAGTTGGTATTAAACTCGTAATAATAAGACCTCTATTGGTAATCAACTTCAGCCAAAGCACTCTATGAACAACATTACAGTCTCTATTCTCTCTGGGCTCCATCGACAAAGATAACGACCACAAGAGATATTAAAAAGAAGAAAAGGCATAAATACCTCTTAAGACCGAGAATGTTAACAAGAGAATCAAAACCAAACAATTCCAGTTTCGATTCTCTCTGGGGTCCGTTGGCGTCCTCATTTGCAGCGGATTCAATGGTCTCTTGTGAGCTCACTTTTATGTTCCTGCCATGGAAGGTATTAAACACTAACATTCGAAAGAAAAACGCAAAGAGAACATATCTTGACATTGCTGCTGTTACAGCTCAAGAACCTAGATAGGTATAATCAATGTTGATACATCAATCAAACAAAGTGATACAGACAATATGTATTGCGCTTAAGTAAATTCGAGAACGCTAGCAAAATTTATACCGAATAAGCTAACAGGAACTTCAAGAACCCTAACTTCCTTACCTATCAAACTTCTAAGAAGACAGCTGAAAGAACAATCGGTGAAAAGCCTAAACGCCACAAACCACATTACCAATATCCAAATCCCTCGCATAAATTCACATGTCAATGCAGCTATTCAAAGAGGAAGTGCGCGAATCGAGAGGGACATACTTGAGCGGAGCTTTGTGAACCGGCACGGAAGAGGAAGATCCGGAAGGATCCATGGAAGACATCTCGAGCACGGCACTATCTTCGTCGACAACGGGGCGGTACTTTCTACCCAACGGCGTCGGGAACTTACTCTCCTCCTCCATGCCGTTCTCTATATCGCCGCCGCCATTGTCCATTTCCTCTACCTGCTCGGATCTGATTCAGATTCCTCGGATTCGCCGGGGGGAAAATCCTCAGATTTGCAGCCACCAGATCGCCGAAGCAGCGAATTCCCGAATCCAATTCCGAATCGGAGAGCTATCCAATCTTCTTCGAAGCAAAAATTGCGATTTATTCCAAGGAATTGAAACAATCCAACGATCTTGTGCCGTGATATACAATTATTCCTCGAGAAACCATTGGAGAAGAAACAGAGAAACTTCTTTGAATTGAAAAGAAAATTCAAACAGAAATCTGAAGAAGAAGAAGAAGAAGAAGAAGAAGAGTGACAAAAAGAGCGTGCTGTTCAGTTTATTATTGTGTTTTCCACTTCACGCGCGTTTATTATTTCGTTTTTTTATAATTATAAAATGAATAAAAAATATAAAAAATGCTTATAATAAATTAATTAATTAAGGCAAATATTTTTGTGAAATGCGAAAGGAGTAATGACCGGTAAAAATATTCAAAGTTTGGTCAAATAACTCCTCGTGTATTCAAAGTTTAAAAGTTATGATAAAATACCCAAAGTCGCATTAGGGGAGTTGACCATTCCATTCTCGTAACGCCGTTAACTTACCCGTCAATTCTGGCCACGTGGACAAATGTGGGTTGCTGACATAACAATTATTGCCACGTGGACGAGCCCACATCGGCCTAGTTTACGATAAAACAACTAATTAAATCCCTAATTAATACTATCTAATACAACTAATCAAACTCCTAATGATTACACTTAACAAAACAGATTTGTCCACGTGACCAAAGTTAATGAGTAAGTTAACGGTGTTACGATAATAGAGTGGTCAACTCCTAAAATACAACTTTGGATATTTTACCAGTATTTTTAAAATTTAAATACACGAGGGATTATTTGACCAAACTTTGAGTATTGTAGCCGTCATTAACCAAATGTGAAATTCATAGTTAATACTTAATTGTGTTAGTAAAAAGTTAGCATGTTATTGTGTTCCTATAATTTGTCGAAAATTTCTTGAAGCACGAAGTCGTCAAGGCTTGAATTACCTATGTTAAAAAATACGCAAGATTGGACATATTAATATTAGAGAATAACAAACATGGAGATGAGAGTCACTGAACGATTCATTGGGTTGGTGTACTTTTCATATTTATTTATTCTCAAATTAACCAATAACAATCAAATATGTTGTTGATTGATTAACTCTTAGTTACTATAATCAATTAATCATTATTATTGAATTACTCTAACTTGGTGGATATATAATTAGATTTGATGGTTAGACTTTTCGTATATCAAAATTAGAGGTGTCAAGTGGGTCGGGCCGGTCCAGGCCCACCCGCCCCGACTCGTAAAAAAAACGGGTTTGCCCCGCCCCGCTTTTTGTGGGATGGGCTAGGCCCGCCCCTATCAAAAGGGTCAGGCTGGGTTATGCTTTCATAGGCCCGCCCCAAACCCGCCTCGCCCCGCCCAAAAAGCCCACCCACCCCGCCCCGTTCAAAAGCCCGCTTCGCCCCGCCCCGAAGCCCACATAAACCCGCCCCGTGGCCAACTCGCTTCGTCCCTTTAAAAGCCCACATAAACCAACCTTTGGTCAAAAGGGGTTTTAGGTCCCCAACCTTTCAAAGTGTGGGAAAAAATACACAACCTTTGTTAAATGTAAAATCCGTTGGTCCTTCCGTTGGGGATGTTAAATTCTGCTGATGTGGTATCGTTAAACTGCCAAATGGACTGCCAACTTGTAATATTAATTGTATAATTTAATTAATAAGAACAAATTAAATCGTATTTTAATTATGATTCAAAAAAATTAATACTTTAAATTAAATAAATAAGTTTTACTCCCCCTAAAAATCTAACAGGCTCTTCATTTGAACATGAGTAAATTTTTTTGAAAAACGACGGATTATTAAACACGAGAAAATTGCAAGGATTACATAACGACGGTTTATTAGAAACGACTAGAATTTTGAAAAAACGACTGATTATTGAAAACAGTTGTAATTTAAAAAAATGACATAGTAAAGATGTGAATAATATTAAAGCACGAGTTCAAAAATAAGAACTACGCGTTAAATAAGTATTGCTCGTTAATTTAAAGTTTTAATTTATTATTTGAATCATAATTAAAATATTTAAATTTATTCTTATTAATTAGGTTATGTAATTAATATTACAAATTGGCAATCCATTTGGTAGTTTAACGATGCCACGTCAGCAGAAGTTAACATCCCTAATGGAAGGACCAACGGATTTTACATTCAACAAACGTTGTGTATTTTTGCCCACACTTTGAAAGGTTGGGGACCTAAAACCCCTCTTGACCAAAGGTTGTGCATTATTGTCGCAATTAACCTTATTTTTAAATTAAAAAAACTATTAAGTTGTAATACTTATACTAATACAAATATTATAAAAAATTACTCTAAATATGTTATTGTTATAGAAATTAAAAATTATCTTTATATTACATGATCTATTAATTTATTTTGTATATATTCTACGTAATGTAGCTATTAAATTTTTTAATTAAATTTTAACTTTTTAATCAAAATTCGCTAATCGATTTGCATTATTTGATTTTAATTTTAGTTTGAGAATGAATTAATCAATAACAACATTGATTAATTTCATGTATATAGCATATTCTTAATTCACTAGTTTTAACTTTACAGTTTATGATCACTGGCCACGTTCATAAATCATTATTCTAATTTTATATTCAATAATTAATTTCAAAATCACTTATTATCATTTTATTATTCAATTATCACTATCAAATTCACTGTTTAACCTCTACATCTTGAAATTCACGAATCAATTCATCTTGAAATTCACGAATCAATTCAACGTTCATTAATTTTAAACTTTCAAGTTATAATTCGCTAATCAATTTCATAACTTACTAATCAATTTCATTATTTGACTCGTAAAAGCCCAACTAAATCCGACCCGTAAAAGCCCACTAAATCCGATGTGTTAAAGCCAACTAAATTCGACTCGTAAAAGCCCACTAAATTCGACTCGTAAAAAGCCCGCCCTGCCTCGCCCCGTGACATTGTGGGTTCGGGTTCATGGGCCGGGGTGGGCCTTGATGGCTTTTCCAAACCCGCCCCGCCCCGCCCCGCACATTGAACGGGACGGGTCAAGCCCGCCCCGTTTAACATGCGGGCTTTACGGGTTGTGGGCCGGGCCGATCCACCCCGGCCCACTTGACACCTCTAATCAAAATCAGTATATATATATATATATATATATATATATATATATATAATGTAACGCGTAGTATAAGACATTCCTTCTTTTTCATTTTAATGTGATGCTACGTAAAGTTTAGCCTTTTCCAATTGATACGCTGACTCTACATTCTACAAATAATATTCAAAGAAAAAATATTGAAAATCAGAAGAAGAAAACAATGTTTACAATTTAAAAGTCGTACCATATGAACAACAGAAAAAGTGTATATTAAATTTAATTTGCTGCTATATAACCAAAGTAACCAAAAAAAAAAAGAGTAACTATATCAACTACAAACTATTGAATATTTATTTATCACGAATCATTATAAATACTTACCATACGAATGAAATAAATCCTAACAGATGGAATATAAATGTGTTAATTTAAGTGATCGAAATATTGCAACGTGAAGAAGAAGCAGAAGAAGAAGAAGAAAAAAAGACAATTGGACCAAAAAAGAAGAAGGGGTTAATGAAAACGACAATAAAATAGGAACAGTTAAACGACATTAAAGCCCTCAACATAAGAACAACCTAAGTATAGCTGACATGATAGTGCACTTAAAAACAACCCTTGATAATAAAACGACGTCACATTAACTTACCAACAGACAAAGAATGTGCCTACTCTTGGGTTCGTTTTCAGCGAGACGCACAAATTGCGCATGTATGTGGTCAATAATGCCATAACAAGTAAGTGAAGTAACAACGACATAACTAAAATAAAAATAAAATGGTTGCATAAATATTTAAAGTCAGCAAATATGAAACGACATTTTTTTTTGTCTATTTTTTTCTTCTTCATCGAATTAAAATGAGAAAAAAAGTGAGATAACTAAATGAACACATAAATTGTGTACTTTAGGTATGATTTAATAGCACTAAAAAATTTGACCAACATCCTTAAAAATTAGACGAAAAATATATCACTTTGCACATGTTGACTTTTGATACTTTTGCTGTTATTTTTTCACTTTAAATCCCTACCGACTTATTTGGTTAAATTTAAGTACTTTTAGCACAATTATCCTTAAAAATACACCATTGAAGCGACAAATTATACAAACGACATGAAATTTCGACATCAATACACGCAACGACAAGAAAATAAAATATAAAACGACACAAAATGTGGAGCACTACTGGGCTTTGATGAAGATGAAGATAAGACATTAATTTGTTGATACAATTACAAGGAAAGCTAAACTACACAATGGCTTTCCTTTTTTCTTCTTGAGATTAAACATCAGAGACGTTCATAATCTTTAAACCCATACACAGAGAATCGAAAAAACGCGTTTTCCAGAACGAAACTAAAACCAACCCATCGCCTCCCGGAACCGGAAATACCTAACAAACCAAATTAAAAACAAATTAATCAATAAATCAGAAAGAAAGGTTCCATTTTCAGTCGTCCTTGGAGGAGCTCCGCTTGTGCTTCCCGTGCCTCTCCTTCAGCTTCTGAACTTTCCCATGGCCGAGATTCCGGTCGCTCACCGACCCCTCTTGGGCACTGCACATCTGTGACTTGATTCTGAACCCGAACTTCTTCGACACGCTTCCCCAGGCGCCGGCCTTCTTCCCGGTGCCTGAGCTGCCGCCGAGCTTCTCGATCTCCTGCCGCATGGTGGAGCACTCCTTCTCAAGCTCGGAGACGCGCATGCGCATGCTGTCCATGCCCACCTTCAGGACCTGGTTCTCCCTCACAGCGGTGGCCCAGCCGCCCCCGCCGGCTCCCTCGGAGGGGCCCACGAGGCCGCTCCGGAGCTGTCGAGAGCCGCCGCCATCGAGGTTGTCAGAGACGAGGAAGCAGCCGGCAATGGATGTGCGGAGCTGGAGCTGCTCGAAGAAGAGGACCTGGACGACCACGCGCAGGGGCAAGCGCTCGTTCTGGGCTGCGTGGGTGCACGCTTCCACCGACAGCTTCTGGCAGTCCATCAGCCGGCAGATCTGCTCTTTCTCTGACTCTGCCAGCCACTGGTGTGACTGCGGATGCGAAAAATGGAGGTGAGATTAAAATGCCGAAACAAACTAAATAAACGGAACCGAGGTTTTTAGCATTAGAAACCTTTCGAAACCAGCCAGGCGAAAATACGAAGGGATTTCAACTAGCTGGTTAGTGGTTACCTTAAGATAAATATCTATGGCGCGATAGAGGCCATCATCTAAAGGCCTGGCGAACTCGGGAACAGCCGCAGCGAGCTCCTGGAATTTCGGTGGCTTGAGGTTAACATCAGGAGCGACCTCCGCAAGGTAGCCGTCGATGAGCTTGGCCACCATCGTGATCGGCGTCAGTGACGGTGACCCCATAAGTTGACCGTCATCGATCGAGCACGGGGATGCACCACCCGTAGCCTGGTCCATCGCCAGAAAGTGGCCCAAGATCCGTTGCACGCAGTCAACGTTGTAAAGCGTCTCCATTGTGTTGGAGAAATTGGGCATCAAGAGATCTTCCAGAGTGGCTTGATCTAGCTGCATTCCAATCCGTCTCTCCAGATTCGAAATGAAAGACGGGTTCGCCCGAAGAATCATTGCCGTTCTAAGTAAGCCGAACAGGAACTTGGTTTGGACGAGACCCTTCTGTACCGGAAGTAAACGGTCAAATTCTTCGAGAAGAAGCTTCTGGTCCTCTTCCGAGGGAGGCGTAGCCATTGAAACCGGACCGTGGCTTCCTTGGCGTCGGTTCAGACCGGGAAGGTACTTCTTTGCGTAGAAAGTGATGGACCCGGCAATAATCTCCTGCATGATCCCACGACTTTCCATGGCGGAAATCAACCTTTTATAAAGCGGAAAGCTCAACGTCGAGGCATCCTCGTACCACCAATCCAGACTCGAGTTCTTTGGTTTCGCTCCAGTGCTTATCCCATTCCACAACAAACTCCCGCCCGGGCTCTGCATCGGGCCTCCATGGTCCCTCACTGGCCACCCGAACAGATTCGGGTCGGTGGACGCCTTGGTGGCGAGCGCCTCGATGCACCGTTTCGTGATATTGAGCTCTTCGGCAAAAGGCGCGACCTCTTCACAGGTTTGCAGCGCCTTCAGGGCGTCTTTCCAGTTCCGTAGGACCACTTGGGTGATGAAATTCTCCGTCTGGTTAACCAGATTGCCCTCGCCGTAGTCCTCGGTCATTTCGAGGCACTCGGCGGCGCAACGGAGGTACACAACATTCGACGCGGTAAGCTCTAGTTTCACTCCGTAGCAGAACTTGGCCACTAATTCGAAAGTCTTTGCCCCACCGGGAATTCCGGGCGGCGTTACAACGCACCCTTCCTCTGCAGCCTCGGACGCCTCTGCGATCAGTTTTTCCAAAACGCCGCTCCTCGACAACAAAGGGAACTGCATCAAAAACGACAAGAATCGCAAGTTATGACAAAGCGCTAAGCTTCACAACGCGTAACACCGTTAAAAACAAGAAGTACCTTGTGAAGGTGGAACGACATCTCCCCAATCTCGACAACGACATCGCTCGGAAGCCCCGTCGTACAGAACCTGTCACAGTTGCAACAATGTAAAAATTATTGACATATTGATGAAAAACCTCCATTCTTTTCGAAAATGGCCTTCATCAAGAAGATTTCACCAACAAAACATGTGCCAATTTTACCCTTGTAAGTGAAATCATAAACAGAAAATCTCAGCAATTCTCATACACACAATCCAAACACAAAAGCAAAACATACAAAAGTGAATGAACATTATATATGTATGACATACCAGGCCTGTCCTTGCCTCTGGAATGCGTCACTCTTCGATCCCAGTTTCACACACGCCATTTTCAGAGCTTCACGAAACCCTACCTCAAATTCAACTCAAAACCAGAGAGAAAATACCCCAATTCTCAGTCAGAAATAGTAACCCAGACACAAATTCTCTCCTAAGACAAGCTTAAACTCGAATTCAAGCACAATGTAGATCAGACAAAACCTAACCCAAACTTAAACTATTCCAAAACTACCCCTTGAAACCACCCCATCAACCCACCAAACGAGAGAGACCCAGAACAAGAAATTTAGGTCAACCCCTCCAAATCCGAGCCTCGGAACTGTTCACTCACTCACTCAACTCCTCGTCTGAGAGTAAAAACCCAACAAGAGAAAGATTCCAAATTGGCTTGGAGTCACAAGCGACCGAAACCACTGACGCCCATCACAGAGAGAGAGAGAGAGAGAGAGAGAGAGAGGAGGTAGAAGAATACGAAGGCAAGCGAAGCCACTGAGGTGTGTCATAATTGTGTCCCTAAAGAAAGCAAAGCCATGCCATTTTAGCCATAGCTCAAAGGAAAACGCCTTGAAAAACCCACCAAATGTCTCTCTTTCCTTTTCTATTCAATGCGCTTCATTCTTGCCTTGTGGGGTCTTCCTCTTTGGCTTCAAACGCACTCAAAAAAGCTCAACGACCCTTAATCCAAGCAAAATAAATGATTTTTTGATTAAGATGAGAGTAATTATCATTAATATTCCCTTGCTTTATTTGTATAAGTTTCTCCCCTGTACTTATCATTATGTTCTGTATTACCCCTGAATTAATTGTTTATACCAGTTTACCCCCCTCATCTGTTAACTTTGTGTCGTTTTATCTTGTGGATTTTTAGTATTAGTCAAATCCTACTTTTCAATTGAATAAAAATGGCCTAACGTGAAAAATTAAAGGAATATCAAATAAATAGTATGATGAGAATGACGAGTTTCGGAACTTCGTGATTAATGAACACCGGAGAATTAAAAAATATAATAGCGAGAGATTTTATGAAAAATTATTTTTTATAATAAAATATAAATTCAAAGGTAAGTTAAATTGATAGAGAACGTAACTTCAACGGTGAAGAGATAAAAGAATCCAAGGAGTATATTGTTTCATAGTGAAGTTCAAAGGGGGTAAAGTAGTATATAAAAAATATTAGCCAAATTGATACAAAAATAATAAATTAGGGGTACTAATGATCTTTATTATAAATATAATACTTTTATTTATTAAATTATAAGCTAGAAGATATGTGGTGCTTTGTACAGCTAGGCCATGTGGGTAGGGTACGTTATTGCAAATGCAATGCCAATTATGAGTCATTTTTTTTGTTAATAAACTAGAAAAATAAACAAGCCATGAAACTGACATGTTCAGTTATTGTCAAATCACATCGATTATTTAATTTTAATTTACTAGCGCCTGAAAAAAGTATAGACTATAGAGAGACATATAGAAGAAGAATTAAGATTGACTCATAAATTAGACAAAATTTATAAAAAGGCCTAAATTATTGAGTTTGATTTAAACGACAATTGGATTTATTGTTGTCTCGTGCCATCGTGGTGGGGACCAAAACACTGTATTGATTGAGATGTGCACATATTCTTCGTGGCTAGCAAAATTATATATGATTGTGAAAATAAATAAAATTTAAATATAGAAAAACATATTAAATAAAAAGGCACGGGAAAATTCGAGAATGTTTAATTTAAGCACCTTTTGCATGCGCGTCAGAAGTAATACATGCAAGTGCGACATCTTTTTGAAATTTTTATGGAATGATGCAATCAAATAAGCACGTACTATGATGATGTATGTCTAATATCTTATTTGTATGAATAAAGAAATTAATAGTTTGTCTTAATTTCACGATGAATTTAAGCACTTCTTCGTGTAATCATCATATGCTTTATGTCATTGCCTAGTTAATTTGTGCATTCTTCAAATGTTTATCACATTTTTGTTTTGAACTAGCTCCCGAACTGGAAATCCTGATTCTGTCACTGACCATTAAGTCATTTGAATTCTTATTCTTATTAAAAGGTTCATGGATTCGGCCTATGGCAGACTACAAGACATTATGGTGTTGGTTATGCCCGAACCCGATATTGTATCTCTCGGGTTATCGGATATCGACCCGATAACCATAACCGACATAATGAGCCCACTCGGGCCCAAGTATTAATTATGATTCATATTAATTAATAATATATTAATTAATCCATGATTGGGCTTTTAGAAAGCCCATTAAGTGGGCTTTTAGAAAGCCCACTAGGTCATGACCGTAGGGTATTATAAATACCCTAATATGACTCATAATTAAACACAACACACATCAGAGAAACCCAAGCCTCCTAGAAAATTCGAGCTCCCCTCCCTTGGTAGTCGAATTTTGGCTTGCTCCCCGGTTCAATCAACGGTTGATCATCTAAACACCAACTAGGATCTAACCTATCCTCCGAGGTGTTTTCCGGTCATCTAAGACGTTCCCGAGTGACGTGGTGGACGAAATAGAGGCGCAACACTTGAGGCGTTAAATCCTAAATTCGGCAAGCTCCAGAATCAAAGGAATCGGCAGTTATTCGGTACAGTTGGCAAAAGTACCGAAGTTTGGTAACGATCTCTAAACGATATCTTAATTCTCGTAATTATTCTAGATCTTTATTGTTCGATGATATCCCGTGATTTCCGCCTCGGGATTGAGAAAAGTCATCGAAAAACCCAACAGTGGTATCAGAGCCGGTCTGAGTAATTTTCGAAAATTAGATATGTTGACCGAAATAATTTTAGAAAATTTTTGGTGTGATTAGATTTTCAGTGGGAGCATTAGAAAATTAATTATGTTAATTTTTGTGTGTTGATTCGGGATCCGATTTTGAATCGGGATTGGATTTTATTTAAAAATTAACATACCGGTATTTAGATACGGAATAATTTTCTGTAATTTTAGAGGGTTTAATAATTTTAGTGGGAGCAAAATTGTTATCGGAATCAATAAAAACGGCAACGAAATTTGCCGGCGCATGCATTGGGATGTGTGCTACCTAGAGTTTCTGAAACCCTAATTTTTCGTGTGAAATTTTTGGGCCCAGCCATTCGGATGGCCCATGCCCACACGCATTCACGCGGGTCGGGTATTGACCCGGTCAACCCACCCTCGTGGGTCAGAGACGACCCGAAGGACCCGCGAACGCCTACTCTGATCACCGCCATTGCACGACGGTCGTGCATCCACGTCGTTTGACGACGGCGACAGATGCGAAGATGCCATCGACGGCATCGCTCACGGAGAGAAGTCCTCCCCGAGCCGTGCGTGCGCCGAAGTCCGTCGCACAACCAACGAAGCTTCACCCTCGGCCAACCGAACGTGCAACCTCCTCGATAGTGCGACGAAGGCGACTCCAACGAGCCTCTGTGGCGACGACGACGAAGACGTGCAGCTCCTCCATGGCAGCTCGGCGACGCCGTGGCTCGATGGGTGACGGCGCGGGATGGGTGACGGCGCACGTGCTGCGCGAGTGGAGCCCTAGGGCTGCCACTGTTCCACCCCTTTTTGGGCTTGGGCCTGATCCAAAAACAAAAGCCCAAATGGGCTTTGGTCAAATCAGCCATTATGCTCAACTGGTTTGACCAGAGTTGACCAAAACGGGATGAGCAAATTAAATGGGCCCATCACGTTATGTTGACCACAAGTTTGGGTTTTGACTCGAAGAACGTGATCAAACCCGATTCCCTAAATTATTAATTTTATTTAATAATTTTAATTATGAATTTAATTATTATTTAATTTTAATATTGTAAATTGGATTTACAACTATACCCCTCTAAATTAAAAGGAAATTTATTTAATGATAAATTTGTTTAAATCTTTAATTATTTTAAATAAACAAGATTTAAACAAATTTATAAATTAGTAAATTGGATTTACTTAGGCGGGGGCTGTTTGCCCTGCCCATAATGCTCGGATTGCCCGAGGGCAACCCGTACAAGCTCGGGTATATCCCGAGCTCGTATCCCGGTATTTGATATTTAATTATATTTATGTTTAATTAATTTAAAATACGATTTAAAGTGTTTATTTTATTTTATATATAGTTATTATAAATATCTTTAAATATAAGAATTGAAAATCTAATATATGATATTAATTATTAATAAATATGATTTATTCAATATTATTATCAAGCTTATGAAGTTTGTTTCCATTTAATATTTATGTTATTCATTTATTGATTTACAAATTGTTTGTTCATAAATTTTATTTATAATCAATAATTCTTAATTAGATTAAGATAATGAATAATCTTTTATTTATTATAGTAATAGAAAAGAACTAAACTTTAATGGAAATAAAAGATATATATATTATGATTAAAGATAGTTTATCTATAAGATAGTTATTTATCTTTTATTTTGTTCTATGACAAAGCATGATTAAAGATATCTTATCTATAAAGATAGTTATTTATCTTTTATTCATTAATAGAAAAGATAAATCATGAATAAAGATATTTTATCTTTAAGTGATTTATTTATCTTTTATTTAAAGATAAAAAGTTTTGTCTTTAAAATTTTCATAATATATATATGTATATACTTTCAGAAGTATATTTAATACAACATTGAATATGTTTTACAAAATAGGATTATGTATTACATATTCATTGTCTTAATTCTTAGAACATTTTAATTAGTTAACTATGTTTAGTTTAAGAGAAAAGTTAGGATCACCTAAAACCCCTCAATAAATATTAGGTATAATGTCTTCCAACGGCCGGGTCCTCGATCTAATTGAGAAAAGTTTTGAGTGTGTCTCTAACCCAAGGGAGTGCTCTTATACCCTCTTTTAGACGCGTAGGGCGACCTATACTGTCCGCCGATTCACCCCTTGGGTCTACCTAAACGAGTACTCTAATTAGATTAGATATCGTAGACAATTCTTTTGAAATCGGTTAGAATGATAAATGAAAAATTGTTTTTCTTTTCTAAACGTCAGAGATAATATAGGATATTAGAGCAATTGTTGACTTTCTCTGAGTGACTAATTAATGGAATTGATGAGGGTTACTTTTCCATTAACAAATCACGAAATATTATATAAAGTCCTTATAATATAATTGTTACATCTTTATTATAATGTATGCCTTATAATTTACATGTACAACTCTAAAATTAGTAATGTGCTTATTATTTGTTTCATTTAATGTATGTGAAACAAGTGTCAACAAAGAACCACTTGAAAATTGTTTTTAAAGAACATGGAAACGAGTTTCCAAATCAAAAGGAAAGAGATTTCCTTGGAATGGCAAAGGCTTCTGAAATAATGTTCGGAGCCTTGATAAAGAAATGATTTTTCATAATAGATGAATACTCATTTGGAGCCACCTGACAAAACTTCCAGAACTAATAAGAATGCTTATAAGAAGCATTTCGAAATTAATGATAAAATGATTTTCAAAAGCATAAAATCACTATAACATGGAAGTTCAATCAATATCCTCTGAAGATATGTGTATAGCAGGTTAAAACACAAGCGATGAAATATCACAGAGAACTTATAGAATTCAAGAAAGTCTGTAAATTCTGAGGTTGGTTATAATTTGGGAAATTGATAACTCACCTTAAAGAAAAGCTCATGTAAATGATAAGATATTTAATGATCTCTCTATTGACATCGTTTAGGATTCCTTGCTCAACTTTCACAAATTGTTTGTGATCAAGTTTAACAAAGAGCAATGGAATAATGGCTCTTACAGCAAAAGATGAGTGGGACTCCAATCTTAAAGTGATCACATATGTGATGTGATAGAACATAAGGTTAGGTTCCAAAATCTAAAAGTGCTTTCACTACAGATAACAAGGATTGTCCGACTTGTCTTGAAAGAGGTGAAATATACAGAGTAATGACTCTTCTTTAGGTACAAGCGTTTTAAGATAGTTTGACTATTTTAAAGGATACATGTTCAATATATGATATTTAACGTTGTATACAAAAGGCTTGAACCATATAAACTCTATATAGCATATCTCTAGTATTGTCATATAAGTCACAATAACGAGAGACGCATCACCAAGCTCCATAATGATGGACATCTAGATCGTTCTGATTATGAATCTTACGAGAAATGCGAATCTTGTCTTACTAACTATATGAAAAAAGGCTCATTCAAAGGGGCACACTAAAGATTGATTGTGGCTTTAAACCACACATATTCATGTGTATGTGGTCAAATGCACAATTAGGATAAGGAAGGCTGATGGTACTTCATTAATTATGACTACCAACTGATTACTTCAGTCGGTACAATCATGTCTATTTAATTAAGACAAAAGTTGAAATCTCTTGACCGGTTCAAGGAATTCAAGAATGAAGTAGAAAACCAAAACGCTCAAAATAATAATAGGCCCTCGATCTGATCGAGACAATTAATATTTGAGCAATAAGTATAAAGTTTTCCTGAGTGACAAAAGGTTTGTCTGATCATTTATTTCTCTCGATACACCTCATTTTACGAGGTGTATCGAGAGAACTCAACAAACTCTGTTAGACTTTGTTAGTACAATGATATGCCTATGTTTATAAAAGGACATGCACTTTTAACTTGGTGCTACCACACTTTACAGTGTATCATGAAAAGTGATTCCGACGATAACATATAAAGATATGATAAGGGATAAAACCCAATTTGTCGTTTACGAGAAAATTAATACACAAAATGGTTGTGACAATTATGGAGCATTTAAGAAAGGAAATCTTTCCTAGAAAGTCTAGTGGGAGAAAGTATGCACTTCATGAAGTACATAACTCACAAAATCTCGAGGAACTCAAGATGAACACAGAGGATGCTCACCAATGGTTGACTAAACTCCAGATAGGATCGTGGAAGAAAGTCAAGCCGAATGTAAAATGCTCTATATATGATTAAGCATTTGAGCAACCTAGTATGACACAAAAACCGTGTAAGTCGGATAAGGAACATCATGCAACTAAGAAAAGGATCTTCTCGTTTTGAACACAGAAGAACAAAATACTTAGATAACAATGATGAACCAACACTTACAATGAAACGGTTAAAGGTGAAGACCTTGAGAAATGGCTAGGAGCCATGAAATCAAATAGAATCATGTAAATATACTAAGTATGTGACTTAGTTAAAGCACCCGAAGGGTTTATGCCCATAGGATGCACGTAGATCTTCAAGGGAAGATATTCATGAATGGTAAAGTACAAATGTACAAAAGGAGACTTGTAATGAAATAGTTCAAACAAGCCTATAGTAAAGACTAAGAAGAAACGTTTTTCTCTTATTACCATGACTAAAGTCAATTATGATTTCACTTGCTATTTCCAACTATGATTTAAGAATCAGGCAATTGGACATGAAGATAGTTTTCAGAATATAACTCTGAAAAGGAACATGTATTGTACACAACCTAACTAACTTCATTGATTCATAACATGTTTCTGAAGCATGCAAGTCAAATAGATACATACGTTCAAGTATGATCTATAGCAAGCATCTCTCAAATGAAATCTAGTTTTCAACGGAGAAACTAATGAGATTAGACTTCATCGAAAACAAAGATTAACCTTGTGTATACACGAAAGCTAGTGGGAGCACGGTAATCCTTTTAAAGGATAGAAAATGATACGACGGAAATTCTTTAAAGTAAAGAATGAATAAGTCATAGTACATAGAAAGGATGGCAAGTAAGTTCAGTGTGAACAAGAAAAGGGACTTATTTTGTAACTCCTAAGTTGCATCTTTCAAGAAAGCAGTGCCCTGAAATGTCAGAGCAATACAAACATAAAGAAAATGTTCTCTATACTACTGCTAATGACCTTATAAAGAAAGCCATATTATGTACCCGTATTGATGTATCATTTACCTTAACAAAACAAGCCAATTCCAAACTTATCCCAAAATAGTCACTGGACTATCGTAAATAATATCTTCAGGTACCTTAACAGGACCAATGAAAGATCACTTATTTACGACAATGTTGATCAGAAAAGCATTATCGCTTATATTGATGCAAATCACCAAACCAATTGGGATAATTTCACATCGCAAGTAGAATATATACTCTGTCCTAAATGATGGTACTGTTATTTGGAACAACAGTAAGCAAGCTACTATAGTGGACTTGACCATCAAATCTGAGTATATAGCATCATAAGATGCAGCTGTAGAAGCTTTCTAGATCAGGAAATTTTGTTCCTGATCACAGTGTAGTTTCTGGCATTGGTGATCCAGTGCGGCTCCTTGCTGAAAACAACGGAGCCAAGGCACGAGTCAAGAAACTAAGATCACAGAACAAGAGAAAGGTTCTCAATGATCAAAGACATAATTTATCAGAAGGTTGTTGCGATGAAAACAGTAGACACAGCGTAAACGTGGTTGACCCGATGACCAAGGCTTCATCAATAGAAAAGTAGTATGGTCATACAAGATCTAGAAGAGTCTAGATGCTTGTGGTCTATTCTAACACGTTGAACTCTTACTTTATTTTGTTAAAAGTATAAAGTTCAAATACAAATTTTATGTAACTATTATACATTGAATTTGAAGCACAATATTATTTCTTTAAAAGGCAAGTTTCATCATTTAAAAGTTAATATCAATATGTTATTCAAAACTTTGATATCAAGCTATACAAATGTAGTTCCTAAGATGTCTTCGAGACATTCTTGAATTTCCCCAGTCAAAGAAATCATTATGAAGAAACAAAGAGGGACTATCAATGATATTCATAATTGACTGGTACATGTTGTTAAGATAAAAGGAAGGGGTCCTTGATATCTGAGAGATATTCTTATACATGTAGGCACTAGTCGGAATGACTAGCAGTGCTGAAAGACTCGCACTCTAAATATTCTCACATGGAAACAAAACCATGATATAAGGGGACACTGAGAAACTTAGAGATATGAAGAGACTCCAAAGTTTGAGAACATCATGAGTCCATCACTGGGTAAGTTGCATGCTTAGATTACAGCTCAACGCTTACCGTAACTGGAAAGTCATAACAGTTGTAGTTGGGCATGTGATAAACCTTGTAGGATGGAATGACGTTTCAAGAAAACATGCATCCCCCCATTCCTTTTGGGGCTATACACTCGGGGCCTTCTGAATAGGATAAGTATAATGAAATCTGTGGCCACAAGCAAAACAAAAGAGTTTCTGTTTTGATGTTTCAATACTTATGCCTGAATCAGAAAACATTAGATCAGGCTTAACAGGTGTTCCTAACCATGACCCGTGCCGCATCTAGAGATGTAAAAGGATGTCGAAGGAATCAGTCATATACCTTATTTTAATCGTAAAGAACCACATGGTTCACCACGATTAATCTATAAAAGAGGATTTAAAGTTTTGTAGATTGGGGGAAGTTAAGTCTAGGTGGAGGCCACTTACTTCTTGCATACTCATATGAGTATGTGGCCAACACTACAGAATCCTACAGAGTCACACCGAACTCGCAACGGAAACGGAGTATGATGATTAAGTTACAATGAAACAAACTTCACATGTAACTTTGATGAACCAGGCATGAGTAGCTGAGAGAATGTACATCTAACCCAAGGCGGCATTCTCGAGTAATACTTTATGTGCAGTGCGTGCACGGAGATAGCCAATCCGGTGCGTTCGTGCAAGTGGGAGATTGTTGGTTATGCCCGAACCCGATATTGTATCTCTCGGGTTATCGGATATCGACCCGATAACCATAACCGACATAATGGGCCCACTCGGGCCCAAGTATTAATTATGATTCATATTAATTAATAATAGATTAATTAATCCATGATTGGGCTTTTAGAAAGCCCATTAAGTGGGCTTTTAGAAAGCCCACTAGGTCATGACCGTAGGGTATTATAAATACCCTAATATGACTCATAATTAAACACAACACACATCAGAGAAACCCAAGCCTCCTAGAAAATTCGAGCTCCCCTCCCTTGGTAGTCGAATTTTGGCTTGCTCCCCGGTTCAATCAACGGTTGATCATCTAAACACCAACTAGGATCTAACCTATCCTCCGAGGTGTTTTCCGGTCATCTAAGACGTTCCCGAGTGACGTGGTGGACGAAATAGAGGCGCAACACTTGAGGCGTTAAATCCTAAATTCGGCAAGCTCCAGAATCAAAGGAATCGGCAGTTATTCGGTACAGTTGGCAAAAGTACCGAAGTTTGGTAACGATCTCTAAACGATATCTTAATTCTCGTAATTATTCTAGATCTTTATTGTTCGATGATATCCCGTGATTTCCGCCTCGGGATTGAGAAAAGTCATCGAAAAACCCAACATATGGCACGGTTACATTACCACGCCAGAGTCACATCCATGGCATCGTTTCGTCATCGGCAACTTTCGTTTCTCATGATATCATTAATTACTTAAACGACCGCACTAAGGAGCTTTAAACAATATTTACTGGCGCATTTTGGAAACGATAATTGCTCAAATTTAATAGAGAACGAGGGCCTTCAAACCGACTCAATGCGGGGAGGCTATACATAGAGTAAGACAACAACAAAATGTATCTGAAAACTCATTCCTCTAGCTTGCGAATTAGGGTGGACCTATTTTAAAACTTATTTTTGCGCCATCTACATATTAACAATTTAATTACTTTCTCATAAAATCATTGAGATCATTCCAATCCAAAGCCAACAATCCCTTAAATACTCAAATTTAAAAACAAATTTTTTATGTGATTGACGAGGTGAAATTCAGTCTCAACAAAGTGATCGTGAATAACTTGTTACAACTAGATCTTCAGTTGTTTTCAGCTATTAATCTAAGTATGTATTAGATAAAAATAAGTATATTTAGAAACGACATAAAACATGCTTTCAAATTCGTTTTTTTTTTTTTTTTTGGAGGAGTCACGTATTCTTTTTTAAGTAACAGATTATCTCATGTTTATTTAACAAAAATACTAACCTATAGACATTACATAGTTTATTTGAAGGTTTCTTCATAAATTTTTTTATTAATTATTCTCGCAAATATTATAGCCATGCGGTGAACTTTTAACGGCCATTTGGCCAGCTCTACTAGACGTTGACATTACATATTGTTCATCCAGATAACGTCGGTGGGTTGAAGTCTCGACTCTCATGCAATTATTGGTATTAAACGATAAAGATTTTTACAAAAGAAAACCGTACTAACTTCATAATTATATTAAATTCCAATTTATAACTTTAATATTCAAGACAAAGAGTACAGAATGATAGCTATTACGTCTCAATCGAATTACATTAATAAATAATAACTATGGATTGAATTCTTTGTTGTTTATTATACTTGACTAATTTTGTTAGAATTCCATTATAGCATGTATAAATTATAATATTATAACTACAGGCGAACCTCGTCAAAATAATACTTTAGTATAATTTCGACTAGTTAACTAGCACGATTAAAATTTATCGCGATAAATTAATAATTTTAATAATACAATATTTTTTTATTCTAACAATATTTATTTATAAAAGTTTTATTATATATAGCTAATTTTTTGCAATTACAAATCCATTAAGAGAGTCAACACAAAAGCGTTGTAACTACGTCATCATTACAAAGATACAAATATAAAACAGCCAAAAACAAACAAAGCAAAAAAGTTATAGTGAATATTATCCATGTGAAATAATGTATATATAAGATATTTTTGTTACGCTTTAAAAAAATATATTTTTGTTACATTATGTCAGCGTAAAAATTAGGTAGGAATATATTGTATATAATATGATATAATGATTGTGACAGATGATGCAAAATCTACATTTTCCCCCCTTGGTTTATGATCTTACAATGGGGGAAATAATTGATTATTTTCTTTATATCATCACCTAATATACAACTCACACAGTCATAAGACACATTTGTAAGCATAAATTAATCAAGATATATTTATATTACCATTAGACGCATAAATTAATCAAGATATATCAGTATATTATCATTAGACAAATTATTTTTACTTCGCCGCTGCGAATTTATAGCCCACCATGGCCACATACATACTTCACAATTTAAAACGCTTTTCACTATGTACTTTTACTACATTAAAACTTCTATACATTAATATTGTTGCGATTGATTTTTTTTTTTAATTATATTATCGAGGTTATTAATTTATCAATATAAAATTTAATCATATTAGTTAAAGTCAGGACCATACAAAAATATTATTCTTTCAAACTTATTAATTCATCGAATATAATTTAACGATGTTCTATTATATTACTGCTATTAACGTATCTCTACATAATATGATAGGTCTAGGGTTTATCATATTTTGCCTGCTATAATTTCATATATAAATACTTAAATATTACTTATTATTTATGGCTTAAGGAAATCTTTGGCTTGTTGACTTGACATTTCGCATTTATTAGGTTGAAAGAATATTTATCATATATACTTATATAGTAATATTATAGCACACACACACTATATATATATATATTCACTTTATATAAAAAGAAGTAATCCGAATTTATTATGATACTGTATTGAGTTATTGTGAATTTATTGAATCTCGTATAAATTAAATATCACACTCGATCACATTTAATTATTTGAATTTCACAAACAATATATAAATAATTAAATATATATATTGTCTTTGCTTACCATGGAGGAAACGGTTTGCGAGACCCCAAGTGTTATTGGAATTAGTACCGCCATTTCATACGGATTTATATTTATATATATTAAGTCAATATTAGCCTTCAAAAATACTCAAGTAAACGAAGCACTCCAATTTATATGTGGTCTAGTATTAACACAGAATATTGTACTCATAAACCGCCCAGAACGGGCTGAATCTGTACACTTGAGCTCGCAATGGACGCAAGAAACCCCGCCATCACCCGAGCAAGTAAATTGGCAAAGCGGCCAACTGGTGCCCTCTTATACACAACATATATATTTGCAAATTTAAGTTAATCGCACAATAAAGTATTGATTCTTTATATTTATTAACAGAAAACAGTCTTTTATCAACAAAGTCAAATAAATCTATAAAAAAATTAAAAAAATTTACATAGAATAAATATATTAAATACTTTAAATTTGAGACATAAACGTATAAATGACTTAACATTAACAAAGACATGATATGAGTAAAATACAACTTTTCTCTTTATCGATCATAGATATTTGATCGACACAATTAAAAGTTAGATAAAAGTTGTTTAGAAAATTTGCTACTTTCACCACAATTATCCCTTTCTTTAATATCAAATGTCGATCGCAAACTTAGTTTTACTTTTAAAAGGTAACAAAGAACCAAACATGTGTAACTCAATTTATTATTATGAGTTATGAGTTATGACAACCAACTTAACATTGATAATGCAAGTGCCTTATTATATAATGGAATTCCCTAACATTAGGTAATTAAATCATATAGATTACATCATTGAATTTAACTGGTCAGTGGTCACCAAATCGCCAAAATCGCGAATGCCAGCGTCGCGACGTGTCGCCGCAGAGAGGGAAAAATATGCAGCGGCATATATTCTTATTTGTTTTCGATGTTTAATTTTATTTGTTTTTATCCTAATTTAATTATCAAAGTTTATCAATTATTTTAAATTTATATTTAAATATTTTTATTAATATTATAAGTTTAATTTATACGTTAATTTTAATTTTAATTTATAATATATTAATAAGTTTGATTTATACTTTAGTTTTAATTTAAATTTGTAACATATTAATAAAGTTTGATTTATATGTTAGTTTTTAACTTGTAACATATCAATAAGTTAAAGTTGAACAAATTTAATCAACAAATAAATATATACGATAAGTCGAGATATTAAAAAAAAAGTTGTATTATTCATTGTGAATATTACAATAAGGTGGAAGAGAGTTGTAAATATTCAGTGTAAATATTACAAGACACCTCACTAAAACCTCTCTTGTAAAACCCTCCTTAGAGACATAAAACCAAGAGAGGAAAGAGCACATCATTACTCTGGGAACATTGCGTTGAACCTTTCCGTCATTAGCTCCAGTTCGCTTGGTTCGGAGCGTTACGCAATCACGGGGGGCTGGAACAACAAATCATTCAACACCACTATTTGCTCGACGTGTGTGTTGGTGGTTGACGCCCGCCGGTCGTTGATGAGATATTGAGCCGTACTGAAAACGCTCTCCGAAGCAACGCTGGAAATGGGGATGGACAGTATATCCCTCGCCTCGCCAATATCGGAAATCTGTTCCTTTGATCCTTCCACCACGTCGCGACTCGTCGCGATGACGTGTTTTGGATCGCGAGCCGCGGCTCTATTACTCATGCAAGTTTCTCATATACTATATGTTATGGGGTAATTTTGTAAAGGTTATTTAATAAAGGAAAATTATTTAATTAATTATTTCTTTATTAATTAAACCTATTTTTTATCAAAATATTCACCGGAGGTCCGTTTTTGAAAAACAAAGGGTCCCGATGATCCCAAAAATATCAAAACACCCAAAAAACGACATAAAGTTTGCGAAAATCGGCCTCGGGGACCACCCGAGGCCTCCGAGGGCCCTCCGGGCCCCCCGGGTGGGCCCCATCGCCCCTCAGCAAGGCCCACAAAAGTCAAAGCTGACCCAGCCACGTGTCAACACGCCACTGGGCGCGAGGGCCACGCCTCAGCCAACCACAGCGCGACACGTGGACGCTGAGTCAGCAAGACTTGGGGCCAAAGTTTCAGCGACCCACCGCCTTCCGGCCGCGCGTGAGGGCGCGTCGTTGCTCAGATCGCCGTGATTCTTGCGGCAATGGATCGGCAACGTCCCGGGGAGTCAGAAAAACATATAATTTTTCCCCAGGGGCCTCCCGGATGAGGAGATAATTGCAAAACAGAACCCCGGTTTTTTCCTATAAATAGGAGCTCGGTCTCCACCATTTTAAGAGGATTTTTGACTGGACCAAACACTTGGGAAACGCCTAAAACACTCCCAAAACTCTCTCGAGACTTCCAAAAACCGATATTCACTCAAATACCCCGCTAATGTTGAGCGTCGGAGGTGAATCGGGGGGCAAAACCCTCGTTTCTCCCTGACCGCGGTGCTATTTTGTCAGGTCCCGGAAGAGAAAAATCCGACCAAAGCGGAAGCTCTGGCGAAATTCCTACTCGGTTCTTGGCCCGCCTGATAGGACCAGTTCTCCGCGGTGTCCAGTCTATCCCCCCAGTCCATTGCGCGGCTGAGGGTATAGCCTGGGGACACGAGCCTGGGCCCACAATTCAGGACGAGGGGCCCGACTTAGGGGAATTTTTGCCCAGATCTACAAGACGACGTTAAAGCCCGGCCCAACACGAGCAATTGGGCCGCTAATGGATTGAAGCATTTTTCTGCATCAACACTATATATAGTAATGTAGCTACTTGGCTATAGTTTATATCGTGCTAATAATTCAGTTACATCAAAAATAATTGGTGCCTAAAATATAGAGATTAAAAGATGATTAATTGTATTGTATTGAATCTTTGACCTAAAAAATGAGCAACCTAACCTACGTTGGCATAAAACGTAACGAAGAGATAAGCGATATTCTGACAGACATTGAATGAAAATGTTAGAGCAGAAGCAGATGAGAGGCAACGAAAATGTCAATATTTATATACTGTCACGTGAGCTTCCTAGTAAACTTATATGAATAAGAATTACCGTGCCTGAGATTTTCGGAAATCTAGGCGATGATTCATTTCGGACTCTCTATAAAAATTGTAAAATTAAATTTTGATGTAAATAGATATAAGATAGTTGTATAATAAATAATTATTCATTATATTATGTATTTAGAAACAAAAGTTAACCAAATTTGTACATTCGAGTTTCTTGATCATACCTTATCGATAATCAATGTATAGTTAAATCACTTTCAACTCGTCTTTGAACATAGTTAATCAAGAAAAAAATTTATTGAGAGAGACTAAAAATTTGAGCTTTTAATTTTTTTGCTCCCTAAATTTATATGTTATTATATTTTACTATTATATATACGATTATATTTTTAAACATGAACTAGTAAACGAGACACTTAATTGACCGGGAATTAGTGAGCGACAAATTATACACGAAAACAATTATATATGAAAAACGACACTAGTGTCACATATATAAAAAAAGGACCAAAAAGACATAAGTAATCAGGGAAGGAAGTGGTGTTTAAGATACCCAAACGACACATATATAACAAAACGGACATTTATAATGAATACGACATGAAAAGAGAAAACGACGTAATCATGCAAGGGGATGAATAATAACGTGCTTCGAATTAGAAGACCCTCGAACGAAAATCGACAAGAGTGTATAATGTATATAATTCTTTTGGCTGTTTTTAAAAATAAAGGTATATTTTTTTAGGTTTTATTAGTCGATATATCAAAATGATGTTTTTTTAATTAATTTTGCGACGGATTAAGATGAATTATTTATTATCGCACGTATTTTCCTATTATCATATCTTTCAGCTACCAAAAAAAAAAAATCCTAACATCAAATTCAATATTCATCACATGAAACAACCGATTATATTTGTTACACAGCTTTGACATTTATCATATTTCCAAAATATAGTAAAAAGAAAAGAAAAAAGGTGTGCCGAATTACTATTTGCACGCAATTCTTTTGGCCTTTTTCATCGTGCACCAAATGTATTTCATATTTATAATTATAACTTTTTTAAAGCTAATTTTCAGTGTATTTTATTTGTTTATTTCTATTGGTCAATACAGAGTTTAAAGATTAAAAAAGGTTCGTAATCTACACAGTTTGCATGTGGATTCCACGTATAGCTTTGATTTTATTCCCTTTTCTCTTCCTTTTTGGTGTGTGTATACGTGGACGGTGGACTGATATATTTACTAGTCTAATAGATAATGAGATTTTAATAAATGCATCAACTATTAATCTTATCTGTATATAAAGAATCCTATTTGATAAAAAAGGTCATTAATTCGTGGAATACTTTCTATAAAAGTACTTAAATTTTGATCTAAATATTCAAAATAAAACAATAGATAAAAGTCTTCAAAGTCAACAAATGTGAAAACGAAATATTTTTTGTCTCATTTTATTGACAAAATAGTCAATTTTTTTTAGTATAATGCTATTAAAACATACGTAAAACACACATTAAAATATACACATCTAGCTATCTAACATCTTATTTTCAAAATAATACGACAAGAAAATTAGACGAAACATAATGTGTCGTTTCATATTTATTGATATTGTATGTTTATACCGCTATTATTTCTAACCTCTATCTCTTGGTCAGAACTTTGGTATATATTCCGTAATTATAAGTACTTTTGTTGTGTGAGACGTGAGGGTAAGAAATTATGATGGGATTATGAAAAAATTGAGAGGTGAAAGTAGAAGATGCAAAGATATTCAATGCTATCTCACTCTATGACAACCATCCACAATCATTGCTCACAAAAATAGCTTTTTTCACACAAACAATAAAGGCAAAAATGAAGAAAAAAGAAGGAGAGATGATGATAGTGTCTTTCCTCGAACGAACTAATTTTTTCTTTCCATACTAAATTTCACAAAAGCATATAGTTAACAATATGTAGATATGAAATGACTTTTTAAAGTGTTAAAAAGAAATTCAGGAATGACTAATCAAATTTGTTTATGGTAAGTGGTAATTCCACTACATGTCTATCTAAGAATTTTCAAGTTCAAATTTTATGAGACGCAAATGCGGGTCCCTTTTACACATGTAAATTTGATCAATAGTGAGACCTTTTTTTTATACTTAATATATACTAATTCGATGCATTGTAATCTTGACTTGTAATGCCATTTTCATATAAAAAGATTAAAAAATAACTCGAAAAAAATAATAACTTTTACAGCAACTGAAAAAGTCACGAGTTAATCCAGTTATATAATATTTAATACAATATTAGAGCTCATTAAGTTAAAATGAGCACATAGTAAAAAAATAATTAGATCCGATTGAAGATATAAGTTAAAATAGTCATTACATGAATTGGATTAAGTAGAGTCATCAAATGATCACGAACCCATTAATTGTTCTTATATTTATTATTAATTAATTTTTTTTTTTCTCTACGAATTTGGTTAGTTTGCTTCTTAGTGAAGAGGGTAGAATAATATTTCGACCAAAACAAGCAACAACTACTACTAAAAGTAGTCTAATACCGTTAAACAATTAGGATTGATGATAAAAGTTAACAATAATTGTGACATAAGCTCTGCCAAAAATGGTTGAATTTGGCTTAGCTGAGAAGTAATCAATTCAGTAGTACCAACTACCAACAATAGGCAGTGTTTACGTACTCCATTGATATGGTTCCTCTTTTTTGCAAACCTAATGCCTAAGTAAGTAATAATGCCTTTTCCGGGTCGTTGTTGTGTTGGTGTCTCTAGTAAAAAGGTCCGGTAATTTTTTCTTTAATAAGAAATCTTATTAACTCTATTTAAAAAATTAGTATTTTGACAGGTTAAAACAAAAAATGAATATTTTATGTTGGGTTTTCAAATATTTTTGGTATTTATGCCGCTAATATCCCTTACTAATACTAAAAAAGAAAAGAGTTTTTTGACTGGAGACTAAATATTATTTGTAGTATTTTTTTTTATAACTAAACACATTAAATACTTACAATAATTTTAGTATTATTTCATATTTTTTTTGTGCAAAAAATTAAAGTTCAGAGGTAAAAATGCACATACATGAAAAATTCCGGGGCATTACTGTCGGACTACTTAAGAAACGAAGAGACTTTTTTCTACTTCTTTATAGCTTTGGATGCTTCTCTCTTAACTCTCGATTTTCGAGCTCACCTCTCTCTCTCTCTCTGTTTTTTTTTTTCGACATTCTTCTTTGCAACCAATAAGAAAGCTCGAACCAGAAACTGGTTTTTTTTTTTTTTTGGGTGGGTTTTTTTGTTTCGCTTATCATCTCCATTTTTGAAGAACGAAAAACACTCGTCGCTTGGTTTCTGCAGAAAAAAAAGTGGTCTTTCTGTTACTCTGCTCTGCCATTTTCGCCCATTGCTGGGCCTGGGACCATTTTGATTTCCTTTGTCGCTTTCTCTTCTCATCTTCAGCTTGGAAATCCTTAAACCTCGTTTCCCAGACTCTGACTTTACTTTTTTTTTTTTTTTTGAAAACGCCATTTTTGCATCTTCGGTTTCTTCTTCTTTTTTACCTTTCTGGGTAGCTCTGCTCTTCTCTTTTGCCTGTTCTGGAGCTCCAGACATTGCAAGATTCATGATCTGAAGGTACTATATAATATACTCAAGTGTTTTGGCATAGTTGTTGAAGCTTAGTCATGGTGTATTAATGGCTATTTGCTAAGATTGAGAATACGAGGTTTGTTATATGTGCTGCAGTGTCTGGGTTTGAAGAGCGATCATACCTTGAGATTAACTGGTTATGGAGATTATAGCATAGGGCTTTTCGATTTGAGTCGAAAATCTGAGAGAAGCAATGGGTTGCGTCGCGTCGAGGATCGACAAGGTCGAGAGAGTTCAGGTTTGCAAGCAGAGGAAGAGGCTGATGAAGCAGTTGGTAGTGTTCCGGGGCGATTTTGCAGACGCGCAATTGGCGTACTTGAAAGCGCTGAAGAACACCGGAGTGACTCTCCGTCAGTTCACGGAGTCGGAGTCTCTGGACATCGAAAGCAATGCGGATGCGTTCACAATGCCGGCCTCGCCGCCCCAGCCCTTGCCTCCGCCCCCGCCTCCGCCGCTCAGCCCCGACCTGAGGAAGGCCGAGGAAAGTCATGGTCGGAAGGATGAAGAGGAGGTTGAGCAGGAGTTGAGTAGTAAAGAGGTCGCTCAGAGCGATACTCCGCCCCCGTCTCCGCCGATCCTGAGCTCCGCGTGGGAGTCGTGGGACGTGTTCAGGTCGTCCCCGTCGTGTCAATGGGTAAAAGACGAGATTGAGGAGGAGAATTGGGCCGAGACGAAGACGGATTTCGGGGAAGAGGAGCATGAACATGAACAGGACGAGAAGATTTCTGGAGATGTTGCCTCTGAGCCGATCCCGGAGAAGCCGCAGACTGTCGGATCGGTTGATGAGAGCTCGTCTACTGCGAGCTGGTTCAATAAAGACGCAACACATGCCACAATGGTTTTGTGGAGAAGCAAGAAGACATTGGAGGGCGTCACCAAGAAGTTAGACGATTATTTCTTGAAAGCTTCGGCGGGCGTGAAGGAGATCACCGTTCTCATGGAGTTTAACGGGAGCGACAGGTTTCTGCCCCAGAGTTTTAGAGAGACCAACGGTAAGAACACGCGCATAACAAATCGTCGTTGTTGCACCTATTTCATAACATTTTTTTATCCTTAAGCCGATTGCAGTTTCGTAATGCTCTCCTGAAAACCTTCTTCGTACACGTCTACGTTAGCGCAGAACTCGAAACTCATTTTCTTTGGTGTATTTAATAGCTTCAACAATAATGTGCAGGGAAAAAGGGCAACACTGCGAAAGTCTTTAGTGCATTGTCTTGGAGTTGGTCTTCGAAGTCATTTCAGTACTCGAAAGATTCCGATGATTCGGCTGGCAGGCCGAGCGAGCCGTGCAGGCCTGGAGCTCATTGCATTACACTTAAGAAGTTACACGAAGAGGAACAAAAACTTTACAAGGACGTGAAGGTAAAATAGCACCTAGTGTAACTGTATTTTCAACGGATTTGCAGTATTCCTTGCTCTGCAGATTGGTATTTTTGCCACTGACTTTTTGTCTTCTGAGCCCGTTACTGTTACTTTCTGGACATGAACATTTGTGACATGCAGGAGGAAGAAACCATTAAGATCGAGCACGAGCGGAAATCCTCGTTACTCCGGAAACAAGAGGAAGAAAACCAAGAGTGGACCAAGATTGAGAAAACTCGATCGAGCGTCGAGAGTCTGGAGATGGACCTCATGAGACTCCAAGACTCAATAAACAGGACTTGTTCTTCCATCGTTGGGCTCATAGATGACGAGTTGTATCCTCAGATCGTTGCAATAACTTCCGGGTAAAGTTCCAATCTCTTTTCCGTAACTTATAATTCGGATTCTTATCCAACGTGAGAATCCATCCCATCCCATGCCAAAACAAAACGGGTTTGAGCGACTCCAGTAACACCGAAGAATCCATACCATATCATTATTAATTATCTACCTCGAAAATTTTGCAGTTTGTTGCAGATGTGGAGAAAGATGTATGAGAGTCACCAAGCCCAGTACCATATTTCACAGCTGTTGAATCATATAACCGATGATCTGAAGATCGAACCGAGCACCACTTTCCACCGCCAAGCGGCCCTCCAGCTTGAGACCGAGGTCATCCGCTGGTACAGCAGCTTCTGCCAAGCTGTGACCTCGCAACTAGAGTATGTGAGAACCGTGAGTAGATGGATCAAACTCACCGATGGCCTCAAAGACGGTGATCGCCATAGTCTGTACTCGTCTGCAGTCACTAACTTATGTGAAAAGTGGCAGTTCGCTCTAGAAAGATTACCCGATAAGGTACTTGTGCTTGAAACTGGTATCTGTCAATTGTACCTTTTGACTACCGTATTAGATTGAATTTGTCTGAGTAATTGGTAGCTATACTTTAGATATTACTATGTACTTTGCCTCTTGAACTTTCAATAGTGGTGCAATTTTCCCCGCGGACTTTTACTTTAGTGAAGAATATCTCTTACCGAGAGGAAGTATTCTGCTTTAAATAAAAAATTTAACAGAAAAATGCACACTGAATGAAAATTCAGGGAGCCACTTGCACCAAAACAAAATTCAAGGGGCAAAGTGCACCAATGGGAAAGTTTGTTGGGTACACAGTTAATGTACGGAAGAACTTGGTAAAGAGTTTCATGTTTGGTATCCTTAAGCTTTTTTGAGGCCGGTCTTGGCTCAACAATGTCATAAATTTGCACGGCTGTGAAGTTTTCCATTTTCTTTTTATGTTGTTTTAGGCAGCCTCAGAGGCTATAAAGGGCATTTGCACGGCCGTTCACGCCATAGTCGTGCAGCAAGAAGAGGAGCACAACCTGCAGCGGAAGTACGAAAAGGCCGAGAGGAGGCTGCACAAGGAGCTCGAGTCGCTAGCCGAGATGGAGATGAAACTCGGGGGCAGTATTGTCTCTTCAACCGGAGACGAAAACTCTGGCCTGAGCCCGAAGCACCCTCTAGCGCTCAAGCGCGCCAAAGCCGAGGCCCTGAAGAAGCAAGCGGAGATTGAGAAATCCCGATACCTCAATGCGGTACAGTGTACCAAATCCATGACTTTGAACAACCTGAAGACGAGCCTCCCCGTAGCGTTCAAAGCCCTGACGGAATTCTCTCGCGGCTCCGTTGAGGCTGTCGAGGCTGCGTTTTGTCGGGTCAACCAAGAAGACAGCCACGACGCTCAACCCGAAACTGTAGAGAGTTAAGCTCCTGCTATATGTCATGGCATTGCTGAGATGATGGAAAACAAAACAGTTGGTTTCTATTTTTTTGGTGAAAAGGTCTGGTTTTCGGAGGATGTGAGGATGGATATATATGGACATATATATATATATGTTATATGTATGTTTGTAGATGTAGGTTCTTTGTCCATAAATGATCCTGGAGTATTTTTCCTGATAGTGTAATTCTGTCATATATATCTTCATCGTAAATCATATATAAATAATTATTTAAAATAAAAGAATCTTGAATAGTGTGGGAGTGACAAGTAGCAAATAGATAGCGACATAGGAATAAGAAGACCGAAAAAAAAACAAAAAACGGCACCATGTTCTTCAGACAAGACTATAGGGTGAACGAAAACTAACATTTGAAAAACGACAAGAAAATAATAAACGACATACAACTAGTAAATTGCTGAAAAGTATAAAGACACTTAATAGTTTTTTTTTTTTTTCGACGCTAAAGACACTTAATAGTTAATACTACAGAAGAATAAGGGATAGTTGCGAGAAGTGTACTCAAACGTTAATAATGGAGGTGGCAAGGGTTCAAAGTGAAAGATCGTGACAAAAATTCCTTAAAAGCGAATAAATATGAAAAACCACATAGTTCCGTCGAATTTCTTTTGTCAAATTCAAACGAGAGAACAAGATGTTAGTTTTTTTTTTTTTTTTGGAAGATGCTAGATTGTTGAATGAATACATGTGTATTTATTTTTAAGTAAGGTTTGATAGCACTAAGCTAAAAGAATTTGACCAACATTCGAAAAAATATTCAAAAACATAAGTCGCTTCAGTTTATCGACTTTTAATATTTTAATTACTTTATACCCTTACTGTTTCAGCTGGTAGAAACGATAAGAAGACAATAAACGACCAAATTCTTATACTCTATGGAAGAAAGCAATGTGTGAAGAACGACAAGAATAATAATAGCCTAATTAAATATAAGAGAAATTGATCCAAATAGTCAAATTGAAACATAGGATTAGTAAAATAGTCAAACTTTAGTTAATTTTGTAAACTAGCCAATTAACATGAGGTGGCATTTTAAAAACATTTTTTATCCCATGTAATACCCTTTAATTATAATTTTTGTAATTAATTAAAAAAATAAGCACAAATCAAGCTTAATTAATTATGCACAAATTTGAGAATTTAATAATCAATTTGAATCATTTCCCTCTCTCTCTCTCTTTCTCTTTCTCTCTCTCTTTCGATCTTCTCCGAGCCACTCTCTCACTCTCTCTCTCTCTCTCTCTCTCTATATATATATATATATATATATATATATGTTTATCTTCTCCGAGCGAATCCATGGCGTTGAAGGTCCCCGACGAGACCCCTCGCAGCGAGTCGGAGGGCGAGAATCGCGCCCTGCACATCAAGAGGAAGCTCGCTCGCCGCGTGAACTTTGCCGACACCGAGAACACCTCCGTCCATTTCTTCCATCGTGACGACGATTGCGTCTGCGAGACGCCGCCCAAGCCCCGCTCCAGCTCCTCCCCCAACGCTGCGTTGCAGCCCGACAATGAGCTCGTCGATTTCTACGAGGACTTGGCCGACGACAGCGACGATTCCGACGAGGATGATGAAGGGAGCGCCGAGGGCAGGAAGTCGTTTTTCAGGCTGTTGGGATCCCCGTCTTCGAGGGGGAGCAGCACCGCCGGCTCTGGTGCCTCCAACGACGATGAGATTTCGTTGCCCCCGTCACACGGGAAGGAGCTCCTCCATTGGAGCACTCGCTCGGAAATACCGAGGCCACAACGATCGACGGCGAAACTTCGGCGGTCTCACGGGAAATAGAGAGATTATTTTTTGTATTTAAACTATTTGATTATTGTATTTAAATTTTAATATGAATAATATTTTTTATTGTTAATTTACGTTGATTCGTTGTTAATTTACGTTAATTCATTGTTGATTTACGTTAATTTGTTGTTAATTTACGTTGATTCGTTGTTGATTTACGTTAATTCTTTGTTGATTTGCGTTAAATCGCGTCTTTAATTTGTTGATATTTTTTGAAAAAAAAAAATCCAAAAATTATATGAATGTTTTGAATTTAAAATTTGAATTATACAAAAAATAGAGATTCGGTTTTGGTTGTTACCATATTAATAGCTATTTCAATTAATAGCAATATTTTTAATTAGTGAAAATAAATAAATTTTTTAATTTATTAAAATATGAGGACAATAATGTAATTGGAATTTCATTTAAATGATTAATTAGCTAGTTTATAAAATTAACTAAAATTTAACTATTTTACTAAACGCACTTTTAAATTTGACTATTTCTCGGAAATGGCCATACAATTATTTTGTCAAGCATAGGAACACTCTCTCTCTAAGCTCGAAGCCAGAAGTGGTGAAGAAGAAGATGACGCAGGACAAGAAACCAGGGACCGCCATGGCCAAAACCGCAAACCTTAAGAAGGCCAATCTCCTCGATCACAACTCCATCAAGCATCTCCTCGACGAGACCGTCTCTCAGGTTTCTTCTCCGATCACGCCTTCCAATTTTCTTCTTCTCCGATGCTGATTCAGATTTCGTTTCTCCATTTTCCCAAATTCCGTGGTAGATCGTGACTGGCCGTGGATATGGCGAGAACGTGAGGCTCAGCAATGTGCGATTGCTGCTCGGCTCTGTGATCATCGCCATTGCACTTCTCGCTCAGTTCTACAAGAAGAAATTCCCCGAAAACCGGGAGTTCCTCGTCGGTTGCATCGTGTTATATCCTTTTCTGGCTTCGCATTTCCATATTCTGTTTGATTTTGGCCTTGATCGTTTGGTATTTCGCTGATGATACTATTAAATTTTGAATTTGGACCTTGACTTTGGCACATACATAGTCTTCAATGGGGTGTTGCAGCTCATCATCTACACAAAGGAGAAGAACGCCATCCTGTTCACCTATCCTCCCGCGGTATGCTGTTCATAACCCGAAACAACATCTTTGCTAGAATTACATAATGGTATTTACTCCGTAAATCTATTGTTTTCGCGATTGCCCGTGTGGCTGTGCTCGTACATATCGATGAATAGTTTGGCAACTTGCTCGTCTTTGCATTTGTGTATTAGGTTCGAGCGAAGCATATCATATGCTTTTTTGGTGAATTCTAAAATATAAAAATTATGGTATCTTTCGCATCAAACTCCGAGGGGTTGATTCCCCCTGGACCTAACAATTGGGGCCACTGGGGAGTCTCCCGGTCGATAAGGCCAGGGCCCCGTGGTTACCAGTTGGGTGTACCCGGATATCACGGTTATAAAAAAAGGGCATTGATCTCTATTGGTGCCATGTTTTGTTTATTTAGAGGGTTAATGTAATTAAGAATTTCATTTGAGTTTATCTTACAATATGAACTAGCAATGGTTATCATTTGGTGGCAAAGGCCCAATCTTGTTATCATTAGCATGTAAACGGAACACAGTTTTGTTTGGGATCCTGATATCGTAACGGGAGCCATGGTCTCCCTTCGGAGCCTCACTATCCCAAGCCAAGTCCATTAATCCCAGAGGGAGATAGAGAGGGAGATTAAGCTAGTTAACGTAGAAGAATATTTTGCTCAAAAGATAATCTAGGTAAAACAAACAAACTAATTTAAAAAACGAAGTTACTAGCAGTAAAAAACTAATGTGTAAACTAATAAACGAAGGTCAATCACTCAGTATATTGCATATGAAATTGTGTGGTCAATGAAAGCATCTAGTGAAAATCGAATGAGGTATTTGTTGCTCTTCATCTCAATTGTAATATCTCTATTGAAGGGATCGTTCACAAGCACGGGATTGGAGGTCTCATCTAAGTTTCCAAGATTCTCTGACATTTACACGCTTACAGTCGCAAGTGCAGATCCGAAATCCATTTCCGCTAATGAACCGGTAGAGTTGACAAAGAGCGTCACCAAGTGGTAATTACCTCTCCCAAGTTCTCTCACGCTTCCTTATCATGGAAGTGGAACAAACACATAATTGTTTTGTGGTTTCTTTTAATCTTATAACCTTTCGGATCATTGTAGGTTCACCAAAGATGGGTTTTTGGTCGAGGGCCTTTTCTGCAAAGACGTTGAAGGCTTAATAGCACAGTATACAAGAGAACCGAAAAAGAACAAATGATATGAAGCTTCAGCATCCTTACTCGACAATAGGATAAGAGCAGGTAGATCTCCTATTGTGTCAACGGATATCAAGGAACCGATATTGCGGTTTTGACATTGGTAATTTTCAGAACTAAATCCGTTCGATTGATGCTTAATTTAGTAGATAATTAATACAAAAGTCTTATTTCCCAAAAATATATTTTAGATTCAATTTCGATTACATGTGGTAAAACATCGGAATATTGAGCTATGTGAGAAGAGTTCAGACTTCACAAATTACTTGTTCGTCATAGTACATTCCAAAAAAGATTATATATGTATGTATGTATCGATCAAGTTGATGAGTTGTTAGCGGCCAGAGAGGCGAGAGACAGAGGCGGTGGCGTTGGAGGCTGCACCGGACGAGGCCGTGGAAGTGGAAGTGTCTGCTCTTGACTTTCTGGGATTGTTGGCTTCCACAAACACAGGCCTCGTCAGCGTTCTCGCCTCCGTTGTGCTGTTCGATTTCAGCAGAACCCCGATTTCCGACATTGTAGGCCTCACCGAAGGCGAGGCTTGTATGCACATGAGGCCAATCTCGATGATCTTCTTAACCGTTTCGGCCTCGTACTCTTCGGGGTTCATCGTCGCATCCACCAACTCCATGTGGCTGTTTCTCTCGTACAGCTTCCACGCCTGAATCAATAGAAATACAAGTCGAATGCCAAGAGACATCATTAGACATGAAATTTTGAACAATGCATAGTGGAAGGAACAAAAGAAGCTTCTTAATACGGCATGAAAAGTAACGAGTTAAAGATGGTAAAAATGGGGAACGTTGTGAGGGAAATCATGAAGCTTTGGAAGATGACAAGAAAATTATAACAGCTTAGAAATTAGAGAATGATTGAAAAGTAGATACAATAGTAATATCTGCCGAAATGAGTCTGCAGTGAAGGAGAACATAGATAAAAACGACATAGAGGTTATAAAATGACCGAAAAGTAGAAATCGGCAGTAATTTCTAACAGATGACAGTATGAAAACGATATGAATATGTGAAATGTATCATATAACTGTAGAAGGAGAAGACAATTATGGGTTTAAACGACACAAAAATATGATATGTATATATATACACACACACGAGACTCGAGAGTTCAAAAAAACGACGGGAAATCGGAAAATTGACGTAAGTATACAACGGAAGGGCAATTATGTGCTTAAACGACAGAAAAATGTAATATGTAACATACGACATTAAATTGGAAAATTAGCATATATGCAACGAAAGGACAATTACATACGTAAATAATACAAAACGACATAAATATTGAAGGGAGCGACTCTTGAAGTGTTGAAAACGACATGATTTTGTATATTTCTGGTCAGTTAGAAATATATATAAAAACATTTAGTAAGAAATAAATTTCCCGTTCAAGTAGAAATTCACCATCAGGATTAAACTCATTGCTCTTTTGGCCACTTATGATCTCAAGCACGACGACTCCGTAGCTGTACACGTCGGCCTTCTCGGACAATTGGCCGTGAATCGAGTACTCAGGAGCCGTGTACCCCCTGAATATTCAAAATGATCACCGTATAAAAAGAAGACTTAAAAATGAGCTAGCAAGTTAGTAATGAATCTGTCACGCACAAAGTGCCTGCAAATCTGGTGCTGAGGTGAGTCTGATCTTCTGGCAGAAGCCGGGCCAGTCCGAAATCGGCGATGCGGGGGTAGAAATCGCCGTCGAGAAGAATGTTACTGGGTTTGATGTCTCTGTGGATGATGCAAACGTGGAATTCCTCGTGAAGATAGGTGAGTCCTCTGGCCGTGCCTAGTATTATGTCGTATCTCTGTCTCCACTTCAGAGAGCCTCTTCCTTCCCCTAATAGTGTTCACACACAACAGAATCACTTGCCAGAAACGACAGCAAATCATATGTCACATGTCTACCAAAACATCATGTATATATATACGGGGTAAACTGCGGCTAATGTACTCAATGTTTGATCTTTTGCGAATTATGTACCAAATGTTTATTTTTGGTGGCTAATGTACCCAATGTTTGATCTGTTAGATATTTTCGTGTTTTCCGTTAGTTGACCGTTAAGAGTTATCATCCTCTACATGTACACTTTTTGTATTTTTGACATAACTCACTCATTTTTTATCCAAATTTTATACACGACCTATGGTTAGAAAGATAAGAGATAGATATACAACTTTGTTGTTTTAAGATTTGTAAAATAAGTTTTAGAAAAATACGAAATTTCAAATACAACGTAAAATTAAATGTTAGTTTAATACAAAATATTTGTTTCGAGAAAATTTTAATATATTTAATGACTTTATATGGTGAAACTTAAAACTAAAAACTAGTAGATAAATATTTTATCTTTCTAACGGGTATTTATTTATAAATTTTGGATAAAAAACGAGTGAGTTATGCCAAAAATATGAAATATGCGATGTGAAATAATCTTTCATATTTTTGGCATAACTTACTCATCTTTTGTCCAAAATTTATAAATAAACATCCGCTGGAAAGATAAAATATTTATCTACAACTTATTAGTTTTAAGTTTCATCATAATAGTCATTAAGTATGGTAAATTTTTCTCGAAAAAAATATTTTGCATTAAACTTACGTCTAATTTTACGTTGTATTTGAAATTTCGTATTTTTATAAAACTTATTTTAAAAATCTTAAAACAACAAAATTGTAGATCTATCTCTTATCTTTCTAACCATAGGCCGTGCATAAAATTTGGACAAAAAATGAGTGAGTTATGTCAAAAATACAAAAAGTGTACATGTAGAGGATGATAACTCTCTAACGGCCAACTAACGGAAAACACGAAAATATCTAACAGATCAAACATTGGGTACATTAGCCACCAAAAATAAACATTGGGTACATAATTTGCAAAAAATCAAACATTAGGTACATTAGCCGCAGTTTACCCATATATATATAAACCTCTGTAAATTAATAATAGAGTCGATACCTCGATAAAATAATATTTTTATATGATCTTGACTTTAACTTGCATAACTAAATTTTTCTTCGATAAATTAATAATCTTCATAAAATAATAAAATTCTTCGGTCTCAATTATATTAATTTATAGAGGTTTTACTGATATAGATATCGGTGGCATAAGTATAGAAATTTTGACCAAATTGAGACGGTCAAATGCCAAATGACATCGAGTTGACTAAAATATTTGTAAGGTCAATTTTTTTCCCCAATGTATTTCATACCACGTGACGCTTGACCAACGTCCGTAAAAAGGTTAAAAAATATCACTCCTTTCAGTTTTGTCGACTTTGAATACTTTAGCCGCTATTTTTTTTATTCGACCCATGCCGCTTCAGTTGGCCAAAGTTTAAGTACTTACAATATCAATTGTTTCCACTTCTTCTAGTCATCTTCAAGATCTTATAGAAGTGCCCTTTATGTCACACACATGTATTTGTTTTTGTATTGTTTTTTTATGTTTAATGGTCGTCCTTACAAGATGATTTATTTTATGTAATATGTAAATCCATCATTTTTATTTTTTTACTACTGCTTTCCTTTACCGTAAGTGAGGGATAAATCATGAAGCTCGAGACGAGACAGGGATCACGGGAAAGAGTGAGACTTACCAAACAAGAACTTGTCAAGGCTGGTTTTAGGCATAAACTCGTAGACAAGAAGGAGCTGAGGGCCTTTGCTGCAGCATCCGAGAAGCCGAACGAGGTTGCGGTGGTGAACGTTGCTTATCAGCTTCACTTCGCTTTCGAATTCCGCCTTACCTTTCTCGGTCTGCCCTATCGCGAGCTTCTTCACCGCTACGATTTTACCATTTCTTAAAGTGCCCTATTGACAGTTAATAACATTAATGTACTAGCTAGCTAGATGAATAACTCAAACATCACTTATCAAATCACCTTGTAAACGTCCCCGAAACCGCCCTCGCCGAGTTTGTTCTCGGTACTGAAATTGTTCGTAGCCGACTTCAAATCCTTGTAGCTGTAATTCACCGGGCCTCGCAAATCCGTTGCTCCCAAAATGTCGCCTAATATGTAGGATTAGAGATAGTGAGATAGATACTACTTACTAGTGTGAGATTAATTAATGCTGATTTTAGAGTATAGCAAATACATAATTGAGTAAATAATAAGAGCATAATTAAGTTACAAATTTACCCCTAGGATTGGCCTGAGATGTTCTTGATCGTTTAAGCCAGATAAGAAACCCAACAAGAACCAAAATTAGAGCTCCTACACCTCCACCGACACCGCCAATAACTGCCTTTTTCTTTGAACCTCCTAAACAAATCATACATCATTTAGATCATTCATTATATTATATATATTTATATATATATATATATATATGTGTGTGTGTGTGTCTGACTGTGTGTGATCATTCATTATAAATGAAGCAAATAATTTTATATGAACGCATTTACACATTATTGGATAAGAACATTTTATTCTTTCATAAAAAAAAAATAAGAACATTTTATTATTCTCACTACAGGATTCTAAGGTTGAAATTTATGTATTCCTTTTCCGGTTCATCCTGATCCCAGTCCGATTTTGTTAGTCCCGATCCCTATTTAGAAATACAAAAAAAAAAAAAACCAGGGATTTTTTCAAACTGGGACGGGACATAATTTTGCCATTCCAGTTTTTCTTGGACCGGGGGAAAAAAAAAAGAGAAGCTAATTCCTGGTTCCTAGCGCGGTTTCACGTCTAAATTCTCCCAAAATTATGTGAACAATAATCTCGACTATATATCTAAATTTTGACCATTTTTTTTTACTATGTACTGTTAACATTTTTTTGTTTTCTTTTTCTATTTTTATGTTGCATCCCTTGACTATTTATCTAAGATTTTTCCGTTGTTTAAATATCAATTTTCGTAGGTTTAAACTAAACTATGGTTTTTGTCTTCGGCAATTTAAACTAGACTTTAGACCATGGTTTTGTCTCCCGTTGTTTGATCCATGCTGTAATTCCTAATAGTGTTTACCATGCTATATTGACACTTACCTGTGCTTAAGAAGGAGGCGAGGTCGGTGGTCTGATCAACGGCGAAGAAGGATGCGTTGGAGTACCGGAGGAAGCACCCGGCGTCAACAGCTCTGCCGTTGGTGTCGGGGAGGCAGCTTTCCAAGTTCGCGTATGCCACTTTCAGGCACTCCACGCACCCGCTCTTGCTCACCGTCTCCGCGCACTGCGCCAACCCGTACGACGTCGTGTCACCAGTACCGCCATTGCTCGCCGCCTGCTTCGTTACTGCAGCGAAGAACCCGGGGATGCGTGGCGTGGCAGCCACAAGATCCGAGAGCATGGCGTCCACCGTGGACGTGAAAGCCGCAGCGTTGCGGGACACGGCCTGTTTGCCGCACAGCCCCACGTTGCCCGGAAGCGTTGCCTGTTCAAAGAACCCATTGCTCTCGTACCTATGATCTCATCATTATCATTAAAATTGTCATACTTAAAAATTACTCACCCGTAAATTGTCCTAAATTGTAACTAAAGATGTCTCAACACTTTAAATAGTGTCCTTAATTGTATAGAAAAGTGTCCTTACTTAAAGCGTAGGACACTAGTTGACTCAATGATAAAATTAATCCATAAAATTTTGGGGATTTTTTTAAAGAGAAATAGCATGAGATAGCTAAATTGAAATGTTTGATTAGCCAAATAGCCAACCTTTTATTTTTCTTTGTGAAATAGCCAAATAGTTATTTAATAACATATTTTATACCTATAATACCCTTTTAACATATTAACGGTATTAACGTGGTTAATTTATTTTTTTAAAAAATAATTTTTTATTGAAAAAAAAATTATTTTTTTTTTGAAAAAAAAAAATATTTTTTTTGTTAAAATTTTAATCAAGGTTTTTTATTTTTAAACAAATTAACTACGTTTATACGTTTATTAATGTGTATTAACGTGTATTAACGGAGTTAATTTGTTTAAAAAATAAAAAATCGTGATTAAAATTTTAACAAAAAATTTATTTATTTTTTTAAAAAATTTATTTATTTTATTTGAAATTTTTTTATTTATTTTTAAACAAATTAACCACGTTAATACGTTAATAAACGTATTAATGTGTATTAACGGAGTTAATTTGTTTAAAAATAAAAAATCGTGATTAAAATTTTAACAAAAAAATTATTTTTTTTTCAATTTTTTTTTTTAAAATAATTATTTTTTTTAAACAAATTAACCACGTTAATACACATTAATACAAGGGTAATCAGGTCTTTCGTAATTTATTAACATAGTTAATTGGCTATTTGACAATATTAATAAAAACATTGGCTATTTGGCTAATTAGAGTTTGAAGTTTGGCTATTTGACTATTTGCCCCATTTAAATACGACAATAATTTTCAAATATTGTGTGAAATGAGAAATTAACTATCAAGTTTCCCTATTATATATTCAAAGATTTCCAAACAGATATCATGACTTATATCGACAACCCATCTGACTTTAATTATTATTACGAATGAGAAAGAAAAGAAATATAGTAGAAAGTAAATTTGAAATATCTCTGAAAGTTTACATCTATATCTAGTAAAAGAAGAATTACAAACAGAGATTATTATTCTCAATCTCAGACGCATATTTCCACAAAGTGCTGTTCACGTATTTGACAGCTAGAATATTCAATGTACATATCACATATATGATATTTATTCATATGAAATTAATTATAACAATTTTTATTGTCCTCGTTCTAATTTTTTGTTTTTCTACTTTTTCGTTTTTGTTTTTATATTAGCTAAGTACGTTTAATGACCTATATATACGAGTTAGGGGTTTAAAAAAAAAAAAATCAAATCAAATCGAGAGACTAAAAGTTTTGTCACGAAAGACTTTAAGAGCAAAATCGATACGAATACTCTATTGTATAACACTACTTGAGTACTCTAGCCAATGGTCTCACGACTTGTTAGGGGGCGTTTGGTTATGGTCTCCGAGACCAATTTCTAATTTTAGTTTCAAACAGTGTCATATTAGTTTCGCAGAACACGTTTGGTTGCCAGTTGTCTCTGTTTTCTGAGACCGGTCTCGCAGACCACTGAAATTTTAATGAAGGAAAACAGAAAACGACCTGAAGTTATTTTCTGTCTTTGGTATTCAACTCAATCATACAAAATAAAACAATAATAATGTACTATCTTTCTATAACATTATTATATTATTTATAATAAGATATTAACTATGAAATTAACTTATATGATAAATTATTAAAATCATTTTTATGTATAATTATAAATTTTGATAAGATTACTATCATATTAACAATTAAACTTAAATTATATATATTATTAAATACTAACTTAATTACAATGATATAAACTATTGAAACGGAATATTTACTATTTTATATTACATAATTTAAACATATGTAATAAGAGTCATGAAATACGAATAATTTTTGTATTATGAAAAATATTTTTTAGACATAATATTAATATATATTACTTTCAAATAAAATATATTTTCTTTTTAGTAACATAAATTGTATTTTATTGCATTTTTTTCATTTAAATTCAACTAGAGATTAACAAAAGACTAACCATATAGTGTTTCAAAAATCAAACTCCCAAACTGGTTTGGTAGACTAAACTCTCAGACTGGTTTCCGAAATCAAATTGTAAAACTGGTTTCCCAAAACAATTAACCAAACACCACCTTAATTTTTCCACATGTAATTAAGAGCTTTGAATTTAGTTAGTGCGTAAGTACTTAATAAATAGAATATCATCATTAATTTCTTGAATTTCTTTGCCCCACAACCCGTCGAAAAATATATCAGTAATTTTCATTTATATTTTCAACAGCCTAAAATCTAGAAAAATAATATATATATATAGTAATTTATTTAAGAAATAAAGTAAAAATAGCCGGCATAGGCCTGCAATTCAGCCACCATCAACAACAAGTCAAACAAAAAAAATATAATTTTTTACTAATCATTATTATGTCACAAAGTTAATAATGTACTTTCCCAACTAAAAATCCACTATTTATTTTATATTAGCGTTTACTTTATCAGTCAACTATTAAATCTCATCTCTCTTCAGCAACATAATAGAATTAGAGCTGGGAATGGCGACGAGATGGGGTTGATCGCGATGCGTCGCGACTCGTTCTTCCCCGTCGCGATGGGTCACGATTCCGACGACCAAGTCGCGATGATTCTCTCTCTCTCTCTTTCTCAGTCTCTCTCTCTCTCTCTCTCTCTCTCTCTCTCTCTCTCTCTCTCTCTCTCTCTCTCTCTCTCGTGACCGAGTCGCGACCCATCGCGACCGGAAACGCCGCGAAGCATCGCGACGCCACACTTCGCGATTTTCGGCGACCAAGCCGCGACGGGTCGCGACCAAGCCGCCCCCAACTCTATATAGAATTATAGTTTTTAAACATAATCCGGCAATATAATACCCCTTTTTTATTTTTATTTTATTTTATTTTTTTACAATCACTCGTTCGTACTGTACATATATTTATGGGTAAACTGCGACTAATGTACTTAATGTTTGATTTTCTTTTTATGATGAAACGTAAAAGTAAAAATTTATAGATAAATATTTTATCTTTCTAATGGGTGTTTACTTATAATTTTTGGACAAAAAATGAGTGAGTTATGCCAAAAATATGAAAGATGTGATGTGAAAAAAGCTTTCATATTTTTGGCATACCTCACTCATTTTTTGTCCAAAATTTATAATTAAATACCCGTTGAAAAGATAAAAAAATTATCTACAAATTTTTAGTTTTACGTTTCATCATAAGAAGTCATGAAGTATTAAAATTTGCTCGAAACAAATATCTTGTATTAAACTAATGTTCAGTTTTAAGTTGTAGTTAAAATTTCGTATTTTTCACAAACTGTTTTTACAAAACTTAAAACAACAAAGTTGTAGATCTATCTCTTATCTTTCGAACCATAGGTTGTGCATAAAATTTAGACAAAAAATGAGTAAGTTATGTCAAAAATACGAAAAGTGTACATATAGAGGAGGAATCACTCTCTAACGTCAAGTGACGGAAAACACGAAAATATCTAACGGATCAAACATTGGGTACATTAGCTGCCAAAAATAAACATTGGGTACATAATCCGCAGAAGATCAAACATTAGGTACATTAGCCGCAGTTTACCCTATATTTAAATAATTATGCATTTTTTTATAGGTTATTTTTTATGTCACGCGTACTTGAATTTTGAGATATATAGAAATTCAAATACTATATCTATATATATGAAGTGATTTTAATTTATAATATACACACCTGAGGAAACATCCGTCATAGATGACGCGAGCGCCGTTGGCGGTGGAGCAGTTGCGGATGAGCCTCTCGGCGACGGTGAAGCAGGCGGAACAGTCAGCAGAGGAGAGGTAGTTGCGGCACTGAGCCATGGCGTAGACTGGGTCCGACCCGCGCGTTTGTTGGACCGTTGCAAACCGTTTGTCGCGGCTCAGCTGTGCGCGGAGGTCAGCGAAGGAGGCGTTGAGGTTCGAGTAGAAGTCGCCGAAGTCGGTCGCGTTGTATTGGCTGCAGCCATGGTTCAGCAGCCGCGTCTGCGCGTCGGCTCTGGCCGCGACCGCCAGCGCTGCGCCGGTGATGATCAGAGACAGCAGCCAGGTTGTTGCCATGTTATTTATTTTTCAGAGCTGGGAGTTCGGATCCAACGTTGATGATGGTGTATATATATATATATAAAATATATAATATTATACTTATGAGTTATGACATGTGAACCATTTGAGATGTTTGTAAGGGTATATATCTGTCATTTCGGAACCATTTGTCCGTATTCATGTGTATATACATAACATAATTCCATACGTGATACGTCATATTTGTGCGTTCATCATGACATGAAAATTATTTAATATAAGACATGGACAATAATTCCAAACGTAATAGAATATGATTTGAGTTTTTTTTATTAAGAAATAATATTATCTGAAGTTTTTTATATAAATAATTGTCATGGGTATTTTTGCCTAGCCCAAAAATAAGGCTCAAAATAATAAAAAGCCCAAAAAGTATAGACGCCCTTAAAATTGGCTCATTATAAATAGGCGCGCTAGAAATGATCACCATTGAAATGGGCTATCTAGAAATGAGCGCCCTAAAAACGAGCACGCTTACTTTTTCATAACAATTACTTAATTGTCTAGGGGTCTAATAAGGTTATTTTTAACTGATCAGAAGCCCCTGGACCCTTCTATAAATAGAAACTTCAAACTCAAAAAAACAGATCTGATCCCATTCGAACTCGGAACTATGCACATTTCTCTCAAACGCTCTCTAGAGCGCTAAAAGCTATCAACGCTCACTTTGAACTACGTGATGACCTGATCCCAGTGATATAGGTACGTAGGCAGCCTCGCGACAAATGTCGAGGTCCGGCATCAAATATTATCAATCCCCTTCTTTTTTATTTCCTTAAGCATATCAACGAAGGCGGAAAGTCAAGTTTCAAGCTCAATCTAACCGCCAAGCGGACATTGGGCCCGGCCCAAAATCAATACTAGGGTCGCTTTACAGTTGATCCATTTTTCGGCATTAACAATAATATTTTTAAAATTTTGTGAATAAGACCGGTCCTAAATTAATAATACTTGTGAGTTGTGAGACATGCAATGATGCAAGTATATCCAGGTTCAACGTGTGGCTGCTAATACATAAGCATATGTACCATACAAATATATTCTTTGCTTACAATTTTTACTTTTAATTAAAGAAGATAACAAAATTTATCTAGTATTTTAAAAACACATATTGAAAATAAAAGAAGATTTTATTGGTGTTTATTTCCTTTTAACATATTATTATATTTTGTCTCATTTTTTATGAATCGAATTGTTTGATTGCAACGTTCATTAATTCAAAAAAGACTAAGATAAGAAACTCAAATAACAATACCTATTTATAATACACTAACAAAATATTTGATATGAATTAACACAAGGATTTTATTTTTAATAAATAAGAAGGTAAGAGCTTCAAAGTCAACTTATGACCTCAGTAAAAAAGTCAACTCAAAACCTTATAGCTAAAGTAAACCTCAGTAACATTAATTCTGATGAACTATATATTCCTAAAAAAAAAAAAAAAAAAAAACAAATCTGATGAATTATATATATATATATATATTTCTTGTGAGCGTTTTTCAATTTTTTTTATTAATAATGCGGCTTAAACCGCGCACTCTAACGACACAAGTTCAAATAGTCAACTTTTTTTTATTGAGACAAGAACAAATTGAGAGACTTCAAATGAAGAGTCATGTCTAATCTTTTGTTTCTTCCTTAGTTAGAAGCAGCTTCAGTGTCAATCTTTGTTCTGTTTGTATTCTCCGAGCACTAACCCGCGCAAGAACCGGGCATTGGCGGGCCCCGTGCCTTCCACCATTCCGGAGAATGCACCGTCTCTGCTCAACAAGAGTTTCTTCGGAGATTCGAATTCAACAACCTGAAAAAATATAGGTTAAAGAAGCCTCATTTTGATCACTGCATGCAGGACTTCTAGAAAGCGCGTACCTGACCAGCGTCGAGGACTAGAATTCGGTCGCTGTCCACGACGGTGTTAAGCCTGTGAGCGATGATCAGCATTGTCCGGGACTTGAACTCTTCACGAATAGTCCTCTGGATAAGTGCGTCGGTTCCGACGTCGACTGATGACGTGGCCTCGTCGAGGACGAGGATCTTCGATCTCCGGAGCAACGAGCGAGCGAGGCTCATCAGCTGCCTCTGTCCGACGCTGAAATTCTCTCCGCGCTCCAGAACCTTGGCTCATTCAGAGTGGAATTTGTGTCAATAAGATTAGTTCAAGTTGTTACAAAATTGAAAAACCACTTGCCTTAAGCTGCAAGTAACTAAAATTTCACACAAGAATAAGTGTACCTCTGCATCAAGACCAAGAGGGTTTCTTCCAATGACATCCTTGAGATGCGCTCTCTCTAGCGCGTCCCAAATGTCAGTGTCGAGGTGCTTGGAGAAGGGATCGAGGTTGAACCGAACGGTTCCTTGATAATAAAAGACCTAAAGTTAGAATCGGAATGCTACTTTTAAGCGGTTTTAAATCCGAATGAAACATGAGTTCGTTGTTAAAATCCGTAAGTTCTTCTGAGTGGTCTTAATCAAAGTTTTTAGCATTTTCCTAAACGTCTTTTGTTTAAAATTCATACCCGAGAACAGTACGGGCGACTGCGGGATAATGCTGAGGACACTTCTGAGATCTGCGAGTCCGAATTTGGAGATATCACGGCCGTCGATCAAGATCCTTCCTTTTTCGATCTCGACGATCCGAAATAGGGCGTTGAGCAATGTTGATTTTCCAGCACCGGTTCTTCCAACGACGCCTATCTTTTCCCCTGGCGAAACTGAGAAGGAAAGCCCACGCAGGACCGGCGGAAGCTGAGGCCTATAACGCAAAAAAACGCCTTCGAATTCTACAGAGCCCAACGAGGGCCAACCTTGCGGGATAGGGTTTCCCTCCATGATAGCCGGAGCCTCGGGACACAAGTCAATGTACGTGCTAACACGTTCGACAGCGTTGAAGCTGTTCTCGGCGAGACTGGCTAGCCTCAGCACGCTTGCGAGCAAGTTTGTGATGTTCAGAGTATAGCTCAGGAGCAAACCCATTGTTGATGCAACAGCTAATTTCTGGCTCGGATCGGCTCTTCCGTTTTGCAGAACCGCGAAGCTCGCCGTCAGCCAGATCATGAGGCCTCCCAATGTCTCCAGTCTTATGAAGAGCCACCCGTTCGAGCTGTTGTATGCCACAGTGAATCTCAAGTTGTCATCCACCGCCTTCCCATTGATTCTGGCCATTCGGTTGTGTGCTCTGTACGCGTGGATCGTCGATACGCCGTCTAGTGCCTCTCCAAATTGCGCGTAAACGACAGACCTCGTCACCGAATCCAGGCGTTTCACTTCGCGGGAAGTGCTCTGCAAGAAAACGTCTATCAGGCCCCCGAAAATGGCGTGTGAATATACGACACACATTGTAATTTCCGGTTATTACTAATTACAGTTAGATTTAAAAATTTAACGGTTAGTTTGTTAGTTTTCTTGAAACCCAAGTAAACTATGGTAATTAGTATGAAGTTGGTCATTGTCATCAATTCTGTTTAGTTTAGTAAACTATACAGAGAGGAACTCTGAGATAGCTTACGAGACAAGAAACCATAAAAACCGACTGATATTTGTTCGAACTTGGATCAAACTCTGTTGATTTCTATTTCGTTTTCATGTTTTCCGGCTGTTGTTTTCTAGAGCGTACCTGATAATAAAGATAAACTACGTGGAAAAATATCAGAAGCGGCATGATGGCCCACAGAGATATTGTGCTAACGATTCCGATCAGCACGAACGTCGCAATAAGTTTCCACACTTGGCCAAGGAATGAGTCCAGGAGACTAGCAATGTTCTGGTCGATGTCGCCGGCGTCCTTTGCAAACCTGTTGATTATCCGCCCCGTCGGGTTGGTGTGGAAGAAAACCATCGGAGCTCGTAGAATCGCAGATAACATGGAATCGTGCAACATCTTAGCCGCTCGGAGACTTGTCACGATGAGCCAGAAAGTGTTTGCCAGTGCTACAGTAACCTGAAAATGGAGGGATTTTGCTGTCAAATTAGAGCTGATTAAACAGGGGAAAATAAAAAAAATTCGTTCCCAATTCTACTGACCTGACTGGAAGAGAGAAGTGCATATACGAGAATATAGAATCCGGGTTTGTAAGTTTTTGATTTGCTATGGTCTGTCCAAAAACTTAACCACGCGCTGCTTGAAAGTCGAAGCGTTTCGGTTAATGAATAGAAAGTGAAGAGAATCATGACCGTCCATAGGCCTCCTAACGCGTTTTGGTACCTGCAACGTAGAATCTGTGATGAATCAAGAGCGAACCAAGGACAACCGATTTCATTAATCACTTGTGTATAAAAATCGAAAGATTCCAAGAACAACCGAAACAGACCTTTTATAAAAACTAATGACATAGCACATGTAATTATAATATGTATATAATTGTATAATTAATGACATAGCACATGTTTGAATAATTATTTACTTGTATAATTATATACATATTATAATTAATATATATTATAATTATATACATATTATAATTAATATATATTATAATTATATACATACCAATTTCTTGTATCTCAAGCAATCTCGGAAATTTCACTCTAGTACTCGAAACAGAAAAAATAACGAGTAATGAACAACTTAGAAGTATATACACCGTTTTTTAGCTCTACTTTCAATCTTAACTTATATCACAAGAAACTCACCTAAACTAGCCGTTAACCAGAAGTTCTAATGTGGGTCATAACATCTTACCTCATCAAGACATTCCAACTTATAACACCCGATTCGCGTTCCTCTTCTTTGATCAAAACAGACGCTCCCGATTTACTTTTCTCGGCATCGGTCGCATGGTCGGGCAATTTATTAACTACCCCGTTAGAAGCTGGCATCGAACTTTTGTCGATGCAGTTTACATTTTGTTCCATTTTCCCTGCATTTTCCATTAGTTTCCGGAACAGCTTTCCGTTCTTATTAAGCTCGTCAAATGTTCCTTCTTCTCGAACCATACCGTCATAGACCACAATAATTCTATCCACTTGAGGAAGAAAATGCAGCTGGTTGGTGACGAGCAATCGAGTTTTCCCTTCTAACTCTTCCTTAATACAGTTGTTGAAGACCTGTACAAGAAGCTCAAAATGATGAACGAAATCCCGAAAAGAAAAATCCAAGCAATTCTCGAACCAAAACTACACTTACTTGTGTTGCGACACGAGCATCAAGAGCGCTTAAAGGGTCATCGAATATGTAAACATCTGCGTTGGAATATACCGCTCTAGCCATTGAGATTCTCTGCTTTTGTCCACCGCTGATATTCACTCCCCGTTCACCTATCTCCGTTAGATCGCCGCCCTTAGAAGAGACACGAAGACAAGTTATTCGTATATTAGTATCATTTTTTCGTAAAATTTATATTGTCAGATACAAACCGGAAGCAAATTGAGATCATGTTGTAGCTCAGTAACATCAATGGCCTTCCAGTATCTCGCAGCTTCGAATCCCAATCCAAATAGTACATTCTCGCGCACCTGGCCAGAACAGCTCACTGTTTTTAAGTTTACGAAAGCGGAAAACCAAAACGAGCTCGGCTCTGGGAGAGAGTTCAACTCACAGTTTCATTGAAAATCCAAGAAATCTGAGGGACATAGGCTACGCTTCCTCTGACTTTCACATTTGAATCCGAACCCGACACAGCTGGCAGCTCACCGAGAATTGCTGAGATAAGCGATGTCTTTCCATGTCCGGTTCCACCAACTATTGCTACTAAGCTTCCGACCCGTATGTCCAAATTGATATTCGATAAGGTAGGCTTATCTGCCTGATATCAAAGCATGGCATTAGCATAACACAGCTTTTGTCTACTGTTATGCGCATAAGAATGTCGAAAATGTTTTAGGTTTAACCTTTGGCTCCCAAGAAAAATATCCATCCTTGATTGAGATGACGGGGTGGTCCGGCTGAAGAGGCGCGTTTGGTTGTGGGACTCGTTCTTCGGCTACGAGGAGCTCTTCCACGCGTTGTAATGATATGTTCGCGTTAGCGATCTACAAAACCGAGCATTTTTATAACAAAAGACTTAAGAGTCAGAACCTAAAGCTACACACATTTTATAGAAGGAAATATGGCAATACCTGACTCAATAATGTAGGAAGCAATCTCAACGGAAATCGAAGCACCGTGAACAGAGAAATTGACGTAAATGCCCTCGCTGGTGTCAAATCTCCGCCGAGAAAAGTGAAGATTCCGAAGGAGGTGACCGTCACAAAAACTGGTATGATGTTCAGTATGAAGCTGTTGAACTGCCACACAAAGGAAACCGTTCACATGACACGTTGGGCGATAGATATATTGTAGATGCCAATACCGCTCTTAATACATACAGCAGCTAGCAATCGAGATTTTTGGAACCACGAGATCTCGTCATCTCGTATGTTTTGAACACAGGACTGAAAGCTCGATTCCCACGCGTAACATCTGAAAGAATTTGAGATAAGCTTCAGAAAAGTCTTCGTGGTTAACGGTCTGAATCTTGTGTATATGAAGAGAAAAAACATATTTTACTTCACTATATCCATGGCTGAGATAATCTCGTTCACGAGACCGACTCTCTTGTCAGTGCACGAAAGTCCTTCTTTTGTCAACTTTTGCATCTTCGTAAGCACGATCGTCTATTCGTCCCGGGAATTATCAAAGTGAAATGAGTAAAGTTAATAGGAGATTAATATGAACATTTTTTCTTACCTGTATTGGAAGCATTAGGACAAGCATTAGAGCCCCAAACAGAGAAGAAACCCCTAATTGCTGGTACAGGAGAATCAGACACACGATAATCTGAAACGGAGCTGACCAGATCCCGTGAAGCTGTTGGCATATTATCTGTAGAAAACAGTTCATTCACATAGTCGCAACGCCTGATTCGAAAAATTATCTGCCAAATTGTACAGAATATTGCACCTGAAGTGCATTAGCGTCTGTGGTGATCATGTTCGTTATCTTTCCCGTCGCAAAATTCTTTCGACCCTCATGACTAAGCAGTAGTGATTTTCGAAATATCGCAGCCACCTAAGAGCGGGACAATCCGAGACAATGCGTTGAAAACTTACCGAATCGTTCGTGACACTGAAAGTGGCCTAATTTACAGTGGTAATTCAGAGGAGAGGATTACCAAAGTTGATTTCAGCTGCCAACCGACGCGAATGACGTTTTGGTAATAATGAGCCTCGCAGAGCACACCGATCGACTGAACAAAGTAGATAATTCGAATAATTTGATGGAAAAAAGTTAAGCAATAAATAGTTACTTGTTGGTCAAGGTACACAAATTTACTTCGAATCGGTAACGAAATATATTGATACTTAGATTGATCTGAATATAGATAAAAATGGAGTTCAAAGTCATTAGAAGGCAAGAAGCTCAAGCAACACATCTAGTTACTTGTTGGTCAAGGAACTTGAGTTTTTGTCTTCAAAATTTACAAGCAAGGGATGGAACAGTACAAAAGGGAATTTAGGAACTGAAAGACTGAATTCATACCACTCCGGCAAAAATTAAAAAGGCGTAAACGTGACCAATCCAAGCCGGGTCTCCTCGTTGCATCGACTGGAATTCGGAACCATGATTAAAAATTATCTCATGGATAAAATAGTTACATATATATATATATATACCCTATGAAGAGCATACTGGAAATGAGTGACGAAGTGACTTGAGAAAGAAATGACTAACCTGTAAGAGGTAATTCAGAATCACTGGTCCAACGAACTGAGAAAGATCCCATCCTATCTACTTGGTTTTAAGTGAAAGAAAAAAAAAACGAAAAAAACCGTTAGAGTTTCTTGATAATACAAAAAATGAAAGGAACACAAAAAAAAAAAAAAAAAAAAAACACGAGACTTTGCGACATTTCATAACTTCGCGGTGTGACATTTTTTGCATAGTCCATTTCATAGCGAACAGCTTCGCGGTGTGACATCTTTTATACAAGATATTTTGGAGGCTATATGGTGGAAGCGAGAGATCGAGTAGAGTTTTCGTATTCGAATTTATGTGATGTGCCTTTAATTTAGGGTTAATTATAATCTATGTTAAAAGGCATATCACATGCCTTTAATTTAAAGTTTTCGTATGATCATTAAATGACGGGTTAATTATAACCCGTCATTTATTTGTAACACTTTTCGATCATAGTGGAATCTTCTCCCATGCCCGTGGTTTTCTTTTCCCAAATTAGGTTCTATATAAAATTCAAGTATCGTTTTTCTCTAAACTTCCGTTGCTATTTCGTGTTCGATTTATGAATATAATCTCAACAATAGAGAGGAGCAATAGGAGTGAGCTCTTTACCTTGAACAACCCTCCAATCCAAAACCTAAACTCAAGATTATGTCAAGAGATAAAATATGAAATTAGTGTTTGCTTAAGGTCTAGTATATTAGATAGTAAACGGGATTTCTTTTTTAAGGAATAACCTTGCCCCAAGGCTGTTGTTAAGTGCCCTTAAAAGCCATGGATTTGGCTTTTCAGATTCTTCAGCCCAAATTCTCTGGAACCTAAGAAGAAAAATATAATTCCTCAAAAAAAAAAAAAAAATATATGATTACTTATATGTTTAATAATAATAAGAACCATAATTAACATGAATCTGACTCTTCTTAATTAGGGTCTCAGTTTGGTCCCAAGTGTCTAACTTCCAGACATCCTCTTCACTCAAGGTCTTTGTGTAACCCTTCTTCATGAGAGGGGTCATCCATGCAAAATAAAGCTCTGTTTTCAAATATGGATTTTGCATTAGTAAAAAAATAATTAAAAAAATCCTGAGCAATTTGCAAAAATACCCTCTTGAAGTTTAATCGTTGGTGCACTTTTCCCCTGATTTTTTTATTTTTTTATTTTTTATTTTTTATATAGCAATACCCCTTATTGCTGTAATACACAATTATTGTCATTTTTAACGCGTTGGACTTGGGGGGTAATGTGCTACTTTTTGAAGAGTAGAGGGGATTTCCGGCAAAAAATAAAATTCATGTGACAAGGTACTGAACCACAAAACTCGAGGGGCAATACGGTCAATTATTCTATAATCTTTCTATTTATGGACAAAGATGCAACATTGTAGAGGGCGATTTTCACCACCTTGCAGTCACAAGGAAATCCGTAAAGAACGCAATAAAAATATATACACGATTATTCCCTGATTTATTTATCCCGAAAGGACTCGGTTTTCCCCGTTTATTAGCTTGGACAATCGAAGAATAATGATAAGGATATGATTTGATGCCGCACCACGCCGCTCTCGACGAGGCTGCCTACGTACCCGGCGAACCAGGATCAGGTCATCACGTAGTTCAATGAGTTTTGGCTTGATCTCTTCACTCTTTCTCTTCTCTGTTTCGTTGGTTTTCTTCTCTCTTCTTTCTCTTTCCTCTCTTTTTCCTCATTCTTGGCTGAATGTCTCCCGGCTGATTTTCTTGGATCCCCTCTTAATGAGGTTTCTTTTATTATTTATAGGGTTAGGGTTTATTGAGCCTTTTCACTTTGGGCTTTTTCTGCGAATTGGGCCTTTCGTCATGGGTTAAGCCTTTCCTCACAAACTGGGCTTTTATGTTGACTACGATCAACATATTTCTTGCCTCTATTCGACGTCGTTTTTGGGGCCGTAATGGCACGCGTTATGTTAAGGATGGATTTGACGAAATCTGACATCAACAGTTAGTCCCCCATTTTATCAAGTGTATGCACTTGGTAAAATGTAGAGAAAAACTTCATTTCTTCCGATCTAAATCGACGCTCCTAATGATAGGAATCCTCGATCATGCTTTCGCCCGGTGGTGCTCTCCGGTAATAATACCCGTAGTGTGTGATAACGTGGCTAGGAGTCGTCGGGTAGGAGCTTTGACTTTACGATATCGGCGATGAGAGGGTTGAACACTCTCTTGGGTAGCCGATGGTCTCGCCGATGTTTAGCGGTGTTTGACTTCTCACGAGCTCAACGAGGTAGGCTTCTACGGATGCCTTGAACGAAGGGAATGAGATTACCACTTGGACCGATGCCACTTTCTCCGAAGATCCTCGCTATGAACTCGGCCCCCGTGATATGTGATGAGCCTGTCGACTTCAATGGAGATGATGGTTTTATGGGAGCAGCGTGAACGCTCTAATAGTGTGAACTTGACTTGGGAGTGTGAAAAAGAGTTTGTGTGGTAAATGACTTCTAGGGGCAGAGACTGTTGCGCTTATCGATGCGGTATTTGACTCCTCGATCCCTGCGTCATCAGAGGAAGCGTACTTCTCTTGGTGCGAGCTCTTCTCGTCGTTCGTCGGAACAGCTCCTTGTCGTCGCCATGTCGTAGATTTCGTCATTCTTTCTTTCATTACTATCCATTTATTTTCAAATTCCTCCTTGCAGGTTGATGAGACTTGTCACGGTTCTTGTCCGTTGAGATACCCCGAGGGCGTGCTAGCCTCGTTTCTTAATGAGAGCGATGGGCACTTTGTCATCATCGAAGATTTCTTGAAAGATCTGATAAGGCGTACCGTCGCCGCGCTCTCCGAGGATTCGGACGATGAGGCTCTCCCAGCTTCTTCGGGCATTCTGCTCGAGTTAATGAGACGATACCCCGAGCATTATGCCGCGGTGGAGAGGCTTCTTATGGATGTCCTGGTTGAGAGCGCGGATTTCGTCCTAGAGCAAGTTGCCGACAAAGTTGTTCGGGATGATTGACCTTCCTCTATTTCCTTTTGTAAATTATTTTGTGGCTGCAATGTATCAATCAGGATTTGCGCCGGAGCGGCTTTGTATTTTTCCGGGATATGCGCACTAGCGTCTTACGTACTAGGCTTTGTGCGCCAGAGCGGCTTTGTAGTTTGCCGGGGTATGCGCCGTAGCGTGTTACGTACCGGGCTTTGTGCGCCGGAGCGGCTTGTTATTTTCTTTGATTTGTCAGCGATGAGCTTGTCGGTATGCACCGGGCTCTGTCGCGATGTCGGCGATGAGCTTGTCGGTATGCACCGGGCTCTGTCGCGATGTATCGATCGGAATTTGCGTCGGAGCGGCTTTGTATTTTCTTTGATTTGTCGGCGATGAGCTTGTCGGTATGCACCGGGCTCTGTCGCGATGAAGTGCTTGGCACTGATTTGTCGGCGATGAGCTTGTCGGTATGCACCGGGCTCTGTCGCGATGTATCGATCGGAATTTGCGCCGGAGCGGCTTTGTATTTTCTTTGATTTGTCGGCGATGAGCTTGTCGGTATGCACCGGGCTCTGTCGCGATGAAGTGCTTGGCACTGATTTGTCGGCGATGAGCTTGTCGGTACGCACCGGGCTCTGTCGCGATGTATCGATTGGAATTTGCGCCGGAGCGGCTTTCTTTGATTTGTCGGCGATGAGCTTGTCGGTATGCACCGGGCTCTGTCGCGATGAAGTGCTTGGCACTGATTTGTCGGCGATGAGCTTGTCGGTATGCACCGGGCTCTGTCGCGATGTATCGATCGGAATTTGCGCCGGAGCGGCTTTGTATTTTCTTTGATTTGTCGGCGATGAGCTTGTCGGTATGCACCGGGCTCTGTCGCGATGAAGTGCTTGGCACTGATTTGTCGGCGATGAGCTTGTCGGTATGCACCGGGCTCTGTCGCGATGTATCGATCGGAATTTGCGCCGGAGCGGCTTTGTTTGGTATATCAAGCATTTTCGCCGTTTTGGGCTTGGTCGGTACCCTAAATGTATATATATGTTTTCTCGGCACTCTCGCCGGTTTCTTTATAAATTTGTAGATATATGTATATTGTTACCTTTTTTTGCGATGAGGTCAGCCAACTTCGTCGCCGATTTTGCGCCTTGGTTAGGATAAACCTCGTCGTGTCCGCATCAAACTTCGGTTTTATGAGGGTCGTCATCGTCGAGCGCGTCTCAATCAGATCTCCTCGAAATGTTGGTAATGGCGTCTTCGTTGATGATTTCCCGGTGGAGGCGAGCTTTCTTTGATGACGAGATGTCTGGTGACGAGCTCTTTTTGGTGACGATCTTCTATTGGTGATGAGCTCCTCGAGCTCCCCCTTGATGAGGTCCTCGAGGTCTTCTCTATGATGAGGTCCTCGAGGTCTTCTATGTGATGAGCTCTTCGAGATGAGCTCCTCGAGCTTTCCTCTCCGTGATGAGCTCATCGAGCTTTCCTCTTCGTGATGAGCTCTTCGAGATGAGCTCCTCGAGCTTTTCTCTTCGTGATAAGCTCTTCGAGCTGAGCTCTTCGAGATGAGCTCCTCGAGCTTTCCTCTTCGTGACAAGCTCTTCGAGCTGAGCTCTTCGAGATGAGCTCCTCGAGCTTTCCTCTTCGTGACAAGCTCTTCGAGCTGAGCTCTTCGAGATGAGCTCATCGGGCTTTCCTCTTCGTGACAAGCTCTTCGTGATGAGCTCTTCGAGCTTTCCTCTTCGTGACAAGCTCTTCGTGATAAGCTCTTCGAGATGAGCTCCTCGAGCTTTCCTCTTCGTGACAAGCTCTTCGTGATGAGCTCTTCGAGCTTTCCTCTTCGTGACAAGCTCTTCGCGATGAGCTCTTCGAGCTCTCCTCTTCGTGACAAGCTCTTCGTGATGAGCTCTTCGAGCTCTCCTCTTCGTGACAAGCTCTTCGTGATGAGCTCTTCGAGATGAGCTCCTCGAGCTTTCCTCTTCGTGATAAGCTCTTCGTGATGAGCTCTTCGTGATGAGCTCTTCGAGATGAGCTCCTCGAGCTTTCCTCTTCGTGACAAGCTCTTCGTGATGAGCTCTTCGAGCTTTCCTCTTCGTGATGAGCTCTTCGAGCTCCTCTTCGTGATGAGCTCGTCGAGCTCCTCCCTTCGTGATAAGCTCTTCGAGCTTCCCTCTTCGTGACAAGCTCTTCGTGATGAGCTCTTCAAGATGCGCTCTTTAAACATCTGTAACTTTCTCCTCGAGCGTTCGTTTTAAGAAAATGACCTATCAAATCGAAGCTAAAGACATAATCTTTGAGAAAAACTAGAAATCATGTTTAGTTGATAAATATAAACGAGAATATGGTCTGAGGAGCGACGGGCGACGAGCAGGCGTCTGACGAAGCCATCGCTCTCGGCAACCAATCTTCCGGCGTCCATAACTTTTTCCTCGAGCGTCTGATAGGGGCGAACAACCTGTCAAATCGAAGCTAAAGACATAATCTTTGAGAAAAACTAGAAATCATGTTTAGTTGATAAATATAAACGAGAATATGGTCTGAGGAGCGACGGGCGACGAGCAGGCGTCTGACGAAGCCATCGCTCTCGGCAACCAATCTTCCGGCGTCCATAACTTTTTCCTCGAGCGTATGATAGGGGCGAACGACCTGTCAAATCGAAGCTAAAGACATAATCTTTGAGAAAAATTAGAAATCATGTTTATATGATAAGTAACGACGGGGATATGGTCCAAAGAGTGACGGGCGACGATCAGGCGTTTTACGAAGCCGTCGTCCTCGGTGACCAATCTTCCGATGTTCATAACTTATGCCTCGAGCATCCGATAGAGGCGAATGACCCGGCGAATCGACGATCAAGGCAAGGCCTGTAAGAAAACGCTAAAAACAAAACACAATTTTATTTATCAAAGGTAAAGACGAGATCAGCGCTCGGTGCTGTCGTTATCGTCGTCAGTCGTCTTCTCTTCGAGTTCCTGGCTGTGAGTTAGAGAAAAACTAAGCCCCCTCGGTGGGCGCCAAACTGTAGAGGGCGATTTTCACCACCTTGCAGTCACAAGGAAAACCGTAAAGAACGCAATAAAAATATATACACGATTATTCCCTGATTTATTTATCCCGAAAGGACTCGGTTTTCCCCGTTTATTAGCTTGGACAATCGAAGAATAATGATAAGGATATGATTTGATGCCGCACCACGCCGCTCTCGACGAGGCTGCCTACGTACCCGGCGAACCAGGATCAGGTCATCACGTAGTTCAATGAGTTTTGGCTTGATCTCTTCACTCTTTCTCTTCTCTGTTTCGTTGGTTTTCTTCTCTCTTCTTTCTCTTTCCTCTCTTTTTCCTCATTCTTGGCTGAATGTCTCCCGGCTGATTTTCTTGGATCCCCTCTTAATGAGGTTTCTTTTATTATTTATAGGGTTAGGGTTTATTGAGCCTTTTCACTTTGGGCTTTTTCTGCGAATTGGGCCTTTCGTCATGGGTTAAGCCTTTCCTCACAAACTGGGCTTTTATGTTGACTACGATCAACATATTTCTTGCCTCTATTCGACGTCGTTTTTGGGGCCGTAATGGCACGCGTTATGTTAAGGATGGATTTGACGAAATCTGACATCAACAAACATAACATTATATCTCAATGGTGAGGACTTTGAAGTTGAACTACTTACTGAACCATATGTTGGCATGCCTCTCAGGACAAATCTGGTCTCCACTAGGTAATGCTTTATATTCCTCATTGTCTATTGACTCGGGTCGGGTCGGAACGTAGTCCGGGTGCGGATCCAAATCCGGAAGGTGTACCAGGAGAAGAATTCCAAACAAAACCTAAGCATGAACATTGTCACATTGATAAAGTACTAGAGCTTAATTTCTTTCATTCTTTCGGTTATTAAATTTGATTTTCCGGACATTCATTGTCGGAAATTTAAAGAGCGTATACGCTAACAAAAGCGGCAAATTTTAGTATGAAAAAAATAGCATATTACAATTTTTTTTTTCGTTTAGGATGTGATCAGAAATAAACAAACCTGCAGTATAGCTGTGCTTATATATAGATTCAGTGCGTAGCTGCAAAATTGTATAAAGCACAACAAATAAGCATAGTATTGGTATTTTAGGCTTAATTATATATATGGTGAGTCTGAGACCATCAATTTATTTGTATCCCTTGCATGGCAATATGAAAAATGAATAATTGTATATACTAAAATGTTTCGGATATAATTTTACTATATATTTATACCATTTAATTTTATCCTTCTTAATTTATATAGACCAATACACTAACTACCCAGTGATGTAGAAATCATCGAGAGTGATTATTGACTATATATATATATATATATCAACTAATACTATTAGTAATAAGGTTCTTTTTTTTTTGAACTGACAAGAAGTAATTAAAATTACCTTGTGATAATAATATTGTAGGAATTATGATGGAGAGAGAGGAGGAGATTGAGCAGCACAGCTTCAGCGACTAAGACATATATAACACCAAATCTGAGGTACCACCTCAACTCTCTTACGTAAACTTTGGTTTCCCATGCAATCATCACAACCATGCAGATCCACGTCCAAAGTTTCACCACCAATGACGTTATCTGCAATATTTACACGGAAATGTACTCATACTTTTGACCAAATGAAGAATGAACTAAAGTTATCATGTAAGTATAAAAACTTATTTCTAAAAGTATAAGCCTACATTATTTAAGCTAATAAGTTAGGTTATGTCCATATGTAAAAGTTTAATATATGGTTTGTCTTGTCTTCCTCAAAAAAATATGACATGATTAATTAAGACACGACAGGGCCAACTTATTCGCAAAATCTTTGGGCGATCGCCTTATAAAACCGCCACAGTAAAAATGAGAAATTTATTTAAATTTTCAATAAAAATTCTCATATAATATTATATCACAATTTAAAGAAACTCGTAATAATTTAAACAAGTATAATGATTTTTTTTATTAATGCCCCAAAAATTATTGGATCGCACCTAGACAGTACTAGAGATAATATAAATTATCGATCGGTTCAAATTCAAATTCAAATTCAAATTCATTTGCTTATATCTACATTAATAATTTGAAAAATTTACCCCCGTAAACTTTAACATAGACAATAGCTTAAGTGATTTTTTGAAACTATGGGCAATTCCCTTAAACCTTAAGTGATTTTTGGGCATTTCATGAGTTTTTCTTAAAAAAAAAATGTTAAAAATAAGAAAGAGAAAATATAATGACATTTTCCGCCTTGTTTTAAACATGTAGGAGACAAGTACAGTAATACACTACGTACCTGTTTGAAGAAAACGGGATATTAATGCCAAAATAAAAAAGTTGATGGGATAAAAGGCTCCAACATGCAAAGTTTAGGAGCATCACTCTCAATAACTCATCATACATTACAAGCCACAAATAAATAATAAATAAATAAATAAATAAAAGTACTGACCTCGAAAGGAGCAAGTCCAATCTGGTTATCGTCAAAAATGGAAATGCCCATCACTAATCTCATCACGAGTAAGCCACTCACCAAACCTCCCAAAACTCCCAACAAATAGTTGTGACCATTTGACCTCAAACGAAGCCTCTCTGCTCTGGGATCGTTCTTGATTATAAGCCACGTTCTATACATACAGAGGCCGAGAAGAGCCAAATGGGAGAACGAGACGATGAACGAGTCGATCGCGCATGGCGTGTAGGACCCGAAAGAAGTGTCCTTAATCTCGTCCCAAGCGCCATTGCGGGCCGCTGCAGGTTCGCAGTACCAGCTCAGTGCCTTGAAATCTCCTCCCATGTTTTAGAGTCCTGACTTCTGATGAACATATATAGATGTCATAGGGTTTATATATATGAATAGATTAAAGACAAGAAGAATATATGATGAGAAAAGTAAGAGCGTTGCATACCTTGTAGACCAAGCTAAGAACTGATGATACATCTGAAGGGTTTATTTCTTTTTCTTTCGTGTGTGTATATATATATATATATATAAAAATAATTAAAAATATATTTATATGTAAGCAAATCAACATCATGGCTTACTCACAAGTCACAAATACAAAAAAAATCTACAAAAGGTCTCACTTTTTGAGGCGACGTTAAAAAGTAGGAAATTTCTTTGTAACCCTAGTGCTCTTGAGAATTATGGACCCATTATTATTTTTATATTATATAGTAGTGAAAGAAGAGCACTAGGGTTATAAAGAAAATTGTTACTTTTTAATGTCGTCGACTCAGAGTCAAGACTTCATTATATATTTACTTGATGCAACGAAATGACGCTAATTAATGAGTAGGCCATAATTAAGAGTAATTAGTGGTGTCAATTCTTGATTTTAGTCTTCTCTTTTCTTCACAAGTTTTTTTTGTCAGTTGCCATTGGATTATTTTATGCCAAATGGGTCTTGTATATAATATATATTGTGTGTTAATTTATACACGTTGTTGCGCACTGACTCGTGCTTATTTAATTAATTATTTGTTTACCCATGCTTAGCTTAGAGATATTAAAATGGTAGGGGATAAAGTACAGAATACTTACTTCAAGGAAACGAAGCCTATATGTTATATATAAAGGTACCAAAAGTATCCAATTTTTCTATGCTTTCTAACTTTATTTTTCCATTAACAATAATAAGTAAGTGCTACATAATAATCTTTCTATTTTCTAAGCTTAACAATATAACAATAATTCATATCAACTATGGATCATTTGGAGCTCTCAGCATTAAATTACTTTAAGTAAAAATGACGTTATATTCCACTCTTTTTTTCTATGTCACGGGGTATATAATATATTCTTAATAATATCGTCAAAACGATCAAACTTTTATGACCAAAAATGTACCCAATATGGTACACACACGTTATGTGACCTACAATACAATACATAATAACAGTAACACACACACATATATATACATCAATACATGTATGCTTCCATAATAAGTGGAGATGATTTATCCTCTGTTCTTTGTTGAGGAAAAAGAGATAACTTTGGTTCTCTTTCTTTCTTTCTTTCGAATGTTCTGAAGATTTGACAATAATATCTGAGTCTCTAAACCCTAGTATATGAGCATGAGATCAGAGCTTCTTCCAATTAGAGAATTCAGTGACTATATGAGGGGTTGGTCTAAATCCACGAACGTGTCGTCAAAATCATCTTCTAAACGCTGATACCTATTTTGAGAAAGCCTACTCATCATGCCAAGACCTGTTTCAAAAAATCGAATTACAATGAGAATAACATATTAAATTATTGGACGAAACCGACAAGAACTAAAACAGTTGATTTACAGGTGAAACCAGGAGCGGGAATAGGTACGTAGTTCAGTCAAGGTAACAGTTTTTACAAATCTAGTATTGGTAAAATCGGCACTACTCTATCTTAGAAACCGGAACCGTGAAAAATGGTATTATAAAACTGATATTTTAGTTTTCAAAACAAGTAACTGGTAATTGGCGGTTTCTAAAATATTTAAAAACATATATGAGTTTATAACGGTTTACAGTTCTCAAAACTAGGACAGGTAAATAGAAGCTTTTCGATTTTTTTACCCCAACCACGAGTTTCCCTGCTAATTAAACTACCATTTTCAATATTGTTTGTATGCTATATATTTGAGTCTGGTCAGAATCATACCTTCAACAACTCTATAGAGAGAAGACCACCAACTATCTCTTGGAACACTGAAATTCCTGAGTGTCTCATCGATATCCTGGTCGTGTTTCCCTTCCAAAACCCCTCGCAGTGTCACAACAGCCTCCTTGGTTCTGACGAGGATGTTTCCATTGTCTTCGATGCTTAACCGCGAGAGATCATCGCACGAAGCGGCCAGCGAAATGGCGAGCGCGTGCTGTGCAGCTGCGTTCCAGCGTGACGAGGCCAGCCATCTCCGGGGCTCGATTGTGCGCTCGGTTTCCTCACTGCTCGCCTTGCTTCGCTTGCCGTTGAGCACTAAGTCGCGTAGGTACTCCGCGTTAGCAGGCCCTGTGCTCTGAACCATCCTGGAGAACGCGCCTTCCTGGTCGCCCAAGAGCTTTTCGGGGGAATCGTACTCAAGAACCTGAAATCAGTGCCGACCCTGTCAACCGAGGGCCCGAGGCGAAGTAAACCGTATAGCTTATTTGGGTTAATATTTGGGCCCTTAAAATCATATTTTGGGCCCTTTTGCGTAGTGTTAAAAAACGTAAAAAAAAATTGGGCCTAAGTCGACCGTTTTATTCTCCTTAGGTCAAGGCCGGCAGTGCCTGAAATTAGTCATGTGAGCTTGATTTTAGGGTTTTTGCAAAGATTGTGAGTGAACCGGACGTGTACCTGTCCCGCATCGAGAACGAGGATTCGATCGCTGTCTATGATGGTGTTGAGTCGGTGAGCGATGATCAACATGGTGCAGGATTTGAACTCCTCGCGAATTGTCTTCTGGATGAGAGCGTCCGTACCAACGTCGACGGCCGAAGTGGCCTCGTCTAGTACCAAAATCTTCGATCTCCGGAGCAGTGATCGCGCGAGGCTTATCAGCTGCCTCTGTCCGACGCTGAAGTTCTCGCCTCCCTCCAGAACCTAAATACGGGGAGCTTGAGTCAAAACTAAACATGTTTTTTCAGCTGAGTGGCGTTTCACGAGGTCGTACCTGAGCTTCTAGACCGAGAGGATTTCGGCGGATCACGTCCTTGAGATGAGCTCTTTCCAATGCCTCCCAGAGATCAGCATCGTTGTGCTCACAGAATGGATCGAGATTGAACCGCACAGTTCCTAAGCAATTATCAAAACACCCATTTGAATATAAGCTTTAAGTATCTTGAAGGATCTATTAGAAACTGGGTGTGCATTAAATACCTGAGAAAAGCACGGGAGACTGAGGAATAATACTGAGGACTTTCCTCAAATCCGTAAGCCCCAACCGCGTGATATCACAACCATCGATCAGAATCCTCCCCTTCTCCATCTCGACAATCCGAAACAGTGCATTGAGCATGCTTGATTTCCCGGCTCCGGTTCTCCCGACGATTCCGACCTTTTCGGTTGGAGATATTGTAAACGACAATCCGTGCAGCACTGGCGGGAGACCGGGCCTGTATCGCAGGACAACTCCCTCAAACTCGATGGTCCCACGCATGGGCCACCCTGGTGGTGGACGGTTGCTCTCGATGATCTCCGGAGCCTCACGATCCAGATCGACGTAATTGCCTACTCTCTCAACGGAGTTCAAGCTGTTCTCCGCTCGGCTCGCCTGTCTCAGAACACCGCTCAGCAAGTTCGTGATGTTCAGTGTGTAACTGAGAAGAAGACCCATCGCGGCCGCAAAGGCAACCTGATTCTCTGCTCGGCCGTTCTGCAACACTGCAAAACTAGCCGTCAACCAGATCATGATACCTCCTAGGGTTTCAAGTCTGATCGAGAGCCATCGGTTTGAGCTAAAGTTTGCAAGTGTGAATCTGATGTTGTTGTCCATGGACTTCCCGTTGATTCCGGCCATCCGATCATACGCCTTGTACGCCCGGATCGTCGTCATCCCGTTTAAAGCTTCTCCAAATTGGGCGTAAACGGGCGATCTCGTGATCGAATCCATGCGCTTCACTTCCCGGGATGTGCTCTGCATTGTGATATTTGATGAACACGGTGGTTTGGTTAGAAGAATACATATCTATGCATAGACAATGTGAAAAATAAAATTAAATAGGGACCTGATAGTAAAGATAGGCCATGTAGAATAAGATCATGAGTGGCATGATGGCCCACAGTGAAATTGTGCTGACGATTCCGATCAGCACGAACGTTGAGAGAAGCTGCCACATCTGGTTGAGAAACTGGTTCATGAAACCCGCGACATTTCCATCGATGTCTCCGATGTCTTTTGCGAACCTGTTAATTATTCTTCCCGTTGGATTGGTGTGAAAGAACACCATCGGAGCTCTCAGAATCGAGTGTAAAAGCGTGTTGTGCAATCTTCTGGACGCGCGAAGACTGGCCGTGATTAGGCAAAACGAGTTTGCGAGTGCCACAGTCACCTGAATTTAACTAGTAGGGTTGAGAATTTTTCCCTTGGATGTTTGTAAATATATGTGGGTAGATGATTTGACGTACCTGCCCAGATGAAAGAAGTGCGTATACGAGAATGTAGAAACCAGGCTTGTAGCTTTTCGAATCGCTTTGCTGTGTCCAGAAACTCAACCAAGTACTGCTTGAAACTCGAAGAATCTCAGTTAACAAGTAGAAACTTAAGAGAACTATGACCACCCACAGACCCCCAACTGCATTTTTGTACCTGGAAATACAAACCGAAGTCAATTCCTCGCATAATAGAGCCACAAAGCAAGAACATATTCCATTAATGAGCTCTTCTTAGGTCACAAGTATCAAGTTTATCAACCACGTTACCTCATCAAGACATTCCAACTGACAATGCCCGTTTCGCGTTCCTCTTGCTTGATCAAAACAGATTTCCTCAGTTTCCCTTTCTTCGCGTTGCTCGTATCGTTCAGAGATTCACTGTCCAATCCATTAGAAGCTGGAATCGAATCGCTCGGGGTACTACTTTCACTTTCAAAGTCCACGAGATTTTGTTCCATTTTCCCGGCGTTTTCCATTAGTTTCTGGAAAACCTTTCCGTTCTTACTCAGCTCCTCGTACGTTCCCTCCTCTTTGATTGTACCATCCGAGACGACAATGATTCTATCCACTTGAGGAAGAAAATGCAGCTGATTGGTGACGAGTAATCTAGTTTTTCTTTGTAATTCTTCCTTGATGCAGTTGTTAAACACCTACAGAAGAAGCTCAGAAAGATTATCAAAATGCCAATAGTTTTCATGAAAGTTATTCATATAAAAAATACTCTTACTTCTCTTGCGACACGAGCATCAAGAGCACTTAATGGGTCATCGAATATGTAAACATCTGCATCAGAATATACAGCCCTAGCCATTGAAATTCTCTGCTTTTGTCCACCGCTGATATTCACTCCCCGTTCACCTATCTCTGTTAGGTCACGGCCCTTGAAAATTATAAATATAAAGAACATGTTTAGTATCATGTATAGACGAAAAAAAATGTGAAAAATAAAATGCTTTGCATTCACTCAACTGGAAGCAAATCAAGGTCGTGATGAAACTCGGTTACGTCAATGGCCTTCCAATACCTCGTGGAGTCAAATTGAGATCCAAATAGAACATTTTCGCGCACCTAAAAATTCAGTTATGAACTGTTTAAAAGTTGAATATTTTGAAAGAAATGATCTACCAATAACAGAAGACCAGCTCAACTAACAGTTGCATTGAAAATCCATGAAATTTGGGGAACGTAGGCAACAGTTCCTCTGAGTACAACACTTGAATCTGTCACAGCTGGTAAATCTCCGAGCATCGCCGATATTAGAGATGTCTTTCCTTCTCCGGTTCCCCCGACTATCGCAACTAAACTTCCGACTTGTATATCCAAATTAATACTTGACAAGGTAGGCTTATGTGCCTGAAGTGAGAAAAATAAAATGGAAAGGAAAGAGCGCTATTACATCATTTTCAAACCGAAAAGAAGCATGTTTAAGATGCTTTTTGTCCCAGGGTGCGAAAACACCAAAGATTTCATCAAGAAAATAAGTACGGATGTTAAAAAATGACCTTCGGGTCCCATGAGAAGTTTCCATTTCTGACTGAAATGGCTGGGAGTCCTGGATGAAGAGGCGGATTTGGTAAGAGAACTCTTTCTTCAGCTAAGAAAAGCTCTTCTAGACGTTGTAACGATATGTTTGCATTCACAACCTAGCAAAAGTAGAAACCAATTCGATTCCAGAAAATCTACAAAACGCAAGGGAAAAGCAAAACAGAGTAGATTTACACTCTGCTGTCAAGTAATCATCGGAGAAACTATGGCACCTGACTCAGTAGATTAGGAAGCATGTTTAGCGGAAATCGTATCACAGCAAACAGAGAAAGTGATGTGAAAGCTATTGCAGGCGTCAATTCTCCTCCGAGCAATGTGAAAATTCCAAACGACATTACCGTCACAATTACCGGAGTGCTGTTTAAAACAAAACTGTTGAGCTGCAACAGAGAAATCAGTACCATTTTCAGAAATTTCGTCTCTTTTTTGCTTATTGCATAAACTAACATTCCTGCATATATTAATGCCAATATGCAATATTCAATGCTTACGGCAGCTAGCAGTTGCGCTTTTCTGAGCCACGATAGCTCATCGTTTCGTATGCTTTGTATGCGAGACTGGAAGCTTGCTTCCCAAGCATAGCATCTGAAAATATTTTCATTATAGCAAGTTCATTAGGAGTTGTCAAACAAAATCAGAAGGAAGAGAAAAAGAAAGCATACTTCACGGTATCCATGGCAGACAAAATTTCGTTCATAAGACCAACCCTCTTGTCGGTGCGCACTAACCCCTCCTTCCTAAATTTTCGCATATTGGAAATTATAACTGTCTGCACTCAAAGAAAAATAAAAATCAAACTCGATAATAGGCGTAGAACAACAGAAAACTGTAAGAAACAATAATATAGCTGCAGTACGGGATCTTACGAGAGTTTATAGCATAGCTCAACAAAAAATAAAAATCTGAGAGTGAATAAATTGGACACTAAGCATTTGAGACAATCATAAATAGTAGATATCAACCTGTATTGGAACCATGAGAACAAGAACTAGTGCCCCAGCAAGAGAAGCCACTCCTAATTGCTGGTAGAGAAGAACCATTGATATTGTAATACGAAACGGTGCTGACCATAGCCCGTGAAGTTGTTGGCATATTTGCTGCAGCACGTTAAGGGAATTGGAAACTAACAATTAATCATTTTCAAGCCGTGTTATTCCAAAATTCTAATGTGTATTTATCAGAAAAAATTACATTTTTTTTTTACCTGAAGTGCATTAGCGTCTGCTGTTATCATATTTGTGATCCTTCCCGTTGGAAAATTCTTACGACCCTCGTGACTAAGTCGTAGTGACTTTCTAAATATAGCAGCAACCTGAACATAAAAAACATTAGGAGAGCAAAAAATAATCATTTGTAATATTTAAAAACTGTCAAACTATATCACAATGTTAAGATAAGAAAGATTTACCAAAGTTGATCTAAGCCGGAAACCAACGCGCATTGCATTTTGGAAATATTGAGATTCAGTCAGCACGCCGAGTGACTGAATGAAATTGGGTCGACTAGTCAATAAAAATGCTAGATTGCTTCCAAATTCCAGCCAAAAACAAGTTATGTAACATTTTTTAAGTGAAATCTAAAAGAATCCATACCACCCCAGCAAATATCAAGAAAGCGTATATGTAACCAATCCAAGCCGGGTCGCCTCGTTGCATCGACTATGTTGTGAAGAAAAAGAAAAAAAAAACGATTGATGAGGAAAACATAAAGATATAAAGAGAAAATCACCGTAACTAAATTAGATAAAGCAATCTTTAAAAAGAAGATACCTGTAAGAGTTGGCTCAAAACAACGGGCCCGATAAACTGGGAAAGATCATATACAACCTAGAAAGACATTTACAGAAACGCAGTTAGGTTCTCAAGCCAATAGAGAAGCAAAATGATAAAGACGGTCAAACGCAAAATGATTGAGAGGGAGAAGCAAGAAAACTGCAACCATACCTTGAAAACGCCTGCAAACCAGAACCTGTGTACAAAATTTTCGACAGAAGCAAATGAATTTGAGACAAATTACGATTCAACTTCAAGTGAATTTCGAAGTTAAGAGATATTTCATGGAGTTATTACCTTCCTCCAAGGCTTCGATTAAGAGCTCTTAAAAGCCATGGTTTGGGCCTTTGAGATTCTTCAACCCAGCATTTTTGGAACCTGCAATGCTCAAAATTATGAAATTGTAATGCATGAAGTAATACAAAATGACTAAATGCAATAGCAATAGAAAGTTTGATATCAGGCTGACTTTTTTATCAATGTCTCGGTTTGGTCCCACGTGTCTAGCTTCCAAACGTCCCTTTCGGTTATGGGCTTTTTGTATCCTCTCTGCATCAGAGGATTCATCCAGCTAAAATATATTCCTGTGAAGATATTTCAAAAGATAAGTAAAACTTCCCGTACTGTTTAAGAAATTATTAATCAGTGATACAATATAGCTTCTTATACTACTTACTGGACCAAATGCTAACACGCCTTTCGGGACAAATTTGCTCTCCCCCAGGTAAGGCTTCATATTCAACATTGCCAAGAGATTCAGGTTGAATCGATGTATAACCCGGATAAGGATCCAAATTCGGAAGATATAAGATGAGAGAAATTCCAAACAATGCCTGTATACAAATATTAGAAAAGATTATTGTGTGACATGCTGTACAACTTGAGAAAAAAAAAACAGAGAGAGATTTTTATCATACAATCTCTGTGAATCAAAATTTGTAAGCTTTACGTGAAGGCAATTTATACGAAGATGGTAATAAGAAACGAACCTGAAAAACGACAGTGCTTAAGTACATGTACATCGCGTATCTGCAACAGAGAAGACAAACAGATTTAAGAACAGTATTATCGAATCTAATCAAGACGAAAATTTCTCTGTAATTGAATCGCAAAAGAACTAACCCTTTGAAGTAATCCTTCACTGAGAGGATGAGATTGAGGATCACGGCATCAGCTACCAATACGTAAATGACACCGAACCTCACGTACCACCGGAATTCCCGAACATAAACCCTAGTCTCCAATCCGATCATCACCAGCATCGAGCCCCAAGCCAGAAACTCAACGACCAGCGAAGCTATCTGCGAAGAACCATATATCACACACATCAAAACAAAGCATTTTGAAACTAACTGTTGTGTTGAGCCAAAACAAAACAAAAAATACGGACCTCAAATGGAGCAAAACCGGTCTGGCCATTCAGGTTGAAGATCGAAACGCCCATCATCCACCTCAGAAACGGCTCGGCGGCGCTCAAACCGGCCAACAGACTCAGCAAGTAATTGTACAAGTTCGATCTCAACCGAAACCGCTGCGCTTTCGCGTCGTTCTTGATCAGCCAAAGCCGGTACAGGCAAACTCCGAGAAGGACCAGGTTGGAGAGCGAGAGCACCAGCGAATCCATGGCGCAAGGCGTGTACGAACCGAAAGAACTGTCCACCAATTCGCTCCAGACTCCATAGACTTTCGGTCGACAGTACCAATTCAGAGGCTCGAAATCCATGGCTCAGCTCGGCTAACAAGACAAATTCAAAATTCTTCTCTTCTTCAGCTCTCCTGATGAATTCCTAACTTAGAGGCACAAATTCTCCTCATAATGCTCCGTTTCTGCACCGAATTCTTCGATCAAAACGAGGAATGCAAAGAATCTGGAAGCGAATTCGGAACAAAATGAGCAGCGAACGAAGATATAGGATTGAATCGCATCACTGAACACCAGAAATATAGATTGGAACACTTTGAGAGCATCCAGACAGAGAAATTGGAGGAACGTACCTGGGAGAATCTGGCGGTTGACTTGAACGAAGTCTTCACTATTTCTCCTTGCATGGAGAGTGTATATAACTCAACTATATTTATTATTGTTGTGTGTGTGTGTGTATATATAGATATATGTGTGTGTGTGTGTATCGGCATCATAATAATGGATAAACGACACGAGGTCGTAATATTAGAGGATGAAAAGAGAAAAGACAATGAGAAGATCCCAAAATATTAAAAGCCATTGCCGACGTCACCGCTTACGTAGGCTCACAAAAAATGACAGAAAATAAGACAAAGAAAAATGATAATCTTATAATCGATGTTTAATAAGTATTGATGGTTTATTTATTGAGAATTGTATAAGATAATAGTATTGTGACGTAGCTTAACGAAACAGTCATATACATATAATATACTCTTCACGTACATGCAGGTACTCTGTATGTACTCTTACACACATAAAAAAATCGGTGCGATTACTTTTTATTCGTATTATAAGATATATTCATAGTGTTAGAATAAATTAATATTATTGACTGCTGACACTATCGATTAAAATTACCAAATGTGTAATATTGCGTCCGCTGAGTTGAACCCAAGACCTCTCAAAGAATTTAGTTGATCACAATATTGAAAACAACAGTTTTTATTCTTTTAATTTGAATATTTTGATATAAGTAAAATTTGAATGTGTATATATATATATATACTTGTATGTTTTAGACATAAGTTCAACTAGTATAACATATTTTTGTTTCATTCGATCGGAATTGGTGATAAAATGTGGTGACATGTACTTTTTCTTCAAAAAAATACTAAAGTTGAGTATATTTTTTAATCATTACAATAAATAAAACATGCATTTTTAATATTGAAGGACTAGCTGTGTATTTATATCATTTTCCTAATCGGAGAGTACAAATGCCAAATAATTTAAAGTTGAGAAGATCTAGATGCTATTTTTAACATTGAAGGACTAGCTGTAATTATATTCAAAGCTGAGGAGTATTGACAGCAAATACTGATAAAAAAATAAAAAATAAAAAATAAAAAATAAAAATTTGAGGTAACTTAAAGATGATAAAATTGGTCCACAATATTGTAAAGCTAATTGGGTCCACAAGCTTAACACTCCGTTTACTCAATCATTGACTACTTATTAGTTATTATAAGTTATAACCCAAACCAAATATCACCTAAACTCATCAAGCATTTAATTTAATATCTAACAATATTATGCATATAAATCTTAAAAAAAAAAAAAAAATTATGTATATAAAGCTTTCTGGGCATTTCACATGTTATATAAGATTCCTGTATTGGGAACTTAATTAATGAGATAAGACAATTAATGAGTAATAGTAAATAAATATTGACCACGAGTCTGTGTTTTAAGATAATAAATTAATTGATACGAGAACGACCTTATCGAAGTCGACAAGTGATTGAATAAATTCCAACAGCAACAAATCATGCCAAGGATGTCACGGCTTACGTCATAAATTCATGCTACAATGAAAATGACACCAATAATTCGATGAAGAGCTTATGGATTATGGTTTGGCATCAAATACATTAACAAATAAGATAAATACTTATTTAAAACTGATAAGATACATAATTACACGTGACTCGATGTGCTCAATTAAATATCACTGACAAATTCTTGTATCGATCTAATACGTTCAGATAAGTAAATAAAATAAAATAAATCTGTTGATCTCTGTGAATATTCCCTCCATATCAACGTTTCATTCTTCACATAGATCTCGAAATATAAATAATGTTTATTAGTTATAATAACAAAATGACTATTAATTTATAACTAATCTAGATCACATTCACTGAAAGTTTATTAAGGAAATCCATAAAAATATTTGCTTTAATTTTAAAGGTCTTAGGATCGTACCATTTACAATTCTATAGAGAGAAGAGACCGCAACTATCTCTCTGAACCCTAAAAAAGCTCAACGTCTCGTTGATATATCCGTGTCGATTTTCCCTACAAAAACCAGTCGCAGCGCCACTGCCGTGTTCTTCAATGCTTAGCCGCGACAGATCGTCGCACGATGCGGCCAGCTGAACGGCGAGCGCGTGCTGCGCAGCCGTGTTCTAGCGCGATGGCCAGTGGACGCTCGGCTTCCTGTCTGCTCGGCTTTCTTGGCTTCTGGCCGAGCGCTAAGCCGCGTAGGTAGTCAGCGTTGGCAGGCCCCGTGCTCCGAACCATCCCGGAGAACGCGCCATCCTTATCGCCCAAGAGCTTTTCGGGACAATCGTATTCCAGAACCTGAGATCCAAGGTTCGGTGAAATTATCCACGGTACTTGATAAGGAAGATTTGCAGGGATGATATGAGACAAACACAAAGTAAATCGGTTTGGGCCAACTTTAATAGGATCTGAGTTTGATCGACACGATTACGACTATAACAATTAAATATCAGTTGAACATGCCACGAATATAAGAATATGACCAGACACAAGTAAAGTAGGGTGGCAATTTGGGCCGACGCGAAACGCGAAAGGATTATGGCACGATTTAAACAGGGCTGAGTCTATTATAAATGGATCTAGTCGAACGCGATTAACAAGATTGGTACTGTCAACCCAAAAAACGAATTGCCGACATGAAACAATCAACACGATTGGACGGGTCCGGATCTAGATAAAATGATTAAAAAAAAACAATTAAGACCCGACACGAAACTCGAATTAAAAAATAAATAATCATATGTGCGAGTGCTATATATAAACGATAAGAAGACGAATTGGATTTTGAGCGGGAAGTACCTGTCCCGCGTGGAGAACGAGGATCCGATCGCTGTCGATGATGGTGTTGAGCCTGTGAGCGATGATCAACATGGTGCACCATCTGAACTCCTCGCGAATCGTCTTCTGGATCAGAGCGTCCGTACCGACGTCCACGGCCGACGTGGCCTCGTCCAGGACCAGGATCTTCGACTTCCGCAGCAGCGACCGGGCCAGGCTTACGAGCTGCCTTTGCCCGACGCTCAAGTTCTCGCCTCCCTCCAGAACCTAAGCACGACGTGTCCGAGTCAAAACGACGCCGTATTCATCAACAGTGGAGTGGTCGTAACTCGTACCTGCGCTTCCAGACCGAGTGGATTTCGCCAGAATACGTCCTTGAGGTGCGCTCTTTCCAGCGCCTCCCAGAGATCGGCGTCGTCGTGCTCGCGGAACGGGTCGAGATTTGACCGCACGGTTCCTGAGAAAAGCACAGGAGTCTGCGGAATAATACCGAGGACTTTCCTCAAATCAGTTAACCCTAACCGGGAAATATCGCAACCATCTATCAGAATCCTCCCCTTCTCAATCTCGACGATCCGAAACAGCGCGTTGAGCATGCTCGACTTCCCGGCTCCGGTTCTCCCGACGATCCCAACCTTCTCGGCCGGGCGTACTGTGAAAGACAGCCCGTGCAAAACCGGAGGAAGCTCGGGCCGGTACCGAAGAACGACGCCTTCGAAGTCAATGGACCCACTCGTGGGCCATCCCGACGCCGGACGGTTGCTCGCGATGATATCCGGAGCCTCGCGATCCAAGTCTACGTAACTCCTGATTCGCTCAACGGAGTTCAAGCTGTTCTCGGCTAGGCTCGCGTGCCTCAGCACGTCGCTTAGTGCGTTCGTGATGTTCAATATGTAGCTGAGAAGAAGACCCATCGTTGCTGCAAAGTCAACCTGGTTCTCAGCTCGGCCGTTCTGCAAAGCTGTGAAGCTCGCCGTCAACCAGATCATGATGCCTCCTAGGATTTCTAGTCTGATAGAGAGCCACCGGTTTGAGCTAAAACTCGCGAGGGTGAATCTGATGTTGTTGTCCACGGATCTTCCGTTGATTCCAGCCATCCGATCATACGCCCTGTACGCCCCGATCGTCGTCGTCCCGTTTAAGGCTTCCCCGAGTTGTGCATAAACGGCCGATCTTGAGATCGATTCCATGCGTTTCACTTCCCGTGATGTGCTCTGTGTGGTCGTTTAAAGAAAACATGTATGGAGAATGTGTGACTTCACTTGCTTCCCCTCCAAGAAAGCTGTTTATATATGTTGTGTGTGAAAAATAAAATTATACAGACCTGGTAGTAAAGAAACGTGATGTAGAACAAGATCATGAATGGCATGATTGCCCAGAGAGAGATTGTGCTGACGATTCCGATCAGAACAAAAGTCGATAGAAGGTTCCACGTTTGGTTTAGAAACATGCTCACGAAGTAAGCGACGTTGCCATCAACGTCTCCGACGTCTTTCGTGAATCTGTTGATTATTCTTCCCGTTGGATTGGTGTGAAAGAAAACCATTGGAGCTCTGAGGATCGAGTGTAGCATCGTATCATGCAATCCTCTGGCCGCTCGAAGACTGGACGTGTTTACCCATATCGATTTCGCGAGCATCACAATCACCTGCAAGAAAGCTCTCGAGAGTTTGACAACTTTTTCACTTGAAATTCCGTACCTATGTGTGTAGAAGATTCGACGTACCTGGCCCGACGAAAGAGCTATGTATACGAGAATGTAGAATCCAGGCTTGTAGCTTTCAGAATCGCCTTGCTTTGTCCAGAAACCCAACCATGTACTCCTCGAAAGACGAAGAATCTCGGCTAACAAGTAGAAGCTTAAGAGTACTATGACCACCCACAGACCCCCTACTTCATTTTTGTACCTGGAAATAGAAATCAAAATCAAATGCCTCACAAAATAGAGCCATGAAGCGGTATCAAATTACATTAATTTTCTCTTTTCGGGTCACAAGTATCGGATTTATCAACCACGTCACCTCGTCAAGGCATTCCAACTGACAATACCCGTTTCACGTTCCTCTTGCTTAATCAAAACAGATTTCCTCAGTTTCCCTTTCTTCGCGTTGCTCGTATCGTTCAGAGATTCACTGACCAATCCATTAGAAGCTGGAATCGAATCGCTTGGGGTACTACTTTCACTTTCAAAGTCCACGAGATTTTGTTCCATTTTCCCGGCGTTTTCCATTAGTTTCTGGAAAACCTTTCCGTTCTTACTCAGCTCCTCGTACGTTCCCTCCTCTTTGATCGTACCATCCGAGACGACAATGATTCTATCCACTTGGGGAAGAAAATGCATCTGATTGGTGACAAGCAATCTAGTTTTCCCTTGTAACTCTTCCTTGATACAGTTGTTAAACACCTACAGCAGAAGTTCAAAAGTAAGATCGTAACGACAATAATTTTCATGATGTTTACTTGTATACAAATATGCTTACTTGTCTCGCGACGTGAGCATCAAGAGCGCTCAAAGGGTCGTCGAATATGTAAACATCTGCGTCGGAATATACTGCCCTTGCCATTGAAATTCTCTGCTTTTGTCCACCGCTGATATTCACTCCCCTTTCACCTATCTCCGTCAGATCACGGCCCTTCAAAATTATCAAATATAAAGAACTTATTTTAGTAAACCATGTTTAATGAGCAAAGAAATATTATTTTGGATTCACTAACCGGAAGCAAATCGAGGTCGTGATGAAACTCAGTAACGTCAATGGCCTTCCAATACCGTGTGGAGTCAAACTGAGATCCGAACAGAACATTTTCACGCACCTGGAATAACATTTATGAACAGTTAATACGATGGACCAAAGACGAACTCTGTGACGACATGAACAAATGAGAAGTTCAACACTAACAGTTTCATTGAAAATCCATGAAATCTGGGGAACATAGGCAACAGTTCCTCTGAGTACGACGCTTGAACCCGGTAAACCAAGCAAATCACCGAGCATCGCCGATATCAGGGACGTCTTTCCTTCTCCAGTTTCTCCAATTATTGCAACTAAACTTCCAACTTGTATATCCAAATGAATATTTAACAGGGTAGGCTTATGTGCCTGGAAAAGAAGAAATAACAATACAAAATACAAAAAAAAAAAGGAGCTTCATGACCATTTTCCGAATTGAAAACAAGAAGATTTATCATGAAGATAAGTGTATGGACGTTCAGAAACGACCTTCGGGTCCCACGAGAAGTTTCCATTTCTGATCGAAATTGCCGGTAGTTCTGGATGAAGAGGCGGGTTTGGTAAGAGAACTCTTTCTTCGGCTAATAAAAACTCCTCTACACGTTGTAACGATATGTTTGAATTCACAACCTGTCAAAACCAATTTGATCTCAGAAAATCTACTACGAAAACGTAGGATCACACTCAGCTAGTTATAATACCTGACTTATCAGATTAGGAAGCAAGTTTAGCGGAGAACGTAACACGGAAAACAGCGAAAGTGATGTGAACGCTCTTGCAGGCGTCAATTCTCCTCCGAGCAATGTGAAAATTCCGAACGACATCACTATCACAATTACCGGAATGCTGTTTAAAACAAAATTGTTGAGCTGCAACAAAGAAATCAGTATTATTTTCAGAAATTTCAGTCGTTTTATTTTTTTTCGCTTCTTGCATACTCTTTTAACATTTCTGCATATACTAATGCCAACCTAATATATTTAACACTTACAGAACCTAGCAGATGCGTTTTTCTTAACCACGACAGTCCATCGTTTCGTATGCTTTGAATGCGAGATTGGAAGCTTGCTTCCCAAGCATAACATCTGGAAATATGCAAGTTCATTAAGAATTGTAAACAAAATCAAAAGTAAGAAAGAAAGAAATGAAGCATACTTCACAATATCCATAGCAGACAAAATCTCGTTCATGAGACCGACTCTCTTGTCGGTATGTACTAACCCCTCCTTCCGAAATTTTCGCATATTGGAAATTATAACTGTCTGCACGTTCAAAGGAAATTCAAAACCAAATTATAACAGAAAACTGTAAGAACAAAAATTAAATTGGACACTAAGCATTTGAGACATGATGAATAGTGAATATCAACCTGTACTGGAAGCATGAGAACCAGAAATAGTGGCCCAGCAAGAGAAGCCACTCCTAATTGCTGGTAGAGAAGAGCCATCGAAACGATAATACGTAACGGAGCCGACCATAGCCCGTGAAGTTGTTGGCTAGTGTGCTGCAGCATGCTAACGGAATTAGAAACTAACAGTTAATTATTTCGACGCCTTGTTATTCCAATACTTCTGATGTAACATTTCTTCACCTGAAGTGCGTCAGCATCTGTTGTTATCATATTTATGATCCTTCCCGTGGGAAAATTCTTACGACTCTCGTGACTAAGTCGAAGCGACTTTCGAAATATGGCAGCAACCTGAACATAAAAACAGTTGAGAACTCAAAGAATAAAATCAATGTATAAGCTTCAAAAACAGGAAAATATGTCACGTTTTAAAGAGAGAGATTCACCAAAGTTGATCCCACCCAGAAATTAATGCGAACCATGTTTTGGAAATATTGAGATACCGTAAGCACGCCGAGTGTCTGAACGAAATTGGGTCAACCAGTCAACAGAAATGCTAAAATGGTTCGAAATTCCAATCAGAAAATAATTACATGATATTTTTAAACTTAAGATAGAAGCCACACCGATCCAGCAAAAATCAAGAATGCGTATGTGTAACCAATCCACACCGGGTCGCCTCGTTGCATCGACTGTGTTGTGAGAACAATTAGAAGAAAAAAGAAAGCCCATAGTGATGAGGAAAATATGTCTTCAAGAGAAGAAATACCTGTAAGAGATGGCTCAATACAACGGGCCCAACAAACTGGGAAAGATCATGTGCAACCTAAGAAAGACATTTAGATAAGACGGTGAAACACAACATGCCTTCGAGCGAGAAGCAAGAAAGCTTCTTACCTTGAACACGGCCGCAAACCAAAACCTGCGACAAGATTTTTGACATAAGCGAATGAAAGTAGGCAAAAACGCAATTTACACTCTTAAGTAAATTTCAATGTCAGCAGTTATTTCGGGGAATTATCACCTTCCTCCAAGGCTTTGATGAAGAGCTCTTAAAAGCCATGGTCTAGGCCTTTGAGATTCTTCAACCCAGCATTTTTTAAACCTGCAATGCTCAAAAGCATTTTCTTTTCGTCATAAATGCATGAGCAAATTTTTTTATGAATAATATCTCTATATTCAGGCTGACCTTTTTATCAACGTCTCGGTTCGGTCCCACGTGTCTAGCTTCCAAACGTCCTTCTCGGTTATGGGGTTTCCGTAGCCTCTCTGCATCAGAGGATTCATCCAGTTGAAACATATTCCTGTGAAGATATTGCAAAACATAAGTAAAATGGAATTGTATTGTTTGAGAAATATGAATCAGTGACATACATACTGGACCAAATGCTAACACGCCTTTCGGGACAAATTTGCTCTCCAGCACCAGGTGCGGCTTCATACTCATCATTGTCGAGAGGTTCGGGTTGAATTGATTTGTAACCCGGATAAGGATCCAAGTTTGGAAGATATAAGATAAGAGAAACCCCAAACAATGCCTGTATACAAATATTACAAAAGATAAACTCTGAATACAGCTCGAGAAAAAAGCATTTCTACCGAAGTCCGATACATTTTTAGATCTTTAACAGCCACGGGGCTATGCTCCAAATCGAGATTAACACGAAGGCCTTTATAAGAAGACGGAACAAACCTGAAAAACGACAGTACTTATGTACATGTAAATTGCGTATCTGCAACAGAGAAACGGAACAGATTTAAGCGCGTATTATCGAATCTAATCAAGGCAAATTTGTGAAGAAAATATAGCATAAGAAGGTATTTTTTCAATATACTAGAGACGAACTAACCCTTTGTAGTAATCCTTCACTGAGAGGATGAGATTGAGAATCACGGCATCAGCTACCAATACGTAAATGACACCGAACCTCACGTACCACCGGAATTCACGAACGTAAACCCGAGTCTCCAGTCCGATCACGACCAGCATCGAGCTCCAAGCCAGAAACTCGACGATCAGCGAAGCCACCTGTTGAAAACAACAACTGACATACATCAAAACAACACATTTCAAAGCTCGTTGCCAATTAAACGTAAAAACAAAAACGGACCTCGAATGGAGCGAAACCGGTCTGGCCATTCAGGTTGAAGATCGAAACGCCCATCATCCACCTCAGATACGGCCCGGCAGCGCTCAAACCGGCCAACAGACTTAGCAAATAGTTGTACAGATTCGATCTCAGCCGAAACCACTGCGCTTTCGCATCGTTCTTGATCAGCCAAAGCCGGTACAGGCAAACTCCGAGAAGGACCAAGTTGGAGACGGAGCGCACCAGCGAATCCATGGCGCAAGGCGTGTACGAGCCCAAAGAAGTGTCCCCCAACTCGCTCCAGACTCCATAGACTCTGGGCTGACAGTACCAATTCAGAAGCTCGAAATCCATGGTTAAACGCAGACTAATAACCAGCAAACTCAAACTCTCCTCATAATGCTCTGTTTGATCTGTACCGAAATCGTCGATCAAAACGGACAAGATATGATTACTGGAAGCGGATTCACAACAAAATCAACAGCGAAGGAAGAAATGGGATGGAATCGCATCACAGAAACAGGTATTTTGAGCGGGAAAATCAGCTCAGAGAGTGTAGCTCAAAACTTTCAGAGTATCCAAACAGAGTGATTCGAAGAAGAAGAAGAAGAAGAAGAAGAAGAAGAAGAAGAAGAAGAAGAAGAAGAAGAAGAAGAAGAAGAAGTATGAATATAGGATCGCAGAGTGAAGAATTTGGTCGTTCGCTTGCACGAAGTCTCACTCTTCTTCCATGCATGGAGAGTGTAACTATTTCATTTTATTTTGGTATAATTGCGGCATAAGTCTATAAACTTAGGCTAAGTAAGGCGGTATGGGTCCAAACTCATTTAATAATGACGTACTATTTTTTCTATCCATATTTGACCAACTTCCGTTAGTCATACTATCCACATGGGTCTGAGCTTAGCAGCCTCCCATGAAGGGCCGTGCCTGAGATTTTCAGGGCTCTAGGCGATGAAAATTTTGGGGGGCCTCTAACATTATTGCAAAAATTAGTTTTGATACAAAAGTATATACAATATTTATATGATAAATAAATTCTCTTTCAAATAAGAATCATCTAGCATTTTTAGAAGTAAAAGTACTAATCAAACGAGACATTTTCTTCGATTACCATGTGTGACTTTTCCAAGTCGGGTTCCGTATGACTTTTTTTGAGTCGCGCTTGGGTTGACTTTTTCAGAACGAGCTCGGGTGACTCGGTTTTTTTTTTTGGTCGTGCTTGGGTTGAATTTTTTGGACCGAGCTCGGATTGCCTTTTTCCGGTCGGTCTCGGGTTGGTTTTTCAAGTTGGTCTCGGGTTTACTTTTTCAGACTGGATGACGTGGCAGCCGCGTCTACATTTGACTATCATGTGGATGGTTTGACTAACGGAAGTTGATGAAATATGGCTGGAAAAATAGTCCCGGCTTTTGTTAACGTTTGCTATACATGCGTCGCATTAAATGGGCTTGGACCTATGCCTCACCAGTTAACATAAACTTACAGACTTATGCCGCAATAATCCCTTTTATTTTTATAGAAAAATTAAATCGGTTCAAATAAAAAAAAAAACAACAACAAAAATAACAGAAAATAAGGGAGAAAATTGAAAATAATTTCTTTGATATAATAATGATTCCAAAGAGCTCGAGTATTCCAATGATGATCTCATTTGATTTACCTATAAATATCTCCAGATCTGTCGACTCATTTATTTATATATATATATATATATATAATATATATGTGTGTGTGTAGTGTTTATGACTATATCTCAAAATAGATATAGTATAATCTACGTGACTACGTGCATGCATGCACGCACGCACTTATTGAAGTTTGGTTTGAAGATGATAAATGAGTCCACATGAGATCTGGAGCTATATATGTGGATCCATGTTATAACAGTCAATGACTCGTTTATATTTGAACCTTATTTGATTGTAGCTCGAACCTGATAATTATTGAGTTATCGTGTTGCTTAGATTGATGTTAAGTTCAATTGAATTGAATTGTTTTGTTAAGTTTGGGTTTTTTTTTTCACACCTGTATTTTTCATCATTTTAACCCTATTATAAATGACCAAAATCGATCATGAATTTATTTTATTGGTATATAAATTGAAATATAAACAGATATTTCTTAAGAGTTTATTTACCGATAAGTAACTTATCGATTAAATCTTATTCATAAACGAGTTATTGGTAACCACGTTGTTGGTTTTTTTATAAAAGAAATCAACTTAATTTATACAATATGATTTTTATGTTAGATATATTTTTAAATTATCTTCTATCTTTCTTTCTTTTTTGTCGTGCATCTTTGTGGGGTGTTGGCTTGGGCCATGCCTATTGTGTGTGTGGCATGATCGGGAATATCACTTTCTTCGATTTCTGTTGGTAAATGAGTGATTAATTAAAAAATGCGAGGCAACAAAAAATAAACAAAACCCAATTGGTTAATCATTGGTGAAGTAGATAGCATTAGCAATGGTGATACTTTATTTACCGTACTAAATAAATATCAACTAAACTCCTAAATTATTTAAAGTCAATACTATTTATACATTTGATATCAGTAAATCAATAGAAATATAATTGATTGACAATAATAAGATATATATACTATCCTATATAACTAAAACAAAGCCCCCAAAACATTGTAGTTTCTACAGTGTTTATTTAACCAATGAAAATATTACAAGTGTTTCTTCTCTCAACTCTCTCCCTCAACTCTCTCTCTCAATTCTGCATGTGATGCACATATATACGATATATAATATATCATAATATATGTTTCTCTCTCCTGCCTGTTATGATATCCATATAATATATACACATCTATACAATATATATGTTTCTCTCTCCATTTATATGATATAGATATATATTATTATATATATACTGCTCTATAAATAATTATATATATCAACCTCTCCATATAGATATTATTATAAATAGTTTATCTTATATACTTCTTTCCTTCTCAGAAAAGGAGAACCACAATTTATATTAATACCATACAATTAAATTTTATATCATACGTAATAATTCTAATAAATTAATAGATGATAAATAATAATAATAATAAACTAAAGAATACATGGTGATGAATACATGGTGATGATACATACATGTCCCTTCGTTAATATTTCTAATTATAAAAATTCAAATTATAATAAATTCTTAAATAATAAAAAATAATAATAATAAACTAAAGAATAATTACATGGTGATGATACGTACATGTCCCTTCATTAACCTTTCTAATAAAAATTCAACAGAGTTAATATTTTTTTACTTGGATACTCTTTCATGTTTCAACTAAAAAAAATTTGAATACATACTATTTAAATATTCAATGCTATGCCCTTATATATTGGGTTTATTAGCAAAAGCCTCAATAAAAATCAAATTATTTAAAAAAGTACTCAATGTTTCAATAATCTAAATTATACTCATTTTATACTTTGTTTTCCCTAATTACCCTCAAATCACTTTTCTCCCTCTTCTCCCTCTTCTGAGCACACCAAAGAGTCGCACCGACTCCATTTCACCAGGTTCCTCTTCTTCGCATTCTCGCGAATTCTCTTCGATCTTTGTTTTATGGGATTCTCCGATTGACTTTGAATGTAGAGTTTTTGTTTTGGTTCTCATTCGCGGCGGTCATGGGCAGTCGCGTTCTCGGCCTCAATCCCAGCCACTCTCTCCTTCGCCTCCGACCACCTCGAGCTCCGGCGACCTCGTTTCTTCATTCCAGAGGTGACGATTCCGTTTCCCTTTTGATAAATTCGAGATATAATGCAATGTCCGTGAACAAATTGGTGTTGGGTATAGGTGGATTGAGGTGTGAGAAGATTGCGTGTTCGATGAAGAGCTACAAGTTATCGGAGCTGTCCTCGCCCGAGCTCGAGAGCCTCAATGCCCGGCCTCGGATCGATTTCTCCTCCATTTTCACCGTATGGTGTTTAGGTCCGATTCAGCCACTGCTGTACTGAATCAATGGCCTTCTCAAGGTAAGAAGTTTTGATGCTCGTCTTTTTTCCTTGCCTTGATGTTGAAATCGTTTATTCATCTTATGAGGAATTCAGAGATGCTGCCATTGTGGAGACCGACAATAGAGACGTTTTACAGACAAGTATTGTAAGTTTCACTGATTCATTTTCGGAACTTTGATCCCGGTTTATTAAATACAAGCTTAGAAATGCATAATTCGAGTGTATTGGATTGGGTTCGTAGCTCTGCAGGGAAAAATTTGCTCTCTTTGATTGCATTGGCATTGAACTTGGATGCGAACTTCTTTGAGAAAGTTGCTGGGTTGGATAAACCGACAGCGTTTCTTTGCCTTTTACCCAAAATTGGGCTTTCATTGATTTGGGGTCGAGGAATTGACGGTTGACGAGATCGAGGAATCGAATTGGGGTTTCATTGAATTGAGTCAATGAATTGAAGGTCGGCGAGGAATCGGATAGTCGTGCTCTTTTTTTTTTCTTTTTTTTTTTTTTTCTGAAGGAACGGATTTTTTAAGGCTTAATTCAAGTGTCGACGAGTTATGCTCTTCGGCCGATTAATATGTTGAGTTTATTTCGGTGAACTTGTATTTATAATTGGACTTTAAACTCCTTTAGAGGAGAAAGCTAAGGTTTGTTGTTATAGGTTGTACATTACATGATTTTTACTTTGTTAAGCTATTTCAAAAGTGTATGTTTTTAGATTTTATTCTATATATTTAAGCTACTTTTATTTTTCATGAATGTTTTCTTTAGAAGTCCAATTAGGTTCTATAAAAAAAATGTCTAAGTCATATAATTTGATCTCTCTCTCAAATATTTGACTAATGTATACAATTTTTTAACATATAATTAACCAATTGGTCTAATACAAATTTACGTAATTATACTTACATATATAATTATAGTGGAAAAGAGAATTATGTAATAAAAGTTACAAAGTGTAACTACAAAAAAATAGTTATAATTACAATAGCGTAAATGTAAAGAGAATTACACAGGTGTTAAATGTAATAATAACACAGGTCCGAGGGATAGGGACAGCGAGGAAATCATGGAAGCTATAACTTCAGTTACGATAATCTAACTTCGGTTACGAAAATGTAACTTCGGTTACGATAATGTAACTTCGGTTACAAAACTTTAATTCCAATTAAATTAGTGTAACCACATTTACATTAGTGTAACTCTAATGATTGTGGTCATAGTATTACATAATTGTGGTCATACTATTACATAACCATATATGACTAGAATTACGAAAGTGTAACTCCTATTACAAAAGTGTAACACCGGTTACACTTATGTAACTTGAGTTACAAAAGTGTAACTTCAGTTACAAAAATTATTTTAATACTTCCAAATTACCTCCCAAAGCACTAAATTATTATTTGAACAAATATATTGAAATTGTAACTTCAGTTACGATAATGTAACTTCGGTTACGATAATGTAACTTCAGTTACGATAATGTAACTTCGGTTACAAAACTTTAATTCCAATTAAATTAGTGTAACCACATTTACATAAGTGTAACTCTAATGATTGTGGTCATAATAATTGTGGTCATACTATTACATAACCATATATGACTAGAATTACGAAAGTGTAACTCCTATTACAAAAGTGTAGCACCGGTTACGGTTATGTAACTTGAGTTACAAAAGTGTAACTTCAGTTACAAATTTTTTTTTAATACTTCCAAATTAACTCACAAAGCACTAAATTATTATTTGAACAAATATATTGAATTTGTAACTCCAGTTACGTAAGTGTAACTCCAGTTACGATAATGTAACTCTAGTTACGATAATGTAACTTCGGTTACGATAATGTAACTTCGGTTACAAAACTTTAATTCCAATTAAATTAGTGTAACCACATTTACATTAGTGTAACTCTAATGATTGTGGTCATATTATTACATAATTTTGGTCATATTATTACATAACCATATACGACTAAAATTACAAAAGTTTAACTCCTATTACAAAAGTGTAACACCGGTTACGCTTATGTAACTTGAGTTACAAATGTGTAACTTCAGTTACAAAAATTATTTTAATACTTCCAAATTAACTTCCAAAGCACAAAATTATTAGTTGAACAAATATATTGAAATTGTAACTCCAGTTACAAAAGTGTAACTCCAGTTACGATAATGTAACTTCGGTTACGATAATGTAACTTCGGTTCCAAAACTTTAATTCCAATTAAATTAGTGTAACCACGTTTACATTAGTGTAACTCTAATGATTGTGGTCATATTATTACATAACCATATATGACTAGAATTACGAAAGTGTAACTCCTATTACAAAAGTGTAACACCGGTTACGCTTATGTAACTTGAGTTACAAAAGTGTAACTTTAGTTACAAAAATTATTTTAATTCTTCCAAATTAACTCCAAAAGCACTAAATTATTAGTTGAACAAATATATTGAAATTGTAACTCCGGTTAGAAAAGTGTAACTCTAGTTACATAAGTGTAACTTCGGTTACGATAATGTAACTTCGGTTACGATAATGTAACTTCGGCTACAAAACTTTAATTCCAATTAAATTAGTGTAACCACATTTACATTAGTGTAACTCTAATGATTGTGGTCATATTATTACATAATTGTGGTCATACTATTACATAACCATATATGACTAGAATTACGAAAGTGTAACTCCTATTACAAAAGTGTAACACCGGTTACGCTTATGTAACTTGAGTTACAAAAGTGTAACTTTAGTTACAAAAATTATTTTAATACTTCCAAATTAACTCCCAAAACACTAAATTATTATTTGAACAAATATATTGAAATTGTAACTCCGGTTACAAAAGTGTAACTACATTTATATAAGTGTAACTTCAGTTACGATAATGTAACTTCGGTTACAAAAGTGTAACTTCGGTTACAAAAATTTAATTCCAATTAAATTAGTGTAACCACATTTACATAAGTGTAAGTCTAATGATTGTTGTCATAGTATTACATTGTAAGTTCCTATTGCAAAACACAGACGCAAAACGCTTGTGAAGCGGAGCCGAGAATATGATTTGCCTTTTCCGGTCTTCCGTTTTCGGTAAGAGTCTGGTGAATGTTGGGAAGAATGCCTCTATTGGTATCACCATTTACAGCACTTGCACCACCACGCAAACTCGACAAGTCTTGCATCATTTCCCTCCACGCCGAGTCAGAGAATTTCGAGACAGAGGTTTCATTGTTAACGCTCTTCAACGGCGTAGCTTGCCCGGATTCCTCCGTCCTGCTAGGGTTCTTCTTTGAGAACGGCATGATCAATATGAACTCGCCGCTGCTCGCATTCAGTGCGTTAAGCTTACTTAACTCCCTGAAGGACACATTGTGAGACTCTCCAGCTTCAAACGATGATCGAAACATACAACGAACCAATACATTATCAAAACAACGATCAAAGATAAGATTATAAGCATAGAAACATTGATTTGGCAGATTCGTATATGGAAACTGTAACGAGAAATGGAACGGAGAGAGAGGGCTTGCCTTGAAAAAGAGATGAAAATTGGGGAAGGTGGAGACTGGAGGGAAACTTTTCTTGAGAAGAAGCTTGAGGTCTTCGATTGTGGAATCGGTGGCGAGAGAAACGGTGGTGGACTCGCCGGAGAATGTACGGACGAGGAATCTCTCCGGCTCTGCCATGGCCGTCGCTGGCAACAGAGGGTGAAATTTGGCGCCTCCGAATGCCTCAAAAGAGTGCCCACCGGAGAGGTTATGAGCCTCCGAATGCCTCTACCGAATGCCCCTCCGCCCACCGGCGTCGCCGACTGCTCCGATCAGCGGTGAGGCTTCGATCTCCTCTGCGGTTTCGGCGCCAGCAAAGAGTCCTCATCGGCGGGGTAGTCGACGGCGGGTCCTCCGCCGACGTGGGGGTCTGGATCCAAACCGATCGCTCACGCAAGCTCGTAGTCTTCTCTGGTGTTCAGAGTGAAAGCGATTTGAGAAAGCACTTGAGCTCGTCGGCCATGGAAGATCTCAGATCCAAGCCCGAGCAGAACGAGTTCCAGAGCTCCGTCGCCGGCGCCGGAATGCAGGATCTCCGGTGCTACAGCGCGTCGTAAGCGACGGCGACGGCGGCGAACAACGATGCGAAGCTGAAGAAGGGGAGATCGGCGAAGAGCTGGAGCTTCAGCGATCCGGAGTCGCAGAGGAAGATGAGAGTGGCGAGCTACAAGGTGTACACCATGGAAGAGCCGCCGGTGATGGAGGAAGGCGTGAAGGGGCCGATGAGGAGAGAGAGGGAGAGAGGGAGAGCAAACGAAGCTGAAGAAGGTGTACACCATGGAAGCTGAAGAAGAATACAGCTATTCGATGAAGATGGTTACGATATATTAAGGGTATAATTGTCCAAATAACACCAAATGAGAGTTTCTTTAATTATGATAAACTTTTGAGGGTTTTTTAAAAAAGTTTCACCTAAATTGGGTATTTTGCTAAAAAGCCCTTATATATTCTTATAAATTTAAAAGACTCACAAACATATATTCAAATACATGCTTTGCGTACAAATAGATTTGACATTTATTGAAAATTATATTATAACTAATTTTATTCATGAAAAATAAAATTAAAAAACATAAATTTCTCACACTCATGCGCTTACTGCGATATTCAATCAATATAGAATAAAGGTTAAAGCTATTGACTACATAAATATTCAGATTATGATCAATTAAAGCGACACGAGTTTAAAGTGAAAAATACTCAAATTCAAATTATGATCATTTCTAAGGAAGTTGGTCACATTTCACATGAAATCAAATTGACTGAGACCTCGATTTTATCCAATGTCTCTCATACCACATGATATTTGACTAACGTCCATTATAAAAAGTTGATGAAAATATATTTCCTCGGTTTTTTCAGTCTTAAGTACTTTTTTGTTATTATTTCAATTTGAACTCATGCAGCCTCAATTAGTCAAATTTAAGTACTTATGCTGCCAATAACTCAAATATTAAAAATTAAGGTTAATATATATTTAATTTTTTGATTGTATGTACTTATGCTGCCACTCTAAATTGTTTATAAACATAATTTGATTAATTTATGATACTATAAGAATTGTTTACTTATCTGAATTTAATTATACAGTTGTGGAAATCAACGCAACAAAAAAGTAACACTTTTTAAATGTATGTCGGACTCTTCTTAATGGAATAATACATGTACATACATCGATTACGCAGAAATTTTTTATGAGATGTAAATAATATTTTTTAAGAAGCTAAACTTATATTACATAGGCAGCTCTTTTTGTACAATTAGATATAAATATTATGTAATTAATCTTAAAAGAGATTGAGTTACAAAGAACAAAAAAAATCATACTAACCCGCAGCAACGTGCGGGCTACGTACCTCATGATAACTACACGTGAGATAGATGTGCTCAATTAAAAAAAAAAGTAACAAATCTTAATTTGACCAAATCTGTGTCTAATGTAGATTACTGTTACCCATAACTAGATATATTAATATTTGTCGGACATCCTCTATCTTTCTCATCATCAATTTAGATAATATTCACTCTTTTAAAGACAAAAGTTATAATTATTTAATTAAATACTAAATTCATCATTACTTGCACCACTAAAATAATCCGTTAGCGATCATATAAATATAAATAATTCTATCATATATCCACCTAAACCTACTTAATTGCCAAATAATAAGTACCAATAGATGAATGCGGTAGATATCGGAAGTTCTAAACCACATATCAAAATATTGGATACTCTAAACGGAATTATTCTGATCCAAAACACTACTTAACAAGGTATTTATACCGCATATATCATGTAAAAGCAAAGGGTTAAAAACAATCATAATCAATAAATGATATTGGTAACAAACATAAGAATTGTTTTCAATCAATCCTTTGGTAAATGAAAACAGTATTAGATCAATGGACTTGTTAAATAATCACAACAAGATCCAATTCTTTTGGATCCATTTTACACATAAATTTTCTTTATGTTCTGTATGCACTACAAATTCCATATAAACTGAAGTAAACAAAAACTATAGTGCTCCATTACAGGTTCACCGAATTTTCCGAGAATGTAGTCACTCGGCCGAAATTAGAGTCACCGGCGAGAAAGGATTGGTCATTGGATACAGTTAAACATTTCAAGCTTAGCCCCAATCAATTGATCTGCTTTCGGTACTGAATTCAGAATGCTCGTCGAATCTGTTCCGAGTTAACCTGCCCATCACAGCAAGACCTAGAGCGCAAAAACAACACCAAAAGCTTAGTCCGATCGGAAAAACTAAAACTTTAAATTTCTTGAATGAGTTGCGAAATTTATTTACGAAGACGATACCTTCAACGACTCTGTAAAGGGCAGACCACCACCCTTCTCGGGAGACGTTATAGCGATCCAATGACTCATCGATGTCTTTGGTATGTTTTCCCTCCAAAACTCCCTGCAAAGTTATCACGGCGTCCTTGGTTTTCTTGAGAATGTTGTGTTCGTCTTCAATTTCCAATCTATGGAGATCGTTCTGTGACGAATTCAGGCTAACACCGAGGGCAAATTGGGCAGCCGCGGTCCACCGAGAAGACGCCAGCCATTTCCTTTGTCCATCCAAGTGCTTGCTCTCTTCTCGTCGCAAACGATTTGCATGTTCCCTTTTGTGCAAATTGTAAATATAGAAAGTTAGTAATAATAAAAAGATTATAAAGAGGTATTTTTAGCACACTGTATTTATCAAAGCCACACCTATCGCGTACTAAGCCACGCAGATACTCGGCGTTCGCAGCTCCTGTGCTTTGAACCATTTTGGAGAAAGAACTGTCTTCCTTTGATAGCAGCGATTCGGGGGTATCGTATTCTAGAACCTGGAAAGTGGAAAGAATCGAGCATGAGCAACATTGAAAGGTCATAGATCAAAGCGGTAACTTCGACAGCAAGACAAATTCAGGGGTTATATAGGTTTTAATTTATTCTACGGCCTATCAATGCAACTGCTAGTAAATTAAAGATGATATTATCCCCAAGGACTAGTTTGGGTATTCAACGTGACTTAAGAACTTGACTGAAATTGTCGATTTTTTTACGATCAGGAAGGTAATTTCTACAATTTACAAATTCAGAGAAGAGACTGCAGCAATACAACAAGTTCAAGGGGCATAGCTAATGATTACTATAAAAATATACTGATTTTTAGAAGTGACTAAGCGTGACACCTTAGCGAATCATACCTGACCAGCGTCTAGCAGAAGGATCCGATCACAGTCGATAATGGTGTTGAGCCTGTGAGCGATAATGAGCATCGTGCATGACTTAAATTCCTCTCGAATAGTTTGCTGAATAAGAGAATCAGTTCTGACATCAACGGCTGCGGTTGCTTCATCAAGAACCAGTATCTTTGACCTTCTCAACAGCGCTCGAGCAAGACTTAATAATTGTCTCTGTCCAACACTGAAATTTTCCCCAGCTTCCGACACCTTGGCACAAAAACCGGGTTTTATTTTATTAATTAACACTAGTAAAATATTATAGAAAGAAAAAAAAAAGACAAGATAAGATAAGATTCCAAAGAAAGAAGAGAAGAAAACAAACAAAACACCGTTTGTAAAAATATATGAGCATCAAGACCTTTAGGAAAGAAAATCATTATAAAAAAAAGATGAGCACAGATTTCTTATGACGGTGTTGTTTGTTTCCGTATATTAATCTATCACCATTGCGACTGGGACGGACCCAGAGGGAACCATGGTGGCTTATGTCACCCCAAAATTTTGGTGGAGAATAACAAATTATATACATAAGATACAAATTAATAAACTATGAGATACTTATAAATTATATTTTTCATTAGCCACCCCAAGTTCAAGCCTCGGCTTCACTCCTTCATTGCGGTTTGCTATATTTGTCTAGAAGCTTACTACTATACTAACTAAACAATATTAAAGTTATAAGTAATATTAAGTCAAAGACATACCTCAGCATCCAAGCCCAACGAGTTCCTCCTGATGGCGTCCTTCAAATGCGCCCTCTCTAACGCTTCCCAAAGGTCAGCGTCATTATGCTCAGTAAACGGATCAAGGTTGAATCTCACACTTCCTATAAAAAAGCAAAAATAAAAAAACCAAAGTCATAAAAATTCATATACTAAAATTCAAAACCGTATTAAGATACGTGTCTTTTGGCTTATTTGTTGGCTTTTACAAAATTATATTTGTTAAGTTCCCGAAAGAAAAAAATGGAGAAAAAAATCAGACTGCACATACCCGAGAAAAGGACAGGTGACTGAGGTATAATACCGAGAACTTTCCGCAAATCTGAAAGCCCAAACCCTCTGACATCGCAACCATCAATCAAAATCCTTCCTCTCTCAAGCTCCACAATCCGAAACAGAGCATTAAGCATACTAGACTTCCCTGCACCGGTTCTTCCCACAATTCCCACCTTATCGCTTGGTGGTACAGTGAACGATAACCCGTGAAGTACAGGTGGAAGCTCTGGTCTATAACGAAGAACGACGCTCTCAAAAACGACACGTCCCTCTGAAGGCCATCCCGGAGGAGGGCGATTATCTTCTACAATGAGAGCAGCCTCAGAGGGTAGATCTATGTACGTGCCAACTCGCTCAACGGCATTCAAACTATTCTCAGCTAAGCTCGCCAGTCTAAGGACACCTGTCAGCAAGCTCGTGATGTTTAGGGCATAGCTGAGGAGCAGACCCATGGTGGAAGCGAATTGTTGCTGGTTTTCGGCTCGTCCGTTCTGCATCACGGCGAAGGTTGCAGTGAACCATATCATGAGACCACCAAGGGTTTCGAGGCGAATCCCAAGCCAGCGGTTTCCGCTCATATTCACGAGGGTGAATCTGATATTGTTGTCCACGGATTTCCCATTGATTTCAGCCATTCGGTCGTACGCTTTGTAGGCACGGATTGTTGAAAGACCGTTGAGTGCTTCGCCAAATTGTGCATAAACTGGAGATCGGCTTATGGAGTCTAATCGCTTGACCTCACGAGCCATGCTCTACATACAGATATAGCAGAATTATAACTCATAAGTTTTCTGATAATGATATTCTGAAATTACTAATCAATAATTACAAAGATTAATTAGATATTATTGCTATCGAACTTTATATAATAATTCAGCTTAGTGAGACAAGAAGAAAGAAAAGCGTTTCTATTTACCTGATAATAGAGATATGCTGCATAAAACAGAACCAGGAGCGGCATTATAGCCCACAAGGACAATGTGCTCACTATTCCTATCAGAACGAAAGTAGAGAGCAGCTGCGCGATTTGGTTTAGAAACATATTCACAAACACAGCAACATTCCGATCGATGTCACCAAGATCCTTTGCAAACCGATTAATAATCCTCCCAAGGGGATTCGTGTGGAAGAATACCATTGGAGCTCTTAATATCGAGCCAAGCATTGCATCGTGAAGCTTTTTGGCGGCATAAAGACTCGAGATAATCAACCAATACGAGTTTACCAGCGTCACCGTGACCTGAAAGCAACATCTGATTAATATGTATTACGATATTAAATACCCTGGGTATTATTTCAGGTATAATTCATCTGAAACTAATTAGTGCTTTGATAACAGATCCATTTAGTAGCTTGAGCTATCTCATGCGAGATATGGCCCATTTTCATTTTACACTCGTCAATATTACCCCGATTTTATAATCGGAGAGTCTGTAAGCCAACTTAAACATGAATAGGCCCCCATAAGAATCATTTTTTACAAGAGCCCAAAAGAAGAAGAAAAAAAAACTAAATAAAAATTAGTGACCAAAGCACATAACTATTTAGGCTGACCTCACAGGACCAAAAACGATGAGCAATCGGTATCTCACCTGACAAAGTGACAGAACCGCATAAATGAGATTGTAGAAACCAGAGCTATAATCATCAGCTGACGACCCTTGATCCGTCCAAAGGCTTAACCAGGTGCTACTAGAAATTCTTAGAACCTCCGTTAGGATATAGCAGACAAAGAGAACCATAACCACCCACAAACCTCCCAAAGCATTTTTATATCTGTGCCCAAAAGGAAAGCCAATCCAATTAAATACACAATTTCAAGACACGAGTAAATATAAATAGCTTGAAGTAGGAATATTAGAAAGGATCATGACCTTGAAAGGACACTCGAACTGACAACCCCAGTTTCTCGCTCTTCTTGTTTAATAAGGATGGATTTTCCTTCTTTTGGCTTCTTAGAATCCTTCTCGGTTTTCTGCACATCCCCGTTGGCGACAGGTTTCACGGAGGTGCTAGAATCAGTGGTTTCGCCATTTTCATTTTCTTCACCATACTCTTCCATTTTCCCTGCATTTTCCATCAGCTTTTGGAACAGCATGCCATTGTTGGATAGCTCCTCGAATGTTCCCTCCTCTTTAATCATCCCCTCGTGGACCAGAATTATCCTATCAACTTGCGAAAGAAAGTGAAGCTGGTTTGTTACCAGAACTCTTGTTTTCCCCCTTAATTCTCCTCGCACGCATCTATCGAAAACCTGCAAGTCGATTGATAGTACAAGTTAGTAAATTAAATGCACATGCTAGTCGATTTGTCTCTAAAGACTAGTACATGCATTGAATATGCCTTGAGATTTGATGGGAAATTATCAATTTTTAAAAATCATGGGAAAGTCCAACAATTTACAAAACTATGGGGAAAACTGCGACAATAAGATTAGGGGACAGATAATAACTCATATATTAATTGCATAAAGAAACAGAGCTAAACCTAGGCACTGATAGTATAATAAGGGCTAGAAAAAACCTGTCGGGCCACATGCGCATCCAGAGCGCTCAACGGGTCATCGAAAATGTAGACATCGGAATTCGAATACACGGCCCTAGCCATGGAAACTCGTTGTTTTTGCCCACCGCTAATGTTCACACCCCTTTCACCAATCTCAGTCAAATCACCACCCTGTATGAGCAGGCAAGACAGAACTCAGGACAAAAGTCAAAGGCAAGAAGAAACTTGCAAAGTCAACATATAAAACTACCGCAATTCAGAAGCCCGAGACCACTTACAGGAAGTAACTCAAGATCATGCTGCAGCGACGTAACGTCTATTGACTTCTCATATCTTGCAGGTACGAAGGGTGATCCGAATAAAATGTTGTCACGGACCTGCAAAGGTTGATACATTAGATTCAAGTGCACTTATAATGTACCCTATATCTTAGGCTTTGTTTGGAACTTAGACATAGTGAGGGGAAGGAAAAGAAAATTTGAAGGAAAAAACTTTTTTGTTTGACATTTTTTTCTTTAATTTCCACAAGAAGCAAAATATATTTTCCTCTTTCTCAATCTAGGTTCTTATATAGCCTCAGTGTAACAATATAAAACAAAATTCACTTAAATCAGCCTTTTCTGGGTACTGCAAATTCATTAGGCTTGAACTACGAGACAACTTTTAAAATGATTTACGAAACTCACAGTTGCATTGAAGATCCATGAGACTTGTGGAACATAAGCAACTGTTCCTCTTATAACAACACTTGTATCTGCCACCGACGGAAGCTCCCCGAGCATTGCAGATATCAGCGATGTCTTTCCTTCTCCGGTGCTGCCAACGATTGCAACTAAACTTCCAGCAGCAATATCCACATTGATGTCTGACAATGCCATCCTCTCATCCTGTGTCAGACATTTCGCTTTAGATGATTATAAGAAAATAAATTGGAGAAAGCTGAGATATCATTACATAAGATTTAGTTGAATAATAAATTCTATCCATAAGTAATTAGTCAGCTGATCTTGTAGTGTAGCAGTTATTTAGTAGTCATTAGTTGTTAAGTTCCAATGGTCTTAAAAATCCTTGTACAGAACAGAAAGAAAAAAATAACATTACTAGTCTTTTTCCTTTTTTATAAACGGAAAAAAAAAATTGTAAACAAACAAAAAACATATAAAAGTTCCTAATATTAAGGGAACTAAATTGCTGGTAAAAAAATTCTTAGATAAAATTTGTTTTGTGTAATAAAACAAAGGATATTAAAGAGCTTATCGAAAACCATTAGACGGAAATACTAAATTGTTCGTATACTCGATTATGAAGGACTAGTAATAGAACCGTCAATGCAATCAAGAAATCAATGAATTAAAATTGGACCTTTGAATCCCATGAAAAGTATCCATTTTTTATTGAGACCGCCGGCAATCTTGGATCGAGAGGCGGATTTGGCAGAAGAACCCTGTCTTCAGCTAAGAGTAGGTCCTCCAAACGCTTTAATGATACATTTGCATTAACCACCTATTCAATGAAAGACGCAGAAGAACTTAGAAGCAGAAAACTGAAAATATATATACACCCATTCTCACTCTGAAACACCACATTTTAAAACCATTCAAAGGCCCCTTGAAAATGACAGATTATAGATTAAACCATTCTATTAATCTGGAATATGATCATTCCCTAAAAATAATATAGAATACATAAAAAACAATGCGTAGGCGTGTGAACACATTCTCTACATGTTACACTCAAAATAATTTATCAAACAAGATACTCGATAACTGGAGAAGCAAAGAACGAACCTGAGTTATGATATTGGGAAGCATAAAAAGAGGGAAGCGGAGCACGGCAAACAAAGAAAGTGATGTAAATGCCCTTGCAGGCGTCAAATCTCCCCCAAGCAGTGTAAACATTCCAAAAGAAATCACAGTCACGAAAACCGGAATGCTGTTTAGCATAAATCCATTGAACTGCAATACAAGGAGGATTTGTCAAACATCAGTATCTCAACAAACATGTATATATTATATATAATTATATATATAACACAAAGACGAATAATATATACTCATATTGTTTGACTTTGTGGTTTTGAATGAAGCTTATAAAAGGCTTTGAAATTTATATCTTTTTTCAGGTTAAAAATATCGAATCTTGTTTTTTATAAACCTGGTATCTTTGGATATTGGCAACATCCTTATCGCCAGTAGCTGTTTCAAAATCTTGAATGGTTTATACATAGATATATATATATAGGAAATGATATATTAAGTGGCTTACCGCGCCAAGTAAGGATGCTTTCTTGAACCACGACAGTTCTTCAGTCCTAACACTTTGTACCTTGGATTGAAAACTGCTCTCCCATGCATAGCATCTGACCATTTTGAATAACCATTAATAAATTGATCTTTCAAGAAAAGAATAAAAAAGAAATATGAATAAAACCATACTTCACAGTGTCCATAGCAGCCAAGATTTCATTCATAAGACTTATTCTCTTGTCAGTACGTTGCAACCCCTCCTTCGAGAACTTTTGCATCCGGCTTATCACATATGTCTGTCCACACAGAAAAAATGTCAAAAAACGAAAAAAGCATATCGAAGACTAAATCGATACCAAAAGCATACTATACAAGTGACTATACAGTAAATCTTTACCTGTAAGGGGAACATCAGAACCAACATTAAAGCACCAAGTAGTGAAGCAATTCCCAATTGCTGATACAGAAGAACCATGGCAATAACAATTCGAAACGGAGCTGACCACAGAGTGTGAAGTGACTGAGATATTTGCTGTAAATACAAACCATATATAATGTTAAGTTATCTCTATTTAAGTCCATATAGGTAGATTTTAAAGACCAAACACAAATCGGTCAAAAGTTTGCCTGAAGAGCCTCGGCATCAGTCGTCATCAGGTTTGTTATTTTCCCAGAAGCAAACTGCTTACGAGCTTCATGAGTTAACCTCAAGGATTTGCGGAACACGGCAGCAATCTAAGTGAAGGAAAATATTTTCAGTCTACAAAATATTAGAAGAAGAACTGTGGTACAAAATATAAGCTTCAAATTGTACTGAGATGAAAATGTTACCAAGGTTGATCTTAGCCGGTAACCAACTCGCATGACGTTCTGGAAGTACTGAGCTTCACACAACACTCCAAGAACCTGGATCAATTAATGATGGTCAAAAGCTCTTTTTTTTTTTTAATTTACTTATATCAGACACAGAAGCTCTGATTTAAATTTAACATAGTTATGCTGATGATATATAAAACTCAGAAATATTTTTTAGTCAATAAATTTGGTAACTCATCCTAGTATTATTTTCCTAAGCAATTGAATAAATCGCGATTCGTGTCCCTTACCACTCCAACAAATATGGAGAACGCATAGATGTAACCAATCCAAGCCGGATCCCCTCGTTGCATAGACTGCAGAGAATCAAACATTTAGACTATAAGCATAAAAAAAATTAGAGAATCAAGTGTTATTATTGAAGCATTTCTAAATGAAAAGAGAAACATTTAAAGTTATAAGATATTGCTAGCAAATGATACATGAGAGATGAAGAGATAACCTGGAGAAGCTCGTTTAAGATGAGAGGCCCCACAAATTGAGAAAGATCATTGCCGATCTACAAGTTATGAGTATAAAAAGATAAATACTCAAACAAACACGCATAATTAGAATATTAAACAAGAGTCCTGTCAAAAAAACGAATTAACAGGCACCGACAAAATTACTATCAAGGTAAGACTGGATCGACAAAGAATAAGATCAGTACCTTCCAAAAGCCTCCCCACCAAAACCTGTACAACAACGCAAGTACAAGAATTTGAATTAAATAAGATGAAAATTGAAGGTAATGAAGCAAGAGATTCATTCTCGGATATGTATGTGTACACTTACCTTCCACCAAGACTTCTGTTTAATGCTCTGAGAAGCCATGGCTTTTGCTTCCGGGACTCCTCAAGCCAACATCTCTGGAAACTGAAAAGCAAACCCGAAGATCATATCACAACAATGATAAGTGAAAATGAAACCAGAATTGCAACGAATAAACAAGCACATACTTAGAATTTAGAGTTTCTGTTCGATCCCACGTGTCCAGTTTCCACACATCCTTCTCTGTTAAGGGCCTTTTATAACCAAGATTCATGAGGGGATTCATCCATTGAAAAAGAATCTCTGATTAAAAAACAAGATAAAGTCAATCAATAGAAATTTTTTGGAGATACTGAGCATGTTATAGGTATAAAGTAGGAATGAAACCATAACCAGTTATGTTTTTGTTTTTAACATTTTCAAAACCGAAGAAAAAACCTGAGAAAACCTAAAACAAATAAAAAATAATAATAACCTGTTTCTGTCATGGACAGGAAAAGCTGTACCAGAAACAGTTTAAGTATTAAAAGAAAAGTCACAGATTATTAGTGCTAAAACCCGATTTTTTTCTGGTTTTCAATGTCAAACTTCCACCCCTTGTTTAAATTAGACTCAATAAGCACAGGGTAACATTCTAGATTCTAAATAAAAGATTAAAAAAAAGATAAGGCCATATTGCCCGAAGAGACGCACTTGATAGTAGGCTGCCATATCGCTCAGGGCAGATCTGTTCCGCTCCCGGAAGTTCTTCATATGCATCGTCTTCAACTGAATCGGTCAACGGGGTATACCCAGGAAAGGGGTCCAAATGAGGAAGATACACAACCAGAAGAACTCCAAACAAAACCTACACACATACAAGTCAACAATTCAATATTCTTTCCTCCTTTAAAAAAAAATAAAACCATTATTTCTTTCCTCCTTAATTTGGCCATTGTAGACAAATCCTAGTATTATTATCTCATTCTATTAGGATTGATAGCACTTAATTTATTCTCGATAATCATTTACAATACACATGAAAATTATTCAAAAATCCTCTCAATTTTTAGAGACATCTTTCTTTATTTGCTTGAATGCATTTCAGATTGCCTAACAGGATACATTAGTAGAAGTGATTGCATATGATAAAACGAAACCGAATCCGACGAACCTGGACGCCAAATTCAACGATGTATAAAGACAAGACAGATCTGCAAAGACAAAATAGACATTATTGAATTGTTCCACAATTTTGAAAATAACGCAACATGCATAATGGGAGTACATGGCTTAATGGTATAGAGACAAGTCTAATGTTCCAATGGCAGAAGCTAAAGAATTGTCTGGCACTGAATAAATTCGATGATATTAATTACCACATAGAAGTATAATTCAGTATTATAACGGAGTTTCTGTTTTTCAAGGTCATTGTTTGACGTCTTACTCACAGTTGTAGAAAATTAGCAATTTAATCAATTGAAATGCCACCTGGTGTAGACTATACACTCAGAACTCAGCATTTTTTTGTACAAATTATTTTAAAAAAAATGGCGAAGCACTTACCTAGTATAGAAGTCCCTCAATGACAAAACGAGATTGAACATCACGGTATTCCCAACTAAAGCATATATGACGCCGAATCTGACAGCCCACCGACTTTCACGGATGTAAATTTTTGTCTCCAGACCAATCATTACCAGCATAGAACACCAAGCAAATGCCTCAATTGTCAGAGAAATTATCTGTTGAGACGAAATGACGAAGTTAACATTAGGAAACAAAAGCAACGCTTATCTGAATAGAGTATGTATAATCAGCCAATATTCAAGTGACTTAAGAGTATACACAATAGACTTCCTAAAATTGCATACAGAATGTCCCAACAGGTAAAAAGCTTCAGGATTCATTAAATAAAGATAACATTCATTTTTAGTGAATGATAACTCTAGTATACACTAAGAATACTTAAATACACTGAAGCACTGCTAACTACAGGCCTAATATCAGACTAAATAAGCCTACATTTCATAAGACTAATCAAGCACAAACATAAAACTTTGAGAGGACTCAAATATATTCAGGAGATACTAATAGTCATATTTCACAGCTAATATTGACACACCATGAGATGAAGAGCAGAATCAACCGTACCTCATAAGGAGCAAAACCCGCCTGGCCATCCAAATTCAGTACCGAAATACCCATGATCAGCCTGTACAAAGGCTCTGCAGTGCAATAGGCGGCCAAAAGTCCCAGCAAATAGTTATAAACCCTTGACCTCAAACGGAACCTCTGAGCTTTAAGATCCTTCTTGATTCGCCAAATCCGATAGAGGCAGAGCCCCAAAATAATAAGATGTGAAACCAAAACGACAAGGGAATCGATCGCGCAGGGGGTATACGCGCCGAAGGCATACTCCACGGCCTTAGTCCAGACCCCATCCACCACCGGCCGGCAGTACCAATTCAGCGGCTCAAACGCCATTTCTGCAGCTCTTCACTCCAACCCTCTCAAGAGACAATCCTCACTTCCAGTACATAATCAAAGACGTCTACAACACAAACCATATATACTCAACCACCATAGTAGGAAAAACACTTAAATATTCAAGAAAAATAAATTAAAAGTCGTACTCTGATTCCTCCTTTCTTACTTTAACCAAAAGTTCAAACAAAAACGAAGAACAAACTCGAAATTTTGACTGGTCAATCGAGGTCCAACACTAAAATATACAGAAATCCAAATCAAAATCCAAATTGGCTTGGTCATCAAGAAATCGAAACGCATTAAAATATACAAAAATCCACCTACTCAGCGACGAAAAATCAACCAGACCAAAAACCCTACGTTACTCATTCATTCTCGTCACCAAACGATAAGAAAGCTTCGCAATCATTACAATATTGATTGATTCAAAATCAAAACTGTTTCGTAGACCGTTAGGTATCGAAAATCGCAAGGCAAAGAAGCTCAACAAAATATTCAAACAAAACCACAAAAAACAGAATGTGTCTTACTCAAATGGATGCGCGGAGAAGATAACGAAAAGCGGAACAACAAATCGTCAAAAGCGAAAGAAGAAAAGGCCATGAAAGATTCCAAAAAAAACACGGAAAAAGTTGTTCGAAAGCTGTTCAAATCAGCCATTGATTTTCTCTGTCTGCGCATCGGAAACATGAATCCTCGAAAATGAAATCAGACGAAGAACAGGATTGGAAGGAATACTCACAGAGTGGAAGTGAGAGTGAGGGAGAGAGAGAGAGAGAGAGAATCCGAGCTCAGTGGAGAGAGCAGAAGCGAGCTTCGTCGTCAACGAGCGACGACCTGAATCACAGAGAACGTCACCGCTTACGATTAAAGCTTCTCTTCCCAGACAAGAATATATATAATTATTTATTTATTAAGTATTTAAATTTGTCTCGTTTTTATATAGTATACTATTGACTATTAATAGTTTTTTTGGTATTACTTTTTCTTGGAAAGTAAACAAAAAAGCGAAAGACTTTTTTATTAATTCCTTTTGGAAAAAACATATCTTTTTAGAGAATTCCTTCATTTCGAGGGCCGTGATGAGACAAAACCGAGTGCCTATCAAAATCCACATTTTCGAGGTCCATTGAAATTAAATCCGAATTGTTATTATTTAAATAATATATAATCGCGGTAAAAAATACTTAAAATTTATAAAATAACATGACATGTCCACGATTTGTCAATTATGCCGGTTATCCATTGTCACGAAATTTGTATTTTGTAGTGACTGTGTCTCACGTTATTTAATTAATTTAAGATTTTAATATTTTTATGTCAAATACTTCATGCCGTATTTAAAAAAAAAAAAAAAACTCTATATGCTTTGTAACATCTATATTTTTAAATGATTTGTACAATAATGTCTGATTAAAGATTATAAAGATGTAAACTTTTTGTACACTACAAAAATTCCAACTTCGTACAAAATTTCATTTAATTCGATTATTTTTTTACCCTTGAAAGTGTTTTATGAAGTTTATTTAATTTTAATTCGTCGCATTGCATAGTACTTGACATGTTCTTTTATTCGTTAAGAATAAACCTTGCTGTCAATTATTATATTTTTATCGTTTATCTAACTGTACCTTTTTCCTGGTCCACTAAAAATCTAAAATCAAATGAAATAAAAAGTATTTCTAAAAATACAATAAAATTAAATGAAGTGTTCGAGAAAAAAGTATGGACAACGAGGCATTGGACCAGTCGTGTCTTTTTCTTCGTTAATTGTTTTAACTTTTAACCAACTCCTACATAAATATCACAATCAAACAAAACGTTACTTTCTCACACATCTCTCAGAAAAAAGAAAAGAAAAGAAAAAAAACTCAAGAACATAAAAAGAGATACACCTCTGCAATCATTTGGACCAGTTGGGGTAAATAAATTATATGATTGCATAATTATATTTCAATGCAATACTAGTGATCATTGATTTGTTTCATCATTTTTTTTAATTTAATAGGTCATAGTTGCCATTTTTCTAGTTAATATGGGGTTACGGAATCGGAACACCATAAAAATGAAACTGAAATTTTAGATCTTAAGAATTTAAAAATATATAATATATATTGGAACTTTTGTGTTTTTTATTGACTTTAAGCAATTATTATTTAATTTTGACCGTTAAATAAATTCAAAATCATCGAAAACTAGGAATCGAGTAGGATTTCATCACGTTTTAAATTTTACATCATAAGATAAAATTGGTGCTTTCTACTGATTTACGAGTAATTTCACTCCTCATAATTCAAACACGTGACTTCTTATACATTTATCATTTAAAATTACATTGTAAATATGTTATTTTGAATATATTATATATCCTCAAGTCCTTGATAAATAGTAGAGTCGTGTAATCTATAGAAAAATTAATTAATTATTAATTGTTTTTTAATAATATTGTTTTCTACTCTCCGCAATAGAAAATATATATGTTTTTTAATATCTCCATTCTCCAATATGTTGGAAAACTTTCTCGAGTTGATTTTGAGAAAAGTTTTTTACTTTTTATATATATATATATATATATATATATAAAGTTTGTACGTGTACAAGACCCAAATAACCATCAAATCTGCACGAACCTCCATGACGAGATTCGATAAGTAGTCAATGAATAGAGTATATTCGCTTCAACATTGTCTCACTCCTTTTTATATGCAATAGTTTTGGTGCTTGGACTGACTGAGCACTTTGCGTACTTATTCCTTTTCATTTTCTGCGAATATTTTTATCATAATTATGTCCTTTTTATTGTGTGACATTCGCGTGATATGTCAATAATCACCTATAGATTGATTAAAAAATGGTTTAACAGTGGCGGAGCTAGGATTTCAATTCAGATGGTACCTTCAGAATTTCAATTCAAATAGTGCCTAATAAAATATTTTAATAAAAAAAATCAAGCATACAATTAACAACAATCAATAATAACATTGTAACCTATATATATAAAAAAAAATTATCTCTATTTTTATGTATAATAATGTATCTATATAATAAATAGTAAATATAATATTTTTAATAATATAATAAGCGAGTATAAAAATACATCTATATATTTTAATAACGGAAATGAAATAAATAAAAAAACTTAAAACTTAGAAATAAAAATAAACAAAAACTATGCTAGCCCAAGAGTTGAACTCAAGTTCTCTCTCTTGGAAAAAACACTTTTGCCAGTTGGACTGAATGCTCTATAACATCTCATTTGGGCTCATAAAATATTATAATGATATATTTATTCTTTTGCTCAAACACTATTTTTTAATATTTTTCACGTTTTCAGGTGATGCCCGGACATACACTAGACCCCACGTAGCTCCGCCTTTGACCACTAGTCATTTGAAATTAAGAGAGTTTAGCATATTCTCAGTGCTAAACAAGCATGTTACTTATCTAATTAATTATATATATAAGAGAATTTATCATATTCTCAGGGCCAAACAAGCATGTTATTTATTTAATTATATATATAAGAGAAATTAATTTTTTATCATACTATCAATCTCAAACGAGCATGTTACATTGTTACTTATATATATTGTACTTACATTGTTACGTTTACATTGGCCCACCATGTTAGCTACGTCGGGCTTGAAGCTTGAATCTACAATCTTGGGGACCCGAGACTTTCGTTTGTAGGTCAGACTGGACTCATATCTTGGATCTTCGGTCTTAGGGAATCGAGACTTTTGTTTAATGGCCAAACTAGACTCGGATCTTGGATCCTCGATCTCAGAGTTCTGTGACTCCCGTTTCACGGTCAGAACGGGCTCGGATCTTGATTTTTTTTAATTTGGAGAGTCAGAAATATTTTTTGGTGCATTCGCTCTAGCATGCTCTCCCGTCTTCGTCTTTGAAAAAAAAAATGGAACTCTAGAAGGGCTTGGAAGGGGGGTCTCCGTAAACTGCTTCGACGCTCAACATTGGTCGGGTATTTGGATTTGCGACGAAGTACTTTGGGATTCGAGAGTATATGAATTAGTTACTGTTTGATAGGAGTGTGCATGTTATTTATAAATAAAGTTATAAGCTTTTTTGAGAAAGCTTCAGCTCTTAAAACATCATTTTGAGCACCCTGAGGGCCAATAGCCCTTAAGGGCGCATTTTGACCCACTTCTCCAAGCCGGAACAAAATAGGATGTGGGACGCAACGATCACACTTGAAAACGGCGTGTAAAAGTGTAATGGCTAGATTAAGGGTTACGTTTTTTCTAAAACCATTCCATCATACCTTCTTGACTCGCTATGGCCCTTTCGAAAAACCTCTTAAGGCCTGCGATGTACGCTATTTTCATAAAATAATATTTTACAACCTACCTCAGTCCTGTCATGTACATTGAACAAGATAGGTCAGGCTCATCCATAGGCATGACAGACCTAACAGTTCGTGGACGGGGCAGGCAATTCCGACCTGCCCACTTAGCACCTCCTAAATTTTATAGTGAAAATAAAAAAATTAAAAAAGAAATTAAAACAACATGTGCCCACTTATCTATTTAAATTCAGATGAAATGACTAGCGTTTTGATACGTTATTGTCATATTAGACTTATTTGTGAGCATTATTCTCAACGTATTCCAAACTCAATGTGGTCGTTTGGGTAATGGAATTTCTTATATAAGCCAAATCTGTGGCTATAATTTAACTTCAAAAAGGTGAAGGCGCTCGTGGCAAATTCCCTCTCATTGGCTTGAAATATTTATCTATTTTTATTTATTATTTTTAAGCTAAATAAGTTTCCTTCAAATAAGCACAAAAAGGAATATATTTTGATGTAAATTGATCCATCACATTCTAAAAAGTTTGTCATTGTTCCCATAAAATTTTCATTTAACTATCAGTTGTTTAATTTTTTTTAAATCTTCCTTGTTTCTTTTTGTTTTAAGGCTATATAAATAGCGCAAGTCCGCAATTTGAACCCATTGGGCCGTTGATCCGTCAACTCAGAGCCCAAATGAAAGCCCAATACCACTTTTTTTGTTTAAACAGCCCAATACAACTTTGGAGCATGAGAAGAAACACATGCAAGGGTGATATTAATACTCGCAACTCTGAATTTAATACTATTTATAAAATAAAAAAATTTAAAAATATAAAACCGGAATTGCGAATGCCCGTTTAAAAATACCCGTGTTTGGAAGATTAGATTTTTGCTGTTGTTGGAATAATCCGTAAGAAAACGTGTTTGGTTGTCTAATGATAATAGAATTCATTCTATCAATGAATAATTAAGACTAGGTACCTTCTTCCCCCCCAAAAAAAAAAGACTAATTACCTTCTTTTTTCTTTTCAGAATGTGCAATATATATTTTGAAGCTTTTTAATTCAGCTGATTAAACTACTCAAAACAAAAATAAAAAAATTTGTTCGATTGATTTTTTTTTACATATCATTATTAATTTTGATATTTTTTCACAGGTGAACTACTCAAATTAATGCTTAATTTTTTTAATACAAAATTTATCATATTAAATACTCTAATTTAAAGTATATTATCGACTAATGTTACAATGTACTCGTTAGGTTGTGTATTGATAGCTCTCGAACTTCACGGAATTTACTTTATTTTATTCCGAGATTTATTGTATTAAATATTTTAATCAAAGTCATATTTTTCTTTCATACTCGCTTATATAACATGTAATTTGTTTGTGTCCATTTCTACTCATCTGGTGCCTTCATCATCTCCTCCGGCGAGAATCTCAGGTGAGCTTCAGGTTCTCTCCTTCTTCCGGCGAATGTCTGTTGATAATTTCTTTCTTTTCTTGATTCTCTGTTAGCATTTTGGTGCTTCTCTGCGATTCGCTCTAGGTGTTTGATTTAAGCTGTGCAGAGTCTGAGGTGATTCATAAGACTGATTAGCTTGAGTTTCCAGCGATGTTCAACATCAAGAGTCGATGTTTGAGTAAATGAAAGAGCTTTCTGTTTTGTTATATTGATTAGAAAAAAATGGTGAATTTAACTGCATTGTATGATCTTTCACACCTACTAGAAACCCTAGCGGAGAGAAACGGAGCTGCGAAGATGAAGGACGAAGAAGTGAATCGATGCCAGATTCAGGAGTGGTACCCGAAATTCAAGTGCGTGTCGATAAGAACTATAATTCACGAGCTTCCCGAGTCGTTCGTCGATTACCTGCTCGACGATTCGAAGCCGTTCGTCTTACCGGCGTCGGTCACGGACGAAGACGCTCTCCCGAACAGGATTCACAATCCCGACGAGGAAGAGGATTACCAGGTCTCTGAAGGCTCCGGGGACGAGTCGGAACAGCCGTCGGAGCCGCCGCCGTCGTTCCCGGACCTGGAAGTGGCGGTCAAGGAATCGATTCGAGCCCTCGGGGGCGCGGTTTTCCCCAAGCTGAATTGGAGCGCGCCGAAGGACTCGGCGTGGATCAGCACCACCGGAACCCTACGATGCACCTCGTTCAGCGAGATCGCTCTGCTGTTCCGGTCCTCGGACTCGCTTGTGCACGATCTCTGTCACGCCTACGACTCCTGCAATGGCGGAGAAAGGGCCTTGGCGCGCCCGCCGAGCTTCGTTCTTGCGCTGCGCAAGTGGTATTCGGCATTCAGGCCGGAGATGGAGTTTCGCTGCTTTGTCCGGAACAGGTTTTTGATCGGAATCTCTCAGCGAGAAATGACCACCTTTTACCCTGCTCTACTAGAGAAGAAACACGATCTTCAGGAGCTGATTGAAAGGTTCTTCGCGGAGAAGGTGAAAGGGAAATTTGAGTCGGAGAATTACACATTCGACGTTTATGTGACTGAGGATGACAGAGTGAAGCTTTTGGATTTCAATCCCTGGTGCGGGGTTACGCTGCCATTGCTGTTCAGCTGGGATGAATTGGAGCAGAACGTCGACGAGGAAGGCGAAGGAGAAGTATTTGAAGTCGAGTTCAGGATTGTGGAGAGCCGGCGAGAGGTTCGACCGGGCTTGAAGACTGCAGTGCCGTATGATTACCTAGATACGAGGCCAGGTAGCGGATGGGACGAGTTCTTGAGGAATGCCGACACTGAATCGGGGCGTCAGAATAATTCAGAAGCCGGCGCTTAAAAGCCTTACTATCTGAAATTATGCTATAATTTTCATGATAATTAACCCTAAAGTTGTTGGGTTCGTAGTTTGTGTGAGTTCAAAAACCAGGGTTGGACCCGAATCCGATTACCGATTTTGGACCCGGGTTCACCTATTGAACAAGATGTTCCTTGTTAAGTAGAAAATTTGAACCATTGTAAGAATTCAGTATTTTTTGTCAAAACACTTTTATCACATTTCAGAGGTATTATTACAGTATAACAGAAATCTTTCGGAGGCAATGGTTATTTTGAAAATTTGTCCGGTCATTTCGGCTTCCGCAAAAACTTGGAACACTGGGCAGCCCATATATTCTAATAAACACAACCCTTCTTCTTTCAGTGAACTACATTAACAAAAATCTCGACAGCCAAAACAACACATTCAAAGTAAACCCTAAATATATCCAATGTACAATTCACAGGCATTTTTCAGCTCCACACTTGATGGGACCGACGAATAAACAAATGAAGGGCACGGGCTTCTTCTTCAATGTAACCGTGTCAGCTCCTCGACTCTCTTGCACAGCTCCTCCACCGAAACGCCCATCTGCTTCGAGATATCGTCCATCTTTGCACGATTAAGATCGAGGAACGATTCGATCAGATCGCCGTCCAAGAAGTTCTTGGCCTCGGCAGTTCTCTTCTCGTTGTTGAACGACCGCCATTGCTCGTGGCTCAACCCTCCGACGCCCTTTATCACCTTCCTCAGACCCGTCTGGAGCTTCTCGAGAAAGGCGTACTGCTCGTGGGGGAGAGAGGCAATGACGCCGATAACGCCGTTGACGGAGCCAAAAATGACGGTGGGGATCTGACCGACCTCGGAATCGGGCAGCCTCATGACGAGCGAGCCGTGACGGAATCGATTGACGAACTCGCCGAGGTGGTACTCGCCGATGACGTCGAGACGGCCGCGCTCCTCGTCTGTGGCACCTTCGCTGTTTTTGCGAACGGCGAAGAGGTTGAAACTGTTTTCGGCGCCGAGATAAACGTCGTCGTCGAGAATCTCGACGGCTGACATCCAGCTGGCGTTATAGTCCCGAGCACGCTCTTCAATGGCCCCTTCTTCATGCTGAGAGAGGAAGGGAAAATTGTGTCAAATGAACGTTAACCTAATACAACGAACTCATTGCGTAAAGATCACTAATACCTACTCCACAAACTGGGAAAAAGAAACCTAAGAACATAAAGCGAATATACATGACGGGACATCAGTTACCTTGTAGATTAACAGCGAGATTGACTTCATCAAATCACCGACGACAATGAAATCCCCACGAGTTTGTACATAGAGAGCAAGGATGTGACCGTGATGACCGCATTCAGATTGCAGCTCGCGGGACCCATCATCCCGGAGCATCCATTTGTAGAGCTGTATCTTCTGATTGATGGCAGCAAGAAGTTTGCCATTGAAGGCGTTTAAAGAATAAACAGCACCTTTAGTTTCCTTCTCGGCAATGAGCTGTAATTTTCCATCTTCCACCATAAATACAAGGATTCGGCCCTACAAGCATATGGGAAAAACCAAGTTGAGTATCTTCAATTAAGATATATATTCGAGTAAAAGGCATGAAACCAATAACCCGGTTCCACTTTTTCTTAATCTTCAAATCCGGAACTGGTTTTTGCTTTCTTATATCTTGAAAGCTAATTCTAAACGAGTTCGGGTGTAAGTCGGTTTTCAAGAAATAAAAAATCCTAAAATTAACAAATAAATAAGAAAACAAGTTTGGTAATATCAGGTCACACTAATTTTCGTCCAAAAAGCTAGAGTTCTCCAGTTTCCGTTAGACTAAAATTGACGATAGAAGAACGAAATCGTCATCTTGCCTTGGTTGGTTCACTCTCTTCTGGCAGAACGTACGCTGTTCCGACGCAATAGTAAACGCTACTATCATCCGAGAACAAGCAGCTCAGAATAGAGCAACCACTTTCAAAAGTATCAAGAGGATATGTTGATATGAAGTCAAAGGTTTGGTCATCCAAGATGCGGATAAAGTTCATCTCAGAATCATCACCGCCGGTTTGGTTATATTTTACGCTGCAAATGGCAAAGGTCCGAGACTGCTCCTGATGGCTAATACGGCGCGCCTGCTCTCCTAGCAGAATGGACCGAATGTGAAGCTTCTGGATATCATCAATGGTGCCAATTGTAAGTTCACCTTCTTTTGCAATTGCAAGGCTGCAACCATAATGAAAGACGGTGTTAGTTTCCTTTTCAGCATACTGATAGGTTCCAGACACGGTTCCCAACGGGAATTCACCTATATGATGGATCCCCTGTTCATAATTATGACGCAAGAAAACAATAAACAATCCCGGCCTTTCCTTTAAGTGCAAGGTCAAACACTCTCCAAACAGTGCCAAGCAAAACAGAGCAATAAAAGCATAAAACTCCCTGATGGCCCAATACTTGGCGCTTGTAGGAAATGATGAAGCCCTAAGGACCCACACATGGAAAAGAGAAGACTAAAATACCCTTAATGACACAACTGACCGAAAGACCAACATAAATAATGGACAAAACATAAAAGGACTCGACTTGCAAGACCAAATGACAGTCTTGCTCCTCCTCCAACAATAACTGATCATTGGTCTATTACATGTATAAGAACAACAATAAGTTGTTTCTTAAGAAATTAAAAGAAAAAAGAGTTTATCTTCAACAAGTGAGGTTCAATAGGCAAGTTTGTTTGCAAAAGGACAATGAAAACACAGCCTATCTTCATCGTGTGTGTGAGAGGAGTAAAGGAATTTCTATCAAGTTCACATCTTATCATCACAAGTCTAGGGAGTAGAATCGGTTCAGAGCGATACCTGTCTGGAAAAGCTGAAGAGTTGAAAGGGCACATATGACTGACTTCTTTGAGATTTACGTTGCTATAAAGCAGCTTCTTGTTGCTGCTATATATGACCGTTGGCCTATCAGAAGCAGCAAATACATGTGTTGTACTCTTGGATGAGAAAGTACGGAGCGTTATAGGCTGAGTCCCGAGAGAGATCTTTTTCCGGTCTGATAAGCTGCCAGAACTTGTGTTCAGCTGAAAGTTCAACAGATGCCCATCTCCAAGGGCACACAACAGGTACGATATCTAAATAAAAAAAATATTGATCAGTTTAGCATATATGATCGTATATTAGGCTGTAATTACTTTATTATTCTTTGTCATTTGTATCTTAGACTTTAGTTGTTACTTTTCCTCAAGAATCTGTTAGGATTTGATCTGTTACTCTAGGCTTATATTGTTTTTATGCTCAACGAAACAATCAAAAAATCTCTTCCTCGCTTATTTATATATTAAAGAAAGGCTTAGCAGAACTCATACAAATAGAAATTTACGGTCCTAAATAATAATAATAAAAACCCTTGATAAACTTAAACTTTGAGTGATCTCAACAATGCAAAGTCGAATAGGTTCTGAATACGAACACCGTAAAGAGCTTAACACTACAGAAGTAGATCGAATGAAGAAGATTGAATTGAGCCATACCCCTTCAAAAGTGCAGAGGAGAACAGAACGAGGAATGATTTCCCCACCGAGAGGTTCCTTTGTAATGAGGTTCAGATCCGGCAGTGAAAACATCCGGACACTAATATCTGTCCACATTCCTACTGCAGCTAGACTACTATAGTTTGGATTCTCACCGATCGGATTAATGTCCAAGCATGAGACCTCGTACTCCAACTGTTCATGTTTTACCTCCGTCAATACACCATCACCAATTTCAAGGTACACTAAATGCCCCCCTCCAGTTGCCAATAAAACCTGTCATAGAAACCGAATCAGAAATCACAAAGTAGCGAGACTCTTCTAAGAAGCTTTGGCTGGAATCTGTGACTGCTACCCTATTTAACATTTTCAAACGGACCAGTAAAAGCAAGCAACAAGTACATATCCGGTTTTTAAAAATTTAAAAAAATCAAATTCAGAATATCATGATTAGTGATATAATATTAGATAGCGGCAATCCTGGTTTTTTACCACAAACCAGATTTTTTTTGGTTTCCACCTAGGTACACTAGTTATGCTCAACCGAGAAATAGATTAAATACCTGAGAAACATTAGCAGTGGCAACGTTAATGGAAAATCCCGAGGGAGCATTCCACTCATGTTTCAGTTCTCTAGTGATAGAGCTGACAAGTCTCGCGGAGCTTGAAGTGATCTGTAATGGTGGTCAATCAGCAATCATGCAATTAGAAATATCGACTAATGTGTTATAAAAAACAAAAGAAGCTAAGCATCGTGGATGAATGAGGGGATGAATAAATAACCGACTTGCACAAGTTGATTGTACACAGCGTCGTGGCAAAACAAAGTCTGAACTTGAGAAGCAAAACCGTCAATCTCAGTCTCTTCTAACTCGTCATCCATATTCATAGCTAAAATTCGTGTCTCGCCGATGAAGCTTACGACCAAAAACATGTCAAAGGGATCGTCAGTAGAGGATCTAAGTGACCACATTCCTTTAATACCTTGAAGCTCAACAGAAGCCTAAAACACCATCAATTGAGAGGTAAGTAAGGAGGTGCTAAAGAAATTATTAGAATATAATTATTTCAAAAATGTTCGTATTAGAAAGACCTGTTCATTGATTCCAATTCCATTTCGAACCACACGAAGCGAGCCATCCTTAAAAGCCCCAGAGCAAGTCACAACCTGGCCTTGACCTTGCCTCTCGAGGTCAACCACACAAAAGTCAACGATCGGCCCCAGATTGACAAACCTCTCCAGTACGTCTACATAGGAACCTTTTGTATCAGGTTGCATTTGGAGCTTTATAAGCTGTTTCAGCATCATAAGAACTACAAAGTGTGAAAATCCATAGCTGCCAAAGCATATTAACCTAATATTTTATATTATAAACCTTATAACAACTATCTGAAAATCATGCATAACTGCTTGTCTAATTTAAATCCTGCCAAATATAGTTTTTTAAAGACAATATGAACTCGTTTAAAAGAATCGGGAATATGCCTTATCTATCTGTCAAATTCTCTTCCAAGAGAGACAATATTTTATTGATAGAAAAAAATTATATTCCCTATATATTAAAGCAGAGTAGCTCATAAACCACACCTGTGAATCACCATAGCTTGATCCAATATAAACAACTGCATTATCGAGATATGATATAGTTGATGCAATTGATGTCTCTCCCAAGAGCTCAATTCTGAGTCCTGTCACCCTTCGATGAGAACAGAATTCAAGTAAGATCATAGCATGAATAAAACTTTACAACATGCTATACTTGCATTGACCTAGGGGACTAGATGTTCAGCTTTGTTTCTACGGGTAAACATTTTACAAAGGAGACCTGAAATTTTGGGTTTAAAAAAAAATCGTGTAGTTGGTTTTTGAATAAGCTCTTATACCTGTTCTTTAGGTTTTCTATTTCTTTTTTCCTTTTCAAAACAGTCCAAAAATGACGGTTTTTAATTATCAACACAAGCCGTTTTAAATTCTAAAAAATAAAACAAAAAAGAGGGAATCGAAACACCGGTCTCACCCCTAGTTATTTACATAGTAACACAACAGGACATATGGGAAAAGGAGAAAAAAAGGCTCACTTTTCTTTCTCATGGGTGATAACGAGTAGGTGAAGCAACCCACTATAATCACCAAGCAAGTATCTGGATCCATCAGCATCAACTCTTCCATAGGCTTTTGTGATTGACTAAAAACACAAAAATATAGATTAAAAAAAAAATTAGAACCCTTGAATACTTGAAATGGTATATATAAATATATATATATATTAACAAAATTAGTATAACTTCTGTGACCCACGGGCTTGATTGGAATTGCTCTAGTCGCATTGGCACTGCAATAAACTATCGTCTCTTCTCCAATAATAAGAACGCCACATAATGGTGCAGGGACCGGAATTAGCATAGCAGCCCCATTGTCTAGATTATTTTGAGACCAAGGCCCTTCAATGAAATCTTTGTCTTTCAGAGAAACCTCGTATGTTTTGACATGACGAGCATCTTTATTATCCTGCAGTTCAACAGAATCAAGCCTATAAAAACAGCTACAAAATAGAACATTGTAAATTTGTAATAATAATAGTAATAATAATAATAATAACAATAATAATAAACTCAGCTTTAACTTATGATTGGGGACTCAAAACAGATGATAGAATTAGAATATAAAGGAAATATATGAATCATTTTCATTCGTATACGCGTGCGAACATCCCAATAATAGAGTAGAAATATGAAAAGGTAGGGACACACCTATACGAGTGAAAATGATTCATATATTTTGTTAAAGGAAATATATGAATCGTTTTCATTCTTATCTGCCAATTAGATACCACGAAGAGCAGATATGAACTACTGAACTAGCATAAAAAAAATAAAAAAAAATATCAATAAAGTATACAGGACAGACCTGATAAAGAACTACAATCGTGGGTTTTGAACAGCCATAAAGAAACTTTATATCCAAGACCTGTAGCTCCTCAAGCCTGAAAAGTAACGAACAACTAATAAGATAAATTCAAAACAAAAGAGCAAAATGCGATAATTTCAAAGAAAGCCAAGGAAAATAACTGATAGAAACCTTATATTGAACGCTTCTTTGAGCTGCCCTTTGTTGTCGAAAGGAATAACCTGGAACAAAGAGTAGAGAATGTTTATTTTTAGTCGTTGACATCGGATCTTCACAAAAACTTGCAAGGGCTCCATTTCCTCAAGTGACATAGTAGTGAGTGATTATTTATTTTTTACATGTCTTTATATATAAGGGGCATTTGGGGTATTTACAATAGATAAGGGATCATTTTTAGTCCTACAAACAGGCATTTTATCTAAGCTTAGCCGCCATGTTTGACAAGTGGAAACTCCTATTGAACATCATTGGAGGGTTTTCCCGAGCCAATTCTTTGAATTAGAGACCAATGTTACATTTACCAGTAAAATGTTGTCGTTTCTCTTTCTACGTCGCTTCCAATCATTTCAATTTAAGTCGCATACCTTGAATAAACCGTCATACAGATGAAGTCCAATTAGTCTGCAGTCCGGATCAATAATTCCGATCTACATAACATTGTAAACAAAAGTAGCAGTAGTAAATATAATGAAATTTCACTATTCAGTCAGAAAATAGTAGAGATGCAACTTTTTTTTTTTTACGAAAAGAAACAAGCTATTCTAGTATAGAAGAGTATATTACCAAATGTACTGAATAAATAAAAATACTACCTGACCATTGTCCGTTGGGCGACCTATACGATCTGAAACATCCCCCATTGCTCTACATGCGGAAAAAAAAATTAAGTTACTAAATTAAATAATTGAAGTCAATATTTCAATTGCAACAAATCATATCACACATAAAAGTAAAATCGTCATAAAAAGAAATATAATTGTATCTCTCGTGTGTGAGAAGAGCTCAAGGCACTGTGTGCTCAAACCTTGTGACAAGCTCAGACGTCTCGGCATCCCATTGGAGAACACAAAACTTGTATCTTTCGGTTGCAATAAACAAAAGATCTTGTGTTTCACCCTGTTCATTCAGAAAAAGGGCGTCAACAACGAAAAGCCACGAGAAGATAAACAGTGTCGTAAATCTATATTGCACATAATACAATACTCACATGAGGACGGAAAAGCTCCAACGTCGCAATTCTTCCGTATATAGGAACATCCAACATGGGCTGAAAGGAGGTAGATTTAGTTTAGTATATCAAACATTCGAAAAGCAACCCCCGTCTTGAATATCACAGAGGAAAACAAAATACTTCACCTGCAATCCCTGAGCGGTAAGCAAATGAATTTCGATTCGAGTACATTTCCTGAAAACGAAGTAAACAGTCAACGGAGGGCACTAAAATATCGTCCTCAAACGAAATTAATCATAAAAACCTGAAGAAAAAAAAAATGAAGAACAAAAACTAAAACACGAGACCATCTCTAGAAAATTAATTGGTATATTAACCTAAAATTGATCTTTTTTCCGGCTTTACAGAGTGCTTTCAGTAGAAAATTGCACGTAAGCTAAACGCGGACCGGAATTCTTCGAAATCTTTGCATAAAGCTGGGAAACGTTCAGTACATACTAATCCTAAAATCAAAGTATTCAATTTGCACATGAATCAGTACAAAGCCATCGTAATTAAGTCTCACCGAAAACAAGCATCCATAAACCAAACTCCACAGAATCACAGACTCGAACGAACAAGCTCAAGCATTAGAAAAGCCCACTTTCGTGCAAACGCACTTCAATAACCGACAACCACAGCCAGAAACCCTAGCCGAAAATGGGCGAAACGAAGGAGAAGAAGAAGAAGGCTTACGCAATGATGAGGTTGAGCTCCTGAGGGCCGGTGAAGTTGCCGACGCAGGAGTGGGTGACGTTGGTGGGCTTGTGGGCGGTGACGACGTAGTTCCAAACGCTCATCTTCGGAGAAGGAGATGGAAATGGAGGTTTTTGGCTATGGCTATTTGCCCTAACTGAGCTCTCTCTTCTCTTCTTTGATGGAATAGCGCGGGTGCACCGGAGCGGCGGGTGGGCGCGCGGCAGCCAATCACTCACCCGCTTTGGCGCTTAGATTGTCACTTATAAGTTATAACTTATAGGATATGATGACACGTGTCCTTCCATTTCTTCGATTCATGTCGTCTATTGATTTTTATGTCGTTTTTGTGCACTACAGTTTCCTAATATTTATTTTCTTTTATTTCGCATTCAAGTTCGATTGATCTCGAATGATTTTATAGTTATAATCAAGGTTTTAAATACCGCTTGCTGATGTCGTTTTTTACTTTTTATTTTACGGATATATCGCTTGTCGATGAGTATGTTGATGTGTATGTAGATGGGTACGCCGATGGATATTTCGTTTCACATATCATCGAAAAAAGGTTTTCGATGGGCATGCCGATGAATATTCGAGAAATTTAATACCTTACTTATAATATATATATATTAAAAATATATCTACTCGACTCAACGTCTCAACATCTAGTCCGTGTACTTTTGTTAATATAATATATAAAAAAATATATATCGACTCAACCAGTTACTACGCATAGGCCGTGCACTTACGTTAATATTGCTCTCAGGTGTTAAATCAATGAAAAATAAATTGATAAGAATAAACCCTGACTCGTAGATGTTAAGTTCTCCATTGATTATGCACATCTCTAATACTAGCCTGTTGAATCGAACTATTGTGCATCTTCGTCAATGCAAAGCTTTTTTTTTTTTTTTTTTTGTGAGTTCTGTTCTTATTTACACACTTTTTTGAAATATGTAATACGTTGATTTAAAAATTATTGGATTATTCCTTTTGTCCTTCTTTTCTGTATAAATCATATCTTTTTCAAGTAATTTTGGTATAAAGAATGATTATGCATCTCATAGCTCTAATTCAGCTACAAACAAGCCCATTGCATATGATTTTAACTCAGCAAATTTTAACTTCAAATCAACTATCTCCTATGTTATCATCAACTATTTACTCCATATTATTATTTTTTTGCTAAAAAATGAAATAAAAATTGGTACATAAAAGAAAAAAAAAATAGATAGGACGAGACAATTTGATGCAAATAGATTTCACTTTTTTACAAATGCATTTAAAGGGGACAAAGGTCTCTCATTCATATCAGGTCTTTATATTGCACCAATGTTCTTGAGGCCAAGAACAACCCCAACGCCGATGATGTGGCCAACGGTCCCGCACGCCAAGGTGTCGGCAAGGGTGAACCCGGCCGGGTCACCGGTCTGCAGCCCCGAATCCCTGACTTCAAGCTTCAATCCCGCGGTCGCCTTCCGGTTTGCCGAAGGTGCCAATCCGAAGCGGCCGGCGAACAACATAAGGGTTGTGCTCGTCACCATGATCTACAAAGACATTTTATTCTATTATTTTTTTTCTTTCTATATTAGAGTTATTTAAATAAATAAATATATATATATATATATACCAAGTTTGTTGAGGAGCCAATGAAGTCGCAGCGAGCACCCAAAGCTCCCTGGCCCTTGCGCCTCATCGGTACAACTGTGGCCTATTATTCATATATAAAATCACGTTATTAAAAATTAAAATCATGGCCTATGTACTATTAATTGAAATTAAATTGAATTTATTTTATTTATGGGGTCGATTTAGCTCGATTGCAAAAGCTTAGTCCGATACAACATTTTGTGTCAAAATTGTTAATCCCAAAGCCACAACACTTAAATACGACTCAAGACCCAAAACGACATATCGTATCTATATTGACAAGATATAAATATTTTTGTGCAAATTAACTTGGACCGTCCGATCTAGATCCAATGGTCCACAATCTAAAAAATTACTCAAAAACAAATCCGAATTCCGGTTCCGTTCCGGACAAAAAAAAAATTGCGGACTTCAGAGTCCTGTAATCATACCATTATTCTCACAAAACATCGAAGGATTTGAAATTTTCTCAATTTAACCCAACATTCAAACAAGACATTAATAGTTGAAACTTCAAAACCTAAAACGACATGTCAGATCTATACACCGATAGATACACAAACGCAGAGTACCAACCATGGTTTTAAGAGGGGCACTAGAGAGCTGTTGGGCTCTGAGCCCACTGAACTGGGGGAGAGAAGTAGCCACTGTGCTCGCCATTACAGAGATGATTTCACAAGCTTCACTTCACTGTCTCTCTCTGATTTTTGGTGCAAAAAAAAAAGTGTATAATTTAAATGAGAGTGTGAAATGGTTATAAATTAGTGAGTGATCGGATTATGCATAGGAGCCACATGAGCGATTTGTGGCTTCAGGGTTTTCAGATTTGGATACTCTCAGATACTTCTTGCTGACGTGGCAGCTCGTTACTGGCTCGCCCAACTGGATAAGGTGATGGGTGTCGGACAAGTTTTTGTAATAGAAAATTGGATGTGAAGACATGGAAGTTCTAAAGCGGGCTTTTGTAATTGGGCCCATTTTTGGGGCCCAAAAAGGAATTGCCACAATGGTTTTGGCAGCCTAGCCCATGAGTTATCAAGGGAAATAAATGTTAGGGTTTTCGACCTAAATCCCCCTATCGAAAATGGAATCAAAAGCGGGAAAAATTAATGGTGATACAAAAAATTATAGTGGCTTGGTTTCAACGTGAGATATACGATTACTTGCCCATCGATTTTTTTTTCCTCATCAGTATAATGCAATCGGAGTTCATAGTGTTGCATCATTCTCTCGCTATCTATTTGTGCTACACTCAACAAATGTCACTCACAAGTCTTATATACGATAACTAGGGCTACATATTAGCTCGACGGTTGTGTGTCGGGACTTTATTATAGTTTCGGTGAACTAAGTCTCAAATGTCAACAATAAATACCCGAAGTGATTAATTAATTTCGTTCTAATTATATTTGTTTTGAATTGATAATGCCGTGTAAATGGTTCTGTATCGATTTACTGTCTCTGTCTTGTACTCTTATTTCGTTTTTGAATAGTGTCGTTTGCACTCTAGTCGTTTTTAATATTCATGTCGTTTCACCTATTTCTATTCCTTTTTTTGAGTTTGACCCACTGAGCTATGGGGATGTTTGGTAGTTGGATTCCTCTGTTTCTGTCAGTAAAATAGTTGTTCACTGAGTTACTGTATTTTACATCATAATATGTTATGGGTGATTTGATATGTCTGAAAGACATCTCTGAGTCTGAGTAACCCTATAATCTAAAGCCTAGGGCATCCAAGTTGATCCACTTCATTCAAGAATCTTATTCTTATTCAGACTTAGCATCATTTTAGTTTTGGTTTTTGTCTTTTGACACTTTTTTACAAGAACTAAATTCAGCTTGGGTATTAATTAATTCGCTTGTTTAGTAGATTAATTTGGTCAATCAGTGAATGAGATTAATAGCTTGTAAAGAGCACCTTACAGTAAAAAAAAATTATAAATAAATATTGTTAAGAGTTAAGACTAAATAATATTATTAATTTATTGAGAGAATTTTTAGTTTAATTAATTAGAATCGGGAACATAAAAAATATTATTTTATCAAATAGTAATTTAACAAGATTTCACCTTACAAAATAAATTAATGGGTTTGTTTATGAAACCGATTAATGGGTTTGATAATCTCGATAATCAAACGATAAATCAATTTTTAACGATAATCGAGACGATACATTACTTAACCCGAAAAAAAAAAGAAGGCAAAAGGGCAATTTTGCATGGCTACATACTTAGATTCCTAACCAACCAACAAAGACGCGAATAACTTAAAACACAGAAACTAACTTGTCCTTTAATATTACAAAATATAAGATTAGCCTCTCTTAAACTAATTACCTTCCTAAATACAAAAGCAGAAGAATCCAAGCAAACCTCCAAATAGAGCTTATCAACTGTGAGGTCGCCCGAGAGTGTACACCTCTAAAACCAACAAAATTATCAGTTAAATTAATTAAAATATAAATCCGAGGCCTAGTTATGTAATTCCGTACTTAAATTCTCTTAATAAATTTAATTAAAGCCTAAGTTGTTGGACGTACCCTGGTGATGAATAGATGCACTTTTCATAGCCTGAAAAATATAAGAAATCAATCCCATTATGATTTTAATGACAAAAATCAAGAGGGTCGGTTGGGAAATTACTTGGATCATTCTTGGTGAGCACGGCAGTTCCGCCGAAGTTGCACGCGATGTCGGAGTTGCCGTTCTGTTGGTAGAAGCTGTTGAAGGCGAAGGAGGCGTGGGAGACGAGGTTGTTGGGCTCGAAGCACGGCCCGCCCCGCTGGATGGCCTTGCAGTCTGCCATGCCTAGCCCGCACGCCCAGTCCAGCGCGCTCTGCAGGTCGATCTGCGACACCGCCGAGTGGGCAACGCACCACGTCACCCCGTCTAAGAACGTCGTATTCCTCTCCGGCGGCGACAGAGTAGGCACAGTCATCGGGGCCTCTTCCTTCTCCACTTGCGCCGCCGCACCTGGAATAGGAGCCAATAGAGAGGAAATTGATGTTGGATCAATGTTGACGTGGCTCGGGACTCTTCGTAAACGAGGTGACTTGCGAAGTAAGAAACTCAAAGGCATTCAATCAAGACACGGGAATTTAGCGTGCCATTGTCTAAACTCTAAACTATATCAAGTAGAACCTTTATAAAATAATAGTGTTGGGACTAAAGAATTTGATTATTATTAAAATTATTGATTTATTAAGTAATAGTTTAGTAACGTTAGTTACAATCGGTAATGTGTTAAAGTATTAATTAAAGATTATTAATTTATAAAATATTAATCTGTAAGGAGATTATCTCGTATATAATTTGATATGGACAAAATTATAAAGAGTTATATATAAGATTTTGTCATTAAATCATAAAAAAAAGAGTAATACTGTTAGATATTTAAGCGATGAGTGATCACATTATCGATCGGGAGACTACTTCAAAGGCCTCAATTGTTGCATAGAAAAAGAATCGAACTTCGATGTGAAAGATCTCATCGAAGTTCGATTTTTTTTTAATGCAATTATCCAATAAATATATATGCCTCTTGAAGTTACACTGCTCTCTCACTCAAAAAAAAAAGTTAGGATGTTCTCTGAAATATCCAACAAATGTATATAAGAAAAACACCTGCTTCACTTCGTATAGTAAATAGTTATCATCAAAAGAAGAATCCAAATCTTAGAATGCTTGTCACTGTGCAAAACATATGAAATCAAAGAAGAAGAAACAAACCCTATCTTTATTCTTATATATATATATAGAGAGAGAGGCATACCCAGATAGCTGCATTTGATCAATACAAAGCACAGCAGAGACCAGACCAAGCACTTGCTTCTTCTCATTCTTGTAATAAGATACTTCTCCAAGTCCAAACACAGAAATGGCTTTTACAAGTCTTCACTAATTAGAGCATGAATGATAATATATATATATATATATGAGTCTGTCTGATGATCACTCACCTCACCTATAATTAATCACTTAATATCTTCCTTGTGAATGAATATAATATAAGAGACAGAAGAATCTCAAGTCCCTTGAAGCTAGCTAGCTCTATAATAATCTTCCTCTCCTTTTTCTTTTTCAGTTCCACACACTGAAGCTAATACTAAATACTAATACAGAGAGTACGAATAGTAGACTACAGCCGTTGGATTGGGAAACACTGGTGTTTCGGTACACGCGCGGAACTGTGAAGCACCACCTTTATTAATATGATGGAGTCCCAAAGGGAACGGAAAGAATAAAACATTGCCCTTCTTTTAGGGGTGTAACCACAACGGATATCCGGTTTTTCGGAACTATCCGAATCCGGATCCGAAAAACCGGATATCTGAAAATAGGTATCCGGATCCGGATATCCGAATTTCAAAAAATCCGGATATCTATTTTCAAACCCCGGATCCGGATATTATCCGAATATCCGGATCCGGTTTTTATTTATTAAAAAAAAGTTAATTTTAACGACTAAAAAATCCGTACAAGTCTACATATTTTCTCGTTGTCCAAAAAACCGAACAAATCTAATACATATTATCACATAATACATATAAAATTAAAAATGCATTCAAATCCCCGTCTTCATTCCGCACCAATTTTTCTTCATTCCCGTGCATCATCAAGCGTCAACATCATCATCAACTCCAAGAGATATGACAATTAAAAAAAAAAAGCATCACAAATAAATAAGTACTCCTAACATAAAATAATAATAATAATAATAATAATAATAAGAAGAATTAAAATATTAAAATAAACCGGGTTTTAAACCGGATCCGGATATCCGGATTTTTAAATACCAAAACCCTTATCCGAATCCGATTTTAAATCCGGATCCGGATATCCGTATCCGGATTTCGGATTCGGATTTTAAAATCGGATGCGGGTGTGGATGCGGATTTAAAACCGAATTCCGGGTTTTAATTACAGCCCTACCTTCCTTCTCACTCTTCATTCATTTTCTCCCTATCAAAATTCGTACCAAAATACCTGTTTTTGTTTTTTGTTTTTTTGTTTTTTTGTTTTTTGTTTTCAATTTGCGAAGCGGAATCTTAACTCTCGGGATAATAATAATAATAATCCAAAGACTCAAAATTTGTGTCGGTTAGGATTCACTCTAACAACGTTAGAACATATTGTACGCATATAGAATTGGGTTAAAAAAATTATGTTATTAGTTCCCCAAATAATTCTATTTTTTTTTTTGCGAGATTTAATTCCTAAAAATTAAACTGACCATAATATCCTACCTTGAAAACACCCAGAGAATCCTCGACGAACAGAGATAACGACAACCTTAACGAACGAAGACGTACGATACTGCGGAGGAAAATTTTGAATCACACAAAATTTGTAACGGAAACCCTGACTGACACAAAATTTGAATCTTTAGTTACTTAATCCACATAATTTGAAGCTTGGGATTATGTGGTTTAAATTTTAAAAGGTTTGGATACTTTGTGCCAACATTATCCTTAAAAACTACATATTTATGCCTCGTTTTATTATACAACTATACATGGTTAGCTAGCTAAGTGGCTTATACTTGTAGTGAAGTATAAATTCCTTAAAATTATAGCAATAAGTAACCATTCAAAAAATGGCTTGCGTGCAATGATAGTAGAAATGGGCTTTGACTACTCCGGGTCACCCATAAAGATTAAAGCCCAATTAGAGTCCACTTGTTCGAGCCTACACAAAAATCCTTCGCCATATAAAGCTAAGGTTAAAATCATAGGGAAAAACGGATGTTCAAAATCCGTAATATTTCAACCCGATCATAAGCTGGTCATCGGTGCTACTTCCGTTCTAAATTTATCATATATAATGTATCAATTTGTCCCCCGAAAACTTTTGAATGGTATCGAATTTCCCTTTTTTTTTTTTTGTTAAATGTTAAATTTTTTTTTGAAATTTATGATCAATGTACAAACCCTCGATTTGAAACAAAATTGAATAAAATATCTCTCTCGATATTGCATTCGTCTTCCCACCTTGGCTGTTAGTTTTGCCTCAAGCTCGCCATTTTAGTCACCTTGAGCTCCGAGACAAAAAAGAGAACTACACCGGAAGTCTCAGAGCTGCATTAGTTAACGTTCTCTCAATCTTGCCCGAACAATCTTTGTTATAGTTCACTCGCAGCGTAGGTGTCGTCGTGTTGACGAAATGTACCGATAATTCGACATGAACTTGATATTGTTGATCGGTTGGTGAATTTGACAGCGTTCTTGAGGCATAGACATTGGTGAAGAGCACGAAAGCAAATACAAAGGTGAGGCATAGACATCGCGGCTAAAGTATTTAATGTTTATATTTTTTGTGATGTATTCAATCTTTTTTTTTGGTGACTAAAGTACCTAAAATTTATTCTGTTAAGAAAATTGGTTTCCTCCGTCAAACTTTGTTAGTGGTGTTTTAGATATTGGACAAATTGCGGCTAAAATACCCAATATTTCAAAAAAATTGAATTATGTACCTTAACTTTTTTTTAAAGTTGCTTTTGTTATAAAATTTGGTTTCTTCCATCAACTCACATGCATTTAATCGCCATGTGACATTTTTTTATTTTCTAAGCATTAAACAAATATAATCTAATAATAATTAAAATTAAATTTATAAAATAATTTAATGATGTTATAAAACTTGTATTATGTATGAAGCATTATATATATTTAGTTATTCGGTATTATTAAAATAAAAATCTATACCATTAATAAAAATACCCCTAAGCAAATTTTTTTAAACATGGATTAATATATTTAATAATTTTATGTTCGTTTTTAATGCGTAACTATAGTAATATATTAATTTAAAAATACCCTTAAACTATTTTTTTACACATGGATTAATATATTTATGTTCGTCTTTAATGCGTAACAAGCTTGTCTTAAAAAAATTATTTTTTGACAAAAATGTATCTTATACTTTTAAATTAACATATTACTATAGTTACGCATTAAAGACGAAAACAAATATATTAATCCATGCGTAAAAAAAATTGTTTAAGAGTATTTTTATCAATGATGTAGATTTTTATTTTAATAATATTGAATAACTAAATAAATTTAATGCTTCATAACACAATACAAGTTTTATAACCTCATTAAGTTATTTTATAAATTTAATTTTAATTATTATTAGATTATATTTGTTTAATGATTAAAAAAAATTATGTGGCGGTCAAAGGCATGTGTACATAATTCAATTTTTTTGAAACATTGAGTACTTTAGCCGCAATTTTTCCAATAGCTAAAACACCACTAACAGAGTTTGACGGAGGAAACCAAATTCCTTAACAGAATAAACTTTAGATACTTTAGCCACCGAAAAAAAGATTGGGTATATAATCACAAAAAATGTAACATTAGGTACTTTGGCCGCATTTTACCCTTATGTAAATACTAGTTTGAAAAATTGAATTATAAATTAAGATTTAAAAAAATATTTGGCCAATTATATTTTAGTAAAAGATATTAACATTTAGCAAAGATGTGTAAATTAAGTAGCATAGAATAACTCGTACAAAAATGACATAAATCATTTTATAAGACAAACTTTTATATGGAGTGACACGTTATTAAATTTACCGATCAAATAAACTAATTCTTTAATAGATTATTATAAGAAATATAATAAATAAATAAAGTCCTAAGACTCCTAACGATTAATTATTTTCCCCTTTTTTTCCCCTTTTTTATTGGGCCCAATGGACACTTACAATATTCATGACCCAACTTTGTCCATTCTTTATATGTGTCGCTAAACAAATAATTGATTTTCCGTCTATTCTTTGTCTCAATTTTCTTTCATCATACATTTATTTTGCTTTAAACTTTAGTATATTAGATCACATGCAAAATCGATTTTCTTCTTCTTTTCTTTTCCGAAATTATAAAAACAGATTGGAATGAAACGGTCCAATTATTTATCAGTTTCCAACGCTCTTATTATCTTACCAAATAATTGGTAGTTAAATTGGAATATATTATCAAGTTATGAAAGTGTCTTATTGTTGTTGAGAATAAATACTTTTTAATTCATGAATATCACGTTTCAGTGCATAGTTAATTACATCTCAAGTCTCTTAACAATAATATTTGCGAGCCCCACAAATCTGTATTCTAATTTATTATATAAATGATAAAACAGAACCACTTCTATTTTAATTATAAAATAATTCTTCAATTAATTATATACCTCTTGCTTATTTTGTTTATTATAACTATTTGTTTATGAGACATGGTTGACTTGCTCAGTCCTTATAATATCAAGGTTCTTTCTATACATAGGGAGTGAGTATAAATCTAAAAATCTTCACTAAACTATAAGATCAAATATAATAATTTATTAAATGCGACAAAATCTAGCAGTTCGATGATCAACCACTTGCCAGGGCCTTGCAAAAATAAATTAATCATGTTCATTTTTATCGATCCAAAATAATCCCATCAAAAAGTACATAAATTTGATCAATTGCGGCGGTAACGGTCTAAAGTAAAAAAAAAAAAATTGACTTAAGATACACACGTTTAAAATAAATTTTGATATAGTGCTATTAAAACATACTTAAGATACACGTTTTATGTGTTCGTCCAACTATCTAGCATCTTTCTCTAGTTAAAATTCGATGAAAAAAATTAGATGTATAAATACGTCCTTCATATATGTTGACTTTAATACTTTTGCAACTATTTTTTACTTCCGACCATATTGTCTTACTCAGTCCGTCAAAGAGCAATTTTGCCGGTATTATCTAAATTATTTATTCCATTTCAGGGTTGTTGCTAATACATCCAATTATACTGTGTGTATACAACTATACATGCACTTCAACATTGACATAATTAGTACAAAGTTATTGGTACTAGAAGTTTAGGGTTGTTTAAATTAAATGTGTCATAATTCTCAACTAAAACCATATATATTTTATTTATTTAATTTAATCCAACGTTAATGAAGAATTTGTCAATGTGACACATTTTGTCTCTTTGTCGGCCTATCAAAACAGCGGGAATATTGCTGAGGTGTTTCCAGTGTATTTGTTTTTCCCACTTTTCTTGCTTAATTTTAATTGTACTTGCTTGTAATATATTGGTTCTGATGTATTTAAATTAACTATATCATATATTATCTGGGTTATTTGTTAATAACTAAGTATATTCGAATATATTATTACGTCAATGCATACATATTTAGTTCATGTCCCATGCCATGCATTGCCATGACCTTTAATTAATAAGGTCCTTTATAGTTTATACAGTCTAGAAGTTCCGGTCTAGCAACGGGTTTCGAAGTGCAACAAGTCCGTTAAACCAAGCAAAGTCGACACCGATAAATTAAGAGTGCCACGACGTACATTATGTTTAAAATGGAAATTTAGAAGACAATTTCTTTAATGAGTTCACCAAAGCATATAATATAATATATATATATATATATATTTCAATTTATAAGTTTAGAACCAGTTGGATTTAAAAAAAATGCTAAATGAAATATTTTATTGACATACAATTAATTTTTTTTTGGACTATTTTGTTTTATCGTGTAATAATATCATTTTGCATAATGTTTACACACCTAAAACATAAGTTTATTTTATTTTATTTATATATATAATAATAATAAAATTCTCCATTTCATTAAATACTAGATAATATAATAAGACAGTAATGAATATTATAGAAGATGGCATTTAGCATTAGTTTATATTATAACTTAATGTTATTAGCGGCAATAATACCCAATTTGTTTAGAAATGGGCATCATAAAGTCAACTTGAAGAGCTATAGCAAAAATATTCGAGTTCACGGCGGATCGGTTGACGTCATTCACTTTTAAATTATTTTTTTTCTACTTTCGTTAGTAATAACGTCAACAACACAAATCGCAATACTATTGAGAAGATGAATTATGAATCCAAGAGAGAAAGTGAGAAGAAAAATATAAATTTTCGTTGTTGAAGTTTCAAGAATTTATGTTTACATCTAAGTTTATTTTAATGTTAGTAGATTTGAACGTTTGAATTTATTTGTTTGATTTGAGTTGACGCGATCACCGTCGAAAGTAATAAAAATAACAAAAAACTGAATAATGTCTGCTGATCCACCCAAAAAATAAATTAAATATTTTTGCCATTATATATTTACTCTCTGCCAACCTCATTTCCAAATAACATGAGTAGTTTTGTCACTAATAAACATATTATATTTATAACACTTGAACGATCGCTGTACGGAATGAAAGGTCTCTTGAAGCCTGGATTATATGTACAGTGAACCTAAACATGTTTTTATTTTCTAATAATAATAATAATAATAATAATAATAAAAAGTGTAAAAAACGACCCGATGCATTATCTGAGTTGTCACTATTGATAATCCTTATTTATGAACATTGACACTATTTCACAACTATTTAAAAAACATACATATTTAAATGACACCACTTGGTTTTAAAAATGAACGATATAAAAATGCAAAAATAGAGTACAAAACAAGATGAGCATAATCAGAGTTCGAATCATCTTTACGAAACAAAAGCAAAGCGATGAGGATTTGGCAGGATCAGATCATCATCTCCTGAATCTGATTCATGTGTTGTAATCTCAGTGTTGTTTTCAGTGATTAAGCTCTGCTACATAATAAGAAATTAAATATAATAATCACTTGATACAATAAAGACGCATAACAAGATGCTAAAAGCTCAGACAAGTGATTCTTTTGCCTCTCCCAAGATTATCTCCAAATATTGGTGATGCACCAACTTGCAACTGTTTTTGATTTCATGTCTCATACAATTCCATGGTTTTTGAATTTCGGGCCTTAAAAAAAGAAGAAGAATTATTATTATTTAAGTTTGGTTCCCAAGAAAAATCATGCATATGAATATGATGAATCCCACCAAATAGGTCATCTTGTCTACTATCACACTGTTCTCCAAATCTTGTAATCCAATTATTTAGGCTTTTTTTCTCGTATCATCCTTGAGCAATAGTATTATCATGACCTCATGAGTATATTGATCTAGAGTTTAGACTCCAGTATTGGCCTAACGGACGGGCCCGGAGCAAGCCCGTCGTGGTTCGGGCAGCAAGCGCATGTGCGGATGAACTGTGCGGATGATTTCGTTGGAGTGATTTTACAAGCGAAATAAATAAATACTCTAAAATTTGACAATGGGGGCGGGTTTAGGCATTTTTGCCCCCCCCCCCCCCCCCCCCCCCCATGTACAAGTTGTCCAAATCGAGTGAATTACGTGGATGAATCTGCAACATAATTTTCTATTGTAGCTTTACAATTAATATAAACCTTCTTATTTTTTTAACAATCCAGGCGGGTTGCTTGTCGTGGGTGGATTTTGTCCGTCCTATTTATTTTGTGAGTGAAAGTTGCTTGCAGCCAGCAAAAAAACAGAACATGCAAATCTATACGTACTTTGCCCCTTCCGACTAGTCTTGATTTCTACCCGTCCCGAGCAGCCTTGACCGACTCGAATGGGATAAGATTTGGTATATAGATAGCCAACTATTAATTGAGGTGCCTTATAGAGAGATTCCCTAAACAAATTATTTCACATAGTACTACCACTATTGGAGGTGTGATGTGTTATGAATGAGTATAACCCTACTTGTTTTCAAGGGATTTTGTGTCTTTTTGCTCTTGGATTGGTGTGGATTTCTCATTCTCTTGGTGTAAATAGTAATAAAATAAAAAAGCAGAGTATTTTTTGTTATATGGGAAGTTCAAGCTCATAATTTTGCCTCACATAAGACCAAAGACTCTTAAAATATGGAGGGGTCTCTTAGGCTCTCACTTTTGGAGAAATGTCAAGGCTCAAATACACAACAATTCCCACTTGAGGCACACTTTTTGTTGCCCTTTTGCCCAACACAAGCTTCCCAACATAGACCATCATGGGTCCCTAATTGATTATTTCATCACCAATTTCCCCTTTTTTTCCTTTATCAATAATAATTTATTATCTGGCTTTAAATGATGAGTAATGAGAAAATAACACCATGCACTTTCAATAAATAACAATAATATGGTGATCATATATTTATTTATTTTTAATAATTTCCTTTTCCCTTTATCAATCAAAATCAACTCCAACTGTTTCATCATCACTACACTCCTTTGTTCCCAATATTGCTGACATGTCATGCATGGTGTTTTTTATTTTTATTTTTTATGAGGGTCATTTGTGGATATTTAGTATCAATCTAATCTGTCCCCTCTTTTTTTAGTTTCTATACCTTCAAAAATTTGCTATTTTAATTTATTGTGACACTGAACATTTGCAAAAATATACATCTTCTAGTCAGATCAGTAATATTATAATTATTTCCGTTATTTATTGAATGCTAGTTAGAACTTAGAAGAATATTCTTCTTGTTTTTCCATGAATAGGAAAAAAAAGAGAAATAAAATAGTTTTGAGATCACAATTGAAATCAATTCAATTCATTCTGTGTGCCCCGATAAAGATTTTAATCAAGTTATGTCACTTCTGGTTAGAGTTGGGACTCGCGATGGCTTCGGGTGTATTGCGATGCGGGAAAGGACGTCGTGATTAATCGCGATGAGCTGGCGGTAGAGCTGTAAATAAACGTCGCCAGCTCCGGTCGCGACGCATCACGGCGTTCTCCGGCCAGTCGCGACGTTTTGCGATTCGGGGCCCTAAATCGCAACTGTTCGTGACTCTCAAGCTGCATCGCGACGTTTTCCTCCCTCCCTCCTCTCTCTCTCTCTCTCTCTCTCTCTCTCTCTCTCTCTCTCTCTCTCCCAAGTCGCGACCGGAAACGCCGCGGCGCATCGCGACGGCAGGGTTCGCGATTTCCGGCGACCAAACCCACAGCTCTAGCTGGCGAGAGTCGCGACGCGGAGCTACAGTGCGAGGGAATTGGTCTCGTCCAATGAGAGCGCGCCACCAAGGCATCGCGGTGCATCGCGACCTATTCCCCGCGACGCATCGCGACTTCGAATTTGGCAATTTTTCACGATTTGGTCGCGACTCATCGCGACGCCGTGAGTCCCAACTCTACTTCTGGTAACCAATTTAGTTAATAACAAGGAATATATATATATATATATATAATTATATATATAATATTTATAAATATTTAGTAAATACACTTAATAAGTTGAAAAAATGTCATGTCGACATGATAATCTACACGTTAGCTTAGTAATGAGCGAAAATTACATTTAAGATAGCTTCCATCATACGAAATTGACTAGAATTACAGAGACGAATTGATGATTGTATTACTATATATGATATACAATTATTTTTTGTCTACCTATCTAACTAGAGAAGGGTAGAGGTGCAACTGGCGACGAACTCCAGCGCATCGCGACGCATCGCGGCGTTCTCCGGCGCATCGCGACTCATCGCGACTCGGAGCCAAAAATTGCGGCGTTTCGCGATTCGAGCTGCACCTCTCTCCCTCTCTCTCTCTCTCTCCCTCTCACAGACGCTGCCTCTCTCCCTCGCATTCAGCTCGTCGCGATGCGTCGCCAGACTCACCATCGCGATGCGTCGCGACTCGCTGTTTGGCGATTCCGGCGATTCTGTCGCGACCGACCGCGACGCCGTGAGCAGCAGCTCTAGAGAAGGGTCTTATTTAAATATGACAACGACCATAGCTATTTGGTCCTAAGTTCCTAACCATATATATTGGTAATAAAAAAAAGTTAATGATCTAAGTATTCCTTTTGACAATTTAAAAAAAAAAAACAATAGTCTAATAGCAAAAATAATATATATTATATCAAAGTTTGAACATAATTTAAAAAACATAAAATTTGAATATTTATTGAATTTAATTTAAATTTAGTACTTTCTCTTATCGTTTATATACATAAATATTTTCGCTTCAAACCCCACTCAAAAAATACTTTATTTTTTTGCAAAAAAATTATTTTATCGCTTCGGAATAGACATCTTTCTAAAATACTTTATCTTTTCAACTTTAAACCCTACGCAAAAAATATATATCGCTTGATTTGTCTAAAATTACGTTCTTTATTAAACCGTAATCCGTATTACTATATTTAGGGCCGGCCCTGAGTTTGTCAGGGCCCTAGACGAATATCAATTATGAGTCCCCTCTCGTAATTATATAATTAATTTTCAATGCTATGTGTAAACACACACACATATATATATATATATATATATATATATATATATATATTTCATTTAGAGCCCCTCAGATCAGTAAGTGAAAACTTATTATAGACTCAGACCTACTATGTATATCCTCAATGTCAGCCCTGACCATATTGTATTGTATGGAGGAGTGGATTAATATTCTTCCGATTTTATTGATGCAATTTGTAAATTATATGAAAGGTCAAGCCGTGTTGAAACTTTAAATATATATTTACAATAATATTTATGGAGATAGCTTTGAAAAATGAAGCATCAGAATTTCTGAATTAGTACTTACTTGAGTCGTTGGAACTTGGAAGTCATTTTCAAACAGAGGCGTGTTACGTATAGCAATCTCAAATCATTTTAACTTATTTCTAAAAAGTAGAATTTTCATTTGCTTGTAAAGTTCACAAAATAAATAAAATAAAATGAAACCCAAGAACCAAATTGTACGTTTTGCTGGAACAATTAATAGTATAGTAAAACCTCTATAAATTAATAGACGCGATTAAATAATATTTTTGTCATGTCCTGACTACACTAACGTAGTTCAATATTTGCCTCGATAAATTAATAAATTCGATAATATAATAAATTTCTCTAATCCCAACCTCATTAATTTATAGAGGTTCAACTGTATTTAATAAGTTATGAATTGTGGGGCCTTTGCAAAAAATATCAGATCAATAATAAAGATAAGACTCTGTATCTATTCAATATTATCGTTAAACCAACATTTATCAATAGAGTATTACTTATGTGAATATTCATAATCTTTATTATAAATAAATTAACTAATTAATGTATAATTAGTCAACAAACAAAATGCAAGAGCATTGTCATGATGTCATCTGAAGCTGATAATGAATTGAACTAATTAAATGCGTTGCTACTTGTATATGTCATTATTATTGATTATAACATTTTTCGTTTGATTAATTATACTATTAAGAAACGTGAGATATAATTTAGCACAAATATATTGAACACATTAAATATCATAGAATGCTTTTGTTGACACGTTTTCTCGTCGAATAGAAGCATTTATGCGTGGACGTATTTCGGAGATTATTTCAGTCGATATTTTTATACTATTAAAAAAAGTTTTACTCCACTAATATGAAATTCGAAAGGTGTTATGAGTCGTTTTAGATATACAGCAATTGATGAATCATACTAGACTATCCCTTGACTTATTTGGTTATGAAATCGATCTCATTTTTATTCATTCATTGGTTTTGTGTTTATTTATAGGAAAGATAGGTTGAAAATGATCAAGACTTTTTTCTCAGACCTCTTGTCATTCGAGGAGCTCACCAAAAACTTCAAAATTCCATTTCGCAGCTTACCAATGGGCATGAGCTTTTCGTACCATCAGTGTTTCTACACTGGAATTGATTTGAAAAAAAAAAAACTCAGTGTTCACATTAAGAATAACGAGACTCAAAGACAATGTAATGTCGATTGTCTTTGTTCAACCAGATTTGGAGTGGCCGCATTACAGACTTAATAAAATTGTTCAACTTTAGTTTGAAACTTTGCCTTCACAATCCGCTTAGAATGCGCTTGGACTTTTTAACCGGTATTTTTACAACTAACCCAATTTGAACAAAAACTAGATCCAGTTTAGTTTCGTCGGAGTAGCGGGTCGAAACTTTTTTGAAGGCAGCTTTGCTGCAGTGTGGATCGAACTTACAACCTCTACTTTAGAAGTAGTGTGGAATTACCACTACGCTATCAATAAATGATAAAATATATTTTTTTTTATATAAAAGGGGGCTTGTACACTAAAAAAATAGATACCAATTAGTCCCCAAAATGTAGGGGTTTTCCCTACCGACCGGAATTTTTTTTTTTAGTAAAACCCGGAACCGGATATATCCAGGTCCGGGAAAAAAAAAATCCCGGATATATCCGGTTCCGGGTTTTGTATCTTTTTTTTTTAATTTTTAATTGTGTTATTTATTGTTATTTATTGTTTAGTCACTCGTTTCGTTTACTTGGTTAAATCTAAACATTTGGTACTTAAGTTCGGTTTTGAAAAAATAAAATTTTAAAATTATTTTAAGTGTTTTAAATAATTAAAAAATAATTATGAGACAAATAAAACATACAACAACAAAACAAAAGAAAATAAAGATGTGTCTTTATTCAACAAACTCGAAGGTAGGATACGGGAAAGTACAACTACAACGGCAAACGAAGTTACAAGTTCATAGTACAATAAGAAAACGAACAATTGAAAACGAAATACATTTGAATCTGTGAAAAGTAATTTGCCAATTCTCGGTCGTACATATCGTTTTCTTGTTGTCGTTTCTTGGCCATAATCCAATCTCTCGAAAGCATAAGGATCTCGACCATCAATGATTTTGTAGACTTGCGGCGAAACTCTAACATCCTTCCGGCCATTGAGAATGCCGCCTCCGATGATACCATTGAGACCGGGATGGTGAGAATGTCACGAGCCAACAAGGATAAGACCGGATACTCCGATCGATTTGCGTGCCACCATTGAAGAATGTCGAGGCCTTCATTTGGGCACGGTGTCGGAGGAAGGTTGCAGAATCAGGCGTACTCGTCGATGTTGTGTCGTCGTTGACGTCGACCAAGAACTCGAGATCCCGAAGCGCCACTTCCTTGTGAAGTCGGTGAAGAAGTCGATGCATTGCCGCGCCCAATAGCCGTAAGGTCGTAGAATAAACGGTGATTGTACACGTATGGTGATTGTGAACCACCGCCCCCGCGTCCGCCCTATATTGAACCAAAAATATTAATGTTTAGAGTAATGTTAGGAAATAAAAATAATTAATCTTAAGAAATAAAGTTAAAAAATTATTTGAGTTAGTGGTTGTTGTTGATTCGTTTCCTCCCACTGATCTTCGATATCGTTATATTTTTTCTCGTACTCTTGGTAAAGAGCCTTCATCTTCTGATCCGCATCGAAGTAATTGTGCGTCATGTAGGGCTCCCCCGTGATTTCTTGCATGCAATTTAAGACCTCATGCAGCCTGGAAAGCTTAAGTGTCGGATCCACGATCACAGCGGCACAATATAGAAATGGGAGGTTTTCAGGACTCCAATAACTCTGAAACTTTGCAATCATCGGGGTTAGTACATCGGTAAATAAAGCATTACGTTTATCGGTTTCAAAATGACAAAGTATATCGAAAATAGCGGGCAAAGCTCTCTGCGACGTGGGTGAGTAAACATGAGATAAATCAATAGTAATTTGATTAAAAAGTTGTAGAAAAGCCTGGAATTGGATGGCGATTAGCCAATCGTCCGGAGTGATGTCTTCGCGGTCTTCTTGTTCCGGGCTGTTGATCCAGTTTGTAAGAAGCTCCTTGTAGGGTAGGACAACATCCAACATCATGTAGGTCGAGTTCCAACGGATCGGCATATGCGGTTGAAACGTTCTTACCGGGTAACCGTGAGCCCTGCAATAATATTCCCAAGAAACTGTACGCATAGTAGATGATCGTATATACAAAATCGTGTTCCTAATTTTGGCGATACTATCGGAAATAACTTTTAAGCCGGTTTGAACTATCAAGTTTATAATATGACACACATACCTTTGATGAAAACAATCGTCCCTAAAATTGGTCAAACTTTCCTTCATTATTTCTACGGCATTGGCGTGGGCACTTGCGTTATCTAATGTAATGGAAACTACCCTATCCTTAAGGTTCCAATCCGATAAAACTTCTAGTATCGCCTCGGCTAGGTATACTGATGTGTGCCTAACCCTCAAAGGCCTAAAACCTATGATACGCTTTTCCATTTTCCAATTATCGTTGATAAAATGAGCTACGACCGTAATATAATCATCATTAGCATGGCCTTTCCAACAATCCGACGTTAAAGACACTTTGTAAGCAGATTGTTGGAACATTTCTTGTAAAGCGGCCCTTTGCTCGTTATAAAATTTGATAATTGTCTCGTGGTTTATATAATACGAGATTTCCCTATAGTTTATCGGCGCCACCTTCATCATCAATTCGTTAAAACCTTCTCCCTCGGGCGCCGATATAGGCAAACCATCGCGTATAACCCACTGAGCAACATACATTCTATAAATATCATCGGGTAAGCGACTTACCTCCGCATTGCAGTGTAATTCTTGACGTGGTTTTCTAGGCGGCTGTTGCCGTCGTGCTTCGGGTGAGCACTAAACTCCGCATTGCAGTGTCGGCAAATCCCCCACCTATCTTCCAAGCCGGTTTCGTAGTTGCATCTGTAGTCGGGTATGAAGTCGTTCTGCCAAACCGCTCCCGTTAATTTCTTTCGCTTCCTCGCCGGCGGATGGGGGGGCCGACCGTCCTCACCCTGAACCAAGGGTTGTTGTTGGGCCCGTCCACGTCCACGACCACGTCTAGCTGGCGGTGGCGGCGTTGGTAGAACTTCGTCAACTTCCTCCTCCTCGCCTTGAACGTAGTTCGGGTCCTCTGCATCATCATCATCATCATCGTACTGGGCATCGGGGTCGTTGGATAGGTTCCTCGACCTCGTTTCCTAAAAAAAACATATTAAGAAATGGTATTTAGTTTAATTAATTAATAACATATTTATTAAATTTATTAATTAAATAACATATTTAGTTTAATTAATTAATATTACATTTATTAAATTTTAATATTAATCATATTAATTTAATTAAATTTGATATAGTTAAATAAAAAAGTTAACAAAATTAAAAATGGTATTTCTTATGTGTGGAAATAATTATCAAGCTCTTTTAGACGGAACTCCCCGAGTTCCACGGCCAGATCGACTGGAAAGGATACTATGATCTCGCTTTAGGCCCAAGATTTTCTAGACAGAACTCCCCGAGGTTCTCAGGCTAGCTTGGAGGAGATTGCAAAGCAAACCTTATTTAAAAACCAATCTTTCTAAGACACCATAATCCAATAAGAACTTTATAACTATTACTACACATACAAATTACCTTTTTTAATTTTTTTTAACTTATTAAGTAACCATATAAAGTTAAATTAAATTAATATGATTAAATTATTATTAAATCTCAAGAAATTCGTTTCTGATGTGGAAGATCAGTCGGAACCGTAACCACAGAGCATACTAAGACTTTCAAGAGACGTGGCAAATAAATTAATTAAAATAAAATAATTAAATTAAATTTGAAGGTTTTTAACCTATTAAGTAACCATATAAAGTTTAATTAAATTAATAAGATTAAATGATTATTAAATCTCAAGAAATTCGTTTCTGATGTGGAAGATCGGTCGGAACCGCAACCAGAGAGCATACTAAGACTTTCAAGAGACGTGACAAATTATTTAATTAAACTAAAATAATTAAACTAAAATAATTAAATTAATTAAACAAAATTAATTAATTAAACTAAAATAATTAAATTAATTAAACTAAATTAATTAATTAAACTAAAATAATTAAAATAATTAAACTAAAATAATTAAACAAAATTAATTAATTAAACTAAAATAATTAAACTAAACGTACCTCGGCGTCGTGGTTAACATATTGTTGTTGTTGTTGCTCGTTGCTAAGGCTATTCCATTCCGGAATAGTTGTACCTTGAAAATTGAGTAAGTTAGTAAACATACCGCCTTGACCTTGAGAAATTAGTAATTGTTGGTTCGGCCCGACGCCACCGGTACCATATTGACCATGAACCGGCAACGGTTGGCTAGAAGAACCGGGAACATTGTGTTGATTCATAACTCTGACATTATAATTATGTTGACTAAAACCCGTCCCGCTATTAACCGATCACGGCGACGGAATAGTGGACCGTCCTTTTCCTCGGACATCGGGACGTCCTCGAGAACGGTTGTTGTCACTCGACATATTAATGACAATATATTAAACTAACAATAGAGAGTATTTATATAACTATAAAGTAGCTAAACTATAGAGTAAATTCAGAAATATGAGAGCTTGAGAGAGTTAGGGAGAATTGGAGATGAAGAGAAGGAGTTGTGTGAAAAAAATGAGGTTGAAGTGGGATATTTATAGGGAAAAATGTGAAGGAATTCGAGCAAAGTGGTGTTTTTCGAGGTCCAACGGCTATTTCAGGGACCTGACATCAATTTCGACCGTTGCCTCCAACGGCTCTATTTTTGCGCCACGTGTACTGCGACTTTTGCCGCCCCCCAACGACTCTTTAATTTTTTTTTAAAAAACCCGGATATTTGTATATCCGGGTTTTAATTTTCCCGGATACCGAAATATCCAGTTCCGAAAAAACTCGGACCCGGATATTTCGGTATCCGAGTTTTTTTGTTTTTTTTTTTTCGAATCCGGGTTTAACCCGGACCAACATTTTGGGCATTAATACCAATACAACCTTACAATGATATTAAAATTTGTCATAATGGCCTTTCTGCTAGCAATAACTCTACCATGAGTCCATGACCATCCCTTCTTGTTTGGAAAAAATAAAAATAAAAAACTTTATTATAAATGTGTCTGCAAAAGAGTGTATATTTCTTTTGCAGCATTTATTGTGGTATCATTGGAAAGGATTCCTTCTGAATCTTTTCCATATCAATTGAGCTTCGCCATTTCTTGCAAGGAAAATTGGAGTCAAAGAGCATCATGATTTTTCTTTTTAAGCAAATAAAAGGCAAGTTGACTGACTTTGTTTAGAATTGGCAATGATGCCCGGAACTTTGGACATTGATACAATTTGTGTCCTAAACTTAAATTATTAGCATAAATGTCCTATAAACTTTAGATTTCAAGTAGCATATCTCTACTACAATTTTTTTAAGTAGCAAAATGTTAATTTATGAACACACTATATATTTTAGATTATAAGAAAATGATAGAAACTTAGCATCTAATAATTTTAAAAATCGTAACAGTAGCGGAACTGAAAATTATTAACAAGAAGGGTTATATTCTATTTTAGTTAAAAATGAAAGGGATTATATTCAAGGGGCAAACTAGTTAAAACATATAAAGTTTATGGCCATTAATGCCAATTTCTCATTGTAGTTGCCAAAATCAATTTGAAAACTTAACGTTGGACATTTATTAGCAGAAGATGCAACAGTGAATAATAGCTAAACATAATTCCATGCAAGTTAACAAAAAAGACAATTTTTTATCATTACAAAATACAAATGTGCTTTTAAAATTATTTAATTTAATTTTACCGCTTTAAATGAAGCTCAATTACCATCGCTGAAGTGTTCATAAAGTAAAATTGTTTCATAAAGATTCAAGGGTTATTATGGGCAAAAGTCCTTAAGTAGTTTACAAATCTAGTCGCATAGAGCTAAGTTAAAAAAAATCGTGGTAATAGAACCAAAATTACACTTTTTGATTTTTTTTTTAATTTCATCCATGTGAAGTTAATTCCGTTAACTCGTATCTTGGCATAACTTACTCATATTTTATATGAATTTAAAAATAACTTATCGTGAAAAAGCTAAGAGATAAATCTACAACTTTGTACTTTCACTTTTTATTGCAAAAGACCGTCAAATATTTGAAATTAGCTCGCTGCCAAAAATACAAAAGTTGTGCAGTTTTTTTCTGAATTCGGCGTTGCTAACTCCGAACTCAGCATTTAGCTATGAAGGGCAATGATAAATCTTTTAAAAAAAATGAAATCTGGCGAAGAAGTTAACGGAACTAACGTCAACATGGATTGAATTCTATTTTTTTTTTCTTCCACAAAGTAAAACTTAAGTACTATAGCCACAAAATATTTAATTTAACTCTATATTATTACATTTTCAAACTACTTGGGTATTTTTTTCCCCGTAATAACCCAATATTTAATTAGGATAACATCACCTTTTTCAATATTTTTTTTTTTATTGATACAGACAAAAGTGGGTATCTTGATTAATAGCTTTTTGTTTAGCTTTTTAATTAACTTGTGGATTCACTAAACAAAACCAGGATATGTTTGGATTTGCATGCTAATGCAAGGCTTTTTGAGATATTATTCCAATCCCAAAATCACTTAAAATTTAGCTTTATCTGAATGAGTTAATTGTCTTGATTAAGGTGCTAATAAAGTTGGAGGCAATTAATCACCATTGTCGTTTCGATAACAAACATGTTTTGTCACCTTATTAAGATTGATTATCTCTTTAATTAATCACTTTTATAAGATTCACTAAATGAAACACAAATAAAATTAGAGATATCAATCCATGTCACATATAGTGTCATGTCTTAAGGTTTTACATTAAAGGAAAAAAAAAATCATTTTACTTATTTTATCAAGATAAACATATGATTCGTTTACGCGTTTTTTCTTTCTTTCTGAATGACCGTGATAATATGAAAAGAAATACATTTTACATTCCATTAACTCAGTTAATATAATAAAAAAATTTAAAATTTAAAATCACATAAGATATATTGTATTTCATCAATTCATAGCATGCACCCGCTTTAGTGCCTAACGTGCATATGATTTTGTGTCTTCTTGATACGATATCCGTGTTTTAAATGAAAGTCGACTCAAGCTCGTTTACATTAGTGTTCATTCTCGGTTATCCTTCTAATCCGAATGCCTCCCCGTAATAACTGAGTACTAAATTAATAATTATATTGTATAATAATCTAATTAATTAGACAATCATAAACAAACGATGACTTGTAGCCATAACTTTTTTTTCTGATACGTAATTAAAGCAGAGGAGTCAACACTCTCTCAGAGTCAGAGACACTAACAAGATAATTGAATTCCCATACAAGGATAATTCCGTCATTTCATAAAAAAAAACTTCCTGCGGTCTCAGTAGAAATCCGCACGCGCAATTCGTTCGCAATCGCAGTAAGCTACCCTCGCCACGTGACAGAGCGTTACTCGCTCAAAACGACGACGTCTACGCCACGTACCGTCATCAAACTCCCGAGTCTCGAGACCACACGTGTTCAGATCCTCCCATCTCACGTGCCAATTAACAGCTTTATTAACCGCGAGGTTAATTATCAAGAGATATCGTTCGTATTACCGGTAATTAAAGTCCGTTAATAACGTTCCCGTACGTTAAGCTAGTATATAAACACGACCGAGTCCAGTCTCTCTTCTCCAACTTCTCTCTCTCTCTCTCCTCCATTCTTTCTCTCTCTACGAAAACCAGAGATCAGAGACTTTCTCTCTGCGCACGTACGAGCTCGTTTCTCTGTTTGGAAACCCTAATTTCTCAGCCCCGGCCTGAAAAGCCTGACGCTGCATTCAAATCGGCCATTCATTTCTCTCTTTTGTCACAGAGCTTTTGCTTTAATGGCGGTCCTCGAGAGTGCATGGTGGTGAAGGGCAAAATAGAAAAGAGCTTTCCTCTTAGCCTTTTTGTCTTTACCCAGCTACTACAACTCGAAAAGCTCAAGCTTTTCCACTCGATCCTATTCGAAGAACACCCACCATAAGTACTGCCTTGTTTTCTCCGAAGAGAGAGAGCAGCGGTGAAGAAGCATTGGCTTGGGAGCTTGGTCTACGATGTTAGAGCTTGGATTCGGGCGTATCTCCGACTGCGACAATCTCAGCTTAGGCACAGCCAATTCGAGTGGCCAGAGCAGCTCCATGAGCAGCGATAGCAGCAGCAGCTTCAGCCGCCTCTCCTTCGAAACCGCCACGGCTTCCGTGGCGGGACGGGACAAGCCCGGTGAGAGCCTCTCGAAGAAGCCGCACCGGTCGTCCGACTCCGCCTACTCCGCCATCCGGTCCGCCACGCTCGGCGACGCGCTCACGTTCCGCGACTTCCGCGTGGTGCGGCGCATCGGGTCGGGCGACATCGGCACGGTCTACCTCTGCCGACTGAAGAGCGCGGGCGAGAGCGAGGCCTGCTACGCCATGAAGGTGGTGGACAAGGACGTGCTGGCGGCGAAGAAGAAGGTCCACAGAGCGGAGATGGAGAGGAAGATCCTGAAGATGCTGGACCACCCGTTTCTCCCCACGCTCTACGCCGAGTTCGAGGCCTCCCACTTCTCCTGCTTCGTCATGGAGTTCTGCTCCGGCGGCGACCTCCACTCGCTCCGCCACAAGCAGCCCCACAAGCGCTTCTCTCTCAACTCCGCAAGGTATTACATGGAGTTTTCTGGGACTGTGATAAAGATGTTTTCTTTTTGTCTCTATCGATTACAAGCTCATCGTCATCGCTGCATAGTCGTTTTTTCTCAGTAGAATATTCTCTAAATTTTCCCTGCGTTTTGTTTCTTCTGAGAAACTTAACAAACAAACAAACGGTGAAGCTCGGCGAGAGTCTCTGTTGACTGACTACTCGATATTCAACATCTCACTAGTGGACAACTCGGCCGAGTCCACTCACACCGTTAACTCGGCTGTTTACTTTGACTCAGTGATTCTGGATTTCTGAACGGTAATTAATTTTTTTGTGATCAGGTTTTACGCGGCGGAGGTATTGGTGGCCTTGGAATATCTCCACATGCTCGGAATAATATACCGGGATTTAAAGCCCGAAAATGTCCTCGTCCGCTCCGACGGCCACATCATGCTCTCCGACTTCGACCTCTCTCTTTGCTCCGACGCTACCCCCGTCGTCGAATCCCCGACTGCTTCGCCCGCCGTCGCTTCCCCGCCTTACACCCGCCCGCGCCCGAAAACCTCACTGTTTTCGTGTTTCCCTTTTCGCTCCCGCTCCCGACGCGTCCAAACCTCCACCGCGTCCGACACCCGCCTCTTTGTCGCCGAGCCCGTGTCCGCCCGCTCCTGCTCGTTTGTCGGGACGCACGAGTACGTTTCGCCGGAAGTAGCCGCCGGGGGGTCCCATGGCAATGCCGTCGACTGGTGGGCCTACGGCGTCTTCCTCTACGAGATGATCTACGGCGCCACCCCGTTCGCTGACCACTCCAACGAGGCCACGCTGATCAACATTGTCAAGAAACCGCTGTCCTTCCCAACCCCGACGCCGTGCTCCGCGCTCGAGCACCACGCGCGGGATTTGATATCGCAACTGCTCGAAAAGGACCCGGTCCGGAGGCTCGGGTCGAAGCGTGGGTCGGCGGAGGTGAAGTGCCACCCTTTTTTCAAAGGTGTCAACTTGGCTCTAATCCGATCGTCGCCTCCGCCGGGAACGGGGCCGAGGAGGCTGAGAACAACGTCATCATCATCGGCGAAGTCCTCGGCGTTCGATTACTTCTGACACGTGTCAGGCGTGTGAGCTCCGTGTCCGTGTATATTCGAGCTGTCTCTCGTCGTTGAGCTATGCTTGGCTTGGCTTGGGGCCTTTGGGTCTCTTTTTTGACTTTTGTCTCTTACTTAGTTACTTTTTACATTTTGACGTATATTTTTACGTAAATATAGTTTTTCTTGTAGGAGAGAGAAAACATGTAATGCGTAGACTTACACGTAGAGAGAGAGAGAGAGTATTTTCTTGTTAATTAATTAATTATATAGTAGTAGAAATATAATAAATATTCAGAAAAGAAAAAGATCGTTTTTGGAGTTGGTTTCTTTGGGAATACAAATTCCACAACATGTAGTCAATCTCCATTTTTGCCGGATTTACACGCAATGTTTGAATTCTCCAACCCATAAAAAGTAGTGAAAATCAGAGAATTATATTATTTGTTATGTGATTGACCTCTTGAGTTGACATATTTAAGTTTATTACATAGTATTTAATGTATACTTTAATTGCGAGGAATTGTTTTCTCGAGAAAAATAATGAAGGCAAGAGGTTGTAATTGTATTATTGGTTTGTCGGCTCAATTAATTTCATACGAAACCAAGTTTAATAATTGAGCAAGCTTTTAATATTATACTATTATTAGGGATCACGAATTTTATGTAACATTAAATTCGTTTTCAATTAATTCCATATGGTATCCATATCTTATACAATGTTTCTTTATTTTAGAGATCATGTCTCAATATTATTCTTTGTAAGTTCTTTTACAAAAAAATAAATAAATAAAAATTGCGCTGCAAATTTTTATCTTTCAGGTGGGGATATTTGAATTAATGAACTATATCTTTTTTTATCTACTAATAGTTTGAAATAATTTATTTGCCATCGACAAGATCTTTTTCCCGACCATATAATATTATCAAGAAACCCCTATATTTAATATTTCATATTCTAAATAATAGCAAATAGGCCCTATATTCTTCCAAAAAGTATGTTATCTACAATATCCGTATTTATATAATATATTAGAACCCCTTTTATATAAATTATAAAGTGCTTCCATATTTTTTTTTTCTTCCAAATAATGCTCAAGAAAAACAATATCTTGGATATACAATGTAGAGTAAGAGTAACATTTCATATCATATCACTAGAGAAGTAATAGTTCTTCTTATTTTGTATAGACCAAGAAAACTATATTATATATATATATATGTAAATAATATTATACTTTAATTGTAGGTTTAGCGATGTCACCTGGCATGTTTCCACGACCGAATCGATTTCCCCTAAAGATAAGTAGATGACTACTTATTTTATTTTATTTTATAACTTAATATATATATATATATATATATATATAAAAAGTATAATATACAGCTTAGTATTATAAGTGTAACTGTCAATCGTTAGGGGATGATGATAGTTGGTTATTAATTATTGAGTCTTGGTACGTAACTTAAAAGAAGCTACGAAGAGATTTCTAATAGAGACCTACTTCTTCTATCACTCTAGTACAATAATTGACCAATAATTTCTTCATATGTTGTTCCTCGCGTAAATTAGGTTCATCCATTCCTAATAAAATAATGCCAAGTCTACAATTAGGTTTTTTGCTTTTACCCCTAGTTCAAGCTTCAATGCATCAATAGAAAAGAGAAAAAAAATCAAGTACGGAATTAATTTCATAAAAAGATGCATGATTTACTCGTAAAGTTAAAACAGTTATGAAACATTTTATTAAGATAAATTGAAAACAGTTTAAGGTACAATCATTGATTAATTGCTAGTTGTGTTGTCAGAAAAGCTTAATTGTCGTTTGGTTTATTGACAAATTAGTCAATCGAAAATTAGTTAAGTTCATGCACTTATATTAATCATAGACATGGTACTTCTCATCTATTATATTCTAAGCTATAGTTTTGAGATGTCTTAACTTGCAAATCACTAAATTGGAATAAAAAAATGTATTTCTTAAGAAGCATATTTCATTGGTTTTTATCACTATAATTAGTTCGAAATTTAATTAAGATATGCTAACTCACCTTATAAACAGTACAATTGGCATTTTTGCCCACTTATGACGCTCAATTTGAAACTGAAAATCATTTTCATTATTACGAGAGATACACCATCACTAATAGTATATATTTTACTTGTAAGTTGTAACATAAATATTTGAGACTAAAAATTATATAATTTTCAATGTTTGTTTTTAATGCTATTAATTTAGGTAGTGACGGAACTATGATTTAATCATAGGGAGGCTAGTTCAATTTATTTTTTTTTTTTGGCAAAAGAGGGGCTAATTTGTAATTTTTAAAAAAATTAGCACTAAAAAAATACAAAAATAAAATTTAAGGATTAAAAAGCGCAAAAGGTGGGGGGGGGGGGGGGGGGTACCAGGCGTGCTTCCGCCTATGAATTTAGGTCTATCTCATATTTATCGAGAGTAAAAAACAACCGATGTGAATAATAGTTTTGAAACTTGACATTCAGGTCATCAATAATTTATGCATTAAGATTTGGGAGGAAGCTTAAGTTTTAACTTTCTTTTAGAGAGAATTTTATTTTTATTTATTTATATTGTTCCGAAATTCATTTTGTTTGGTATTTTATATTTTTATATTGTTGCAAACTTCAATTATATTTAATTGAGATTTAAATTTACTTGTAAAATTTCCGGTCGGCGTCTATTTATTTTTATCATAAATGGAATGAGTTATTCTTTTAACAAATCAAAATATGAAGGAAAAAATTGCTATAAAACCAATAAACGAGGGAAATAAACACTGATTCCAAACATAATGGGTAATTGCCATAAATAGAAGTATAGAAATAGAACCCTGTAACGTTCACCTTCTAGAAGGAGGATGCCACGATGGACAGGATTTGACAAGCCATGTGGGGACACGAAAGTCAGCATTTAACGGCTGAGATCATCTTCCACACCCTACCCACTTGATCGATTATATTATATAGTTTATACTTTATTTCGAGAAATGTAAGATTACTAAATCATTGGATAATAATAATTAAGTTGGAACCAAAGCTCCAAAAAGCGGGAAAAGGGCCTAAAAGAATATTAAAATAAGGAGCTTTTGCTTGAGCCGAGGTTGTGGTTTCTGAATTGTGATATGGTAGTTATTGTTCATTGCTAGACATTATACATTATTAATTATCTTGATAAATGAAATAATATATGCGGCAAAAATAATTATATATTAAAAATATATTTTTTATTTATTTTTTGACAATTTGTTCTAATAGTAACTTCTCTAGTCGTAACTCGTAAGTAATGAAATGTTGTTGTAATTTTTTTACGACAACAAATAAAATGTACCGAGTTATAATTTTTTTAAAAATTAACAACAAACACTGAATTATTGTGGTAGTAAGACATTATAAGTTGATCTTTTTATTTAAATAATAAAAAAAATGAACAAATCATAAATTACTACGTAATGTTTTATTCGTAGAGAGTTTTTATAAAATTATTTATTTATATTACATGATTTATATTATTGAATTCGCAATAAATTAAATTCACTATTTGTTGAAATAGTGTATAAACTATAAAGCACGTACCAATTATACTTGTGGTGTTTGTCACCGACGACGAGTTCTAAAACAGTGAGGAATCTGAAAAGAGAGACAGAACATATAATATTATAATTATTATTATAGATTAAATAAATTAAAAGTATTTATTTTTATAATTTATATTAATGAATAGAAACGGGTTTGACAACACATGGGCTTGTCCATGTGACCACCTGCCAACCAGGCAGCCCAAGCAGCTCTCTTTAAGGCACTGTCCCCTGACCCCCTGCCCCACACCTCAAAGGACACTCTCCTACGCAACAACTAATCACGTGACGCCACGTGTAAATGCTCCGTGTTTGCCACGTGTTCGTGTTTCGTTTTGAACCGAAGACACTGTTAAGTTAAGTACCTACTTGGGTCACGAAGCTAATAGTATGTAATATGTAACATATAATTTGAGTGGTGTGCCATTGGCTAGGGTTTGAGACTTCCATTTGATTTGATCTTTTGGAGTTTTAGTTTATAGAAAGAAAAAATTGATAAATAATTGCGTGTTGATATATGGGAAATTGAGGTTGGGATTTGAGTGAAGAAGATTGGACAACAAGAAATAATTATAAGAAATGAAAAAATGGCAAAAGGTGTGAATATAATATCTGCATCATGTTTTATCATAAAAAAAAATCGGTTAGGAAAATCCGGCTTCGATATTTACATTCTATTAAGAAAATATGAACTTGGATCAATATAAATCTAAGTCGTTAGACATAACAAAATTCAGAATTAAAATATTTTGGTTAAGAATTATTAAGAAATTAAAATTTTGCACTTCCGGATTTTTTCACGGAGAACTTTAAAAATTTACTCAAATTTGATATATATATAAAAAAAAAAATCCACATATCTATTACTAGGGGAGCAAATAAAATCAAGAAATGCGGATTTTAATCCGCATCCGGACCGTAACTGTATTTTTAAAAAACCGGAATCGTATTAATCCGGGTTAAACCGGAACCGGTTTAATAAAAAAACCGCTTCCTGATTAAACCGGATCCGGGTCCCGGATTTAAAGAATAAAAAACCCGGAACCCGGATAGTAGGCTACTAAAACCCGCTTATTAAATGTATACATATATTATCTAGAATTTTTAACCAAAAAATACCTTATTATTTATCTTATTATATGTCTTTCATTTAGTGTCGTTGGTTGGTTCATTTTATTTATTTTTCTAGTCAAAATGTGGATTTTTTTAAAGATAATTGATAAAAAAAAACTTTTAGTATAACTATTTCAAGTTTTTTTTTAAAATGTAAATTTCAAGTTTAAAACTAAAATTGTAAAAATCCGGATCCGGTTTTAATAACCGGTTTTCTATTTCAAAACCGGATTTTAACCCAGATCCGGATTTCCGGGTTTTTAAACAAAAAAAAATTCCGGATCCGGTTCTCAATTTTAAAAAACCCGGAATCCGAATCCGGGTACCGGGTATGGCAAAAAAACCGGGTACCCGATCCGTTTGCACCCATATCTATTACTTAAACCAAACTAATTTTGATCGGATAAAGTATATTATTTGATTAATCACACACTTTAAGGGTTAAGGGTAAAATAGTAAAATTTCATTTTACCCTCATGGGGAAACGATAAATTTTGATTATCTATCTATCTATCTATATTGTCATGGGTGAGTGAGATTTGGGTAAGACCTCTAGGCAATAAGCATTGGGAATATGTGACTGTATTTTCCCAATGGGAACAACCAAGAAGATCATAACTTAATTTCACACTAGTTAAATAGGTTTGACTTTTGGGACAAGATTTTGCAGACTAATTTCTCAACATTTTCTGCTCATATCACTAATTTAAAATGTTCATGTCTACTATGTACATAGAGAAATGCACTACGTGTTTAGTATAATTAAATCAAAATTACCAGTTCATGTTTGATTGTCTCTCAAACAATGTGTCAGCAATGTTTCAAGATTTCAACATTCTCACCTAACACTGTACTTAAACTAGTTTAATTACTATTAAAAAATGCCTCAAAATTACCACATCTTCGATCGTGGTCGGTTTGATTTCAACCAAATTACGTTGCTTATTATTATTTAATTACTTGTGACATAGTGTGTATAAATTAATGTCCTTTAGAACCTTCGTGATGTCATATTTTTTCTTCCTTGTTAAGAGGGTTGATTAATCAAGCCACTAATTCGTAATTACATAGACAAAGATCCAAAATGTTTCTTAATTTGTGCAAGTTGGAAAGACAAACTATAAAGATGATCACGAAGACAATTAGTTAACTAAAAGGCAACGTTATTATAGTACTTTTTGCAGTCAAAAGGCATCTATATATGTATATACACGAAGTTACAATATGTTTTTTCTTGCAGTGAATGACTTATTGTTTGTAGCTACTATTCTCTTATAAACCGAAAGTGAATTATTGACGAGCAACTCGTCTATTGTGTAAGTGTGAATTTCTGATAAGAAAATTAAGTTATGTTACGGAAAAAAATATACTTTTAATAAAAATTCATAAGGAAATTGGCACGCGATTAAAATTTTGTATTTGATTTTACGAGACTAACTAATAATCGACGAGTTTATCAAAAGTTATCTAAAAATAATAATTTTTACATCCTATAATTGCATATATCACATTTGAATATCAATTTCATAAATAATAATTTTTTAGTAAAGTAAATCGATATGTTATATTAAATTTAGTATTTAAACTATTTTAAAGTATTTTTGTATTATATTATTAGTAAAAATTTGTGAAGTATTCGAATTGTTCTATTTTTATTCATAGTTTATTGCGATAATTCTTCAATAATCCATAAGATGATAATTTTGGTTTTTTTTAAGCGGTTAATCCCAAAAATTCAAAACCTAATTTTTTAAAAATGTTACTCTTCTCTAAGAGAATTATACTGCAACGGTACGTTGCCAACCTTCTCCAGTTCTTCGGGGAAGGGCCGCTTCGTAGTCCCGGGAAACTACAAGCTGTAAATTCACAGCATTATTTCCCGACTCCCGCATCCGATTGATCACAAAGAAAACCATCAGAATTACCGCGAATTCGACTTCTTCTTTAGTAATAATAAATATTTGATTAAATATAGATTCAATTTGTATTTTAAAAGTTAGCACTGTTTTATACAAAAAAATCAAGCTATCTTTTTTTTTCCCTTTCCAAAGTCTCACTTCCAGCTATTCACATTTAAAAATGTGTTTTCTCCGTTATTTTTCGTTTTCTTTTTTTCTTCACATTTTGACAATTTTAATCAGGCCGTGTGTTTAAGAGTAAATTGTATTGGTCATAATATAGGTAATCAGATTAAGAACCGAGGAAAAACGCAAGTACGCAACGGAGGATGAGGAGTTGAGGACTCCACGTGGCATGACTTGATTAAAGGTATAAAGCCAAAGCTTCACAGAGTTTAAATCCGTACGAGAGTTGGAACTATATGATGATGACTTTACGCGTCAGACAATTGTGGGCCAATCTCTCAGTATCTGGGGCCCCATGTAATAGAAGGCATCGCACGTGCCATTGCTCATGGTTCTAAGAGTAGGATCACGTGAGGTGTGCATGCCCCGTAACTTGTGCCTAGTGGCTAGTGAGTGGTGTGAGACTTGCATGGCGTAGTCTTACGTGGCATATCATAGGTGAACATTAACCTTTGGTACAAATGTTTCTTGTAATTACAAAAAAAAATCAACGTGACTTTTTAGAATTTATATCATAAATCCCAATATAACAGTCAATTCCTCCACTAATGAAGATATATTATTATTATTTTGTTGAAATAACATCGAGGAGTAGCTAGTAGCTACGGCCTATGTCTATAATGCTGGTTTATTTATTTTTTATTTTATTTTAAGTATTGGAATTGAATGTGTACGTAATCAATGAGGCCTCAAAAGCTACTTTATTACGTAGTGAAAAACATATATTAAATGCTTATTAATTATTTTGTGTAGATTTCTAGTTTGACACACCCTTTTTGAGAAGAGAGAGAGAGGGCTCTTTTTTGCAACCTGTCTGGTCACGTTAAGTTAAGAACACTATTGATTTTCAAGCCAAATCAAATCATGTTTTGTTTGGCTTCATTTCCTCTCCTGTTTCTTTTTGGGTTTCTGCTTTGGAAAGGATCTAAATTTTTATCTTCTATGAAGCGTAAAGCTTACACCTTATATTTAATTCATAGGTTTCCTAATTCTTCTTTAACTAGCCATTGATAAATTTTAATGTTTTTATTATTATATCAATATTGAAGTTAAACCATTTGGTCAACTTTAAAGCTTTTACACCAATCACTCTTCAAAAAAAGGACGGTTTTAAAAATCATTTAAGATGCTTATAAGAATAGGATTTTTAAAGCACCCAAAACGGGTGGGCGCAGGAGCAGCTCGCGCCTGCACCCGTTACGAGCTGGGTTGCCAATGTAACGTTTTCTTAATACTATTTTGTTTGGGTAGGTATTGCCGTATAGTCCATCTTCCGGCTAGGCGGGTAGGTTTAGTCGATGTACATTATTTTTGCAACGGGCGAGGTCACAAATCGCCAAGGGCAAGAAAAATGTAGGACGGGCCTATATGCTCTACTTGAAAACACTTAATATGAGTAGTGGTTGAACCAAGAATTGCATTTCGACATGGACATAATGGTTAAACTTGAAATTTTGCTAGAAATTATATTAGGGTCATTTAATATATTGTGAAAATTGAGTATAGAGATTACCGATTTTCAAGAGATAATAATATCATATATATTATAGTAATAATTACACCAAAAAAATTAAGAGATAATAATACCTTTTTTCTAAGGGATCAGATCACACACATGACCATATTAGTGCTCCTATAGATATGAGTAAAATAGAAAAGGAAATATTTACATCTATAAGATTTAGATTTTAATTTTTAGATGAATAATATGGGCTAGGCTTCATTGAAACCTAAGAGAGTATGGGTCGGCCCATTAGTAAAATTGGGATATTTCTTCTTCTTCCTAACAACTATTTATCTCGTTGATCTAGCTATTTCAACCTAATATATTTTGAATTGAAATTTAGAAACATTTATCGTAATCAGCTAAAAACCGTAAACGGACTCTTATATTTTTTTTTTAAAAAAATTAAAAAAAATTAATCAGTGAAATACAAATTTCCACAACATAGATATAATCTACATGTAATAAGAAGGTGGCCAAAGGATTGAATCACGGAACAACCGTATCGGTACCCATTTCCCTACTGTTCCGTATTTGGGTATATTTATGCCTGTTTTTACTTTCTTTATACCGTTTTTTCGTTTATCTATACGGGTGAAAAAAACCAGACATGCATTTTACTTTACACTGAACACGTGACGGGTTCGCATGCATTCTAATTTATAATCGTGATATATTCATCGATGAAGCAATTTAATTGTCACGAAAAAACTTAAATAAGATGATTTCTTGATTTGTTTACATTAGCTATCAAACCATAGCTACATTTATCGACGAAAATTAAGATATTATATATAAGAAAAACGACATGTAAGAGAAATGCAAAGAGCGATGCACTGTATGCTCAGGAAAATTTCATAAAACATCCCTCAAAACATCATAAATTATTTTACTACACCTCAAAACATCATAATTAGAAATACATCCTTTTTAAATTTTATGTACCAATCCTTTTTAAATTTTATGTACCAACATACTTTTATTTGTGTCCATTTTTTCGGACGCGACTTGTCCATTTTTCAGGAGGCAATATGTCCATTTTTCAAGACACAATATGTAATTTTGAAAGGGTATTTTAGTATTACGAATTTGAAAATGATCTATTTGTTGGGTTTTTCGATGACTTTTCTCAATCCCGAGGCGGAAATCACGGGATATCATCGAACAATAAAGATCTAGAATAATTACGAGAATTAAGATATCGTTTAGAGATCGTTACCAAACTTCGGTACTTTTGCCAACTGTACCGAATAACCGCCGATTCCTTTGATTCTGGAGTTTGCCGAATTTAGGATTTAACGCCTCAAGTGTTGCGCCTCTATTTCGTCCACCACGTCACTCGGGAACGTCTTAGAAGACCGGAAAACACCTCGGATGATAGGTTAGATCCTTGTCGGTATTTAGATGATCAACCGTTGATTGAACCGGGGAGGAAGCCACGAAATTCGACTCACTAGGGAGGAGAGCTCGAATTTCTAGGTGGCTAGGGTTTCTCTTGTGGTTTCAATTATGAGTCATGATGTGGTATTTATAATACCCTATGGTCATGACCTAGTGGGCTTTCTAAAAGCCCAATTAATGGGCTTTCTAAAAGCACATTCATGGATTAATTAATCTATTATTAATTAATATGAATCATAATTAATACTTGGGCTCGAGTGGGCCCATAATGTCGGTTATGGTTATCGGGTCGATATCCGATAACCCGAGAGATACAATACCGGGTTCGGGCATAACCAACACTATTTCCAATTATAATATTTTGAGATGTAGTAAAATAATTTATGGTGTTTTGAGGGATGTTTTATGAAGTTTCCCTTTTAGAATATATTCTATGTACACAGTAGAAAAATAGAACATCACGTGAGCTAAAACCAATCTATTATAATTCGATAGTAACGACCTTCGACATTCACTAGAACAAAGTAAGCCATAACATAGAGAGATACATAAGCATCAGACACGGTATATTTATTGGCAAAATACATGCATAGTTTGATAAATTCTGTAAGCATGCACGTAAAGAAAAGACCACATAATAACCTAACACTGATATCATGGGAAGTCCTGGTCAACCCTCCGACGAAGCCGAAGAATCATCAATGGCAGGCATCGGAGCTCGATCAGTTAGGTTTCGAGACCTCCACTGATCCCGAAGAAATATTGTCGCACTCATGATCACTATCTGTAAATCCGTCAAAGTTATCAGAAAATGCGTCTTCCTCGTTGTCTTCTGATTGGCAGATCTCATTTTCTGACTCGTAGAACTCATCGTCGTCACCTTTTTCTGAGTCACGGATCTCGTCATTGTCATCAGATTCATTGAACTCATCGTCGTTATCGTTTTCTGAGTCGAAGATCCCGTCGTCGTCGTCGTCACCGCCTTCTGACTCGCCGATCTCGTCTTCGTCGTCACCTCCCGAGTCATAGAACTCATCGTCGTCGTCGTCGTCTATTTCTGAGTCACTGAGCTCACTGTCATGGCTGCATCCGATTTCGTGGCCATTTCTACAATGACGAGCCTTGTACTGGCCCATCCACGGCCAAGCTTGGAAGAATATAGCTACGGTAGGAGGGGGCGGACAGAAGGATATTCGCAGATAACCTCGCTTAGCTTCCCAGATGCGTTGCAGATCACCGTTGAAGTTGACTCTCGGGCAACGACGAAGGTCAAGCCTCTGGAGAAGAGGACAGCCCTTGAGAATCGCCTCCACGCCAGCATCGGTGAGGCCATTTCCAGCTATGTCCAGGCTGCGCAACCCAGGCAAGTGGCCGGCAATGGCGATCGCGTCGTTGTCGTTCCCTTCGCTCTGGCGATGGAAGGTAAGCGATTTCAGACGGGGGCAATTCCGTCCAAGAGACTCGATACACGCACCTGAGAAGGATCCGCATGCGAGCTCGAGCGTCTCCAACAACGGAAGCTTTGTAAATGCTGCACAGATTCCATTGTCCGTGATTCTCTCGCAGTTATGAAGTTTGAGGATTTTGATCTTGCTGGATCTGTTGAAGCAAATGGTTCAAATTAATCCAGGTGTAACGAATTCAAAGTTTTTCATGATAATTAATTGATGAATTTTAAAAAGCATAGATATTGAACTTGTGATTTAATTTAATATTAAAATGTAGCATTTTTTACACACTCAATTTAAGAGATTATAACAACACACTAAATAAAAATAGAAAAGAAAAATTAAAATCATTTTTTATAATTTGATTATTCTAGTCTAAGTCTCTAAGAGTCTAATGCTAAGTTGATAAATATTGTATGAAATCTATAATTCTAACCACATTTATAAAAACAAACTTACAAAGAAAAAAATAACTAATAAATGAGAACATTATCAAATTGTACCGTGTTTTGAAAAATATCTAAAATATGTCCCACTAATTTAATTTCATATTAATTGAGTCTATTCAAGTCGTTAAGCCTACGTTTTATTGACTTTTGATTTTGAAAAATATCTTATAATTTTTCAGAATTTATTATAAATATTTTTTGGTATTTATTCGGTTCAGTTCAAGGTACAAAATTTTGCGAAAATCGGTCGACATTTCGACCGATTTTCGTTTTTCGGAGGTATGCGAAACGAAAATCCTTTCGTTTCGCTGAATTTTTACCATTTTTCGCATGGGCAAGTGGATGGAATTTCGTTTTTTCGTTTTTGTGTGTAAAATGTGCGAAAAATGGATGGAATTTTGCTAAAAATTAAACTTTTAGTAGATTTCGGCAAAAATACCAATTAAACTTTCGACAAAAATAATTACACTTTCGGTAAAAAAAATTGGTAAATTTTGACAAAAATACCAATTAATATTTGACTTAATATTATACACTTCAACTAATAAAGTGAAGTAACATTATACATTTCACCTACATACAAATGTGTTTTGTTGTATACAATTATGTCTTATATTTATTAAATATGTAGTTTTGAACCTATATAATTATCTTGCTTAAATACTCAAATATTTTTACAAAATATCCGTCGAAAACCCCATCGGCATGCGGTATGCCCATGCGGTATACGGCATGCCCTTTTTTTACCATTTGCCCATCGACATACCCATCGACAAGCGATATATCCGTAAAACAGAAAATGCGAAACGACATCGGTAAACGGCATTTTAAACCTTGGTTCAGTTCAGTTCTCTTTTCACCATAACTTTTCTCTTTTACCACCATCCACGAGAAGACACTTTTCACCATTTATTAAAAACATTTTTCTTTCCAAGAAAGAAATCAAATAATAATTCCGGCATAAGTATCAGAAAAAAAAAACTTAAATTTCTAATGTCCGTATATTCTTAAATTTTTAGCTTAAATAGTAACTTATTAAGATCAAGAAATAATATCAAAATATAATTCCGATTCATATCAACCTACCGTGTGTTAAAGTTCGAAACTTGTGTATGGCCCCAGGTTAATATAATTATTGAATAATTGATGTTTTTAGAATTTAACCGTAAACGTACACAACACTTTCGTGGTGTTATAAAAGAAATCGAGAATAAGCGACACATTTTATACAAGATAAGTACTTTATGCCATAATTATCAGTAGAGATGAAACTACATTGCATACCTTTGAGCTATGTAGCGGAGAAGATCATCAATACCGAAGCCGTACACCGTGACGCTTTCGAGGTTGCCAGAGCTGTAATCCACTGCACGGAGACACGCCATTAGGTACTCCCTGGAGCGTCGGTCACGGTGGTTGGGGATGCGCATGTCGATTTTCCGCCACCGCCGAGGATCCCTGGAGATGCTGTGCCAGGACGAGCACACGAGCTGCGCACTCCGAACGACATCGAAGTCGTCGACACGCAACAGAATCTCCTCTGCCACCTCTCGTGGCAGCCTCCGCCAATTCGATTCCATTTTCGATTCCATTTTCGGGCGAGCTTTGTGGCGAGAAAATGGGGTAATTCCTGGAGTTGAATATACGTTAGTGTTATGCTCTTGTCTTCCGCGGATTTAGCAAGAATTGTAAGCGAAGAATCCAAAATATATGTCTTACTAAATGTATATAAGATATATAATGTCATTAAATATTAGAAAAACAATATAAGGACAGTTTAAAATATTGAAAATTGAATAAACCAAACAAGCTTGATAGAAGATTAAATTAACAAGTTTACTATCACTTGACTATTGGTTTATTAATTTTTATGTTGAACATAATATTCAATGGTTTTCAATTTAATGGTTTATTAATTTTTATGTTGAACAATCTCTCCATTAATATTCAATGATTTTCAATATAATTATAGTAAAACCGTGTTAGGGAAATTCAAAAAACTAAAAATTTAAAAAATTATATGTGAGACATAGGAAAGGAGATGAAAATTTTGAATAAATATTTTATAGCCCTAAATTTAATTGATATGCTTAAGGAAATGATTAACTCGTTTTCTAGTTTTAACTAAATTTCAAAGCGATTTAGTGAAAGATCAATAGCTGTATTACCCAAAAACCAAGATTTACACATTCTAATGCTCAAACGCTATAGAAAGAAATGGTTGACCAAGTCAATGACTTATCTATACAATCACTTACCTTTCGTTTTCCACATTGTCACCAATCTTTTGGTGCTTAGCGGTATTATCTGGCCAGAAAATTTCAAAGGGTTTTCTCTTGATCTTTTTGTAATTGTGGAAAGCTAGTATTGAGCTTGAGTGTGCATTTTGTGATGAATTTGCATTTGAAAAGGTTAATTTAATACAATAGAAATGGTATATTGCGTGTAAGAAGCCTAGAGGAAAGGATATGGTCAGAGCCTGGGCGTTAGACGCGTGTAAGCCATGTGTCAAGCGACAACGTCTCTGTGTGTCGTTTCGACAAATAACATAAGCCAACTGACCAAGAAACAAGTGTCGAGTCGAAGCTATTTTATTAATCTCTGTTTTGCCGAAACCGAACTCCAAATATAGTATGTAAGGCATAGAAACTTTTTATTACTTATAATTTAAGAAGAATGTTATAAATAGTAAGATTTTTGTTTTTAATTTCTTTATTTATAGAGATTTGAGTTTTTGAAGAGATTTTGAAAATTATATAAAAATTCATGTGAACAAACAAAGTGAGATAAAATGCTGTTAAAAAAAATTAATTGTCGAATATGAAGATCACAAAACCAATTTTTATGATATAAACAAGTTTACTGCAAATTATTATATTTATACTAATAATTAGATACAGTTGGTGTTGATGCAGAAAAATGCGTCAATCCATTAGCGGCCCAATTGTTCGTGTTGGGCCGGGCTTTAACGTCGTCTTGTGGATCTGGGCAAAAGTTCCCCTAAGTCGGGCCCCTCGTCCTGAATTGTGGGCCCAGGCTCGTGTCCCCAGGCTATACCCTCAGCCGCGCAATGGACTGGGGGGATAGACTGGACACCGCGGAGGACTGGTCCTATCAGGCGGGCCAAGAACCGAGTAGGAATTTCGCCAGAGCTTCCGCTTTGGTCGGATTTTTCTCTTCCGGGACCTGACAAAATAACACCGCGGTCAGGGAGAAACGAGGGTTTTGCCCCCCGATTCACCTCCGACGCTCAACATTAGCGGGGTATTTGAGTGAATATCGGTTTTTGGAAGTCTCGAGAGAGTTTTGGGAGTGTTTTGGGCGTTTCCCAAGTGTTTGGTCGAGTGAAAATCCGTGTGAAAATGGTGGAGACCGAACCCAACCCCTATTTATAGGAAAAAACCGGGGTTCTGTTTTACAATTATCTCCTCATCCGGGAGGCCCCTAGGGAAAAATTATATGTTTTTCTGACTCCCCGGGACGTGGCCGATCCATTGCCGCAAGAATCACGGAGATCGGAGCAACGACACGCCCTCACGCGCGGCCGGAAGGCGGCGGGTCGCTGAAACTTTGGCCCCAAGTCTTGCTGACTCAGCGTCCACGTGTCGCGCTGTGGTTGGCTGAGACGTGGCTCTCGTGCCCAGTGGCGTGTTGACACGTGGCTGGGTCAGCTTTGACCTTCGTGGGCCTTGCTGAGGGGCGTTGGGGCCCACCCGGAGGGCCCGGAGGGCCCTCGGAGGCCTCGGGTGGTCCCCGAGGCCGATTTTCGCAAACTTTATGTCGTTTTTGGGTGTTTTGATATTTTCGGGACCATCGGGAACCTTCGTTTTTCGAAAACGGACCTCCAGCAAATATTTTAGGCGAAATCGATCATAGTTAATAAAAGAAGAATTATCTTGAATAATTCTCGCTTTTGTTAATTTAAACGAGAAATTAGTCGCGCAAAAATACCCGTAACAGTTGGTATACCAAGAATTTTGAAAATTATATTTACATATATTTAATTTAAATAAATAAAAACTTGATGAAAAAAGTATATAATCGATAGGTGTCTTAATTTATTTATGCAATTGTTCATTAAGTACTTTTGCCGCGAAAAAAATGTTTTTAATTAGACGTTTATTAACATTTAAGTACTTTTATCGCGGAAAGATAAAATATATGAATGAAAATTCATATGTAATTGGTTGGTGTCTTGGTCTTCTTTAATTTTGTATAAATGATTTTTAGGCTTAAAAAATGGCAACTTGTGCTGCTACATATAAACTTGTAGTCACGAGTTATATAAATGTTCAAAAAAGGAATAAATTTGTACATATTGGAAAAATATCAATGTTCAATGCTTATACATAATTGTGCTGAAAACTCGAGACTAGTCGTTACTCAAGAAGTTGGAAATTTCCATTGCGACTTGTGTTTCTATATTTTTCAAATAACAAACGCGGTGACTTGTCTATATTGATTCAACATAACATTGTTTATACTTTATACTTAAGAGTTGATATTATCTTTCCCTACAAAATTGTTTGAAAAATAATAAAAAAATATACAAGACATTAAACTTACAAGAACACTTCATATATAAATATATAATTTATGATTGTCACGCAAAGTTTTAATCTGAAGAATCCGCTGCCACTAGCAAAATCCGAATTCAAAGACCCGTACGCAAGAGTCAAGACACCGGAGAAAAAAGACGCATCTGCACTGAATCGTAGAAGTCTTCCCCCAACGACGGCCCTGTATTAAAACGGTAAACTCCTAATAGCTATAAAAAAAAAAAAAGAGACAAACGACAGTTGCGCCTTATTACCAATCCTAACCACTTGTGCTTGCCACGGCTGGCGTGTTCCTCCGATGACACTATCTTGCTTTAATATTCACAATTCAAAGAATATATCAGACCAAATCTGTCAGTCATAATCAAAAGAGTTGATCCAACAAGTCATCTTTATAATAATCCGATGAGTCACCCCCCGAAGGACTCAGCCAAGCTAATCACGGTGTCGTATAGTTTGCAAAGAGTGGTCTTCACTACCAACTGTTTCAAAAGCACCATGAAAAAACGATTAAAAGGTTCCAGCCTCGGAACTTTAATCCTCTTGGTGCTATAATTATAGTCGGTGAGACGTCCATTGGGAGGACGCAAATGCTTGATCTGCCGAGTGCACTTCTTCCACACATCTCCTTTCATTCTTATGTTGAGGCACCTACGAAGGTCGAGCGACACGAGCTCGGAGCACCCGTCGAGTATAACCTCTAAGCCCCCGTTCGTCATTTCGTTTCCAATGAGCTGCAAGTGGCGTAACTCGGGCATTTTCAAGTCAATGACATATGCCTCTCTGTTGCAATGATCCAACCAAAAGGGGGTCATGTCGCTGCATTTGTAAGGCTCGCGGTTCAACCGGAATGACTTTATATTCTGGCAAAAATATCCGATGGCGTGGATGACCGGGGAACCTTTGAACGTGCAGAGTGTAAAATCAACGTCCTCGAGCAAGGGAAGCTTTTGGAGGGCATGAATCAAGCCCATAGTTGAAACATCATTGCAACAAGCAAGACGGAATCGTTTGATCTTATTCCGTCTGTTAGAGAGGTTTATAATGATCCACAAGTTAGGAATCTAAGGTCAAATTCTCAAATATCACCACACATTGTTCAAGATTTCATGTACAGCTTGAAGTTGTACACTAATATATTGAATCCACCATTTGTAAACAGAAGAAAATGGATTGTAAGCAATGTACCTGTCTGTGATGTACTTGAGAAGGTCGTCATTGCCGAAGTACTCGATATTGACATCCGCCAGTTGACCGGAGCTTCGATCGACAGCACGGCGACACATCTCCTCAAATTCCGCATCCCTGTCGCGGTGGAACTCGCTGGACATGTCGATTTTTCGCCAAACAAGGGGATCCTTCGTGATCTCCAGCCAAGCTTTGCACACGAACTGAACACTGGTGAAGATGTCCACGGCCACCAGCCGAGACATGATCGACGCCGTCACGTCCCACGGCATATCCAGCCAGTTCCTCCGCCGCTGCTCCGGCGCCGGCGAGGAATCCATCAGCGGCGAAGAAAGGAGTTCGAATGGGAAAGGGAGAAGATAGGTTGGTTGATACTTGATTCTATGGTTTATGGAAAGGGGGAGAGCGATTTGATTTGGGGGCCATATGGAATCACTTACGAAAGGGTAAAGACCTTCTTTGGGATTTTGAAAGGAAAATATTAATTTTCATTTACTTATTTATTAATTATATATTATAATTTCGAATTTATTTTTCTTATAATTATGGTCGACAATTTTAACCTCTTAATTACAATATTATATGTTATTTTTTTTAAAATAAAATAATTTGAAACTATTTGCATTAATTAGTATCAATTTTTTTACTATTCATTATCTCTCTCCTCGATTTTCTTAACTCTCTCCAAAATTGTTCGATCTTCACTCCAAAATTGCTCGACCTTCTCTCTCTACCCGATTGTTCGACCTTCATCATGTTAAGTCTAGTCGCCTCGGGCCGTCACGTAGCTTCCCGTCGCCTTTCCTCGCCTTCTCTGTCGCGAAGGTCGTTCGCTCATAATTTCGTTCACCCAATAGCTCTAAAAGTGATTTACTATTATGAATTCGTAACTTAAATTACAATTACATGTATAGTGATTTACTATTGTAAATTCGTAACTTAAATTACAATTACATGTATAAATTCGTAACTTAAATTACAGCTACAAGTATATTGATTTCCATTAATAAATTCGTAACTTAAATTCATAGCATACTATTATAAATTCGTAACTTAAATTACAATTACAGGTATAGTGATTTACTATTATAAATTCGTAAAAAGAGTTACGTTCAATGTAAATACTAAAACCAACTTGGGTATAGTGATTTACTATTACAGATTCGTAACTTAAATTACAATCGTATTTTACTTCGTATTACAATTACTTTCTTAACCTCATAGACAAATCCAGAATTGATTTTGTTTTTAAAATTTAAAACGTTAAAATAATTGTTTTAGTATTGATTATCAGGGAAAAATATTTAAAAGTAATTAAAAAATGATTAAGCGTAATAAGTTATTTTATTTAGCTCCATTTAAGAAAAAAAAATTATTTCACTTTAATTTATTCGAATAATTAATTGATTTTATCATTTTGTACGTAATTTTAATTTTACCACACGTAAATAAAGAAGAAGAAAATAAATTTGAGCATTTTTTTAAAACATTGAGTCACAAATGGGCATTTGGCTCATTTCCCTAAAAATGACGAGTTATTTAACAAAATGCCCATTTTGTGTCAAAGGTTTAAGAAAAATGTCCACTGTGTGTATTTTTTACTCTCACACATGGGCATTTTTCTTTAACCTTTGACACAAAATGGACATTTCTTACGATTTCTATAAAATAATTACCCTTAAAAAGATTTGCAATACGATAAGAGAAACTCACAAAAAAGCACCTCATTCACACAAACATTATTACATAGAAACAGAAGTAGCATATGAAATAACTAAATATAACATGCATCAGCATCGTATACCATTTCGCTTTAAAATTCATAACAATCACGGTGTATCTCACATAACATGTTAGTGATAATTTAAAGAGTCATTCCCATTACAGAACTTAAGATCTAACTAATCATCTTAATCATAGTCGGACTAGTCGCCCCCAGAAGGAATCAGCCCAGTTATTCCCGACCTCGCTGACGCTCTTCATTGTGTCGCTGACGACCTCGCTGATGCTCTCCATTGTGTCGCCTCCGAACTGAGCTTCGGGTGCCATAATCAAACTCAATAATCGTTGGCTCATCGGGAAGACGCAAGTATTTGATCTGCCGAGTGCACCTTTTCCACACATGGCTTTTCATTCTTATGCTGTGGCATTTACGAAGGTCGAGGGACTCGAGCTTGGAACACCCGTCGAGGATAGCCTCTAAGCCCTTGTTAGTCATTAGATTTCCGAGGAGCTGCAAGTGGCGTAAGTTGGGCATGTGCAAGTTAATGGCATTTGCCACGCTGTTGAAATAATCCTCAAAAAAGGAGGATACGATGTCGCGTTCCTGAGGCCGACGGTTCAACCGAAATGACTTTAGATTTCGGCAGAACGATCCGATGGATTTGATTATGAAAGGTTCCATGTCGCAGGACTCGTAGAACGCGCAGAATGTAAAATCAACATCCTCAAGCAAGGGGAGCTTTACAAGGGCTTTACTCAAACCCTCGTCTGAAACACCATCACAACAAGCAAGACGGAATCTTTTGATCTTATTTGGTCTGTCAAAGAGGTATATATATATATATATATACAATATACACACACGAGTTAGGAACCTAAGTTCAAATTCTCAAACCGCGCATTAACTTCTGAGAAAATTGCAATCCTTCGAAGACCAAATCATTAGACCACCAATATGATAACGACATGCATTGATACGAGTTCAATCTTGCAAGCATTATTCAAAAATGGATTCCAAGCACCGTACCTGTCTGTGATGTACTTGAGAAGCTCGTCACTGCCGAAGTGCTCGATGTTGACATCGGCCAGTTGGCCACAGCTCCGATCGACAGCACGGCGACACATCACGGCGAATCCCTTCTTCCTGTTGCGATAACCCCCGCTCGACATGTCGATTCTCCGCCAAACAAGAGGATCTTTCGCGATCTCCAGCCAAGCCTTGCACACCAACTGAACACTGGTGAATATGTCCACGGCCACCAGCCGAGACATGATCGTCACCGTCACTTCCGGAGGCAGATCCAGCCAGTTCCTCCGCCGCATCTCCGGCGCCGGCGACGAATCCATCAGCGGCGAAGAACGGACTAGACGGGTTCGCTGAAGCTAGGGTTTATGGAAATGGGAGAATAAACGATTTGGGAGACGCAATTGAGTCGTCGTTTGTTTCTGTTCTTTTCCTAATGTCGTTTTATACGTGTTCGTGTTGCCGCTGTTCATCTCTGTTGACGTAATCTCATTGTCGTTTCTAGCCTTCTACGTATTTTCTTCTTATCCCTATTTTGTATAATATATTTACTTTTAGGCATAATAGCGGCAGAAGTAATTAATGCTTTATATAATAGTGGTGAACCTATTCATTTATTTCTATCAGAGGCTAAATTTCCAATATTACTATATAATATAATATAATATAATAGCGGTAAGACGTAAGAGTACCTTTATTTTTTTTCTGCAGCAAAAATTATCAATATCATCCTATGATGACATCGAAAATTATTGTTGCAAAAAAAATTGGGAGCTTTTACCCTAAGAATTATTTCGAAAACTTTTGCTATTTTTTTTCTAATTTGTTAGATATTTTCACCACTAATCCTTATTCTTATGATCTATGATTTGGCGTAGTTTCGGTATCCATTCAGGAAGTTTAGTTTGAAATCGGAAATGGGGTAACTTATGAAATCGGAAACTATATGACATGTATAAAACAAGAATATATAGTTTAGTCTAAAATAGATTGAAACTGTTTTTTTTTTTTTTTTTATTGGGATTTTTAATACAGTTCTTCAATTTGTTTAGTTTTATAATGGAAAAAAATACTGTATTACTTAAACAATAGCATAACATAAAGTAATTACATAATCCATAAATAAAGAAATAAAGTAAGGAATGAGGAAATCTTATCTTTTCTGGTCATGACGGTTTGAGTTTTGCTTCGGTAAAAATGATGGCTAGATAATGTAGTGAATGTACATCATCACTGATAACGTTGAGGCTAAAATCCTCTTCATTAACACCTATGTATTTTAAACATAGCAAAGTCAACTACCATATTGGATGAATATCTCTAAAAAAAACACTTTGTCTCAATCTATATGTCTATCTATCTATTTATATCTAGAGTATTTGAGTGTTGATAGTACTAACGACTTGAAGATCAAGATCCATCGAGTTACATATTTTAGCAAATTTCACTTTTTGAAACTGTTGAAGTGAGAAACCACGCCAACATGTTTTGAACTCAGTTTCACCTATCCCAATAATGATTCTCTAACTTGAACATTATTATTACTAAAGGAACATATTCATTTTATCCCATATGAATACACAAAATTTTCATAAGATTGAAAAGAAAAGAGTACGAGATTTTTTTAGTTAAAGATGGAGGCCCAAAATCTCGCTAAACGAACTCAAATTCCAACTAGGTTGGCACCCAAGGAACGCAAAGTAAAAATCGGGGCTCGGGATAGTATAAATGAAAATATCAAAGATTACAAACAAAATCGAAGAGAACTATCTAAACCTAAAGTTCTCTCTCGAACAAATGTCATCATTTACAAAAGACGGAGTAAAATCCGGGTGAGAAGGCCACCAATGATAACCAAAATTTTGAGCACCAAAACTAGCTAATACATCAGCTACTCTATTTCCCTCTCAAAAGATATGAGATACTCTGAAATTAATGATTTCCACATAGCGGATGCATTTGGACCAGCGAGCTCGCAACTTCCACGGAACCAAACTCGTTTTCTTCTAAAAAAGTTGGACGACGTATGTCGAATCGCACTCAAGCCACAAGTTATCCCAATGAAATTCCGTAGCCTTTTCCACCACAAATACTGCCGCCATCACTTCAGCTTCATACGCAAACGCAGACTCAATATGGAAAGAGAACGAGAGAAAAGAGTACGAGATAACTGAACTAGAATTCCAACTGACGAAAAAAATAGTTTACAGACTTTTTGAAACAGGAAAGTAAACTCACATTTTACACCTTAAAGCTTTAAGTAAAAGATGGAGGCATAAAATATCGTAAAGTAAACTCAAATTTCGTTTAAGTTGGCACCCTAATAACATAAAGAAAGAAACCAAACTCATAATAATAGAAATCAATAAAAAAAAAATCTGAATATACATTACAAATCAAAAAGGAAGAGAACCAACTAAATCTAGAACTATCTTTCAAACGTGTATCGTCGTTTACAAAAGACAAAATAAAATCCGGAGCGAAGACCACCAATATTGACCGGACTTCTTAGCAAAAACACTAGCAAGTGCATCAACAACTTTGTTTCTCTCTTGATAAGTATGAGAGAACATGCTTTGAAATTAAGATCCTCCAGAAAGCAGATGCAAGAGATAGAATTTCTCACCTAGAGATGGAATTTTCTATCTTGATCTTTGGGCAGTGAATGATTTTTCTCCAAGATTTTTCAATAGCCACCTCGAAAATAGTTCTGACAGCCACGGCATATCGCTCCGGCATATTTGTCAGCTTGATTTCCTGAAGAGTTTCCAAATGTGTCAATCCATTTGTGACTGTCAAGTTCCGGCAGGACCTGATCTCCATTTCCCTTAAATTCGGCATGGCTCCTTCCTCGACGTCAAGCGCCTCTAGATTCTCAAGACTCCATAGTTTCAGAACCATTAGCTGAGGGAAGCTCTGTTCGGAGAAGACCATGTTTGTCCCCTGATAAGACCCGGAAAAGAACGAGAGCGATTTGAGCGTGGGAAGCTTCCCGAGGTTCTCCATCGGGTCGTGTGGAAGCTGCGATGCGGACAGGATGAGCTCTGTGAGGCTTTTGGGTAGGTTGTTTGTGATGACTGAGGGCCTCTCCAGCTTTCCAAACAAGTAAAGGCTAGAGAGCTTACTGAGCTCCGACAAGTTCTCCAATTCTAGTCGTTGAGGCGTGTTTTTCTCGTTGACCGAGCTCAGACTCAAGGACCGAAGGTGAGTAAGCTTCAAGACTGATTCCTCCAAGATTTTTTGCTGTGGCAGCGACAGTTGGAATGCCAAACCGAGTTTCCGGAGATTGCTGAGCTTGTCCAGGCCGTCCTTCAAAGGACTTTCCTCATCGAGAAACACGCCGGACAACGTCTGAAGATCTTCCATGGAGATGGTGCTTGGTTTCGGCATGAATTTAATGCGGCAATACTCGTTCAAGTACAGGTGGCGTAGCTTCTTGAGTGTCCAAACCGAGACGTTGAGCGTTTGTATTGAAGTGTACTTCACATCCAGAGTCTGAAGATTCGACAGCTTGCCAATGGAAGACGGGATTTCTGCGAGCTGAGTCCATCTTAAGCCAAGATATGTCAACTGTTTTAATTTCCCTAGGATTTTGGGCAAGTTGGGCCTAAACACGCCTTCAAGATCAAGAACGAGCAGGTCTCGAAAGCGCCTACTCGTGATGCCTTTGAACAGAAAACCGCCGATGTCTACGCCTGGACTAGTTCCTTCGCGGGTGTCAAAGAACATTATGGAGCTCGGATATTTGTCCTCCTCTTGTAAAATATTTGGGAAATTTGCGTGAAGGCCGGGAATTCGATGATTGAAATCAGCATCACTGTCATCGAAATGGTAAGTCAATTGACCTTCTAAGCTTGTATTTATGAGGTACCACGATCGAATTGGCCATCCTTCGCGTCGACGCCGCTGCCAGAGTTCCCTCAAGGTGCTAGGAAACCGACACGTTTTTACATCTCCGTTGAGCTTTCGCTCGACGACTTGAATCACATTACGATTAATCAGCTCCGAAAGATGCTCGTAAGCCACATTTTCGCGTGTCAAGTTATGGTTTTCCTCGACCAGTCCTCTCGCCACCAGAACAGCAACGAGTCTCCTCGCTGGAATTTCGAAGTCCGCAGGAAAGCTCTCAAAGTAAGCAAGGAACTGACTCAGAGCAGGATGAGATTGCAAGTATTTTCTATTCAAATCCCAATTCTCTGTCCACAACGACTGATTCTGACCCTGTGTTACTCGATCCAGCGCCCTCGATAAGGCATGAGGAGTGGCCTCCTTGCTCAAAAATAGATAGCCAAGGTGCAAAATCGCAAGCGGCAAGCCTCCAGCTCGCACCACAACTTTCTTGGCTAACGCCTCAACTTCCGAAGGGAAATTGATCATCTGAGTAAAGAATTTCCAACTTTCTTCCTTGGTTCGGAGCCGTAGCTGGTGAATGCCGCTCGGATTAACGTAAGATGCCACAGCTTTGTAGCGCGTAGTAGTCACAATCTTTAGTTCTTTAACTCCGGTACCAGAGAGTATTACTTTGAGTATATCCCAAGCTTCCGTTGAGAAAAGGTTATCAAGTACAACAAGATACCGATTCTCTTTTCTTTTTTCCTCGTCTCCTAAGACACTTATGAGTGATCTTATCGAGGATGCGTTCGTGGTGATATCTTGCGGTACGAGAAACCAACAACGGATGGAAAAATGGTTAAGAATGGAAGTGTGGTTGTATAACTTCTTTGCTAGGGTCGTCTTACCTATGCCCTTCATCCCGACAATAGAAAAGGGGGAGCATTGCTGGGCCGGCGTGATCAATTTTGAGACTAAGGCGTGTATGTCCTCTTCTAGGCCGAACACCGAGGAGCACTCCTCAACGATCTCGATGCTGTACACCTTTATGCTTTTCTGGAGAAGACTGACATCTTTCTCAATCGCGTGGATCTCTGATAGAAACCTCGACCGCAATAGAAATGCCAAGGAAAGTGGCGAGCTTTTACTTTGCAGATACTTTTCAGCGGAAGCTTTCGCGTCCGAAGCTAATCTCTTCAACTGCACGAAGCAAATTGATATGGTGTTGCGTGCGCCTTCGGCAGCTCTCGTGTCTTTCAGAAGCTCGGCCGTTTGCCTCAACCGATCGCATAGCGCGGTAACGTGCTGGCTCACTCCCGTGCTTGTCTCTTGAACCAGATGAATCTGGCTAAGAATTTGGTCTACCACGGAAAGTACGACTGCAGCGTCCATTCCCGGCTGCAGGGGATTTGGGTGCATAAATTTTGACGACTCTCTTCTGATAAATCTGAATCCATACTTCTCCTTTGATTCAAGGAGATCAGCCATCCATCGCGAAAGTTGTTGGATCTTCCGCCTAAGCTTTCGCCTTGCCACCAAGTCAGTGAAAACCGAAAACCACTGCTCCCGACAAGTCATTTCGCAGAATAAGGCGTTCGTTTCCTTCTCTGTCTCAATGATGATCTGCTGTGCGTCGGTCACCCAGGCGTTTTCTATCTCCCGTTCGAGACGGAGGCCACGGAGATCCTTCATGAAAGCATAAAGCAACATGAGCTGCATGTCCACGGACCGTACCTGGCCCTTCATCCCTTGCACGAGGCGCACCTTTCGGGCGATCAAGCCCCGGATAATGGAAACCAACGCTGCACCGGAGCGGAAGGACGGCCTAGCGCTGATCGAAGGGTGATCAGCCTCATCAATAGGCCCGGCCTGGAGGGTCCGGACCATGCTCTTCGACAGCTCGAGCGACTCAACGATGCTGCTTACCGAGACGCCTCGTTGCACAAAGTGACTCTCAATCTCTCTCTTTGCGGCCTTCATCTCGTCGGCCATCCGGACAGTGAGCTCCAGACTGAGGGCATCCCGACTCTCGTTGTTCCGGAGCAAGTCATCGCCCCGCGACATCAGGACCTCGTAGCTGATGAGCTGTAGCTCGGCGTCAAGAGCAATGTTGGCTGCTTGCTCCAGCCACCTCGTCTCGGCCTCGTCGAGCCAGAGGGTTATTCCGGCGGTGCCGAGCTCAGAGTCCCACACATGGTAGGCTGTCTCCTTGATCTGCCCCACCGAGGACTTGACGGCTCTGTAGTCTTTGAAAAGAGCTTCGAGCAGCTTGAACTCTCTTCGAATCCACCTGTAGTCATCCTTTGATGACTGGAAGATCATCAAGTTCACCATGGGATAGACAAGGAAGGTTACACTGAAGATGAACACCACGACCACGCTGAATGCGCTAATTTCATAATCCATTATTATCTCATGAATTATGACTGATTCATCTTTTTAATGTATATCTATAATATAATATTACAACGTAATTGGCGTCAATATAACCTTGGAACCCCTTCAACTTTGAAATTTATGGCATATATACCACTTGAACTTTCAAAATAGTACAACTTTGAACATGTAATAATTTTTTCCTTAGAAAATCTACATTTTAATTTTAAACTTAGTTAATAATTTCAAATTTCATGTATTGATCATAATAATATATATAAAAAAATACTTAAATTTTACAATCATTTAATAATTTTTAAAAATAAATAAATTACATGCCATTGTATTTTATCACCTGTTTCAGATTAAATGAAACAAAAACATGTATAATAGTTGCATCAATGATGAAAGTTCGAAGGTATTAACGCCAATTATCCATTTATTTATTACGAAAGAGAACGGCTTACTTGGTCAACGTTAAGTTACTTCGTGACACATGTTGGACTTTGACAGTTTATTTTTCTAGTGAATTAAATATGATTTTTGCACATGAAACTGATGAAAGGCATATAAAGATTTATTTATGGCTGATTGAGTTCTTTGTTTATCCGTATAAACGGACTAAAATGTCCTCAATCATTAGAGATTTAACTATTTTCTATTCGGGATATAATAATTTTATTTGAAAAAGCCTTTACAAAGGACTAAGGAGGGTCTAAGTTATCGTTTTTACTGATAAATTGGTTGTTGTTATCTTCGGACTAATCGGTTACCGATGAAATAAAATATTTCGTTATCGTTATCGAAACTTATCAATGAATTAATGAGTTATCAATGAGAAACCTATAAAATATTTTTTTACATATTTATACTCAATTTTTCTTTAGTCTTTATAAAACAATACTTTGGAAAATTGTCAAGTTACAAAATGAAATATATCAAACTGGCATATTAACATTTATATACAACATGACAGATTGAAATTATATAAAAAATTAAAAACTAGCTCAAATTCACAAAATTTACAAAGAGCTACGTTTGTCGCAATAAAACAACACTTCAGAATAATCATAATAAACACATCTGAATTTGAAAAAAAAAAAAATCTTTATCATCACATAAACAAACTTATATTCAACTATATACAATCAACAAAATACAAAATAATAAAAATCATTTCATCAAGATTAATCTATCAAATTCATAATGTAAAGAGCAAAGATCAAAATTATTATGAACAACTTTTATTCAAACCTATACATTTCAAACAATCTCTACAAATAATGAATAATTTTCTAAAAAATTTAAAGGACTCATAATATATAACAAAAATACTCAATATCCTTCAAAATCCACAAAAAATAATTCAGAGAAATACCTTTATATTGAGATTTAATGGAAAAGCGAAAGTTTTCCATTGATTATCGATAAATTGCACTAAAAAAATTCATTGAAAAGTGACTAAATTTTCCTTTAATTATCCATGAAAAATTATAAACGACAATGATTACCAAAGATAAATTATCGGTAAGCCCTAAAATCTCGATAATCTCGATAGCCCATTCACCGGTCTAAATCTAAATTGTCCGAGAAGGTTGGTCAAATCAGGAAGAGTACGAACAAAATTTTTCGTTCTTTTAACAAAAGATATACTGTATAATGAAATCCAAGAAGGAGCTCCAAAGATTTGTCTTTTGTTCTCTCACTTATCTTATTCTCTCTAGTCTCTACCATGGTTTTAAATTATCCGACATGCTTTCGTTATGTCCGATTTTTTAAAGTTGCGGCATGCCCGTGAAATTTATGTGGTATTTGCGTCATGTGGCATGCCCATTCTGACTTTCTCGTTGATATTTCCGTCGGCATGCGACATGTCAGTAAAATAAAGAGAGCGAAACGACGTCAATATAGGCATTTAGAACCTTCTTGTGTTAATTGTTTTTTTTTTTTTTCAAAGCAGTTGTTTGTTTCTTTAAAAACTTTTTCAGACTTTAATAACACGGTCGTAATTTAACGACTTGGGCTTCATAATTCGACGACTTGCCCAAAAATGCTAACGATCCAGTCAGATGAATAACAGCATCTGGCATAATGCTGTAGTTTAATGTCGGTGCAAGTTTTTATTTTTATTTTTTATAGCATGTTTCATGCCATTGCCACTATATATATGTATATATATCATTCCTATTTTCTTGCAGATAAGTCTGTCTGACTATTCTTTTGATAGGAAAGGCGGAATATTATATCTTTAATTTCTTCTTAATTTCCAGTTTTGACTTGAGTAAATATGTGAAATAGGGATATATATATATATATATATTATATGTGTGTGTACTGACTGTAATCATCTTCAGCGATGACATAAATAATTCATTACTTAACAAAGACATGCATGGATATTGCATAAAAAAAAAATGAAGACCTTAATATTTTTATTTGGAGCACTTATCTCCTTGGTATTTCTTTTTTTGTTTATCACTCTTTTGGTGGATCCACTTGTCTCGCGATCTTGCAATACGAGTCTCGCTTCCGGAGGAATATCGACGAAACAACAGAAAATGAAGACCTTACAAAAAAATTATATCTAACCCCTCCGGTACATAGTTTCTAGTTTCGCCACGGTATAATTTAGGACTTCTAAAAAAACAACTCAAATCGAGTTATTGGACGGTATGTATGAATTGTTTTCATTAACTTATCTATAGAGAGGGGTAAACATCTTTTCATATATTTTTATCATTAACTTGTATATATACGTATTACGTAATGTCTTGATACATGAGATAAGGAGATTTCGCACCCACAAAACGAAAGAAATATTCAGCTACGGTGGGATTACCCTTTATAAAAATAGGTTAGTTGGCTGTACAACTTTAGTTTAGTAAATCAAGTTGATCTTCTCATAAAATAAAAAAGTCTTTACAAATAATTTCTTGACAATCCTGAGCCTGCTTGTGGAAGATGTATATTGCAATTGGCATGAGTATACATGTATTTTGATGTTAAGTTTTAATTAAAAAGTAAAGCTAAGGTTGTTTTAGTATCATGTCATTGACTTAGAAATTGGTTTAACACTGTCGATATCAATAGAGTTGGTCAACGAAAGTAAAGAAACACTTATTCATTTAAATAGTTGAGTGATCCTGACTCTATATTAAAAAAAGAAAAGAAAAAAAAGCAACGCGCTTAACCCGAAAACCGCACTCTAGCCGGGGGAAATGACAGAAATATTTTCGAACAGCCTAAGAAAAGGTTGGGGCGAATGGGAGATCCGTGTAATGGTGTTGATCAGCCTTATGTTGCAGAGCGTTCTGATCCTCCTCGGGAGCAAGAGAAAGCACTGCACACGAAACTGCCTCAAGCTCGTCCTCTGGCTCGCCTACTTGTCTGCTGACGCGCTCGCCACCGTCGCGCTCAGCGTGATTTCCATCAAACACCTGCAACTCGGCGGCGAGGACTACACCAACAACCCTAGCTACGTCGTTTCTGCCTTTTGGGCGCCGTTTCTCCTCCTCCACCTCGGGGGCCCCGACGCCGTGACAGCATATTCACTGGAGGACAATCAGCTCTGGTGGAGGCACTTCCTCATGCTGCTGGTCCAAGTGGGCGTAGCTTTCCACGTCTTCCTCCGAGCCTGGACCGGGAATTTGCTCAACTTCCTCTCCATCCCGATGATCATCGCCGGAATCATCAAGTTCGGAGAGAGGACTTGGGTCCTGCGGTCAGCGAGCAGCGAGTGCTTCCGGCAGTCGATGTTCCCATCCCCTGATCCCGGCCCGAATTACGCAAGGTACATGGCGGAGTTCCAGTCAAAGCAAGACGAGGGCTTCATTGTCTCGCTGGGGAAGATAATCGAGGCACCAATTGTCGGCGACCACGTTTATTGCTCCGGCAAAAACGACGTCGCCAGTTTGCAACACGCCTTCAATTTCTTCAAGATCTTCAAGCGCCTCTTCGCCGACCTTATCCTCAGCGTCCACGACGTGGCAAACAGCCTCTCGTTCTTTAAGTTCAGGCCTTTCAACGAGGCTTTTGCGGTGATCGAGATTGAGCTCGGGTTCACGCACGACGTGTTTTATACCAAAGCCGCCTTGGCCTACTCGCGTAACGGCATTATCCTGCGCTTCTTGAGCTTCTCTTTCGTTGTTTCGGTGTTCGTGGCATTCTTTCTATCTGAAACCGCGCATTCTTACTCGACGATAGACATAATCATCACCTATATATTACTAGTAGGAGCCATTGGCCTTGAGGTCTACTCTGTTTTCTTACTTCTTATCTCTGACTGGACGATGCTTTTGCTTAGCAGAAACCGAAACAAAGTCACGGATCTCTTGTACAGAGCCATTTTAACGGTCAACCCTCCATCAAAGAACAAGAGATGGTCTAATGTCATTGCTCAGTACAGCCTGATCAGCTTGTGCCTGAAAGATAAGCCTGCGAAAAACCGGTATCTAAGCTTTCTCGAAAACGTCTCTTTCGTTAACGGCTTAATGGAGAAGTATCTGTACAAGAGCTACGTGAAAATCCCGGAGGAATTGAAAGAGCTCATCTTTAAGCAGCTTCAGAAGAAAACAACGGGCACTCTGGATTTCACCGCCCGCAGGAATTTCTGCGCACAGCGAGGAAGATGGGCGCTCGAAAAACACGAGGGTTGCCTCGAGAGGCTCATCTGGAGCGTCGAAGATGTCGAGTTCGACGAGAGCGTTCTTCTGTGGCACATCATGACCGATCTCCTCTACCACACCGAGTTACAAGAACACTCGAGCGCCGCTCAGAGCAGCAAGCTCTTGTCGGACTATATGATGTACCTTCTCGTCATGCGCCCCTTCATGCTGCCCAACGGCATCGGGCAGATCAGATTCCAGGACACTCGCGCCGAAGCGGCCGAGTTTTTGGAAGAAAGGAAAACCATTGCCGACGTGAAGAGAGCCTGTTTCGAACTGCGGGAAGTATGCACGGACATTCTTCCGTCGGAGGTGAAGGGAGACCGGAGCAAGTCGGTGCTGTTTGATGCCTGCAGGCTCGCGGAAGACCTGCACTCGCTCGAGACGGAGCAGGGCTGGGGTCCGGCGAAGAAGTGGGAGCTTGTGAGCCATGTGTGGGTGGAAATGCTTTCTCACGCCGCGAGTCAGTGCCAGAGGAGCCAGCACGCGCAGCAGCTGAGGCAAGGCGGCGAGCTTCTCACGCACGTCTGGCTTCTCATGGCGCATCTCGGCATAACCGAACAGTTTCAGATTTCAAAGGGTTATGCCAGAGCTAGGCTAAATGTGCAGTGAAGATATTTCACAGCTCTAAAGTTTTAAAAAAACTTTAAACGTTTGTATCAGGAGACCTTATGTTACGTGCCATAGAAATCGATAAACCCGAAACCGACGAAAATATTGGTCGACACTCAAAAACTCAATCTCCGCGAGATTAAATTTTTGAATGTTTATTGGCTATATTTTCTCATTAAGCTCTCTTACATAGAGCAAAAATAACAAATTAATGGGTCAGGTCCGGCCCGACCTAATTAGATCTTAATCATAAAGAATTCACATAATTAAACGAAAAATTAAATTACTTGACGACACCTCTAAAGATCTAAAATACAAACTCACTTAAAATATCAAATATCCTAAATGACTTAATTAAATACGAGAACATATAAAAACGAGGCTAATTAAATGAACGACATCATTTTAGGGATAATATGTATTATATAATAGCAGTAGCAGTTTCATTTTTTTTCAAGGTAAAAAAATTCAATGTCATTATATAAAACTAAGAGATTTCAAATTATCTAATCTTTATTACCGCAGCAAAATGTGTCGATGTAATCCTATGATGACAAAAGTGGGAACTTCCACTGCAAAAAATATCTGATAACGAGAAGTATTAAATTTGCGCATATGGTAATTAGTTGCTAATGGTTGTTCGTTGGTTCTTTCATCTTGACATTTCATTTTTTTTGTCTTTTGTCTTACAATTGTCGTTTTTTTTTTTTTTTTTTTTTGAATGGCAATTGTCGTTTTCACTTTTTCATTCTTTGTTATATGAGATCTCTTCGGTAATCTTTTAGATTATCAATGTTAGGGATAATAACTAGTAAAGTACTAATAGTTTTTTTCATCGTCAACATTTTGTTGTTGTTGTGGGTGGTAAAGTTCCCAAACTCTCCTTTTGTCTCTTCAATTCTGCGAGCTATGAGGTGGTTAACAGAAGTGGACGGACAAATGACGGAATGGGATAACTTTACCTCCCACAAAAAAAAAAAAAAAGGAACTTACCGACGACAATGGAAAGCCTATTGATACTTTTACCGTGATTATCCCTTAATATTATATTCTTTTTCCACTCTAAAAAGATCAATTTGATTACATTTTTAGATCAGTCGGTAGAATAATACATGTGCTTCCCACTTTTTTAACAGTCGTTAAATCAATCTACCGATATTAATGTCGTTTACGAAAGTCTTGTCAGTTATTCTCTAAAAACTAAATATACAGAATTGGAACACATCATAAGGAGTAACTAACTATAGTATGTGTTAATGCTTAAAAATTGATTAACTTGAATGCGGCCCAAGTCTTGATCTTGGGCCGGGCCCAACGCCTACATGGGGTCAAACCGGGCTTTGAAGCTTGATCTCCGGTCTTGATGGGCCGGAAATCTTCCCTGTAAAACCTGTCTTCGATCCTGTAAAAAGAGCACAAAACGTGAACTCTAGAAGGGGACAGAGGGGGGGTCCTCTGTCGCCCGCTCCGACGCTCAACATTAGCCGAGTATTTGAGTCGGAATTTATGAATAAACGGGAAACAGAGGTTTTTTGGCTTCAAGAGAGCTTCCCGTTTTTTGTGGGGGTGCCCTCGTATTTATAGAGGGTGAGAGGCACGATTTCATGCCTTCAGGGCGCGCGGCGCGCCCCGAAGGCATGTTTTTTGCTTCGGGGCGCGCCCCGAAGGCATATTTTTTCCTTCGGGGCGCGCGGCGCGCCCCGAAGGCATGTTTTTTAGGCCGGGCCGAGTCGACATTTCTCGAGCGGGTCCGGGTTGACCTTTTGGATTTGAGTCGGTTTACTTTTATAGGTCGGGCCCGTTGACTTTTTCATTTGACTTTTCCGGGTCAAGTCTGTTGACTTTTCCTGTTGACTTTCCCGGGTCGAGTCTGTTGACTTTTCCGTTTGACTTTTCCGGGTCGGCCCATTGACTTTTCCGGTTCGGTCCATTGACTTTTCCGGTTCGTGTCCGTTGACTTTCCGGGTCGAGTCTGTTGACTTTCCGGGTCGAAATCAATTTAGTGGGCCTTTTTCTTGGGCCTCTTGGGCACTTGTTTAGTTCGGCCATTAATTTTTCTAGGCTCCGGAAAATACGCATAACATTAACCCCCCAGTTTCTTGCGAGATTCATCTTGCGGGAAACTTTATGCGTTTTGGCATCTTGGACAAGTTACCGTAACTAATATTCGGCTTTTAACCTTTTCGTAAGGTTTTGCACCTTGGCGTCTTACTTCCTCGATATTTTGCGCAGTAGTGTCTTTTTAGTATTTTGCCGAGTTCTTGCGCCTTTGCGTCTAACTTCTCGGTATTTTACGCCATAGCGTCTTTTTTTTTTTTAATATTTGGCCGAGTTTCTGCGCCTTAGCGTCTTATTTCTCGGTATTTTACGCCATAGCGTCTCTTTTTTTTTATATAATATTTGGCCGAGTTTCTGCGCCTTAGCGTCTTATTTCTCAGTATTTTACGCAGTAGCGTCTTTTTAGTATTTTGCCGAGTTCTTGCGCCTTAGCGTCTTACTTCTCGGTATTTTACGCCATAGCGTCTTTTTTTTTTTTTTTAATATTTGGCCGATTTTGCGCCTTAGCGTCTTATTTCTCGGTATTTTACGCCATAGCGTCTGTCTTTTTTTTATATATAATATTTGGCCGAGTTTCTACGCCTTAGCGTCTTATTTCTCAGTCTTTTGCACCGTAGCGTGGTTTTAATAATTTACCGAGTTTCTACGCGTTAGCGTCTTATTTCTCGGTCTTTTTTGCCTAAGTCAGCGGGATTAATATCCGGTCTTTCTCGGTCTTATTTTCCCGAGTCGACGGGATTATGATCTGGCCTTTCTCGGTCTTTGTGCCTGAGTTGGCAGGATTGAGATCCAGCCTTTCTCGGTTTTTATGCTTGAGTAAGCGGGATTAAGATCCGCCTTTTCTCGGTCTTATTTTCCCGAGTCGACGGGATTATGATCCGGCCTTTCTCGGTCTTTGTGGCTGAGTTGACAGGATTGAGATCCAGCCTTTCTCGGTCTTTATGCCTGAGTAAGCGGGATTAAGATCCGCCTTTTCTCGGTCTTATTTTCCCGAGTCGACGGGATTATGATCCGGCCTTTCTCGGTCTTTGTGCCTGAGTCGACAGGATTATGATCCGGCCTTTCTCAGTCTTTGTGCCTGAGTTGGCAGGATTAAGATCCGGCCTTTCTCGGTCTTATTTGCCTGATTCGGCGGGATTATTATCATGCTTTTGGCTTTCGACTGCGTTTTGCAAGATTCAGATCTCGACCGTCATTTTTAGTGATTCAGATTTTGATCGTCTTGTTTTCCTTGATTCGGAACTTCGACGTTGTTTTTAGGATTTTCGTCTTGACCACCGCTCTTCCCCACATCGCGTCTTTGACGTCGTCTCTGATATTGGGTCTCGACCTTCATCTCTGCGTGATGAACATATGGCGTTGTCGTCGCGTTTCGGACTTTGTCCATCGTCTTTCCCCGATGAGCCTCTAACGTCGTCGTCGGGTTTTGGACTTTGACTTTCGTCTTTAGGCTTCAAACTTCGGACTTTGGTCGTCGTCTTGCCTTGATGAGCCTTGGGTGTCGTCTTCGGGATATACACTTTGACCGTCATTTTTCCCGGATCGGACCTTTGGCTTCCTCGTTGGGTATCGGACTTTGTCCGTTGATTTTTCCCTGATGATCCTTCAGCGTCGTCGTCGGGTTTCGGACTTTGGTTCCTGTCCTTCTTGAATTGGCTTCACCGTCTTATCCGTTGTTTGGACTCCGATCTCTGTATTTTCCTTCTTAGACTCGGATCGTTGTTTCGGGGACGGTGAGCCTTTTATAATCATATATACACATTCATAATTATGTATATAATATTTTCTTTTCTCTTTGCTGAATACTTTTATTTTTATATAATATATATATATTATCAGATCATATTTCACTTTTTTGAAATATTAACATGACTCCATACTATGCATATATATTTTTATTTTGAATCAGATTGTTTGTAATCCAATTATTATATGCATATACTTTTTGTTGATTTTTTTCTTTTTTTCTTTTCTTTTTCTTTTTCTTTCTTCGTGCACCAGAGCCTCGTTTTCTCCCCCTTCCTCCTCGACCTCTCCCTCTTCTTCTCCGTCCTCTCCCCAACGCCGAGCAGCAACGGCGGGCGCGAGGATCTGGCCAGACGGGTTTTGAAGTCCCCGTTGGCGGCGGCGGACTTGGCAGAGCTCCTTCTCGGAGGTCTCAGATCGCGCGGGATGCGGGTGTCTTGTGAGACGGGTCATGCGCGGCGCTGTTCGGCGGAGGGAGTGCGTGCACTGGCTTGGTCGGCGATACTCCGGCGACCTCGGTGTGGTGGCCCCCACTTTGGCGTGGTTGGAGCTTTGGCGGTCGGCGAGCGCGAAGGACCTTTCGGCGTGTGAAGAGAGCCACCTTGGCGTGGTCGGAGCTTCGGCAGTGAGCACGAAGCCTCACGGGGCGGTGTGCTCTGGGTTTTCCGGAAGTGCTGTCACGGCTTCGCCGGCTATGACGGCGAGAATTTTCGGAGCAAAGGCGACGAAGCTTTGGTGCAACTCCGTTGGTGGTCCGAGCTGTTCATGACAATTTTGACTTTTATTTGAATATGAATACATATTTTTTCAATATGTTCTTTCTTTTGATTTGTATATGTTTAATAATGGATAAAACTTTTAATATATATTCGATTTGTATTTTTGCGTTCTTTTCGCTTTATACATGACCGATGTGATTACTCGAATTATATCCTTGATCGATGTGACTGCGAGTCTTGATTTGGATGAAAATGGGTTTTGAGAATTGTCGACGATCGAGACGAGTCTTGAGGTTTTTAACGATCACGTCCAGAACTTAGTGACGACGAGGCAAGCTTCGATGTAGTCGGGTGACCGAGAGCGTGCCAGCATCTGCGTTCAAATATTTTCTGTTGACGATGTTGAAGTCTAGGCGTCTCTTTAGCCGTTCTCTTGACTTGTTCGCCATTATCGTGACCTGTACGTCTTCTTTTCGTGACCTGTTCATCATTTTCGTGACCTGTGTGTCTCTTTGAAACTTGTTCCTCGAGAGGTGGATAGTTGTTAGTGGGACTCCGAGGTATGAACTTGCCGGGGCCCCTCCTTCTAGCGCCAAATGTTAATGCTTAAAAATTGATTAACTTGAATGCGGCCTAAGTCTTGATCTTGGGCCGGGCCCAACGCCTGCATGGGGTCAAACCGGGCTTTGAAGCTTGATCTCCGGTCTTGATGGGCCGGAAATCTTCCCTGTAAAACCTGTCTCCGATCCTGTAAAAAGAGCACAAAACGTGAACTCTAGAAGGGGACAGAGGGGGGGTCCTCTGTCGCCCGCTCCGACGCTCAACATTAGCCGATTATTTGAGTCGGAATTTATGAATAAACGGGAAACAGAGGTTTTTTGGCTTCAAGAGAGCTTCCCGGTTTTGGTGGGGGTGCCCTCGTATTTATAGAGGGTGACAGGCACGATTTCATGCCTTCTGGGCGCGCGGCGCGCCCCGAAGGCATGTTTTTTCCTTCGGGGCGCGCGGCGCGTCCCGATGGCATGTTTTTTGCTTCGGGGCGCGCCGCGCGCCCCGAAGGCATGTTTTTCCCTTCAGGGCACGCGACGCGCCACGAAGGCATGTTCTTTAGGCCGGGCCGAGTCGACATTTCCCGAGCGGGTCCGGGTTGACTTTTTGGTTGACCTTTTGGATTTGGGTCGGTTTACTTTTATAGGTCTGGCCCGTTGACTTTTTCATTTGACTTCTGTTGACTTTTCTTGTTGACTTTCCCGGGTCGAGTCTGTTGACTTTTCCGGTTCGGCCCATTGACTTTTCCGGTTCGTGTCCGTTGATTTTCCGAGTCGAGCCTGTTGACTTTTCCTGTTGACTTTCCGGGTCGAAGTCAATTTAGTGGGCCTTTTTCTTGGGCCTCTTGGGCACTTTTTTAGTTCGGCCATTAATTTTTCTAGGCTCCGGAAAATACGCATAACAGTATGCATTATAGTTAGTTACAGACACATAGTATTTCAAATTCATACAGAACATGTTAAAGTCATACTTAATAGAGTAAGTGTCAACCCATCAGCGAGTCCCGGCCTCGTTGAAGCTCTCCAATGCTTCGCTTAGTAGTTCATAATAGTCGTCTTCACTCCGATTCAGCCTCGGAGTCGGAACTAGAATCCTCTTCGGTATAGCTATAATAAAACGCGGTAAACGTCGGCTCATCGGGAAGACGCAAATGTTTGATCTGCTGAGTGCACCTTTTCCACACATCTCCTTCCATTCTTACATTGCGGCACTCACGAATGTCGAGCGACTCGAGCTTGGAACAACCGTCGAGGATAACCTCTAAGCCCTCGTTTGTCATTCGGTTTCCGATGAGCTGCAAGTGGCTTAACTCGGGCATGTTCATGTTAGTGACATTACCACCCCAAAAGCGGGTTACACAGTCAAATTTGCAGTTCAACCGAAATGACTTCAGATTTCGGCAAAAAACTCCGATGGCGCGGATGACAGGCTCCTCTGAGAACGCGTAGAGTGTAAAATCAATTTCCTCAAGCAAGGGAAGCTTTTGGAGGGCGCGAATCAAGCCCGTATCCGAAACACCATCGCAACAAGCAAGACGGAATCGTTTGATCTTGTTCGGTCTGTTGAAGAGGTTTATATATAATTATATATATATATATGCATAATTCGAGAAAAGAAAACCGATTACCCTGTTCCATCTATCCGAAAATGGATTCTGCGAGCAATCTACCTGTCTGTGATGAACATGAGAAGGTCGTTAGTAACGAAGAACGCGATGTTGAGATCCGCCAGTTGGCCAGAGCTCCGATGGACAACATCTCATCCAATTCCGTATCACTGTAGCGATGACCCTCGTTGGACATGTCGATATTTCTCCTAACAAGAGGATCTTTCGTGATCTCCAGCCAAGCCTTTCACACCAACCGAACACTGGTGAAGATGTCCACGACCTCCACCCGAGGCAAGATCGACGCCGTCACTTCCGGAGGAAACACCAGCTAGTTCCTCCGCCGCTGCTCCGTCGCCGAGTCGTCGTTTTGTTTGTTTCGATTCTTTTCCTAATGTCGTTTATACATTTTCGTGTTGCATTGGTGTTGTCGTAATCTCCTTGTCGTTTCTAGCCTTCTACGTATTTTCTTCTTGTCCCTATTTTTGTATAATATATTTACTTTTAGGTACAATAGCGGCAGAGATAATTAATGCTTTATATAATAGTGGTGAACCTATTCAATTATTTTTATCAGAGGCTAAATTTCCAATATTACAATATAATAAAGTTCCAAGGCGAAATGACAAATGGCACGTCGCAGCGAAGATTGGAGTCGTTACTATTCTTTGATGCATTTAGAATACTCGCAACAAATTCCTCTATAACGATATATCGTGGAATCTGAATGGGTTGATAGATGATATCAACTATTGTATGGCCCTTTGGCTTTTTTCCTCGTGCAACGATTTTACGATGTATTCTCTCGCGGACCTTGCGAGAGACTGGGCTGGTTCTCTTTAAGGAGTAGTCCTCGCTGTTTTCTTTCTTGGTAGAGTTATGGTCTACATAGCCAATCCGTTTTGTTGGATTGGTTTGATCGTAAACCATTCTCTAGCCTTGCATTGTAACCTATTTATATTAATATAATCGATGTTTCTTTTAAAAATATATATATATATATAATATAATAGCGGTAAGAGTACCTTTATTTTTTCACCGCATCAAAAATTCTCAATACTATTTCTGTGAAACATTAGATACTTTCGCCACTAGTCCTTGCTCTTATGTTCAGTGATTTAGGTGGCCATTTAGGAAGTTGGAATTTCCATTTCAACTTTGTTACATTTTTCGATCTCCTATTAGTGTTAAGTACAAATTAAAAAATTGCAATATGGTAAAAGCATGAGTAACTAGATGTAGCATACATTATATATTATCTTGCTTTAATATTTATATTAGCCACTTCATACAAAACATGTTAGTCATAATCAAAAGAGTATAACACAAGTTATGATCTAACTAATCATCTTAATTATATTTTCTTACGAGTCTCGCCCAGTAGTTGACGTCCCGGCTAGCCATGGCCTCGTTGAAGATTTCCTGTTCTTCGGGTAGCATTTCACGATAGTCGTCTTCGCTGCCAAACGTTTCAAGCGATTCAGTCTCGCAATCAGAATCCTCGCCGGTGTTATAATCATAGTCGCTATAGGTCGACTCATCGGGAAGACGCAAATGTTTGATCTGCCGAGTGCACTTTTTCCACACGTCTCCTTCCGTTGTTATGTTGAGGCACATGCGAAGGTCGAGCGACTCGAGCTCGGAACACCCGTCGAGGATAGCCTCTAAGCCCTTGTTAGTCATAGAGCCTCCGATGAGCTGCAAGTGGCGTAACTCGGGCATGTTAGCTTTAATGGCATAAGCCTCAATGTTGCAAGCCTCCTCCAAGGCGGGGGTTATGTTGTCGCTTTTGTGAGGCTCGCAGTTCATCCGAAACGACTTCACATTCCGGCAATACGATCCGATAGCGTGGATAGGTTGCTCCGACAACCAGCAAAGTGTTAAATCAATGTCCTCAAGTAAGGGAAGCTTTTTGAGAGCATCACTCAAACCCTTATCTGAAACTCGAAGGCAGCAAGCAAGACGGAGCCGTGTGATCTTATTTGGCCTGTTGAAGAAGGTTATACATATACATAAATATATATATATACATATATGCACATGAAATTGCCTTCATAAAGTAGCTATCTTGCAAGCACTGTTCAAAAATGGATCATAAGAGGTTTCTGAGCACCATACCTGTCTGTGATGTACTTGAGAAGGTCGTCATTGCCGAAGTACTCGATGTTGAGATCGGCCAGATGACCGGAGCTCCGATCGACAGCACGGCGACACATCTCATCCAATTCCGTGACCCTGTCGGGATAACCCTCGTTGAACATGTCGATTCTTCGCCAAACAAGAGGATCTCTCGTGATATCCAGCCAAGCCTTGCACACCAACTGGACAATGGTGAAGATGTTCACGGCCCCCAGGCGAGACACGATCGACGCCGTCACCTCCCGCGGCAGCTCCAGCCAGTTCCTCCGCCGCTCCGCCGGCTCCGGCGCCGGCGACGTATCCATCACCGGAAAAGAAAGGAGTTCGAAAGGGAAAGGGAAAGGGAACGGGAACGGGACTAGATTGGTTCGTTGATTTTAGGGTTTATGAAAATGGAAGAAGAAGAAGAACGAGTTTCGGTGAAATACGAGGAGACACAGTTGAGCTGTCGTTTTGCATACTTATTTTCTTTTCGTAATGTCGTTTTGTGTTTGAGCGGTGCTGCTAACTGTCGTTTCTATCCATTCATATATTATTATTTCATGGGTTTTTTTTATTTTTGAAGAACTTTATTTTTTCATTCTGTAATTTGGTGTAGATCTTGTATTTTAGTGTTTTTTTTATTATTATTAGGGTTATTACCGGCATATGTTCCCGTTCTTTTACAAACATCCGACTTATGTTCCCGTTCTATTTCTTTCGCGGCATATATTCCATAACTCTTAAAACGTACTCAAAGTCAAACTCCGTTAACACTTCCGTCTATGTCCATTATTTTTTGCCATGTGTCACGCCTTAAGGCTGGCCTATGTTCTCGTTCTTTTGTAAATATCCGACTTATGTTCCTGTTCTTTTTTTGTTTAGCGGCATATATTTCATGAGTCTTAAAACATACTCAAATTCAGCCTCTGTTAATACTTCTTCTATACCCGTTTATTTTTGCCACGTGTCATGTACACCTCGACAAACTTCATCATCTTCACCGATTGGTTCGAGCAGAGCCCGAGTTTCACAGCCTTGGAACACTAGGTATATTTTGTAGAGATGATAATATATGAGAAATAAATTATAAAAAAATAATAGCGAGTAAATTCAAAATACATATCGATATGTCATTGAATCTGAAGTCATTAGGATATTTGCGAAAGAACGGGAACATATGCCGGTATTAAGGGCGTTACAAACTAACGGACATAGACGGAAGTGTTAACGGAGATTGACTTTGAGTACGTTTTAAGACTTATGGAATATATGCCGCGAGAAAAAAATAACAGGAACATAAGTCGGATGTTTGCAAAAGAACAGGAACATATGCCGATAATAACCCTTATTGTTATTATGATTCTATTCCTATTTAATTTTTTTGAAATCCACCAAATTATTTAATAATCCTGATTGCTTGGAAGATCTAAAATAGAATTTTGGTTGTACAGTAAACTATACTCGGAGAAGGTATCATTGTGAAGATTAAGATCGATCGAAAACCAACAGTTAACTTTAAACTACGGTTGAAACCGAGACGGGAAGAACATATCTTAGTTCTAGTTTGAAGAAATTCCGGTTTTCTTAGTGACCGGGACAAGCAGAGAATTCCTTCCTGCTTTGTCCTAGTCAAGGTTCTCAGTTTTAAAATTAAATTTCCTGGTTTTTAGCTAGAATCGGGCTGGACCGGAACAGAACCTGGAAGCTGAGTACAATAATTTTCAGCCCTACAGAAAACCAGTGTCATAAAACAAAAATCAGAATAACCAAACCATAGAAATAAACATGCTACATAAAGTATTTTTTTCACTTTTTTCCAGTTTACGGAAGCTAACGCCATGCTATAAAACTAAAAAGCAATTTCTAGACCCTTCATTTACACAAACATATAGAAGCATAATGGATAACAGAACAACGCATGTCCGCTAATTTCATCGTTTGCATTTTCCTAATCCGAATAATCGAGCACGTCATAGTCGTAATCGACTGAAACGTTCTCGCTTGAGTAGTCAGAACCGCCATAATAATCAACTCCCTCGATTAAACAATCGTCATCATAGCAGTATGCGTCAAATGAATCGAGCTCAGAACTATCATAGGAGCTGAAGAACTCGTAGTCCGTCGTCGGATCATCAGGAAGGCGCAAATGCTTAATTTGCCGAGTACACCTTTTCCAGACATCCCCTTTCAAACTTATGTTGAGGCACTTACGAAGGTCGAGCGACTTGAGCTCCGAACACCCGTCGAGGATAGCTTTCAAGCCCATGTTCGTCATGGTATTTCCGATAACCTGCAAGTGTCGTAAACCGGGCATGTTCGACTGGATAGCAAACGCCTCTCTGTTAAACTCCAGTTCCTCGCTTTCAGATATCGTGTGGAAGATTCTATAAGCTTGACAGTTCAACCGAAACGACTTCAGATTCGGGCAGCAACGCCCGATAGCGTTGAGAGACTCCACCGAGAACGGGCAGAGTGTAAGCTCGAGCTCTTCTAGCAATGGCAGCTTTTCAATGGCTTCTACCAAGCCTCTATCAGAGCATTTATTGTAGCAACAAGCGAGACGAAGCCGCTTAATCTGGTTTGCCCTGTTCAACAAGTTTTAAAGCGAACAAGACGCACTAATTACATTATACAAATTTGATACAAGTTTTGGAGTTCACAACGTCCCGGTTTTGAAATTAAATTTCCCAGTTTTATGCCAGAATCGGGCTGGGACCGTTATCGGGACAAAAGCGGGAGAGTACTGAATTTTCAGCCCTACAGTTTCACAATTTAGATAAGAGAATCCTCAAAACTTAGTTCACACGTTAAGGGGAAAATCTTTAAGAATTCAACGGCACAGAAGCTAAATTAATCAACAATTCACAGCAAGATCAACATACCTATCGGCGATGTACTTGAGAAGATCGTTGCTACCGAAATACTCGATGTCGATGTCAGTCAGTTGACCGGAGCTCCGATCGACTGCGCAGCGACACATCTTATCCAAGTCCATCTCGAGATCGAGATCGCCGACCTTGGACATGTCGATTCTGCGCCAAACCAGAGGATCGTGCGCAATTTCCAGCCAAGACTTGCACACAACCTGAACACTGGTGAGGATTTCGACGGCCACCAGCCGAGACATGATCGACGCCGTCACCTCGCGCGGCAGCTCCAGCCAATTCCGCTGCTCCTCCGCCGCCTCCGGCGAAGAATTCCCGACCGACGACGAAGCCATCACTGGCCGAGAGAGGAATTTGAACGGAGAGAATCTAGGGTTCGGAGAATTGGGTGTAGTTGAGGAAGATGACAAAATTGGGATTTCTCAGATGTCAAAAAGTGTAGCTTTGTGTCAGCTTCGTACGGTTGCCAATCGGTGTTGTAGTTTTTATTGTCGCTTCAGTTTTATCTGTCGTTTCCCCATGTCGTTTTTACTTTCTTTTTTTCGTTTTCATAGCTTTTTCATAGTTTTTTTTTTTTTCAATCATATTCTATTGCTTTTTAATAACAAAGCTTTCAAGTAAAAACCTTAATAGGGTTGGATTAAATATAGGGTAAATGAGCAATGTCCATTTGTAGTTTAGAAAAAATGCTCATTTATATTTATGGTAATCAAAACCACCAACTAATTGAAATACGGACAAATATGCCCTTCTAATTTTTAACATATATAATTAAAGTGTGAAATTAATTCAACAATTACGTTTAAATTTAAATAATTAATCATTTTTTAATAAAATAAAAAACAAATGTTTCCTTAAATGTAGCAATACTAATAACTTCTTTATCTTCAGTATTTTCCTTGAAAATAATTAATTCAAAAATTATGTTTAAATATAAAAAATTAATTCAAAATTACGTTTACATGTAAATAGTTACTCTTTAATTTTCCTTAAAAATAGTTAAATACATGACTCATCGTATTATCTAGGGGTGTACAAAAAAGACCCTAAACCGAATCTAAAACCGATAACATTAATTTACCGATTTTTTACCGAAAAATTTATGCTTTTTTTGAAATACCAAAAGATGCGGTTTAAACCGCTACCGCTTTTTGCTAAATGGTAGCGGTTACGAGTTTCACGGTAAAAACCGCTACCGATTACCGATTAACCCGATAATAAATTTGTATATTTAAAAATAGATAAAAGTAGGACTTTTAGCATTCAATATCTATATAACAATGTTTTGGCAGGAGTTTTCTCATTCATTGATTCATTCAATCTTATTTTAATTTGAACAATTTTTGTTGTAAGTACAATTATTTCTTCCGTTTGAATAAGAATAAGTAAATGTCAAGAGAAATTGGCTCTAATTAAATTATTCCATCAATTAGTTCTTTTTTATACTTTAGATTATGTAGTACTAATTTGAATTTTAAAAAATATGATGATTATATTGCGTTCCATAAACCGAATTTAAAATCGATATATCGGTAATTGGTAAAATTGGTTTTAAACTTCAATAGCGCGGCTTTCGGTTCTAAAATTTAAAAAACTAAAAATACGGTAATCTATATAAATAAGTATGAAAACCGAACCGAAGACTCGTTTGTTGACCCCTAGTATTATCTCATTGAGTTAGAATAAATATTTTCCCTAAGTATAAGGATTATAACGATTTTTTTATTTTTAATCAAATTTTAAAATTAATTAAAAAGCAATCCTATTATTTCAACCTAATTTTTTGTACGTAACTATATTTACGAATCTGTAATTATATTTACCTAACTATATTTACGATTCTATATTTACGTAACTATATTACGATTTTGTATTTTTACGTAACTATATTTACGATTCTGTATTTTTATGTAACTATTTACAAATTCGTTGTTATAGGTTTCTCGTCTATTCAACTTCGTAGTTATAAGTTTCTCATCTATCATATTTTCAGTAATTTTATTTACGACTTACAAAATTGTAACTATATTTACGATTTAGTAAATTTAGTTACGATTCAGTAATTTTATTTACAGCTTCATAATTACAGGTTTCTCATCTATTTAATTTTCAGTGGAGGAAACGTGACGGAGTATAATTACAAAAAGTTACATAATTTATAAGTGTAAGTATAATTACAAAAAATTACAAATATTATTGTCAACAAATTACATAATTTGTGTTAACAACATGTAGAAATTTATGATTGCCAATACTTTTTTAACTTAATTTCACCATTTTTTCTAGGAACGCCATGTTCGGTATCATGGCTGCTCATAGTTATTGGAGAGAAACTAGGGAGTACTGTATGGTGTATGTGAATAAAAAGGCGTATTTAATTCATGTGCTTTGGAATTGGAAAATGAATAATGTTGCTAATTAAATATTGTAACTGTCTGCGATAATCATCATAGGCCGCCCTATTTTATGCTCAATAAACAAAAGTAATAAATGAATTTATCTTTAATGAAAATTATAATTAATACGGTGATTAGGTCGACCGTAATAATAGTCGTATTAATTTCGAAATTGAAAAAATAATAAATAATTATATACGAAAATTAAAACAAATTAATTAATATATTAAGGTTAAAATGGTCCAACAAAGTTTATTAATGGGTATAAAATAATTGTTTCAAACTATGAGCAATTCTTTTAAACTTTCAGTGATTTTTGGGCATTTGGTGAGTTTTTTATTAAATATATCATAATTTATGCATTAAAAAAAATTCAAAATGCAAGCTTGCAAATCAACCCACGCAATAATCGCCAATGGGTTGGCAAATCTAATACCAAAAATCATATTAAAATAAAATTTATGGCCATGATTGACCTTTCACTTATAAAAATAACAAAAATGGCTTTTTTTTTTTTTTTTTTATGATTTGCCTTCTCTGTCCTAGAAATATCACAGATGATCCTTTTTTTTTTTATGTTAGTGTATTTTATCTCTTTGACGGTAAATTAAATGAAAAAAAGAGTAAAATATTCTCAAATTATGAGCTTGTGAAATAACAAAAGTAATGAGCTTTTCTTATTTTTAAACATAAAATTGTTATTTTTTTTGTTCAGATGATTAAATCTTAACCAACCGTCCCTGAGTTTGTCGGGGCCTTAGGCGAAGACTTATTTTGGGGCCCTATTGCAAAAATAAATATCAATACGAAAAGTATAAAAATATTTGAAGAATACATTACTCATTTAAATATGACACAATATTTTTAAAATGTGAACACAATATTTTTTTTCCTTCCACATGGGCCCCAAAATTTACAAATTTTGGGGCCCCCAATTTACTAATACATTGTAGGCGGCCGCCTACCATGTATACCCTCAGGAACGGCCACATTCATCATATAAGAATGATTTCTTCCGCTATCTATGGGAATGGGATAAATATATAACCTTCGTTCCTCAACGTAATCACCAAATAATGATTCTTTGAAATAACAAAAGTAATGCGTTTTTATTATTTTCAAATTAAAATTGTTAATTTTTGTGCTTAAAGGACTAACTAAATCTTAACATTCATTGCAAGAGAATGATTTATTTTCCCGCTATCTCTAGAATAAATATATCAAACCGGCACACCTCTCATAAAAATATAAAAAGAGGTCAATATCACCGATAACTCTTAAAATAAAATTGTACCCTCCAAAAATGAGTAGTATTTAATAATGAACTTCACTTTCATGTGTGCAAATGCAAGGAAGAAAAGACATAGGTGTACAAGCATCCCTTTCGATGAAAGAAGGCCCCAAAAGCATAATAAAAGGGACAAGCTCGGAAATAGTCAAAGCGATGACCAATAATCGCGCTTCATTTCACAACAAATAACGGACCAACCAACCGACTTGTTCCTCAAACCGAACAAGCAAAACCACCCATAATTATTTTTTATTTTTTTAATTATTAATCTCCAATAATTAGGGACAAGAGAACAGACAGAGATTGAGAATTAGAGAATAGAGAGAGCATCACTCTCTCTTTTTTGGATCTCTCTCTAACTCATATCATATTAATTTTTTTTTTCCAGAAAATTTAATAAAGATTTAATCTTTAATCATCCACCATTGTTGGGTTTCTAAAATTTTCTTGGAAAAAAATATGAGTGGGGTCCGAGTATATTCATCTCCTGAGTTATCAGCTTCTGGGAATTACCAGCCTGAAGAACGAGCAGAAGATCATGGCTTCGAAGGTAATAGTTCATGGCTTTCATGTCGTTTGATTCGCTTGATAATTATATACATTTACAAATGTTAATAATATGTATGTATGTGTATGTATATAGGGATGTCGACATGCGTGAAGCTGCTTCTGAAGCTTGTCCAGGACCACAACGAGGTGTGCGTAAAAGACGCCGTCGACGAGCGCAAGCCGCAGAGAGTGGCGGGGATGATGACGATCATCGAGGAGCTGAAAACCCGGATCCAGAAATCCCAGTCGTCGCTCGGGCGGAAGGCCGAGCTCCGACGGTGCTACACGGACGTGAAGGGCAACGCTCCCAGAGAGAAGAGGGCTGCGAACGAGCCCGCGGTGGCCGACGAGAAGGAGAAGCTGCGGCGCCAGCTCAGTGCCAGCCTGGCGGCGCGGAAGAGCCTCGAGATCATGTGCACCAGCCTGGGGAAAGAAAAGGAGATCATGGCGTCGGAGCTCACGAAGAAGGTCCACGAGCAGTGCGCCATGGAAGAGCTCATCAGCGACCTCAAGGCACAGAACGAAATGCTGGTCGAGAAGGTGACGCTTTGCTCGAGCCAGCACAGGGAGAAGAGGGAGACCGGGAACGGAAACTCGGCTCTCATGGAGAGGAACAAGGCGCTCTCCGAGCAGCTCCTGAAATCGCTCGACGGGTATCGCTCTCTGAAGAGAAAGCTCAAGGACTCGAACGAGGAGAACGCGAAGACGAACGCAGTTATCGACGACACGAACGCGGACGTCCAGAAGGGGCTCGAGAGAGTCCGGGGCTTGAAGGAGAAGCTCTCGGGGGAAACTGACGTGAAAGTGAAAGACGAGATCTCGGCTCTGGAGAGCCTGTTGGAGGGCTTGAAAGTGAAGGTTTCGAAGCCTAAGCAGAAGAGAAACGAGGTTCTCATCAAGGCCAAAAGCGAGAGTAAACTCAGCAAAGCCTAGGGTTATTGCATGAAGCCATGATCTAATAATAATTTATAATTATTTATATAGATATTGTTGTATAGATCAAGGGTAATAGTGGCACTTTGTTCTTGTTAAAGACAAAAGAGTGCAGGGTAGTAGTAGATTTTAGCAAGTCGTTTTTTCATAGGCAATTTGACTTGTTCATGTCTACAAAATAAACTACCCTAGCCTATTACCTTGTACAATTGCGAAAAAAAAAAAAAAAAAACCTCATGTTCTCAAATCTTGACTTGAAAGCTCTGATAATGAAAGGAAAAAGTTAAAGATATTGCCTTTTTCTCTTTATGCAGAATCTACAGGGCTTGTATGTGTATTATTTGGTATTGAACACCGAATTTCAACTACCGAAATCACAAAATGCGGTTATCGCATTCTAAATAGGGTTTTCGATTTTCTTTTTAAAAAAATACCAAAATAAAATGTATTCACATACGTATGAAGTATGAACCCCGCCTGAAAAAGTTTGATTATCTTTTTTCATTTAATAAAAAAGGTTTCTTGCAAAAGGGGCCACATTAGGGCAGGCATTGGCATCAGCATTGAGTAGTTTTAATGTTTTATCCATTAATGACATTAATTAGATGAACTCAAGCTTGTCTTGTCTTAATTGCTTCTTAATTTATAATATCCTTTGAGTACCTCTTACGTTTGTTTAGTCTGTCACCCTGTCGTTTAAGGTTGGACTTTCACTGTCTGTCTAGTTGTAATATATATATATATATATAATATAAGTCCTATTTAAGAAAAGGTCTAATGTGTATACATGGATATTATTAAGAAGCAAGACACTGTAGCTTGCAAGCGGCTATGGAGTTCAAAACCCACGAATTGCTAACCACTTTGGCTCCCGATGAGCTCGACAGAGCCTCTGCGTCGGCTCGCCTACGATCCATGATTTTATGCCACTTGGCAGGTTCGCATTGGTCAGGTTGCTCGACGCTGTAAATGATGTAGGTTTGGCATGTCAACGGTGATTCTTTTTGATACTCGGAGGCGGGTTTTCTGTGCAGAACTGTCCCTCCGGCAGCGGTTATTAGGTCTTGAAGATAGCTCTTGTAAGAAGAGGCAAATTCTCCCATCAAATAGAACTTGAACCCTTCAAATAGCTTTCGCAACTGATACAAAGGACCACATTTTAGTTTTAACTGAAGGTAATCACCTCTAAGTTTGTAAAATGGACACTTTGCCCACTTGCATTTTATTTTAGTGCGCGATGGCCCATGACGATTCATTTAAGGTGCACTTTACAACATGAAAATCCATTTTGTGTAGAAAATTCACCAAACTCAGGAAGCAAATTGCACCGTAAATTAAAATCCAAAGAGCACGATGCAATAAAATAAAACTCTAGGCAAAAATGGACCTATGAATAAATTTGAAGGGGATTGGTGTAAATTGTTATAAACTAGACTTATAATTATGCATTTTCAACTTGAACTGCCTCAAAGAGTATAATTTTGATCCCAAACTTAAGTGCATATCAGAAAAATAAGAAGTGGGACATTAAAAGTCAACGAGGCAAAAGAGAAGAGCAGCATTAACCTTGTTCTGGATCCGGAGTCTTCCGGTTCGAGGGCCGTCAGTAATTCCGTGTGTATCAACAATAATTTCAAAGCTCTCCTCACCAACATATTTCATTGCTTCCATGCACGCTTTGATCCCTATTTCCAGACACACAGATGAGAACAATAAATATGTTGTATAAGTAAAAGTACAAGTACAGTATACATATTATGTCATCCATATACATAGGACTTACATTTGATACTCAGTATCCACTTCCCATTCAATATCCCCATTAAAACTTTGAGGGTTCTTTTGCAAGCTCCATTTTCATCTGTTGATGCGATAACATGGGTGACATTTGATGCCCACTTGTTTGCCACAGTAACTCCAGATATTCTCTCGAATTCAGAAATTAGTTCCTGCAATTCAAACACGTAAAAAGACGATTCAAGATTATGATTTAACACGAGATTAAGAGGAAGATGAAGAACTAGAACCAGCTTTGTTTACCCTTTCTAAGCTGGAGAGAGCAGAACAACAAAGAACCGGTTTCTTCGAGGATTTACAAGAACTCCAATTTGGAGAAACACCAAGATCATCTTTAATAACAGCTTTCTTATGGACACTCAATGCCCTGGGAAAAAGACATTATAGATATAAATAAAGACTAATATATATATATATATATATATATATACACATGCAAGTCTGGTCACTAAAACAACAAGATCTACTAACTTTCTAGTGTCACGTTTGCTCTTCGTTGCTTGAGATTCAGAACATTCCATCGGAAACTTAGCAGAGGGGTGCAGAGGGCATAACATGACATAATTGACCTATAATGTAGCCAAATATTAATTTTTTACAATTATAAGAACAAGAATAATTAAAGCAGGCTTGTGTAGAGGTTTCTAGAATGTACCGTGTCCCATCGGCATTGAGGCATCAACTTGGCGCAAGGAACGTGAAAACTTTTCCGGCAACCCTTATCGTAACACCCTAATGCAGCACCTTTAATTCCACAACAACTACACTTAATTCTCCGACTTCTTGCTAATTCAGCTTCAAGGTTGATAGCAACATCGTCTTCGAAGTATACGTTAGGCGCCCTTAAAAACAGGAAGAAATAAATTAAAAGAAAAATTACAAACCGCCAGAAAATCACATAAAAAACGTGTATACTTATGAGGATAGATTGAAATGATTCAGCAAAGGAATTTTTACCATTCAGTGCAATTTCTGTGTGAATGTATAACCTTGGATCCTCCATTGTAGTCTGTAGCAACCGGCTTGCCATTGTAATAGTGAAACATTTCTCCTGTAGCCTGTAAATATGGCCTTGTATATCATGAGTACAGCCTTTTATTTAAGAGCATTGACACATTGTAGTATCAATATTAAATAATAAATACACAATAAAGATGACTATTCAGTCCCTAAAAAACAATACAAAATAATTAATATATGAATTATGAGCCTATCTATAATAGCAGATGGTTATTCTATGAGAAATAAACAGAGGCCAAGGCTTTATACCTCTGACTCTTCGGAGGAAAGACAAAAGGCACATTGGATTTTTCCAAGGTTGTTCTCACACCTCCGCAATACGACATCATTGGTCAGAGAAGGGACGTTCTTCGCGCTTAATGGGTCGGCCAAACTTCCAGTTGTACAATTGTTGGGTATGTTTTCTGTTGCCGTGTCATTTTTAGATATACTGCTACTAGACAATGTGGACTTCTTTTTGCTCCTCAAACCATCACTGGACGTGGCTTTTTCGGAAACTTTTTCCTCGTTATTCCTAGACGTTAATGCATACTCTTTGTTGGCCAGAGGAACAAATAAAGCAGATAGCTCAGCTATGGTGTCTTTATTCCCTTGATTTTCCCCATTAATAGCTTCATTAGAAACCAATTCAGGAATTGGCTTAGTAGCATTAGCAGATAACTGAACTGTTTTGCCCCTTTTGCAGGTCCTAAGCTTCAAAAAGTCTTGAGATCTCTTTCTCGAATCACCATTAATATCTTCTTCCTGAATATCACTTTTCACGGGACATGTGGCTCCAACCATTTCTAGTGCCTTTCGACCTCTTTTTTTTGGATTCTTACACAGCATATTATTGTCAAGATTGCTTGTTCCAGTTGCGGAAATAGTCAACTCCTTCTCCCTTTCATCATCTTGCTTCGTATTCATCGAGCGGACATTTCCAGAAGGCATTTTTTTACGTCTTTTCTTGCCATTTTTATATCCAGATTGGTCATTCTTCCGAACACCAGAATCAGTAACCTGGATTTTGGCATAATTGGAAATGTCAGACAAAAATTTCACTAACAAAATCTGACAATATATTAGGAGATAAAAGCGGTGCGAGCTATGTGATGTTTGACCTTAGTCTTAGAGGGACTTGAACAAAGCTCGGGCGAGCAAGGACGTTGTGTCCACTCAAACATCTCACTGTCGAACATAATTTGGTTGTTTGAGGATTTTGCGAGTTCTCCTCCCTGCATTTTTATAAGGAAAATGGAATGATCAAGACAGTCAAAATGTCTAATATTTGTGAAAATTGCGTGCTATACTTTATTCATACAGGATACAGCAATAAAATTGGAATAACATACTATAATTCACTCACATTTGAAGTCAATTCCAATGAGTTCTCATCATCGGAATCCTTGATATCACTAAACGTTGGGACATCTGGAAGCGGCAGATCAATGGGTAGACTCTTGGTACCACTTTCCTGGCTTAAATCCGCAACATCTTCATCGTCTTTCAACCAAAAGAAAGGTGTAAACCCAGGCTCTGCATACTCGATCTCACGAGGAACGGGCCTTTTAAGTTTCGATCCCTTTTCAGGTAACTTACTAACAGTTCGATTTATGGCACTTTCAGACTGTACATGAGGCACCTGAACCCGTTTCTTGCCCGGAAATGAAGGTCTAACTTGAACAGAACCGAAACTGTGTTGATCGGATTTACTATTTTCTCTCGACCCTTTTCCCTCATTGGCGGAAACGTTCCCAGAATCTTGTTTGTCACGAATCTTGGGATCATCCACATGATGTTTTCCATCTGTCATTGTCCACAATAGTTAAGAACAGAAAATTCAAAAGCAATGCTCAGTAGACGAAAGCTGAGAATTTAATAATGAATGTACAGGTTCACCCGGGTATTACCTGATAATTTGGCTGCGTTTTGGGTGATAAATAAGTTCACTCCTGATGAAACCTCCATGCTCTTGTAAATGCTAACCAAGTTATCCATGTGAGGAACGGGCCGAATCTCTAAAATCAATAAGAGAACAATTTCAGGGTGAGAACAAGTACACAATAACAAAAGATTACAAGTTTACAGACCCAAATACGATCCAGATTCGATCGAGCACAACTTACCTCGGCGACGATACGGAGCTTTGCAGACGGGACAATCGGATCCCGACTTCATCGATTTCACAATGCAAGAGCTGAATAAAAACACCGTCGTAAGAATCAAATTCTTCACAAATGAGAAACTAAACAGTGTTCATTACGAAGAGGAGCTTACTTGCAGAAGACATGGTTGCAATTCAGAGAGGCCGAAGAGCTCAACAAGCTCAAGCTGCAAAACAATCAAAATCAAAATCAAAACAAAAAAATCGATCGAATTCGGAATGTGGGCGATGAATAGCGATTGGTACCAGATTGGGCATTTCAATTCTCTCCCCATCCTCTCGAGATGATTCGCGTCTGCTTCCATTCTCTTCGCTTGAGCTTGCTTCGATCGATTTCAGCAAATTTTGGAAATCGCTAAATCTTAAGAGAGAGAAAGAGAGAGGATTTTTTTTGGATTTCTGAATTTGAAATTAAATATCCGCCAAAATAGGGATATATGCGCGCCTAAAATATTTCACTGGTTTTGGCGAGAAATGGCGGGTCCAAATGCTTCTGGATCCTCCACGTGGCATCAATCTATTACGTGTCGGAATCTAATTGGTTCTTACTACAGTCTTGATTCCTGACTGCTTTTACCAAACTTATGTCGTTTTCATTAGTATTTATTTCGTTTTTTAATTTCATAGTCGTTTCTGTATATTTATGTCGTATTCCCCGTGTTTTAGCTCAGGACAGTGCTGTCGACTATGTGTCTGTCGTTTTGTATAGCTGTTGTCGTTTTGTATAGCGTATTTTCATTTATTAGGATTTTGAGCAAAGTCTCAAAATGTGTGGTAATAGAAAGAAAAAAAAATTAAGTAAAACAAAAATAAATAGAGACAGAAAATATTATAATGATTCTTTCCCGGTGCAAGAAATACGTTTACTTGTCGTACTCGACGCACTATAATGATAATGATAGCTACGAGTCATATAATCGAAAATTAGAATTTCACCAATAATCGGTACAAGAACAAGAGCCATTTCTAAAATGGTGAAACCGAGTACAATCCCTCACTACAATCTCCGTACTGTACACCTTCGAAATCATCTTCAACGCCACGTGACAGTCCACGCAGACCCTCAAGTTCTTGATAATCCGAATCAATGTGGCCGGCGCTGCGTGAACGAGCATGAAAGCGACCGCGATTTTCTCGCTATGGAACGACAGAACGTTCTCCTTTTCCTCCTCTTCTATGTCTGCAAGCACGTCAGAAGTACGAGGCGCGTAGCCTTCCAGTTTAAGCAAGCCAGTGATCTCCGCCAGCTTCGCGTAGGTCTCGTCGCTCTTCGGATGGGACGTACTTCCCATAACGAACTCGTAAACCTGATTCTGCAGCTCAACAATGCTGTAGCCCGGTGTTTTCCACACGCCTTGCTTCTGCATCGCGCTTCTCAAACTTTGCACGTCTTTCCATCGGTTCTCTGATGCGTAGAGATTCGAGAGAAGCACGTAATCACCACTGTGTCCGGGTTCTAGTTCTTGGACCCGAGCTCTCGCCAACTCACCGAGTATCAAATTGCCATGAAGCGTGCACGCTCCTAGTAAAGTCCTCCAAATGACGGAATTCGGCTTCAATGGCATTGTTTGAATAAACTCATACGCTCGTTCAACCAAACCCGCCCGTCCCAATAAGTCAACCAAGCAACCGTAATGCTCGATTTTGGGAACAATGCCGTACTTCTCATCCATCTTTCTGAAGTAATCGAACCCTTCGTCGACCATTCTACAGTGGCTGCAGGCATACAAGACTCCGACGAAGGTTATCTCAGTAGGAACCAGTCCTTTTCTCGTCACCATCTCCTCAAAAAGCTCGAGCGCTTGTTTACCGAAGCCATTCACAGCCAAACCGACGACTAACGCAGTCCAAGAAACAACGTTTTTTCCTTCATCTCATCAAAAACTCTCCTCGCCTCCCCAATGATTCCGCACTTTGAGTAAAGATCAAGAAGCGCATTACCCACGAGCCCATTCGAAATTAACCCGACTTTCAATACATACACGTGAAATCTCCGTCCTAAAGCCAAAGCTCCGAGCTCGGTGCAGGCCGAGACCAGGCTCACCACCGTGAACCCGTCCGGGCCCACGCCCGCCAAACCCATCTCCCTAAATGTCAACAAAGCCTCATTGGGCATCCCATTGAGCGCAAACGCATTAATCACGGTATTCCACGCAACGAGGTCTCTGTTTTTCATTCCATCAAACACCTTGTGCGCTGTCTCGGCTCGCCCGCAGCTAGCGTAGGCGTGAAGCAACGCGTTTTGCACGAACACCAACGACTCGAACCCAAGCCTCACGCAGACAGAGTGAGCCTTCTCGCATTCCCTCAAGTCCGTCAGCTTAGCCACGGCCTTGAGGAGAAACGGGAAGCAGTGCGTGTCGGGGCGGACCGAAGCCGCGCGCATGAGCCCGTATAGCTCGACGGCCCGCGCGGGGCTCGCGGTCTCGGCGTGGCCTCGGATCATGGTGTTCCACGTGAACACGTCGGGCGTGACGAGCTGGGAGAAGATGCTCTCTGCGTATGCCATCGGGGCCGAGAGCGACACGGCCGTGAAGACGAGGTGCTTGCCCGCGTGAGCGTCGGTGGGCACGAGGCCGCGGCGGAGCGCGAAGGCGTGGATCTGCGCGAGCGCCGGTAGGGACGAGGCGCGAGACTGCAGCAGACAGATGCATGTCTCGGCGGCGGTGGCGAAGGAGGATTCGGCTCTGAGAAGGGCACGGAGATGATGCTTTGACTTTGAGAGCATCACAAAAGATGCCGTTTATCTCTTGAACTTGTCGTTTATGTGTTGTTAGGAAAATCCTTAACTTAAAGACTGTTATGATAATAAAATGAATTGATATATTCAATTTTTGTTTTGTTTTGGAATAGCAAGAACTCACGTGTGTCGTGATTTCATTTCAAATTTTATTAATATAGCTCTCATTTATAACAGAAGAAAATCGTTATAACAAACGATTAAAGGGGTTTATAAAGACTGAAACATAATACCCCAAAAATCAAAACAAACCTTGAAAATGAAAAGACTCATAATTAATCAAAACAAAAAATGTCAATTTTTATATAAGTCTAAAATAAGCGCACTCATTTTGTCCAACCCAAAATAAACCCTTAATAAGAGAAGGAAGATCACTTGTCTAGAATTGATAAACAAATTGTCTCTACCTTTAGTATCATAATGAGCTAAAACATTAGCGACCATATTCCCCTATTTATGAAATGATGTATTTCGTAATTCATATCATCTGATAAAGTGAAATGGTTGTCCCTATAATTCCCAAAGATACCATACGACATACGTTGCATTTACGAGACTAGATCCAACCAACAACTATTTTAGAATCACATTCAATATCAATACTATCATATCACACTTGCTTACACCTTCTAGAATATCCCTTAATTTCGCTTCATTATTTGAACACATTCCAAATAGAAATTGAAAAGCCAAAAAATATATTAGCTTTGTAATCACAAATTCCAAATAAAACTGAAAAGCCAAAAAATATATTAGTTTTGTAATCACGCAAAAATACTTCCGTCCAATTAGATTTAAATCTTCCTTGAGGAAAAATTGATTTTTGCTCTTGATGTCACAAGTTAAGAGTAAAAATTACACTTACTAATCATTTACAACGATATTTTTAGTAACTATAAAGTATGTTTTGCTCTTAGTAGCGTTTTTAGTGTTGGCCAGCTTGCGGATGTTTCAGGATCGTGACTCAAAGGTGTCTCCCTTTACCCTCTCGGGTCAGCGAGTCGACTTTCCGGAATGAGACCATGTTTCAGGACCATGACTTAAAGGTGTCTCCCTTTACCCTCTCGGGTCAGCGAGTCGACTTGCCGGAATGAGACCATTATTGAAGTTTCTACTCTCATCGGGAAACCATATGTGCGGTGGTGAGTTGTTCTTCGAGAGTGGGCGAAATCACAACCCTCATGCAAGACAGTGAAGAAACAAGCTCGACGACTTAGCTTGAAAGCCATCCTTGAGAAGTTGGTGGATCACCATCCTCGAGAAGTTGGTTGGTGTGGTCCTGCGAAACCGTGTAATATTTGTCAGACTTTTTGTTGAGAAGACGGGGATCACATGCAAGACAGTGAAGAAACATGCGAAACCGTGTAATATTTGTCAGACTTTTTGTTGAGAAGACGGGGATCACATGCAAGACAGTGAAGAAACAAGCTCGACGACTGTAGCTTAAAAGCCATCCTTGAGAAGTTGGTGGATCACCATCCTCGAGAAGTTGATTGGTGTGGTCCTGCGAAACTGTGTAATTGTCAGACATTTTGTTGAGAAGACAGGGATCATGAATTCCAGGTTTTGAGTTTTAATCATGTTTTTAAAACAATATCTGTGTACTCGGACGAAGCCTATCTACAAAAGTATATATATTCCAGTTGAGACTCATTTGTGCTTTGTTTATAACAACACTTATTATAATATTCTCTTTACATAATTAATGTGGGACTTTTTTCATTTCTAAGTGGTAAACCAATTTTCATAATAATCTTGTTCGAATTCAATGTAGACTTTGTTATTTCATTAATACTCTAGTGCGTTAAATTTGTGCTAGTTTTACTTTTAGATTTCAAAATCGTGTGTTGTATAATCTAATAAGCTAATGTATATAGCACAGTACGAGTACGCATATCTGTTGCAAATGTTAGTAGTTCCCATATACATCTAATGCTACGTTTGTCTATATGTATAATTACTTAGTTTACAACCGTAAATTACACAATGTATTAAAAAATTATAGATATACCTATATGTATATATATAAATTACTCTATATCATTTTTGAATTTTTAGACAAACTAAAGTTTTCAAATAAGTAAATTGAAAAATATTTTCAAAATCGATTTTGAGTAACTTACCATCCGAGTTTTTAGTTTTTTACCTCTAAATTCGAACTTGGATCCGGTTTATATATATTAATAAAGGTTGATTAGAATCTGTATGACTATGGTGCCGCTCGGGGTAGGTTTTGAGATTTTCAAGAACGTAGGTTTTGAGATTTTCAAGAACTTAGACGAAGAGTAACTTTAGAGCCCATATCAAAATGCAAAATTAATTTTTAATACAAAAATATAAAAGATTATTATATAATAAATAACCAATCTTTCAAATATGAGACATTGTGTTTTTTGAAGTGAAAGTACTAATCAAAGTTGTATACTCGAGTTTCTTTATCATATCAATACACAATATTTTTAAACTACTCAAAGTCTCAAACTATCTTGAGACATGATTGATAAAAATAAGATTTGATTAATTTTACTTTCGAGATGCTTCTATACGATTTAAGATGATGCTGGATTTTTTCAATTTGAATTTTTTTAGGCTCTTAAATTTGAGTTTCCTTATTTATTCACCGCACCTCTCATAAACCCTGTCTCTGATATTGCCACTAATAAATAATAATGCATGCATGAAAATAAACAGCTATATAAACCACTATTTATTAATATTAATTTCAAATTTGACAAGAGAACACACGATCCATGCTTATATTATAATACAACTACAATGTAGCTAATCTAAAAGAAACAAATTATATATAAAAAAAATCAAGAATAATATTACATGAATGAGGAGGCTCATAAAAAATACTACATATAATAATATATCAGTCAAAAATTTCCCAGTGGGCTGTGGTCAACGGGGGCTCAAAGTCAAAGGTCTCCCACTTGGTCGTCACAACGACAGGCTTTAGCCTTGCGTTTGATATCTTCATTGCATCTAGGGTTTCCACGCACTTCTGAACTCTCTTGCCCTGCAGTAACACGAGCAAAGCCAAACGCAATACGACATGAATGAGATAATTAATTACGTAATATAATATAATTATCGAATATAATTTATTAATTACATGCAAACTCTTCTGAGCAATGGCGTCTCCTTCTGCGGAAATGGTATCGAGCTTGATTGCTTGTCTCATGAGCATCTCTATGAGCGTTGTGATTTGAACATCGGACACTTTCATGCGCTTTGAGATCGATGTTTCAATTGCCGAGACCTTCAACAAAAGTTCAATCAATATTAATTTTTTTACCAATTAATAATTTCATATCTACTCGATCGTTATATATATACTAATACAATAGGTATAAACTAAAAAGAGAGCATATTAGATGATTTTTACATTAAAAAAAAAAAAAGACAAACTAAGCAATCTATAGCTAACAATGATTAGTACTTCTATTGAAAATAGATTAATTACAATTTCTTCGAGTTTGAATCTTTCCTTTTTTTTTTTGATGATAATTATGTGTGATCATGTGGCTTTAATAATAAGTGGATCCCACATAAGAGAGAAAATCGTAGAGAGAAGAAAAAAGTCTCGAGAGCTTGTAATCTAGGGTAATCTCCGATCGATTTGATTAGTAAAACCGTTCTCGAAGCTGAACAATGTTGATGTCTAATTTTGTTTATGTCGAGTTAGTGTTGTAAAGTTGGAGACAGGTGTATGTCTATATATTTCTATAATGTCTCAAGTAATTAATATTTTTAAAGTTTAATTGTATATGTACACATGGTCTTCGCAGGTCAGTCCTGAATTTGTCGGGGTCCTTGACAAACAATGACTTTGGGGCCTATCGAAATTAAAAAAGTTAATATGTTAGTATAAAAATATATATACATATTGAATTTAAGGCATCTAACTCAATAGTTTTTTTTTTCCATTGTTGTGCCTATACCATCTCCCTTCAGGGTCGGCTTTGGTTCTTCGTGTAACAAATCATAACGGAACAAACACGAAATCTAACACCCACCATGCTTTGTGACAGCTCAGTACTATTGTGGCAAAACATAGATAGAGAATTAATATGCGTCAACTGAGTACAAGATTAAGCATCGCAAATATCCTATATATTAATATATCCATTCAATTACACTTTAAAAATAGTCACCTTAACCTAATTTATCTATTTGTAGAATTTATTATATATATATATATCAGAATACCACCATGATAGTTATTTTTCAGCCCATCAGAATTGTCAGTACTCAAACACATGATCAAACAGTTGACCAATACCTATGACAAAAGATATGGGTCCACGGTCAACGCCAACTCATGTTTGACTGAGTCAATATGCCACACAGCTGTCTCTAATTAGTAATTATATATATATACGACCCTAGAAAAGACATGACGAGTACTAATCCACGTTCTTATATAATAATTAGGTTAAAAGTTTCGTCGAGTACGTAGATTAGTCGGTCGACAAATACAACGCATGCACATGCACACTCTAAATCTCACGTCATCACGTGACAAAAGTCACGTAATTATTCGAACCAATTCACGTAATATTATTCTCGAAAATAATCTTGATATACGAAACCTGGTCGGCGAGCTTGTCGAGCTCCAAGGAGATGTCGGATATGGCGCGGAGGGCAGATTCGATCCTGGCATTGCGCCGCCTCTCCACCGCTCTCCTCGCGATGCTTGCTGAGTCCTCCGTGAGAGTCAGCTTCGACCGGTCTTTTATGCGGCACGAGTCCAAATACTCTTTGTTGTCCCGCTCCTTGCCTTTGAACTCCAACTTCTGCTCACTGGCCTGAAGCCCCGTCTCCACCGTCAGACGCTTCTTCACCTCCCCTGCCACGTCCGCTCCAAGTTAGTACAGCTTTTTACGATTCTACCCCCACTGGTTGCAAGTGGAAACCCCCACACAGTTTCTTTCAATAATTATTTTTTGCTCTTAATTTTTAGTGTTATTTTTTAAAATTTCGAATAACCCCCTCTCGTATCGTCATAAAAAAATACTCTTAATTACGAAGTGTAAATCTTAGTTCCGCCGTTGATTATAATATGATCAATAATTATTACTTAAGTTAAGCATAAGAGTACTTGAACTACTTTGACTTTGATAATAAAAAAGCTCAAAGTTCAAAGTTCAAACCACACTATAATATAGTATATATATATATATACTATATTATATTATATAATATATGATGACTTGTCAAACGCAAAAATGAAAAGAAAAAAAAAACCATTGAAGATTTATATGCACATTTGCTAGTTAATTTAAGGAAATTTTTATGCAGAATAATGTATTGCAGATTTGTAAATATTAGCATAAAAAAATAAGTTAACAAAATGCAATTATAATATTTTCTTTTTGGTCAAGTATAACGAACTTCAATTTGGACTTGGGAGAAGTGTGAAGATTACCGAAGGTGGCCTGAGCGCTGACGGAGATCTCGTACCGGTTGGCACCGAAAGCGACGCGGAGTCGCACATTGGGCGCTGAGACCTCCGGTGTGGTGGCGCCAACCCGCTTCTGGACCAACATGCCTCCCGGCCTCATCTCCCACTCGCCTTCCTCGTCCTTTTGACCAAGCGATGACAATGACGACGAAGAAGATGACGACGAAGTCGTCGTTGCGCTCACCTCGCTCATTCTCCCGTACGACGGCGCGTGAGCAAGACTCGACCTCTTCATGTTAATAATTTGCTCAAATTGAGGATTCTTGCCGACAACACAAGCAATTATATATACTTCTTCTAGTATATAATTATATATATTATTATTAAATCACTGGTTTTGGTTTTAATATATACTATGGGAAACACTCATGTGGCTCGATCGATTCGATCTCTCTATATGTAGAGCAATGACAGGGATGACATGTTGACCAATGGGAGGCTGCCACGTGTCTGGTTCGGACAAGTTGTGTGGAGTTACAGCTAAGCGAGCAGATAGAGAATTATATGTTGATTTATTTTTTATTTTTTATTTTTTATTTGCCGACACTCTGAGGAAAGAGCCAAGACAATAGGCCAAAGCCAATGCGTAGTTACATATTCGATTCAATTCTTCATTATTTATGCCGACGAATAAATATAATGGTCACTGTTTGAGGGTTGAAAAGTACGTTTATTTTGGTGATCTATTAAATAATATCGTACGGTATTGATATCTTATGGTAAAAAGATAATTAATGTGACGATGGATTTGAGTGGTCACGGTAATCATGTCGTTTGTTTCGCATTAGATGCCTACATAGTAGATATATATTGAAATATCAGCTAAGTTAGGGATATTTTTTCTTCTTGTTTTCACACGCGCTTGCTGATGTCGTTTTGCACTTTCATTTTACGGATATATCGCTAGTCGATGTGTATCTCATAGGTAATTCGATGGATATGTCGATAGATATATCGTTTCGCATATCCTCGAAAAAAGATTTTCGATGAGCATGCCGATGGATATTCGAGAAATTTAATATCTTGGTACAAACTACAAATTATAACGTGTATTTATATATTATAAAGTATAAGTGTGACATAGTCAAGTCAACAGTGTATTTGAGTCATTTGACTTTGTCGTTTATCTTCTTTTCATTCCGACAATGTTGATCTTTTCTTGATGTGTAATAATCATAGGTTTTGGCTATAACTAATAACCTAATTGATGTATAGTTGACATTGTTGTGACGGTGATACTAATCAAATTGATGTAGTGCTAGACTAATATAGGCAAGATTCGGAAGTGTGTATATATATATATTATTTTAATTAATTAAAGCAAATAAGTTCAAGATTAAGACTTTTTTTGAAGGAAAGATTAAGACTTTTCTGTCACGTATGTATAATAAATTAAAGTGGTCAATTATATATATATATATAAGCACTATAAAGACTAAACAAGTAATTTATTAGTCATGTCAAGGATTATTACATTATGCACAGTATCAATATAAAATTATATAATATATTGCCTACAAGATTAGCTTACAAGTTTTCAATAATTGTTTTAAGTATCATCTTGGATTACAATTATGTATGGTAAATTGCAGATAAAGTATTTAATGTTTTAGAAATTTTGTATTATGTACTTTTTTTTTTGGGTGGCTATAGTATCTAAAGTTGCATCTGTTAATAATTTCAGTTTCTTCTGTCAAACTCCGTTAGTGGTGTCCTACGTGGCACCTTGGATGCGTCGTGTATTTTATGCAACACAGCTACGTGTCCTTTTTTTTTTCTTAAGCATTATTACGAATATATTTTAATAATTAAAATTATAAAATAATTCAATGAGGTTAAATAACTTATATTGTATTATAAAGCATTAAATATATTTAGTTATTCATGATTATTGAAATAAAAATCTACATCAGTGATAAAAATCACACTCTTAAAAAATAGTGTTTTACACATGCATTAATATATTTCTTTTCGTTTTAAATGCGTAACTATATTACTTAGGTATTTTTTAATGCTTCATAATACAATATATAAGTTTTATAACCTCATAAAATTATTTTATAATTTTGATTTAAATTATTATTATGAAATTATATTCGTAATAATGTTTTTTTTTTTTATAAATGCCACATGAAGGTCAAATGGCACGTGGATGTGTCGCCAAATCTACATGGCGCATCCGAGGTGCCACGGGCACCTCCAACAGATATTAACAGAATAAACTAAAAATCTTAACAGATGTAACTATATGTACTATAGCCACCGAAAAAAGTTGGGTACATCATTCAAATTTTTTTAAAAAAATATTAGGTACTTTAGTCTCAGTTTACCATTTGAATATATATATATATATATATATATATATATACTGAATAAATTCAATAAGCGACCATAGTTTTATAGAAAATAGTGATCCAACTTTATAAGCAATAAGCTAACCAAAATATAAGAACATGACTCAAGATATACTCAAACTGCTTAAGAATTCTAGTTTCTTCTCCAAATAATTTGAAGAAAAAGCTATTATCTAGCTCATCATCATCAAAATTAAAAAATACCGAAATAATTTTGATGTAAAGGATCATGAAATAATGTATATGCTCAGGCCATCGACCCCATAACATGCATGTCTCTGAATAAGTGAATAAAACATATAGAACCTAATGAGTGATCATACAAATATATCAACATTCATTCATTTCAAAGAACTTGCCTTTTCAGCCCCCCAATATATATATATATATATATATATATATATATAGATACAAATACAATTTGCATTATTGCAGGAATGAGTGATTGGTTGATCCAAGTGGAAAATTGTACCATCCAATTCTACTTTTGAATATAAGAGAGGAGAATATAAACATTTCTTATGTTATCCTTTATCGCTAGTTGTACTCGATAGTTGATACGTACTAGGGGTGAGCATTTTAGACCCAACCCGATGGCCCGTTAGAGACTCGACCCCAATCTAACCCGTCCAATCTAACGCGCTCAAAAATTGGGTCGGATCGGGCCGGACCCGACTATTATTCGGGTCGGGGTCGGGTCCAAAACCTTGGGTCGGGTCGGAGTCTCCGACCCGACCAATACAATAAATATATATTTCATATTAATTTTTATTCAAGTAGTGTAATCTTTAGTCTTTTAAATTTTTTCATTCTCAATTTAATTTACAATTAAAGACCAAACAATCTCCCATTTTCATGTTTTACATTGTTTAGTGTATGTTTATTTGATTAAATTTGTTAGGGGTATTTTTACTTGAATTTTGAGTTACATTGATGCATTTTTTTTCATATTATTTTTTGTAATATAAAATTAAATTTTAATTAATCGGGCCATGGCGACCCAAACCAACCCAACCCGATTTTTATCGGGTTGGTTTGGTTCGGGCATTAAAAAATTATGGATCGGATCGGGCTTTTTTTTAGGAACCCGGAGTGATTGGGTCGGGTCCATAAAAAGCATTGGGGCGGCCCAACCCAACCCATGCTCACCCCTAATACGTACCATTACTTTTGTAGCACATTTTTATCGACGTCAAATATATGAGCGGCGTAACTATTTAATATTTAAATTTTTATAATGACATTTTTTTTCTTCAGAGTAGTCAGAAATTCAATATTCAATATTTTAGAAGCCAATTACCGTAAATTGCTTCTAATTTTAATTTACGAGAATTGAGTTTCTGCAAGATTTTAAAAAATCATTCCCAACTGTGCCGGTCCGAATCAATTGATATATCAATGAAGTTTTCGTAAAATAACAATATATATTTTAGAAATATTAATTAGATAATTATTTAAAAAGAAATTCAATTACAAATTTATAGAATCTAAAAGTTTCTATGTGGTTTTATCAGGGTTGCTATAGGATTTTATGCACCACAATGCAGGTCTTTGGTAAAACAACAATTATGTGGGTCAACATTTTACTGCATTTCTTCATTTTGGAGGGTACCCACGGACTTTAGAGCTTTTATAATATTCCTCTTTTTTTTTTTTATTGTTAAAAAGTGAGACAATATCATATCGATTAGGGGTAAGAGCGTAGCAAACAAAGACATTCCAGTGTGGTCGAGCCGAGCATGTAGTTTATAAAGCGATGCGTCTAATTTTAAAATATTATTAGGATACGTGAGACTCGATATAGTAGCTATCTTTCTGAAAGGGGCAATATTATGTCAAGGCATGTGATAAGTAATACCTTAAGTACCTTTACCTTGACTTGGCTTTGGCTTCATATTATAGATTATTAGGTCATCGCGTTCATCAAAATCCTGTTAAAAATTTCGTCATAATTTTCAAATTAAAAAACGATAAAGTAATAAACGCAATTGAAAATTGATACCAGAATTATAGTGGAACTCACTCTCAGTGTATGAGCTACGTCCACTTGCCGCCTGTAAAACTTGATCCACTATCGATCTCTCGCTCGGAGTTTTTGGTTACACCCTCAATCTCGCCTCTCTCTCTTAATGAAGGCTTCAAGCATTATAAGCGAAAATAACCCTAAGGCAAATAACCCGTGTAAAAAGTATCAACTTGACTGCTCTGCGTCGAATTTCGATAGTACTTTCGTGTAGATTAGGCTTCACAATCAACAAATCCATCGAAATTGATGTCTTTAAAAGTGATCTTTGCCTCGGTCGCTCACACACATTATTTACACCTAGGATTCCATTATATATAACATCAAAGATCACCGATATACATGATATGACAAATTTACAATAATGCAATCACTATATGTAATAAGAGATCCTTGAATGAATGATCAATTCTTTTGTGGTCGAGAAATTGCTACGTGACACATGCGATTTATTAGCTATGTCAACAAAAAGCTGCAAATCCAGATCAGACTCATCAAGTAGAGAAGCAATCTTCCATCTCATAGAATTGCATTCAACAGTCAAAATAATTGTGTGTCTGATGCTCTAAAATATTCATATGTATCAACATATATACATAGCTTCCATAAAAAATAATATAAATCAAATTTTGAGTAACATGTTCAGCTACGATTGCATGCAAAGCAAAGCAAATGGAGATCTATAGGAAGAAAATAATAAATGTACTTAAAAAATCTGGTACTTTTACCGCTAATATGTCTTAATTATATAAGGCTCATCTCGAAAGCCATGACTGGTTCCTGAAGAAGCCAGTCGTCTTTCCAATTCCTCCAGATCCATGGCCGCTTAGACTCACCAGCTTCGCAAGGTGATGTATACATATACATACGCCATAATGATTTGGATAATCGAAACCTGCAAGAAAGTGGCCTGGAAATCGAGGGCCTATGCTTGAAAAGATTCAATACTTGTCACTAACCTTTTGTTATCATCACTTGTACAAATCAATTCAAGCTGATCTGAGAGGGAATGAATGACAATAGAATCTGGTTGAGTGTTGTAAGCCATGTGTTTGATGAAATGCCTCACTGTTGTGAATGATCCATTGTTTTTTATTTTGCTCCCCACAATTTTTATGGGGTATCTCTTTGAGCTTCATTTATTAATTTCTCCGATTTTCTTATTTTTTTACGAATTTCAGTTCGGGTATCGGGTTGTCCATACCCTGATCGGAAGGAAAATGCATACCGAAGGCAGAAGATTCGGGAGCGGTAAGAGACTAAATCATGAGTGATTTTTTTCAATGCTCCTTGTGTTTTTGGTGTTCTTGTTCTCCCTCTTGCAAACTTTATACACATTTCGTATGTCGATTATACTATCGTATTATTATTATTATTATCCGTGTGTATATATATACATGTATTATATTGATATATATATTTCTTTCTTACTTTCTGATGTTCATTTCACTGGATAGAGCTTCACGCTGGGAGAGTTCTCGTGATGTTTAAACGCAGTGGTATAGTAATTAGGGTGCTGTTTCGCTCTTTAAGTTGTGAAAGAATCAGCTGGAGAGTCTTGAAAAGATACTAACTCGTACATATAGAGCTATATGTATTGTGAAGTTTTGTTCTCGAGGCAAAACTGGAAATCGAGGCTTCTTAATTATAAGGATAAGCTATTATCTCTTTCTGCTATTATCAGGGCCACGGGAACTCGGTGGTGCTGTTGATCTCGTGAACAAGTTCAAGCTGTGGCCTCATTATGAATCATTTTGCAAAGGGTCCATTCCCTTGTCGATATCCGAGACGCGGTATCTCCACAATGTCGTCGGAGACATTGAAATCAAGAAAGGTGAAGGGACGGGTCTGGATGAGCTCCTTCGAAACACGTCTAATACGAGAGGAGGAAGTACTTCCATAGATCTCTTTGATCTTGATATGCTCAAGCATGCATTTCACTTGAGGTAGCCAACTTCAATTCAACTGTCTTCAGTAAGAAATATCTGACATATTTCTCGAGACCTTTGGAAATGTGAACGATCTAACGGTCAAGCCGTTATTTTTAACTTATTGGGCAGGCGGAGAGAGATTTGAAAGAAAAGGAGAAGAAATCCAAAAAGCTTAAAAGCAAGGAAAAACGACATAAGAAGGGAGATAAAAAACATGATCACCCGATTAGTAAGGTTTGCGGTTTGAACACTTCTGAGTTGATTAGTGACTTGATCACGTTGTTCTGAGAACTACTTACCCGTCTGAGTTTTTTTCCCGTCTTTCTGTTTGCGTAATGCATTTATAGAAAAGGAGGCTTTTTGATAAATTTGAAGGTCTTCCTGTTGGTGGTAGTCAAATCAGCCTGGTAACTGAGGTAAGCTTACATCTGTCTATGTTTCTATTACTTACCCGAATCTGTTATTTATCGGCCCGGCCCATTTCTAGGTTCACGGTGCGACATTTTTGCTGGTATCAGTTTTCGGGTTTTGCACTTTTATGTAATAATTTTTTGGGCTTAATTACTCCTAGCCGGCATTGGAACACTTCTTTTTTCATGAACCTGCCCTTGGCTTTTGTTCCCGAACTGAGTTTCCATAGAAAATTACCGTATCGTTTTCATCCTTTTGTTGACGTAAGCTCTTTTCATGATGCAGAGTAGAGGCCAAAAGGGTTCCTCGGTTACTTTGAGATGAGGTCGCAAATACTTTTAACTTAATATTTGTTCTTATTATTTGTAGAAATACTCTATTTATTGTAAAAAAATATGCTGACTGGTTAATAATTTTTTTTTTTTTTTACTTCTTTACCAAAAATATCATATAATAAAGTTAAGATAATACGTATTGAAAGATTCAGTACATGATTTTCAGTTGGAATAAATGGAGTGAGGATTTCAATTTTATCCTCAATGAAGTGCTTGTCGATCTCCTCGTACTTTTTCCGGCTGTGAACAGTTAGCCACGCGCATGAGATTAATGCCTTGTAATCGCGGAGTTTCTAGTTAATTTTCTATCTTTCTAGAATAAGAGATTAAACAAAATAACACTGCAATTACAGTAAGATTGTGATATAACCTCACAATATTACATAATAAATACAATATAAACGGATATTCATTATTGCAATAGAAAATCGAGATCTTATACTAAAAAAAATATGAGAATCCAGGTTTATAAATGATTACCTCCTTCTCAATATAGACACTACCTTTGAGTATATGTTCCTCTGTAACAAAAAAAAGTTTGGTTAATATTTATGAGTATAAATTAATCACAGATTAAGAATCATGCTTCTAATTATATATGGAGATGTTATTTATATAAGAATCAAAGATACCAATTTCTAACATAAACTAGGGGGTTGCATAAATACTCCCGTTTTTTGTTTATCGCCGATTAATCACCCGTTGTTATAATTTTCGTGGGTTCGATCGTGAATACCCGTTAGTGTTTAGATCCTTAACTACTAGAACGATACATTTTGTTAGTATTTTGCCCTAAAAATTCCAAATCGAAAACGAAGTCATAAGCGCGAAAACTAGAAGGTGATGCACAAAAGCATAGTGGTTCGCTCTCAACAGAGAAGTACATCCACTTGCAGCTTGAAGATTGTCTTCAACTTATTTGCTCGGAGTTGTGGTGTTTACTACAGTCATTCTCACTTTCTCTTTTGTGCTAGCACACGCACAATGCTGTAAAACAAATAACGGGATTAAGTTTGTACGAAAAGACATAGACACATAGTTTCTCATGAATTTTCCATCTATGAACTATATTTTATAAAAAAAATGTCACAAAACCTTGCGACAAAGGCACTTGTATTCTTATAACATAGACTACAACTAGAAGTGAAAATGGATAGGATAGGATAGGATATGAGCATGTTGACTAACCGTATCCACATATGTGGATATAAAATAATTGTATCCATTAACCATTTTTTTTTCCGATTATCCAATTTAAATGCGGTTAGCGGTTAGCGGATCGAATTGGTTAATTTAAGGCGGATAGCGGATATTATCCAATTAATTTTGAGCGTGAAAAATAAATACATCATACATAAAAATATTATAAGAATAGTGAAACATAAAACATTCGAAAATATCATAAATAATATTTCATAAATAACCAAAGTACCAAACCGAACTATTAACATATTCTAAAATCCGTATGACATAAAAGACCACAAAAATATATACAACCTTATTCTGTCACAAAATATCTCTAGTCAGACGACGTTCGCAGAGTGAGATATTTTGAGAACGCCATCTGACTAGAGCTTGCGTTATCAACTGCTGCAACTTTATAATCTCAAATCAGTGAATATAACCTACCTAGGTTAATATAAGAGATCATCTAATCCACCGATAGAGCTAGTAAAATAAAATTAAAAATATTTATAAATAATATGTATATATATTTAATTAATTATTTTTTATTTTTAAAAACTAGTTGCGGTTAAAGCGGATATCCAATTTAAATTAAAAAATATAACCATTAACCAATCAAATTCTGAAAATCAGCAGCGGATATCCATTACCATATTAAGCAGTCGATTGAAAATGAATAAAAATGCGGATATTTTGTAGCGGAGCGAATAAGATACGGTTGCAATCAGCGGATGGCGGATAAATATTTCAGCCCTAACTAGAACATAACATGAGATACCAAACGGGCATTACAATAGAAACGACACAAGCATGAAACTTTGTATCTATCAACATCAAAGAACACGAGCCTTGTCAATATCTTTAGCCAATCTGAGGCCCGACATCGGACTTGCAGTGAGCCTGATTATCATGCGGCGGCGCGTGGCTGAGCAGCCCGAACTGCGCCTGCATCTGATTATAATCCACGACCGCGTCGGACACCGCACGCTGATTACCCTGCACGTGGTGCACCTGCTCCGGCTGCACCTGCACGGCCATGCCGTATCCTCCGTTGTCAACCCCGTCCCCGAACCCGACATACCCCGCTTCGAACCCGTTGAACATCTGCTGGGTCTGGAAGCCGACGTGGCCCCCAACGGGGGCGGGCGCCACGTGGTAGGGCTGCAGCAGCATCATGGCGGCCTGGGGGCCGATGAAGGCGGCGAGCTCTTTCTTGGCAGCGAGGGTCTCGGCCTGGGCCTGCTTGAGGCGCGCGTGGAGGAAGGAGATGAAGCTGACGCAGCCGTAGATGGGGTCGCGGAGACGCGCGTCGGCCTCGTAGGCGAGCGAGGCGACGGCCTCGTCGCGGTGCGCGACGGGGAGGTCGTTGAGGAGCTTGGCGACGTTGCTGGCGCCGTAGACGCGGTGGACGCTGGCGAACTTCTGGGGCTGGTCTGGCGGGAAGTAGGGCGCGAACACGCACTCCTGCGTGCACTTCCGGCGCAGGAACTTGCACGCCGCGCACGGCGAGTGCGAGCTCGACGACATCGAAAAATCGATTCGAACGGAGAATATTGTCACGGGGGTTTCACGATCGATCAATCAAGAACATCATATCTTGAAGCTTCTTGTTATTATGGCAAATCGAAATGACACCTAGATATTAGCGAGATTAACGGAGGCTGAGACTGAATTGGTCGCGATGAACATGGATGTGGTCATGGTTTTACTTTCAAAATTGAATTGGTTTTATTCATTCATTGCAAATAAATATATAGTTATATATATATATATACATACATACCAGTCATGTAATTGTAACATAGCGTATTAATTAATAAATAATAGTATGATCTTAAAAAGGAATAAACGTACGGAATAGGTTTACAAATTATTATGTTGATATGTATCTATGTATATATATGGTATGGTTAATGCTTTATATGACAATGCAGTTTTGGATATATGTATATATATATATAATTGTATATGTTTACGAATGATTGTAGTAATTAGTTGTCATGATATTAGCGAAAATCCCGCGCCTTAAAGAAATAGTCTAGGAAGTAAATAAAAATAGGATGGAAAAACTACACGAAAAAAGTAAAATTTAAATTACCAACATCACCACATGTAAATATGTAATTAAGTGAAAAATACCATACAAAAAAAGTAAAGCCGTAAATATAGATCTTATCGGATGTATTATATATATTTTATATGTAGCATAATATATGTGATCAAGTCAAGATAGTCTCAAAACTCAAGATAAACTGATAAATTTTATCATTTTCATTTTTATTATGAGTTGGTCCTATAATACTCTTTTGATCCTTTTTGTTGGAAGAAAACGTAACCCAACAGAAATCTCAATTCCTCTCAATACCCGGTGCAATACTTAGACGATTATTATCTAAGCATATCATGAACACGTGACAAATTTAACGTGGAAAAACCCCAAAACGAGGAGTAAAAAACCACAGGACCCGTATAATCAAGAGTGAGGTACAAACGAAGTCTTCGTAAATAAAATTAGAGGCATACATCATCATCATCAAGATCTAACACCAATCTCAAATTACAACAATAAGCAAGACAAGATTTTTGTGAGAAACTCCTTCAAAGTTCTCATAAAATTGGTTATTGGTTCCAATTAGGCAGAACAACCTAGAAAGCTCCAAATCACATTTTCACCGTTCAAAAAGTACTTCTACGTCTTAGGAAAAAGAACGCTCAGCCAAAATTTCAGGACGATCCAATGGTAGACGAGTGCGCAGTGTCGCTTTTCCCGAGGGCCGTCACAACAATCGGAGAATAACGAATTCTATTTCTCTCCTTTCTTTCTAGTGTTTTCTTTCACTAAAGATGACCTAATTTAGTAGATCACATATGTAAAAAAATAACCCAAGTTGTTGGGCCCCAAATAAAAGGGATACGCAACAATTTTTTTTTAAGTGCGTCTCACGAAAAGGAGTACACAATTTTAAGTTATATTTATTAATGATCCTACTCGTGATATTTGGATTTAACTCATGAAAAATATCGTTACATCAGTTACTTGCATATATTAAGATTGATTGCCATTAACGTTGTACTATTACTCTTTTTTTTTTTTTACATAATTTTTTTATTATAGTTAATATGTTGATAATAACGTGTTATATATATATATATATATATATATATATATATATATATATATATATGTTTACTAACCTTAAAAATGTTTTTTTAAATCCTTAAAAAAGGTATTCATTCATTTTAATTCTCACCAATGTAATTGTCAATTATTTCATTATCAATAGAAACCCTAGTGTCTCCAAAAATAAAATCCCATTTTCTCTATCTGTTTTAATCATTTACAACGTCATATTCTAAAAATAATCAAGTCTTGGCATTTGCAATATATCTATATTAAAACAGGGACACAGATATTGACCGAAGAGTGGAAAGTTAAATATGGAATTATAAAAAGCGATATATTCAACCGAAAAATCATGCACATTTAATATGTCACAACAATAAACAAATTGTTGTTGCTTCGTTTTGTCAAAATTCCTAAGCGAATTTCAGCCATGGAATTATAGCATGACAGGTCAATGCTCTTCTCTCGAACATGACAGTAGTTATTGTTCGCAATTACAACTTATACATAATATCTATATATACATATATTACTATAGAACATTAATTATAATGTCTTTTACGTATCATTATTGTGGTTCTTGAGCTTTTTATAAGTCTCTCTCCGGGCCATATATATACAGCTAATTTTGATCAGGACAACAACTAATTAATACCAATGTTACTATTTATTCACAAAGTCATTTATGAAATGCATTTATACAGTATATTATCTTTGAGAAAATAATTAAAATGCTATTATTTTGACAACTAATTGCTGAAAGGCATTGAAAGTAGAGTTACATACAATAGCAAGAGACAGATACACAAATTGATTGTCTCATGGTCGTTGCAACTTGCATTCAACTTTCTCATATATACATAATACATATATATGTATATATTTATATGTTCAATCCTCATCTGTGTTTTTTTTTTTCTTTTTAACTATCATTAATATTATTGTTATATATGTAACTTTCAGAAGCTTATATATAAAAAATCTCTTCAATGGAAGCCAAAATTAACATAGATTGAGTCGAGATTATGTTACATGTATAAAACATAGTAATACTATATTAATAGTTATACACCATATTTATTTATATATATATATATAATAATAATAATAATAATTTGACTTGATGAATTAAGTGCCGACATGTGCATTCACTTCGATAGTGTCCTACGTACTAGGGTACCTTTCTCTATTGACTTTACGTTATACTATTATATATATAATTGAACTGTATAAATCATTATGATGATGATTAGATTTTAGAAGCGACAATTAGAAGAAGCTCATAAACAATGCTTAAGTAGATAGTAATGTGGGATACACAATAAGTAGAATGATCGGTACTATCAATTCATTATTTTTTAAGTTTCGCACGTCTTATATTTTTTTTGTTTTGTTTTCTAAGGTAGCTTTGCGGTGGGGATCGAACCCACAACCTCCACTTTGAAAGTGGTGTGGAATTACTACTAGGCTATGCTAGCAACCACGTCACACGTCTTATATTATTCCGCCATAAGTGAAAATCACTTTAATTTAATATGTATGAATTAGTTGATTACTTTTTATTAATGTACCGTGGATTTAACGTTTTTTTAATACATGAGATAGGTTTACTTGTAATTTCAAGCGTTTTTGTCACCACGATATTCTTTCATCACAAATGAAGATTACTTAATATTAGACTCTTAAATACTGTTGCTAATTAATTATTATCATTCAAAATGAAGAATATAACTAGCTGTAACTAAAAATACTCGCAAATCTTATAAAGTGGATAAGAAATAAGCAACTAAAGATAGTCACTTTTTTGTCCAATATATTATCCTTTTCTCAACACAAAGAATTTTTTTTTTTTTCTTCCTTTTCTTCATCTTCTTTTTCTTAACAGAGAGCATAATGAGAATTTTACAAACCCATCCAGAAATAATCCATATAACAAACGATTAAAAAAATTGAGATAAAAAAAATGCATGGACCAAGTTGTGTAGATCCAATTAAACACCTGTAGGGTCAGCGAAATGCCCGGTCGGACTCCAAAAAACCGTCACGCGTAGGCTGCGAGAATGGGACCCGCGAGCTCTCTCACCGCCTTCCACACCGTCACCACGTGCGACTCTTCCGTGAGCGTCGCGCCCACCACGAAGCGCATGAAGTAGATGCCCCCCACCACCGAGTGCGTCATGCACGCCCGTCCGGACACGTTCACCGCCTCCATCACCTTCCCGTTCACCTCATTGATGACCGCGTCACTCATCTCCGCGCGGGGGGACACCCTGAAGCACACCATCGAGAGGTTCCGTGGCACGACGACCTCGAAGCGGGGGTCGTCCCTCACCAGCCCCTCGAACGTCTTGGCGATCCGGACGTGCTTCCGCAGCATCGTGCGCAGCCTCTCCACGCCGTAACTGCGCAGCACCAGCCAGAGCTTGAGCGCGCGGAAGCGCCGGCTCAGCGGGATCTGCCAGTCCTTGTAGTCGACCACTCGTCGCGAGTCCGATGCCTTGTTGCGGAGATACTCGGGGTCCGTCGACAGAGCGCGCACCAGCGACCTCACGTCCCTCACCCAGAGGCAGCAGCAATCAAGCTGCGTGAAGAACCACTTGTGCGCATTAAAGCTAAACGACGTCACTCTCTCGACTCCGTCGATGAAATGCCGAAACTCCGGGCAGATGCAGGCGCTGCCGGCGTACGCCGCGTCCACGTGCACCCACATTCCATACTCCTCCGCTACATCTCCAATCGGCCCGAGCGGGTCCATAGAGGCCGTCGACGTCGTCCCCACCGTCGCCACAACATACGTCGGGAACAACCCGTCTGCCACATCGGCCCTCACTGCATTTCTCAATTTCTCTGCGGACATGGCAAACCGGGACTCCCGGGACGTCTCGATCACGCGGAAATTTTGCATGTTGAGCCCTGCAATCTGGGCCGCTTTGCGGAAGGCCGAGTGCGTTTGGTCGGAGCAGTACACTGAGAGGCGGCCGATCGTATCAGGGCCTGCTCGATCGAGCGCGCGGTCACGGGCGGCGACGAGCGTGCAAAGGATGGCCTCACACGTCGTTCCCTGTAGGACTCCACCGCCTCCGGCGTTGCCCGAGAAAAGGAATGGCTTGGGTAGCCGGAGCATGTCGCCGAGCCAGTCCATGACGATGCCCTCGAGCTCAGTAGCGGCAGGAGACGACACCCAGTTGAAGCCGACGATGTTGAAGCCGGTGCAAAGCATCTCTCCGACGAAGCCGGCTACGCTACCACTGTTCGGGTAGTAGGCGAAGTAGTTAGGGCTCATCCAGTGGGTGAGCCCCGGCACAATGTGGGCCTCCACGTCACCGAGGATGGCTTCGATGGGCTCCGGCTCGGAGGGAGCCGACTCGGGGAGGCGTTTCCGAAGATAACCGGGCTCGACGGGGCTGCGGACGGGGTAGTTCTCGATGTTCTTGTAGTAGTCAGCGATGAAGTCGACCACCATGTGGCCCTGGCGGCGCAGCTCCTCAGGGTCAAGGAGCTTGGTGGTGGACGGCGTGTCGTTTGGGAGGGCGTGGTTGTCGTTTTGAGGGCAGTCCATGTCGTTTAGACTCCCCATGTGTCTTTTTGTGGATGAGAAGTGCACAACTTGTGGCTATGGAGTTCGTTACTAGTTTTGGATTGGAGTTTTGTGAATTATGAGAAATCAAATGAGATTTATAGTAGTAGTTCGTGGTTGTTGGTACTACTTTATTATATAACTCACTTCTCTTCATATATATACATATAATATATATTCACCACTATATAAGTTTGGATTATGGGTTTGGACTCTTTACACATGTTGTCAATAAATATTTTTTAACCCTTCTGTTCAAGAATTCATTGGGAGAGAGATTTTTTTTTTAATTACACTTAGAAAATTATAATTAAGTTTTTTTGACGTAGTTATAATAAAAAAAATTGAGCTAGAAGTTTGCCAGTAAAAGGGGGAGGTGATCGGTGGTGAGAGAGTATGCCACTTGTCAATTGTCGCACTCGTACACAGTCCGCCCTCGCCCGTGTCACAGCCGGCTCGGATTCAAGAGAACGCATGGGCATGAGGAACGCGGGCATCTTGTAAGCGCACTTAATTAAGGCATTTTTGCCGGAATTCAGACATAAAATGTACTTCCTAATGGTCAACATGGCAGTGCTAAATAATATATATATATATATATAATATAATATTATTGTTGTAAATGCTAATAAGAGTTCATGATTATTCATTATAAATTAACTCGAGTCTTATCTCTTAGGATAGAATAACATATGGTCATGTAAATGTACAATTAATCAGGCTGAAATAAGTTTTGGTTTATAAATAAAAAATATTTTTATTGAAAATCATAAATGCAAGTTAATCATAATATATATAATTATATATATATATATATTTTTTCATTATAATAAAATATCTCACCATTTCTAATTTCCTTGAATTTCAGATTACGTATGTAACCTGTATTTGGCCAAGTTGTTGAGGAAGTTAGTTGAATAGTTATGACACAATTTTTTATTATTATTTGTCATGACACAATTTTAAATTTAATATTGAACAATGAAATTCAGTATATATCTTCGGATACGCAAGCCGATATTCTAAGAATCAATGTCGAAAATTCCCATCTCTACACATTCCAATGACTGTAAATGGAAAATAAAAATATATTGAATATTTATACACTTTTTTTTTTTGTTGCTATTTGACTAAGGATTTTTTTATATATACAGAAACTCCATTTACAATGTCAGGATACATTGAGATATCTCCACAAGACCACAGATAGATAATACAAAATATTTTCATTTAAAAATCGAAAAATATTTCAGTACATATTAGTCTCTCTAACGGCAATGCCATATCCAATTACTCATAATAGATAAAATATTGCAGGTAAGTTTAAAAAATAACATTTTTAAGGAAAAACCATTAGTTGAAATTGAAATATATTATTTTTTCAGATCATATTTCTTGTCAACGCATAAGATTCGAACAAGATGATATAGACATGGTGAAACTAAAAACAAAAATATTAAAATAAAAATTATCCTTTAACTTAAAAAAAGGGTTAATCACAATAATAATGCACAACCTTTGGTCAACACGGATTTTAGGTCTCAAACCTTTCAAAGTGTGGGCAAAAATACACAACGTTTGTTGAATGTAAAATCCGTTGGTCCTTCCGTTAGGAATGTTAAATTCTGCTGATGTAGAATCCTTAAACTGCCAAATGGACTGCCAATTTGTAATATTAATTACATAACTTAATTAATAAGAATAAATTAAATTAAATTTTAATTATGATTAAAAAAAAATTAATACTTTAAATTAAATAAATAATTTTTACTCCCCCTAAAAATCTAACAGACTCTTCGTCGAACATGACTAAAATTTTAAAAAACGACGGATTATTAAACACGACTAAAATTTTCAAATATTACATAACAACAATTTATTAGAAACGACTAAAATTTTGGAAAAAATGAACGATTATTAAAAACAACTGTAATTTAAAAAACTACTTAGTAAAAATGTGAATAATATTGAAGCACGAGTTTGAAAATAGGAACTACAAGTTAAATAAGTATTGCTCGTTAATTTAAAGTTTTAATTTTTTTTGAATCATAATATAAATATGATTTAATTTATTTTTATTAATTAGGTTATGTAATTAATATTACAGGTTAGTAGTCCATTTGGCAGTTTAACGATGCCACATCAACAGACTTTAACATCCCTAACGGAAGGACTAATTGATTTTAACAAATGTTGTGTATTTTTTCCACACTTTGAAAGGTTGGGGACCTAAAACCCCTGCTGACCAAAGGTTGTGCATTATTGCCGCAATTAACCCTAATTTTTTTTTTTATAAATATGTGATTACAATTAAGATAAATTATCATATTGATAAGTTATAATAATTTTTCATGGGTATACCACATGCCGAAGCCATGCCGACTGATCATCGTTTTATTTAATTTAGTATATAAGACGATATTTTTATATAAAAATATAATAGAGCATATGTGGTTTAACTAGAATACTAAAATTTTGTACTAAAATTAAAACTGGATTTCTGCTCTATACTATACTTCAGGATTATAAATTAGATGTGGTTATCGATTTAGATTTCATGCCACATAAAGCCGTATCGGTCTAAAATTTTAGTTCAATTGACATTAAAATAAATCGAATATGCACATTTACGCATGTCCGATATAAATATATGTAGTAAATTTTTTATAAATTAATATTATTAAAATTAGAGAATTTCATTGTATATTTGAATAACTATTTATAATTACAATTTAAAAAATTTATTAATTTATCAAGTGAAAATTAAATAAAATTCTACTTAAAAAAACAAATTAGATTAAATTACATATTTTGAAACACTTTGATAATATCTGACTGTTAACTGTACGTGCCAAGTAATGCAGTGTATTCATCAAACAATGAATGTGATAATGACACGACACGGAATAACAGTGATCTTGTGCGTAGCAGATCGTGAAATAACTGCGTTTCATAAAAGTTCTAATACTGTATATACATACATATATATGTATGGTCATTGCTAAATATTTGTTGGGTCATAACATTACACGTTCGCATAAATAAAAAGATTACAATCATAAGCAACATATATATGCATTGTTAGCTAATAGCTGAGCCTATCGTAGAGGTTATCGTAAAGGTTTTGTCGGATTGGAACCTCAAGGATAGAGTTATTTCTATTACGTTAGATAAGCTAGTGTGCATGCCGGTGCCGTGGAAATAATGAAGGAAAGTTTGACCAATCTTAAGGATAGTCATTTTCATCAAAGGTGTGCATGTCATATTATTAACTTGATTGTTCAATCTGATATGAGTGTTATTTCCGATAGTATCGCGAAAATAAGAAACGTTATTATATATATCCGATCATCTACGCAGCGTACTGTTTCTTGGGAAGATTGTTCCAGGACTAACAATTATAGGATTAGAACGTTTCAACCGGACATGCCGATCCGCTGGAACTCGACTTACATGATGTTGGATGTTGTCCTACCGTACAAGGAGCTTCTTACGAACTGGATAAATAGCCCGGAGCACGATTACCGCGAAGACATCACTCCAGAAGATTGGATAACCGCTATCCAATTCTAGGCTTTTCTTCACCCTTTTAATCAAATTATTATTGATTTATCTCACGTTTACTCACCCACGCCTCAAAGAGCTTTGCCCGCTGTTTTTGATATTTGGTGTCATTTTGAAACTGCAAAAAATAATCCTTTATTATTTGCCAATGTACTAACACCTATGATTTCAAAATTCCAGACTTATTGGAGTTCTGAAAGGCTTCCGTTTTTATATTGCGCCGCGGTTATCGTAGATCCGACGCTTAAACTTTCTCAATTGGAGGCTGTCTTACAAGCAATGCAAGATATGACGGGGGAACCCTACATGACGCACAATTACTTCGACGCGGATCAAAAGATGAAGGAACTTTACCAAGAGTACGAGCGAAGATTTACCGAGGCTGAAGATCAGATGGATGAAACGAACCCGCAACAAGAACAAACTCAGGTAATTTTTTAAAAAGTTTTAAATTCTTAATTTACTCATTTAATAATTTCTTAATTTACTCTAAATTTTAATTTATTAACATTCTAAATATTTTTTTCTTTTCAATATAGGGCGGACGCGGGGCCGGTTCACTATACATGTACAGTCACCGGTTATTCTACAGCCTTACGTCCCTCGGGCAAGGCGGCGGCGTTACGTCTTCTTCACCTGGTTAACAAGCAAGTGGAAGTTCAGGATCTCGTGTTCCTGGTCGACGTTGTTCGTCGCAGACCCATCGACGAGTACGCCCGGTTCTGCGACCTTCCTCCAACACCGTGTCCGGAGGAAGGCCTTGACATCCTTAAATGGTGGCACATGAACCAATCCAAGTATCCGGTTTTATCCATGTTAGCTCGGGACATTCTCACAATCCCGATCTCAACGGTATCATCGGAGGCGGCGTTCTCATTGGCCGGAAGGTTGTTAGAGCCTCGTTGCAAGTCAACGACGGCAAAAATGGTCGAGATCCTTATGCTTTCGAGAGATTGGATTATGGCCAACCAGCGACAACAAGAAAACGATATGGTAGACAAAGAAATGGCGAATTACTTTGTGAATATTCAAGTGTAATTCATTTTTAGTTGTTCGTTTTTCTTGTTGTACTACGCCTTTGAAATTTTCTTTGACTTTGGACCTTCGGTTGTAGAAGTTGTAACTTGTATTGTTTTACCGTTGTACGTTCCTATCCGAATCCGAATCCGATCTTGAGTTTGTTTTGTTGAATAAAACGCATTTTTATTTTTATTTTTCGTTGTATACTTTAATTTTTATTTAATTCATGTTTGTTTATAAATAAATATTCAAACACATAAATAGCTTAAGAATTTAAACTTTTATTATTTTTAAAACCGAACTTAGGTCTAAATCTAATAAGTACCAAAATGTTGAATTTGAACAATTAAACAACAATAATATTAAATGGACTAAACATTAAATAAAATAAATTAAAAGAAAAACCAGAACCGGATTTATCCGGGATTTTTTTTTCCGGGTCCGGATTTTGGGCGGGAATTTTTTTTTTGTACGACCAGTGGGCTTTTTGCCTCGGATTTTGGGGACTACTAGCTATACACGCATATATATATATATATGCGTGTATATGTATATATATTACAACTTAAGATTTGTGAAAAATATTGTTCTGCTTATTGGCTTAGAAATGATATTTATTAAGAATTATGAGCAACGTTCGAACAGTGACTTAGGACGAAAAAAATATGCCATTTATAACAATTAAATTAGAGCGCAGTGTTGACATTTATAACAAAGCCTTAAATTTGGAGGTTTATAATTTTTAAATAAAGATTAGTTGGCGTTTTGATAAGAAACAAAATTATATAAATGAAAACTAAAACACATAACATTACCGATAAGGGTGAACAAGTAGGTATTCGGTGCGGTTTTTGACAAATAATAGAACGAATACCGCATTTCGGTATTTTAGAAATGATAACCGAATACTAGTTTTTGGATTGCAATATTATCAATTTTTTGCCCACATTTACCGCTTTTAAATTAATACATATCCACATTTCTATAAAATTGACTATTAATATTACAAATAAACATACTATTAAATGTTGATATTATAAAATACTACACATAAACAGATTACTAAATACTAATATTACACAACATTACACGGAGATATTAGATAAAAAAAATCTTTTCGATGGGTTGATAGGTATGGTAAATAGAATATAATAAATATAATATTGGATTTAGTTAAAGTGGTAAAACCGGGTAAGCGGTTGCAGTTTTCACATTAAAACCAAAAACACTGTTTTAATGTAATTCGGTATTCGGTTTTTTTCTCGGTATATTCGGATTTTACCGCTTTAATAGCGGTTGCGGTTTAATCGGTATCGGTTTGATCGGTTTTCAGCTAAAAAATTGATTTAAGATTTCTTTTGTTCACCCCTAATCAATGAGGATCGTTTATTAATTTGATGCACGAATACCCGATCGAAAAACTTCCATTCACATGCTGATTTGCCCACGAGTAGTAAATCTAGGGGCATCAAAATTGTATTCTCATCAACTCAAATGAGAAAAACAAAAAAGTTTCAACTTCTTCATTTTATTATTAAAAGCTAAAAATTACATCATCATAATCTTAATACTTGTAAAAAGAAATTGTAGAGCAACAAGAAAACGAAAGACCAATTGACAGGAGACCACTATATAAGTACTAACTCCTCAAGGGGATAACATTGTTGAAAAAGAGGCTCTTTCTATAACTCAAATATGGCATTGATGGGCATCATAGAGTTCCCCACGAACAAAACTTTTTGTGTATTCATCTAGACAACGGGAGGAAAATTGTCTTTTAAAATTAAATAATGAAGCCCCGCCTCGGCTACAATCACGAATTTTAACTAGGTTGACACTACAAAAAAAAAAAAGAGTCAAAATAATATTAATGATCTCAATTTACATACAAAATTAAAAGATGCGAGAATTAACAAAATTTCAATTTCCTCTCAAACATATTACATCGAATATGAATAGATAACATATATCTGAAAATTCTCTTTTATACAAATATTTATCGTCAACAAAAGATAAAATAAATTCCGAATGTGAAAAATCACCAATGGTGACCCAAGGTCTAAACACCGAATGTAGCTAAGACATCAACAAGTGTGTTGAATAAAATATTTATTTCAAGAATAAAAATTAATTATTGATGAAAATATATGAAACTAGTGATAGTTGGACTACTATAAATTTATAAAATACAGAATGGAAATCATAAGAATCTACTATGCCATATAGAAGTGTATGTCTGATAGCTAGGTTTAGACCAAGGATATGTAATTTCTACACTATACAATATTGTATACATAGTGATACAAAACATGCTTTACATGACTTAGGGCAAAGGTATAAGATTTTGACATCTTGTGGATGGTGGTAAATATGCTTTACACGTAAGGTATAAAATCATGAACCAGCAAAAGTATTTAATTTGTGTCATTTGGACAAATTTTTGGATATTGGATTCCTCGTAGTGCACGAACCAGTGATTTCTCTAATGAAGAGAGCAAGACTCAATTTCATAACAGGTTTTGTTGATCAAACTTTGTTGTTGCTGTGTTTTAGTTTGGATGTATTTTCACTATTTTAATTTATCCAGAAATTAATTCCATATACACACACTCATATACATTGAGGAGATACTCATGTGACATAATTCTGTGTGTTTGGAGATTACTAGGATATCAATGAAGATGTGTTGAAGAAGGGGGAGAATATTTGTTTCAGTACTGGAAGATGATGGAGAAGTTGTACAAGCCACCAAGTGCATTAACAGTGAGAGTGCTTAAAGATTTTGCTGTACAAATTTGTATAGAAAAACTTTAGTCGAATCTAGGTCAAGTTTTTGTTTTTGTTTTGGATATTTGTATGAACAAACTTAAAAATGTTGTTGATGAATATGAATTGATGATCGAATAATCGCTTGAGAAAGTTGAAATGCTTGTCGATGATTATGGTATATAAATTTTCTAAAATTTTAATAAAGAAATTCAAAATTCAAAATTTTGGATTTTTAGATTTTTTTTTCCTCAAATTTTTCAGAGTTCGCCGCAGCGCGATTAATTTCGCTGCAGCGAGTTAATTTTTTACAACAGTTTTTTTACTGTTGTGGAAAATGTCTTTGAACAACGGGAATATTTTTCCGTTGTGCAAGATTACGCAACGTTGCATAAAGGAATGGTTATTTTCCATTGTGTAAAGTTAACACAACACTAAAAATCCGTTGTGCAAGCTACTATTTGTAGTAGCAGTGCTTACGTACTCTTCTTCTGTACAAATAACAATATACACAAACCCTAAGAGCTGAACCGAGGCTGAAGCTGCACATTATTAGCGGCAACAGTACGAGAAAGATGAACAGCACGTTGCTGCGCTTCTCTCACGAGCGGTGACGGAATATCCTCAGCCTCTCGCTGGGGCTTAACCCATCTCCCACGCTCGTTTCGTACTAAACCCTTGTTCGCTGATTGGTACCAACACTCAGGTATTCGGAGCTCGTCCACCAGAATCCCGCACGCCTTGTTCACCAGCGCCACGTCCCTCCTCGCCGTGCTCCGAAACCCTGCTGTCTTGCTCTCCAAGCCGTCTACGAGGTGGAGGTACGTCTCCAGGCTGTGGAACCCCAGCAAGTCGAGCCCGCGCTTCAGGTATGGCGAGGACCGGACGTCGAGCCTCAGCTCGACTCCAGCATGCGTGTACACCCAGTCCAATGGACCCGTGACGCTGTCAAAGCGTTCCAGGCCCTCATTGAGCATGAGACCCGGCATCTTTGGGACGAAGTCCTGCTTCACGACCACTCTGAGCGTCCCGACTCTGAGCTCGTGGAGCTCGTCACGGAATGCTGCGTTGCCGACTCTTGGTGCACCGAAGGAGACCACGCCGATGGGCAGGCCGGGGAGTGTGCGTGCAGCCTCGTGCGCGCATAGTTGGGCTAACGCACCGCCGAGGCTGTGCCCCGTGACAGTGAGGCTCACTTCCTCGCCTCGGGTGCGGTAGGTCTCCATTAGTCTAACCACCTCGTCATTGCTTGCTCTGACGCACTTGTCTTGTTATACCTGATTAATAAGGATCACACGTTAGAAATATAAAAAGAGACTTAACAGTTCACAACATTTTGCTTCGAATATAGGAGTTGCTAAGGGTAAAATTTCGGGAAAAAGAGCCGGTTAACACAATTAAACTGTAAAGTTCGGTTTAAAATAATGAGATCTGCTCCAACAAAAGATTATAAGATTTTAAATGACTATTTTATTAATGTCAATTTATGTGTTAATGACTTTTATCAAAAAACTAAAAATTAACGAAGTTCTATTTTTTTTTTTTGTTTCGATTATTTGTTGTCAATTGATTGATTTTAAGATGAATAAGGTAAGACTAATTTAACGCACCTAGTCGCGTCATTCTTCGACGTGTATAGACTCAAGAACCCATGCTCAACCATAGCGCCCTTGTCCCCCACCGGCTCCAGCCTCCTCTGGAGATCCTCATACCACTCAGCTGGCGCAACCGTGCCCCGCCATGCAACAGCAACGTCCCGCCGACCGATACGTCTTGACTCTTCATCGTCACTGACCGCGACAAACCCCATCCAATTAGAATCCCTACTCCAAGAGTCCTTAACTAGATGGGCCCTCTCCAACCAGCGTGGTACATCGACATGGGACATGGCATAGAGGTACTTCGTGACGCCGTACCCACTCTGACCCAGCCCCATCTTCTCAAGAACCCTCCCCAGGGCGTACCGGCAGCTCCCGCAGTACTCGGAGAGTGCGTCGAAGTCGAACGCGTCATAGGTGGCCTGCGCAAACTCGCCGTATTTGACGATCTCGCGCCGCAGCCATGGGTGGAGTGGATCGAGCAGCCCCGCCCACTCGCCGGTGCCGTGGTGGATCTCGCGCCACAGCGCCGCGATGTTCTCCGTTGGAGACTTAGCCGGAGCCGAGAAGTCTTGGGCGAGAGGCCGCGGCGGCTTCTCAATTTCGAGGTGAAGGAGGTGCTTGAGAGACTCGGCTAAGTGGGAGATGATGGCCGGATTCGCTGAACTTCGCCGGCGATCGAGAACGACTGCGTTCTGGTGGGACCGGACAGAGAATCGACGGCCGTGATCGGCTGGGATCATGCTGGGGGTGTGGATCATGGTCGAAAGAGCCATTAATTTGAATATATTTCGTTTAAGTATGTGAGAGTTTCTATGGAAGAAGATAATGAAAAGGCTCTATATATAAGCAAGAGAGATAGAACTACGATTTAAACATTAAAAACACACTATATGTTATATATAAATAAAATGTCACGCGTGTTGGAATTGATTTTGTATAATGTACAAGAGAAATCCAATGTATTGTAATGTTTGACTCGTTGATTTAGGTAACGATTATGATTATTAATTGGTTGGCGTATTGTTTTTTGGACCTTCAAACTTGTGAATAATTTGACTTTGACTTTATATGAGTTTCCGCTTTTACCCTTTGATCTAACTGCCAATCTTGCAGCCATGAATCACTTTTTAGGGAAAATGACGACATAAATACGCAAAGTTTTTTAAAATCCATTAAAATCATTGGAGACCCGAGACAAAGTAATCAAATTGGTATTAGTATTTTAACTATCTTATTTGATATATACGTACACATGCAAGCCATGGTAGTTTGGTAATCGCGATACCCGAAAGAGGTCATTTACATCTGCGAAGTCCAAACAGCTAAAAGACAAAAGAGAGAAGCATTCACGCTTATAAAAGCTGCTTATATACGTGTTAGGAGGAGAGAAACAGTGGTTTTGTAGTTCTACGAAACAGCGTCAAAATTAGAGGTATTGACTTTTCAACGCAACAAGCTCTATGATCACTGACTCGGACTTGTTCTTTTGCATGCATGCATGCAATTATAGTAATATTACTATAACATGTTATCTTAAGATTTTCAAGTCGTGGAAACCTGATGTTATCGACAAATTTTAAGTTTGATCAATTTTTTTCCTAAATACACGTGTTCAAAAATTAGAAGCAAAATTTCAACTGACCTTCTTGTTACAATGCAGTTGTCGCCGATATATTCTACAATACATATAGATATATTTATAACAGATATACGTACTAGGTCCCGTTTAGATTGCTTATTAATAGGGTTATCTTATGAATGGCTACTTGTGCACAATTTTCTCGGTTTTTTGGTAGGTATGAAATATCAGATATATACATATATGTATATGCAATATATTTTATTTAATTTCCTTTAACCGATTGATTGCAAAGTATGGGTCAAACAAAGAAACTGTAAACCGATATTTTTCCTAAAAATCGATTAAATCGATACTGATTAAACCGCAATTGCTTTTTAAGCGGTTGAAACCGAGTGTATCAAGAAAAAACCGAATAATAAATTAGGTTAAAAATGAGTTTTTGTTTTTAATTTGAAAACTGCAACCGCTAACTCGATTTTAACGCTTTAAATAAATCTAATATTATATTTATTATTTTCTATAGACCTTACTTATCAACATGTTAAAAAGATTTGTCTTATATAATCTCTCAGTGTAATATTAGTATTTAATAGTATGTTTTAGTATAATATTATATAATATTAACATTTAGAAGTATGTTTATGTGTAATATTAGTAGTCAGTTTATGGAGATATGAAATCTTAATTCAAAATCGGTAAATGCGGGCGAAAAACCGATATTACCACTACCGAACACAATAGCAATTATACGGTAAATTCAGTTTTCATCTATAAAAATAGCATATTCGATTATCATTTTTAAACTACCGAAATACGATATTCGGTCTATTATTTGTTAAAAATCGCACCGAATACCCGATTATTCACCCCAAGTGCAAGCATAGGTCGAATATACATATATATTTACTAATTGTTGGAAGTATGGAACCGATTGGTGGCAAATAAGTTAAAATTTATATAGTTATTGGAACAAAATTTTTTGTTCGGGGTTTTAACCTTTTTTTTTCTTTGTAAATAAGATACTGAAAAGACATGATATATAAATATATTTAATTATATATATATATATATATATATATTTGAATTGATGCATGTGTTTATGTTTCTTTCTTCTGTTACAGTTGACCGTATTTGTTTCTTTTAATATTTAAAAAAAACGAGATAAAAAGCTCAAATATTTTATTTTAATAAAAAATATTTATTTTTTATAGATATATAAATTAATTAAAATTAAACAATAAAGAAAATTATTTATCCCTTGCTTCCCCTCCTTCCCTTCGTCCGTTGGTGTGAGACTTAATTAAGGCTTGACTTAGTCAAAATATTATCTTGCTAGGTAATTAGGAATTAGTTATTAGAGATAAGGTTTTAGAATTAAATTTGTTTTCCTATTAAATACATACATTAGCCACATATTTTATTAACTCCACTTTAATACATTCGATATCGTTTGCTGTGTGTTTTTTGCTTCGATTTTCACCTCACTCGAGGTAATCCTTACGTGTTTGAACGAAAACCTTGAAAAGCTAGATACTGATTTCATTCGAGGAGAGACATGGCAACCTTCGGGCATCCAGGACTTCCCGAAGACCTCGTGTTTGACGAGATTCTAACAAAACTGCCTGTGAAATCTCTTATGAGGTTCAAGTGCGTCTCGAAAAGTTGGTCGCTTCTCATCTCTCGTGATTCGCTCTTCAGAGAAGCCCATCACCTAAATATCCAGGCTGACAGTGATGACCAACTCTTACTAGCCATCGGAGAAGGGATGGTGCGACGAAGATTGATGCTGCTCTCCGGTCGTTGCTCCAAGGCCACGGAAATCGACGTGTCTTACTTCGTCGCAGGAATCGGCTCCATAGACATCATCGGCTCCTGCAATGGCTTACTCTGCTTAAGGAAGCATTATCCGTCCATGTGTAAACCGGCTCAACTACTGCTTTGGAATCCGGCGACTCGGCAGCTGAGAAGGCTTCCTCCCTCGCTGTCGGAAGCCAAATGTGAGGAGTGGAGCGGTGCAGTTGGCTTGGGTTTCGGCTTAGACGCCACGAGCAAGGACTACAAAGTCGTCATGTTGACGTATGACCAACCGCAACCGTCCTTGACAGGAAATTACCTACTCCGTGCCCAAGTGTTCGCCAAAAGCGGCACCGTTTGGAGAAGCAGTGAGGTCACGGGTATAGCAGGATCTCCCCATGGGAAGTACGCAGTGACGGTGGACGGGGTACTGCATTGGATGCTACACAAAACCGGGCTCCCTCCCTGCGTTATTTCGTTCGACCTGCGAGACGAGGTCCTGTGATCAGGCGATGCACCCGGTGGCGAAAGTGGCGTGGGCGTCAGACTATGTAGGTGGACGGGTTTGCTCGCTGCGTTCACGTCGGCCCCGAACGGGGACTGTCTTCTGTGGACACGGACGGGCATGCTTTGGAGTCCGACAGTGAAATTCAAGGTAGAGATTGATGGGATATTCCAAGGGGTTTGGAAGCAGCACGTTCTTGTAATGAACGACAATACTGCTGAAGGTTCGATGCTATCGGTGAAGGACCCCAAAACTCAACATGTTATGAGAAATATTAAGCAACCTCGATTTTCTAATACCGCTATGCTCCAAGTCTCTGATTACATTGAGACCATGCTTTCAGTGTTTTGATGAGACGTGAGTCACAACAAGAACGATGAAGACATTAAATTTCGCATCCCTTTGCTTATTACTTTGTTTTTTACTTTAACAATGAGTTTTGTTTGAAAGTACCGAAATTTTGATATAGTTCTTATAAAAAATAAAAATAAGAACTATGGTAAAGCATTCCAAGAAGTCAAAGAAATTAGACTAATTTGACTTCGACTTTTATGGGTTTTTCCACTTTTACCGTGTATCACCTTTATGGTCCTTATTATAATTGCTGAAATTGCCGCCAGCAATAGGTACAGTTTTCCAATGGCATGATGATTTTTAATTTTTTATGTTGCCGGCAGAAAATATATTAAAATCATTGAAGACATAACAAAGAATAGTCACATTGATTCAAAGTTTTACTAGCGAGAGTATTTTAGGTATTTTATTAGAGGTATGACACATTTACTGGTATTATAACACAAAAAAGAGAGAGCATGAACATAAAGTGTACCATAAAAACTCTCGATTGGATTAGATTCGCAAGCTACAAATAAACGTACGGCATACCTCTTACATATGGAGCGAACCACTGTTTCTAGTGTAATTTTTTTTTCTTTCCGTCCTCTCAATTTGCAATGAAATAGTGGTTACAAAAATACACACCAATCTACTAGAGAGGTCCAATGTCATGTGAGCTAATAAGATAAGATCTATAGGAGTAGACTATCTGATTGACAATTACTTATACTCCAAGCCATGGCAAAAGGACAAATTATGAGAGAAGCATTCACACTCATAAAAGGTGCTTATGTGTTGATGATGAGTTGAGATGAGAAGAGAAACACTGGTTACTTTCTTCTACAAAGCAACTGCAAACTAAAGCTTTGACTTTTCAAAGCAACAAGCGACTCGGACTTGCTCTTTTGCAAATTGCATGCATGCAACTTTAATAATATTACTATAAAATGTTAGGTTAAGATTTTGATATTTTGAAGAAATATTCGTTCGTGGAAAGCTGACGTTATCGACAAATTTTAAGTTTATCAATTTCTTTTTTCTTAAATATACGTTTTAAAAAATTATAATAGGCAAAATTTCAAGTGACCTTTTCTGTTACAATGCAACTGTCACTGATATATTCAACATAGGATCGACCCTGAGATTGTAGGGCCCTAATCGAAATAGAAATTTAGGGTCTTTGACAAAATAAATGATGATAAACTTAAAATAAATATTACGGCGGCGATGACGACTGTCGAAGAAAAAAGAAATTGATAAACTTAAAATTTGTCGAAATATACATTTTTTACCCGCGTAGGAATTTACTAAGCATGCCCCTCTTTTCGCTTAATGCCGCCCGGGGGCCATCAGGTTATTTAGGTATTGCACATTGACGTTTTTGCCCATCAATGATTCAATGGCGAGGAGCGCCGAGGGCACCGTTGGTGCTGCGATCCTCGTGATGGGAGCGAGCGGTGGGCAAAGCCATGGTTATAAGTTTATGCATGTTACAAAAGATTCATGCTGTTTAGCTTGTGGCCTGTGGGAACTCATGTTAAGTTCATTCAACGTTTTCGTTTCCTTCAAATAATAAGATTTCTCAACGTTAAAGGGTATCTTAGCAACTTTGGAAAGAAAAGAAGACTCTAATTTAAGATGGCATGCTGGAATTTTTATGTACCGGTAAAAATAACATAATTTTAACAATTGAAGACACACAGAGTAGTCAAATTGATTAAAAGACTTTTTTTTTTTTTTTTTTTTACCGATTCTACTTTAGGTATCTTATGTTAGTTTTCGTAAATAAAATGCATGGTCGATATTTTTTTTGGATTTGGTGTTGTAGCGCAAAAAAAGAGAGAGGTGGAGAAAAAAAATTTATAATTGAATTATGGTGGATGAAATTTGAAAGAAGCAAATGGACGTTCCTTTTATCATAGGTGTAAATACAATTCAGAAACGCGGGGTTTTAAATTGGATCCCGTGCGGAATGTCGTTTAAAAATTCACAAACGTATTAAACTGAAACAATTTATTAAAAAATCGCATTTGAATTAAATCAATTTTGGGTTCCGGATAATTATATGTCTATAATAAGACAAAATAAATATTACGAATATATCTCAACTTAATACTATCTTTTAGATTTATTAATTGATTTCTATCTAAAAATAATTAATTATCGACAAAAGGAACCGTACTTCGTAATGTAAATATATATTTTAATTATTTTTTCTATTAAAGATAATTCATAAATAAAAAAAACACTTATATCTTTCTATTTCCAATATATATGAGATATATATTTCTCTCTTGCTCGCTCTTTCTTCTCTCGCTCTCTGTCAGCGAAGAACGCACCGGAAATGATTACATGGCTACCTTCCAGCATCCCGGACTTCCCGAAGACCTCGTGTTTGACGAGATTTTAACGAAACTGTCCGCAAAATCTCTCATGAGATTTAAGTGCGTCTCGAAAAGTTGGTCGCTTCGCATCTCCTGCGACTCGTTCTTCAGCGAGGCCCATTTCAATCGACAGCCCGACAGTGACCAACTCTCGATTGTCGTCGGTCAAGGGGCAGTCCGGCAAAGATTGACGCTGCTCTCCGATAATGGCTCCAAGGCTACGGAAATTGACGTGTCTTACTTTGTAGCGCCAAACGGCTCTATCGACATCGTCGGTTCCTGCAACGGCTTGGTTTGCTTGACGCCTTATCCGGCCATGTGGCAACCGGCTCGGGTACTGCTTTGGAACCCGGTGACTCGCCAGCTGAGAAGGCTTCCTCGCTCGTTGTCGAAAGCCAATCCTGAGAAGGAGAGCGGCGCAGTTGGCTTGGGTTTTGGTTTCGACGTCACGAGCAATGACTACAAAGTCGTCATGTTAATGTTTGACAACCCACGCAGGTCCTATGCAGAATTGTCGTTACTCCGTGCTCAAGTGTTCGCCAAAAGTGGCACTGTTTGGAGAAGCACCGGGGTCACGGATACAGCAGGAATTCCCGCGAGGATGAGCGCAGTGATGGCGGACGGGGCACGGCATTGGGTGTTGTACAAAAACGTGTCCCCGACCTGCATTCTTTCGTTCGGCCTGCACAACGAGGTCCTGCGATCAGGCGATGCACCCCGTGGCATGGACATCAGACTCTGCACGTGGACGGGCTCGCTCGCTGCGTTCACGTCGGCTCCGAACGGGGACTGTCTCCTTTGGACACGGACGGGCATGGTATGGAGTCGGACAGTGAAATTCAAGCTAGAGATTGATGGGATGCTCCGAGGGGTTTGGAAGAAGCAATTTCTGATATTGAGAGTCTCTGCTCGAGGTTTGATGCTATCGATGGTCGACCACAAAACTCCACATCTTGTGAGGAATCTGAAACAACCTCGATCTTCTGATGCTATGCTCGAAGTCTATGACTACGTTGAGAGCATTCTTTCGGTGTTTTGATGGGTGTCTCGCAAGAAATCTTCGAAAAGAACGGTAAAGAGTTGCATTAGATTTCGCTTTTTTTTTAGAAACAAAAAAGATTTCAAAAAAAAAAAAAGATTTCGCATTTTTTTTTATGAAATATTTTTTAAGCTTTAAATATTTTATTTTTTTAGTTGGACAAAGTACCAAAATTATGATATCATATATAAGACAAGTACTATATATATTATTTTTATAAAAAAATAAAAATAAGAACTATCGTGATTCGAAGAAACTACACTATCTAAAAAAAAACATTATCATGAAAAATCAAATTTGCAACTTGCAAGTATTCGATTTCATGAGTATCCGCAAGCGAAAACTGAGATATCCGATAAATGCATATTTTTTCTCTACAAATTAGGTTTTAGGTTTCTTGAATGTAGTGTCCGCTTTATTATTATGTAGTAAAATACCGCCCACATTTACCGCTTTATTATATATGACATGGAATTCAAAGGTATTTGCATCACAAACACAAACACAAACAAAATTTAGTGGAGCAAAGTGAAGTAAAAAAACTCAATCTGCATTTGTAGCCCGTCGGTATACCCGTAAACTTGCGATCGGTTTGTGGAGATTTTGCTAGTATAATAATATCCCTCTTGTGTAACAAAAATGAAGTGTCCACATAAGTAACAAGGGTACCGAACATATAAGATCGAATGTGCTTAAACCCAAAAAGAAAAACTAATAATTACGTAGCCCGAAAATCCAAGAATAGCCGCAGCTTCTGCTGAAGCAGCTCTCTGGAGCCGAACGGGGGCTTATTGGTCATTACCCAATCCTTCTCAACGAGACCCGCTTTGGCGCTGGCGACCATCTCGTCATGGAAAGCCGAAACAATCTGGTATATTGAGGTTTTCAAAACATCAGCTATAGCGTAAGCGTGGGAATTTACTAAACTGCCTCTCTTTTTGCGTGGGCCGACATCTGCCCTTCTCATGCTCGAAGTGGCCCATTTAATGCCGCCCGGGCCCATCAGGCTATTTGAGGATTGCATATTGACGTTTTTGCCCATCAAGGATTCAATGGCGAGGAGCGCAGAGAGCAGCGTTGAGATCACCGCTGCATTGCTACCAGAGAGCTGAGCGACGCCGCAGCGATCCTCGTGATGGGAGCGAGCAGTGAGCGAAGCGATGATTCTGGCGCACCATGTGTATAACTGTGAAGAAAAGAGAGAATGGACATTAGATTATGCATGTTATCAAGAGCTATAATTTTTTGCTCTTGAAGCTTGAAAGAACTCATGTTAATTTCATTTAACCTTTTTGTTTCTTCAAATAAATAGCAGCTATATGAGATTTATCAACGTTAAGGGTGTTTTATGAACTTGGATTTTCTGAGGGGAAAAAAAGAACAATCCAATTAAAAAAAATGAAGAGAAGGGAAAAAAAGAATTTTGCCGTGTTTAGAAACTAGAGACAAACTGAAAGATCTTTTCTCCGAAGTTCATCCGATACGACATCATCAAGCCGTCAAGCCGTGAAGCCGTAATCAGCATAACAAATTCTTAGAATATTTTAAATATCTTGAAATCACAAACAAAGAAAAAAACTCCTCCACAATTGGGAAATGTTTTTTTGCTATATTTACCTGGAAATTGTTAAGCAATTCCGAGCAACTCGGATCTGGTTGTATGTCAGCTGGCAAACGTAGCTGATTCGATAACTGAGATTTCTTGTCGGAAGAGCTTTCCAAACATTCGCCCAATTTCGAAGCAAGCTCCTCCAGAGGCCTAAGGCCTACGGCTATCACTCTTTTGTATGTCTCGCCGCTTTCTTCAAAAATCGCAGCTCTACGCCATATATCGACATTATTCTCACAAACCATGCAGAGATCAAGATAAGCAAGAAACTGAAGAAGCGAATTTGGCTGGCTCTCCTCCAATGCAGCAAGAAGAGGCTCGCTCGGGTTTGTTTCCGCTGCTGCTGATCCCTTTGGCGGTGCCAATACGAACCTCTTCACATGCAATACCTAACACACCACACAATATTAAGCAACCATAACGAAAAATAAAAAATATGTCACTTTAGAAAGATAAAGTTGCAAAATCGTACAAGGCGCTGGAATTTCCAGAATTACTATCAATGACGAGAGTTAATTTTTTTGTTCTGTTTTCTTTCGATCAAAAGATGATACTACAGTAAGGAGTTCAATGGCTTGAAGAACCAACCCGATGCAAGTGGTGACTCAGTTCCCAGCTGAGGAAAAATGCGAAACATGCCAAATAAAATCTGATCTGCTCGGAAATGAACTTGCCCACGGAACCGTGGCTCGTAACCTCATGTGGCAGAAGAACGATTAGCGCAGTGGATATAAGGTGAGCAATGCCCGAAAGTCTCAATGCTCGAGTAATAGCCGGCGGGATTCCCATCTTGAAGCTGAAGAAAGGCGGGCGCTGCTCATGCAATCAATAGCAAATGAGAATCGACCGAAAAACAAATCTCCGCCATGTAAAATACGAAATCCAACTACAACGAAAATAAGGGAACAGTCGCAATCCACGCCTATTCTAAACCGACAGAACACGAGAACTAATTCATATACAATTCAAAACATCTCCGGATCAAACCGATATTCAGAAACAGAGACACATTGCTCATAGCATAAGATTCAAAAATAATTAAATCCATGATCTCAATAAGATTTCGTACTTATTGAACTCAATCACATACATGATACATGTATCAAGTTCCACAAGTTGATCAAACTAAGCAGATTCAGAGAGAAAAGCCCAAAACCCTGACCTGAATAATGGGAAACTCCAAAACCCATCGACGCTTGTAAACATAGTGCAAGCCATAGAGCAGACCCACGCAGAAACCCTTAAACCCCAATCTCCAACCGAACCCGTCGCTGCCATCGTCCTCATCGGCCTGCGAGCCGACCCAGCAGACCGACAGAGCTGCCACGGAGCCCGTGATCGCCGAGGCCGCCACGAAGACGAAGAACCCGAGCGACACCCTCGCGCGGCGCCGAAACTCGGGCGGCGCGGGGCCGGAGAAGAGGAGCGCGCGGAGCACTCCCGCGGCGAGCTCGACCGGTCCCGCCGCGGAGTGCGCCCTCGGGGACGCAGCGGCCGCGAGAGCGGACGAGAAGAGGAGGTGGGAGAGGTGGAACGCGACGAAGGCCGCGAGGGTCAGAGCGAGGGAAGAAGGGAAGACTAGGGTTTTGGCGACTAGGAAAATGGCGGTGGAGGGGATCGATTGCCAGATGAGGAACCCTAGAAACCGGTTGCTGATGACCAGCTCCGACGAGGCCATGGATGGGGTTTTGGGATTCTGGGTTTTGCTTAGTTCTAGTTTTGAGTGAGTGGGTTCTTTCGCTCTTCGGACACGGAGACGCCAAAATGGTGGTTTGGGTTTCGGTTTGAAAATTGATTTGAAAATGTTTCAAGATTTTATGACCCTTTTGAGAAAGAGTTACTTTGCTTAGCTCTGTGTAGATTCTAAGCTCTAAGTTTCTAACTACAAGTGTCAAGTGAGCGGGGCCGGCCCCGCAAACCATTAGGCCCGCAACACGGGGTGGGCTCGTCCCGTTCAATATATAGGACGGGGCGGGCCTTTGAAGAGTCATCAATGCCTGCTCGGGCTTGCAAACCCTTGTCAATTATGTCCCGTGGGCGGATTTTTACGGTTGAACCTTAGATATATCTAAGTTATATTTTAGAAGTCGGAGAAGAAATAGTTGGAACTTGAAAGTTGATAGACTAGGTTAGGTTCAATAACAATTGTGACCCATAATGTCACGGAATGGGGTAGGACAGGCTTTTACGGCTTGGACATGAGTTGTTATTGTAAAAAATTAAAATAGTACGAGAGTAGTTAAAAGACGGGTTTTCTCTTTTAATCGACCAATAGAGACCGCATTTAGTAATTGAAACTTTTAGAAAGAAAAAAAAAAGAAAAAAAAATTAGACCAGTCAAATTTTTAACTGTTAATTTTTTTTGGAATGGGACTGTTAAAACTTTTAGTTGCATTGAACTCAATCTAAATTGATGACAATGTATTGATTTGTTATTTAAATGTATAGCCAGCATAGAAATCAACTTAAATAAATCTCATGAATACATATAGTCTGTGATTATTAGAGTAGTTACCAATTGATAATGTAATTTATTCAATGAGATTGAAAATAAGTTTTGTTCATGACCTTCAATTACTATAATATTTACATGTTTTTGCAAACACGCACATAGGCAAGAGTAAAAGTACTTACATAATTTGTAAATAACTTAATCAAGTAAATTATTCGTATGCATATATATAATTATGATAAGCCATAATCATAAGGAAACATTAAAAAAAGAAACATAACATATAACAAAATCACCAAAAATTGAGGACTTATATTGAACAATTTCTCAATGAACCACAAATTTGTTAATAAATATTTTCCACACAAATACACGAGGATATATATATATATATAATTAACATACTGTAAATTAAATACAAACAAATTAAACGTGGTTCCTAATTACACACTACCTTTATCCACAGATCAGCCAAAACTAAAAGAAGAAGCTTTTCGCTACAAGGCTGTGAAGAAATCAAACATGCATACACAATCTTCCCTCTCCTCTTATTCTCAAACGGAGGACCCGCTTCTCGAAACTTGCGACAACGCGTCTTCAAACTGATCATCGTCGCCTTTCTCATAGTTCAAGCTCGCTGGCACGAATGCCCTGAAGACCTGCTCCATGTTCGGAATTTCTTTCAACTCTCCGGCAGCGACTTCGAGTGCTGTGTTGTGGAAAGAGCGGTAAAACTTCTTATTGCAAATGAAGGCGAAGATCACGGAGAAGATGATGAGCGGAATCACAATAGGTGCGTAATAGAATCTCTTGGTCCCCAAGTAACCGAACATGGTGACTTGGAAGAGCACGAGAGCTGCGAGGATGCGGACGAACATGTGAGGCCACAGCTTCCCGTAGCTCTCGTACGATGGAACGAACACTCTCAAAGCCTGAAGGCATATCATGTTAAATTATAAACGAGCGGATATTATGTTAAGCTGGTACTAGAAACTGGATGGCTTTAAAAATTATATAGGGTCAATAGATATCACGTTACCTGGTTACGGAGGATGAGCCATCCGAAAGCGAAGTAGGCAGCACCGAAGGGAATAATAATTGGAGCAATGACAGAGTACGCTAGAACGATCGTCAAGATAAGCATGTCTCCGGGAACCCTAGTTCCGTATCCAAGATCACCGGGAAACCAAGCATCTTTGATCTCGGCTTCAGTCTTGCAGAGATATTTCCTCTTGATGTGGAAGATTATGAGCGGAACGATCCGAGACAGTTCAAGCCCGTAGCCGACAAAGAACCTAGCAGGAAAACCCACGATATATATAAAGATGAAATATTCATAGAAAAACAATAATAATTGTTAGAATAAACTGTAAACTTACTTCAGAGCCACAAAAGTGATGAAGAACGTCGAACTTCCCGGGATGCTACTTGCCAGCAAACCAACAACAGAGTTTGGCCGCGCCTGAATTTTCTTGAATGAACTGAACAAAGCGCCACCAACGGTAACACCAATGAACACATTTAACACCGAAAAGTAGAAATATTTCCCAGAAGAGGCCCTTATGGCATGGCTTTGAGAAGGAATTCCCTCCATCTTCGACAGAAACAGAAGAAACTTGGGTAATAAGGCAAGGAAGACGATGAGCGCAATCTGTGGGAGATAAGCTTCGAGCACCGTCCTCACAGCTTTCACATCCAAAATCACTTTCAGAAACGGGAGAAACTTTCTCAAATTCGTAAGGGTGGTGAACGCCGAGATGAAACCGATAGGAATCAAGTAGAAGAAGATGGTCATAGCCACAATGGCGTAGACAATGTATTGCCGTGCCTGTCTGTGGAAGAATTTGATCTTGAGATTTGACCACAAGATCTGACGTGGCTCAGGAGCGTCGAGAACGGTCCAATGGTTGACTATTTGGGCGTGAAGGCTCTGAGCGGCTGAGGCTGCAGCGACTCGGTTTGTGAAGAAGACAATGGCTGAAGGAAGCTGCTTTTCTCTTAGAGTGAGCTTTTGCTCGGATTCTAGCTTCGGAATCAGTTCGTTGATCTTCTCGTTATAGAAATTAATGCTGTCAACTTTCTCTCCGATCAGACCCAGAATCCCGGTTTTGTGACTCGGTCTCGTTCCTTCGGCGTTGCCTGTTGTCTTCGAGTTGGCGTATATCGCTTCAGCACGTGCCAGCTTTTTCTTGTACCCTTCTAGTTCGTTGTAAAGCTTAGTGACCTGTGAGAGAATTACAGTCCAAAATAAGAAAAAGAAAGATCAATCTGATATATATAAGATCATTTGTATTATCATAAGATTTGGCTAAGAAAACGCACCACTTTGTTGTCTGTGACCAGCATCGATCTGTAAAACGTGTCAGGGTAGATTGTTTGGAAGTACGAGTCGACCTGCTCTTTCCGGGTTTGGCCCTCAGCTGCAGGAGGAATGTCCCTTACTAAAATTGCAAATTGTTCGACTTTCAATTCGGGAGACATCAATGCATCGGCTCTCATAGCCGAGACGTGTTTGTATGCCTTCCACAACAAGGTGTAAGTCACAAAAGAAACCCAGTACACAGCTGCCAGAAACCCCCACAATCTCGGACTCTTTTCCTGCTCATATAGAAAAAATCTACAGCTTAAGTCTTACCGTTAAAACTGGCACCAATGACGGTTTTCAAAAGCTACGATCCCGACTTACTATAATCGATATAAATTAAAAACATGCTTGTTGTTGACTGTTATAAAACCGACAAGTGGTAAAAAATCAAAACTCGTTCCAAAATAAATTCCTAAAATTCTTGATGCAGTACTGATTTTCAATTTTACGCACTGTCCCGGGTAAAGGGTTTACTTTCTTTACTGCATATTTTCTAAACAAGTCACACAAATGGACGATTATTTCAATTACAAAAAAAAAGGAGCATGAAACAAAAGGAAAATATTAGAGAATTTGGATAAAAATCAAACTAAGTTGAATAAGTAAACATAAAACAGATGAGCAAGATTTTCACCTGAACATTCGCCATGGAAATCTTGTCAAGAACGGTGAAGGTATTGTTTACGCCGGACTTCACAAATATATCCAACTGTTCGTCGGTGGCGGCCACCGGCAACAGAGCCGGCAGCAGAATCAACCCGGACAGCACGATTATCCCCAGCACTGCCACGCATTCCGAACATTCAAACTTTAACCACAAAATCTTTTTCCAAACTATGCAAATCTACCTAATTGTACTTATATTTATAGATCTCCCCTAATTACTTTGATCAGATCTCTGAAGCTACCAGTAATAAATTTATAAGATTATTCATAAAATAAGATAATTGAATTCATGTGGTAGATTATCATTATCTTATACATAAGAAGAATCTACTTGCTATAAATTGCTTGAAACAACCAAACACAGAGAATCTCTTCGTTTCCCCAATTTGCAGACAAAGTAAAGTACCAGTGCTGAGGAAGACGAAGTAGACGGCGGAGTCGACGCCGGAGGCGGCGATGATGTCCTGCTCGGAGGAAGCCATGGCCTCCCGGGCCCAGCCGAAGGGGTCGCAGGACTTGGAGCCGTTGGCATTCGGGTCCAGCCCCCGGAGGATCCGGTTGGGGTAGTAGACGACGGCGTTTCCGGGCTTCTGGGAGAGCCAGGTGAAGAGGAGGACGAGGACCACGAATATGAGGAAGGACGTCCCTAAGGACGTCAAGAAGGAGGGGAAATCCATGGCTGGACGTGGACGGAGAGAGCTAGGGTTTCAGGTTTAGTGTCGGAGTGAGGAAGAAGAAGATGAAGATGAAGATGAAGAAGAAGGAGAGGATTTAAAAGGGAGAGGAGGAATGTGACCGTTGATGATTGGTGGTTGGGACGTTGATAATGATTTTGTTGCGTTACAAATTGTAATAAATATTATTTATTATTTTTAATTAATAAAATAAATAAAAAGGCAAGAAATATCTGCGCGGAAGGACGTGTTAGGGTTAAGCTTCGACCTCGCTGGCTTTGTGGGGACGTTGCTTTGTTTTCTTCAATATATTTACTCCTCTCTTTTTGCCTTTATTATATAGTAAAATGACATCTTTTAATGCAATTGTTTGAGACTTTCAAACTTTTCCTTCGTTGATTATTTTGCAGCAGTCTCATAATTTAAATTATTAATGTTGTTAAATAAATAGTCAACAAAAATGTATTCGGATAAGTAATTTATTGTCCACAATTAATATTATTTTTTTGTTTTTCACATCTTAATATATATACACTCCTTACACTTTAAATACAAAATGAAACTTTTTAAAAGTTTGCAAAATCGACAGTATTTAAAAATAAATAAATAAATAAATCTATAGAGATTTCATCCGAAAAATTATTGACTAGTTAGATTATTTGATTTCGGTAACTAAACGATAAAAAATCTTCAAATAACTCATGCACTGCGTTAAAATTAATATTTTTATTATTTTTAACGCGTAGTATAGTCGTGAGGGTCAAAGTGTTACTTGTTAGAAGTTTAAAAATATTGTTGTAAGAAATTAAAGCTCATAGAGCAAACGCTCCAAAGTCTTTAACGTCATGAATTTCTATTTATTAAAATTATTTTGAAAATTTAACTCTTGATCATACTATTAGCAACGAATGGAATAAGGTGTTTATTTTTTTGCAGTGTCTTTATTTAATGCGTAAAAGTGACACATTATATGTGGCCATGCATCGGCGACGTAGTCAGTTAGGGTTTTATTTTGGGCTTTTGAAAAAAGTAACTCCGATTATTCCAATTAATGCGTGTCATAAAGTATTATCTTAATGCAAAAGCCGTTGAAAAAAATGAACGTATAATTAAAGGCATAAATGTAACACAAAAATATGTGATTCTAAGGAAAAGGCGAATTCGATGAGTGAAGTAAAAAGTTGTCACGTATATAGTGATACTAATTATTATTTATTAATCTTACGCAATACAGTAAGTTCTCCTGTAATTAAATGGTGATCCGTGATTATAAAGTATTATATATATATAGTCACGATCAAGCTTTTAGGACCACTAGATTATGTGATCAATTATTGGTAAATTAACAAGTTTATATGTAATGTGTCACCACTACTCATTGCTTATAATTTGGCGATCCACTGTGAATTAAAAAGCAATATGTAATGTTGCTGAGATTAAACGTTACATTGCTGGAAATTGTTAATCGACAAATCTTGGACCCATTGAAAATAAAAGAAACGCATGATATGATTAGAAAAACACAGATACACACGCTTAGAGAATTTGAAGATTTGTCTATTGAAAAATGAACTACACTTTGATGAATATTTGAAAATTTGTCTCCGACCAATATAATTCATGTTTTTTACAATAAATATATTTAATATATCAGAAAACAATATGAGTCATATGGCAACTATAATGTCTCTATTGTCCTTTTTAAAGATTATAATCTAATATATATTTAAGAGACTTAAAGTTTTTTTTTTTTTTGAACAAAGAGACTTAAAGTTTAAATGAACCTTAGTTATGTTTCTTTCTTCATATTTCTAGGGTACCAATTTAGTTTATCATTTGGCCATATTCAAAGTTGCATTATAAATCGGCCGAATAAAAGACCGTTTATTATTTTATTTTTTTATCTAAATTCTCAAATTCATAAATAAAATCGATGTATAACTATGTAAGAGGTAAATTCACATACCACTTATAAATTTTAACTTTTATAATCTAAATCACAATATTTTGACCTTCAAGTTCACTACTCTTTCTTCTTCTTTTTCACGCTACGCAAGAAAAATAACAATTCATAGTCAAATATGTAAAGAAGAAAAAAATAAAGCAATCAAATGTGAAAAGTCTAAAAGTATGTTTAAACTCTGTAATAAATATATATATATATAATTTACTTTGTGTGTATTTAATTTTCATATTTGCATATTGTACAGGATATAGTGAGTTCTGATAGAATAAAAGTGATATTATACTTTCCTACATAGCGCGTAGTTATTTTATGAATTTGGCCGACTTGTTAAACTTTAATAAAGTATGCTGTTTTTATATTGAATTGAATAATATTTAGCACGCAAAGCTACGTGCGTGTAGAAATACGACCACTTGAGGAGTGTGATGTAAAAATAATATTAAAAAAGTAGATTTATTTATTTCAACAAACAATGATGATATGCAAATGGGGTTTGAATACATTTCTCTCTTGGGGTCCTACTATGTAACAAAGTGGATGACTAATTACGACTTTAATGTGACAAAAACCAAAGGAGATTGTTTGAGATTTGAAGCAATATATATATATATATGGTGGGTAGGGTTTATAAAGGAGAATCCTTCCTAAAGTTAAAAGTGAATCGGGTTCATAATTTATTATTATTATTTACTTTGCAAGACATACACACTAATTTGTGTGTTTGGCAAATAGTCAAGACAGTGGTATATTAAAGAGGGTTAATCTCGATAATTTTTTTTAATATTTTTCAAAAATAGACTAGTAAATTTTAATTTTTTATCCAAATAAAATTTTAATTCTTTGATTTTATATCCATATTTATAGTTTTATCAAAATTTTCATCATCCACTATTACTTATGTCATTGTTATAAGTTTTAATCCTTATTTTTTGAATGTATTAAATTTTTTATCGGGATAAACCCTATATTTAATATCTATAAAGTGTACATTAATAACTTGATTTTGTATCTATCTATTACATGTAATAACCTTATTGGCATATATAGCATAAATTATTATTTGAAGAATTGAAGTTAATAGATATTCCCTCAACTAATATTCTCCATCATCTCAGGTTTAGAATCAATGCTTGACAACTTCTGTATCGCAATTTTGAGAAGAAAAGTATAACCATTTTTTTGGGTTTTTTGGTGGGAAGAAATCGTAACATACTAACATGCACATGATCTCTTATAAATATAAATATATATATCCTCACAATTTCTGGCGTGTATATCCCAGAAAATATATAATATTATTGGAATGGTGCTTATATTATATATAAACCCTAGTAGTACCACCAACGTGGTTAACTTTTAAACCTACAACGTGGCAACGACTAGAAAATAATAAAATAAATCACATCTGTCACTCGTCAGTTTTTCTCATTACCGACATACATGTACTTTTCGGGATAAAAAATAAAATAAAAATAAAATAAAAATAAAAGAAACCAAGTCATGAATTACGACTTCACACGAAAATGACTTAACTGAATATATTGATGACCTTCAAAAATAATTTATTAAAAAAAAACATCCTTGATTCTTAAAAGTGAAAATAGTTTTTAAATATCTATGATTCATTCTTTACTTTTTTATCACAAACCATGATTCTTGGAAGAAGAAAAAAATCATGTTGATTCCTATTATCAGTGTTTCTATTATCTGAGGAAATGTATTTAAGTTCGATATTATACCCTGTCGTTTTACTTCGTACTGCAAAAATATAAAGTATAAATGTGTCATTGGTGTAGTCAGATTTATATTTAAGGCGAAACACAGAGTATATTTCGATCGATTATTTTTCAAATTATTAATTAAAAAAAATGATATAAAAAATACAATATTAAACTGACTATTAGACATATAAATAGATAAAATTACTTTTGAAACGATATATAGTAGTATATATAGATTCTTCTTGCCGGGAGGAATGAATAAGAAGAGTCGAATAACTCGTGATTTTTTTAAGTGATTGTATGCACGCACACTCACAGATGTACATGTGGCTCCGACTATGCGTGTCATGGGGTGCCTCAATTTTGTTTGAAATTAGTATTTATCGCATGAAAACTATAATTTTTTAATATTTTTTAGTTGTCTTTTTCAAATCGACACTCAACTCTCAAATTCCATTTTTTTTTTAAATTTATTTCACATCAATATCTATCTAATCATTTTATATATATATCATATATATGATGAATAATTAATATTATTATTAAGTGAAAATTTTCTATTGATGTCAAAAGTTTGACATAAATAATTAATTTTTTCTGTTAATTCTCTAACGTAAGTTTCATGTGACCGTGTTTTCTCATTAACCATGCTTTTGTATGTAACTTTATCACACGTGACAAGATTAACGTATATTGTCTTTGTTTTGCATTGTATAACACATTTGGATTACTAAACAAGAATATTCGGTATAAAATCTTCGAAGTTCATGAAGCTTTGTATATAACAAAAATATAAACAAGTCATATATTATTAGAAAATTTTTGATAAAGAACTTAAAAAAAAAAAAACTATTTTTTATACAAAATTTCTATTTTATTATAAATTTTCACTACCAAAAATAAGATTATAAATAAATCATATTTTTTTTAAAGCCTACGGTAGAGGAGAGTGTGAAGAAAATCTGAACGGAACGTGGCGGCGAAAATACACGTTGCCGACAGTGTACGGACTCTTTGTAGAGGGCGATTTTTACCGCCTTGCAGTCACAAGGAAAACCGTAAAGAACGCAATAAAATATATACACGATTATTCCCTGATTTATTTATCCCGATAGGACTCGGTTTTTCCCGTTTATTAGCTTGGACAATCGAAGAATAATGATAAGGATATGATTTGATGCCGCACCACGCCGCTCTCGACGAGGCTGCCTACGTACCCGGCGAACCAGGATCAGGTCATCACGTAGTTCAATGGGTTTTGGCTTGATGAGCTCCTTCTTCTTCTTCTCTGTTTCGTTGGTTTTCTTCTCTTTTTCTCTTCTCTTCTTTCTCCTCTCTTTCTTTCTTCTCTTCTTGGCTGAATGTCTCTCGGCTGATTTTCTTGGATCCCCTCTTAATGAGGTTTCTTTTACTATTTATAGGGTTAGGGTTGATTGAGCCTTTTCACTTTGGGCTTTTCTGCGAATTGGGCCTTTCTTCATGAGTTAAGCCTTTCCTCACAAACTGGGCTTTTATGTTGACTACGGTCAACATATTTCTTGCCTCTATTCGACGTCGTTTTTGGGCCGTAATGGCACGCCTTATGTTAAGGATGGATTTGACGAAATCTGACATCAACAGTTAGTCCCCCATTTTATCAAGTGTGAAACACTTGGTAAAATGTAGAGAAAAACTTCATTACTTCCGATCTGAATCGACGCTCCTAATGATAGGAATCCTCGATCATGTTGTCGCCCGGTGGTGCTCTCCGGTAATAATACCCATAGTATGTGATAACGTGGCTAGGAGTCGTCGGGTAGGAGCTTTGACTTTACGATATCGGCGATGAGAGGGTTGACAACTCTCTCGGGTAGCCGATGGTCTCGCCAATGTTTAGCGGTGTTTGACTTCTCACGAGCTCAACGAGGTAGGCTTCTACGGATTCCTTGAACGAAGGGAATGGGATTACTACTTGGACCGATGCCACTTTCTCCGTAGATCCTTGCTATGAACTCGGCCCTCGTGATATGCGATGAGCCTGTCGACTTCAATGGAGATGATGGTTTTAAGGGAGCAGCGTGAACGCTCCAATAGTGTGAACTCGACTTGGGAGTGTGAAAAAGAGTTGGTGTGGTAAATGACTTCTAGGGGCAGAGACTGTTGCGCTTATCGATGCGGTATTTGACTCCTCGATCCCTGTGTCATCAGAGGAAGCGTACTTCTCTTGGTGCGAGCTCTTCTCGTCGTTCATCGGAACAGCTCCTTGTCGTCGCCATGTCGTGGATTTCGTCATTCTTTCTTTCATTACTATCCATCTATTTTCAAATTCCTCCTCGCAGGTTGATGAGACTTGTCACGATTCTTGTCTGTTGAGATACCCTGAGGGCGTGCTAGCCTCGTTTCTTAATGAGAGCGATGGGCACTTTGTCATCATCGAAGATTTCTTGAAAAATCTGATAAGGCGTACCGCCGCCACGCTCTCCGAGGACCCAAACGATGAGGCTTTCCGAGCACACGACAAGTTTGGAATCTCTGAGCCGGTAGGGGCTCCTTCGGGTATTTCTGCTCGAGTTCATGAGGCAAGACCCCAAGTATTATTCCACGGTGGAGAGGCTTCTTATGGATGTCCTAGTTGAGAGCGCGGAATTCGTCATAGAGCAAGTCGCCGACAAAGTTGTTCGGGATGATTGAACTTCCTCTATTTCCTTTTGTAAATTATTTTGTGGCTGCAATGTATCAATCAGGATTTGCGCCGGAGCGGCTTTGTATTTTTCCGGGGTATGCGCACTAGCGTCTTACGTACCAGGCTTTTGTGCGCCGGAGCGGCTTTGTAGTTTGCCGGGGTATGCGTCGTAGCGTGTTACGTACTGGGCTTTGTGCGCCGGAGCGGCTTTGTAGTTTGCCGGGGTATGCGCCGTAGCGTGTTACGTACCGGGCTATGTGCGCCGGAGCGGCTTTGTATTTTCTTTGATTTGTCGGCGATGAGCTTGTCGGTATGCACCGGGCTCTGTCGCGATGAAGTGCTTGGCACTGATTTGTCGGCGATGAGCTTGTCGGTATGCACCGGGCTCTGTCGCGATGTATCGATCGGAATTTGCGCCGGAGCGGCTTTGTATTTTCTTTGATTTGTCGGCGATGAGCTTGTCGGTATGCACCGGGCTCTGTCGCGATGAAGTGCTTGGCACTGATTTGTCGGCGATGTGCTTGTCGGTATGCACCGGGCTCTGTCGCGATGTATCGATCGGAATTTGCGCCGGAGCGGCTTTGTATTTTCTTTGATTTGTCGGCGATGAGCTTGTCGGTATGCACCGGGCTCTGTCGCGATGAAGTGCTTGGCACTGATTTGTTTTTGTTGGCCCATTTGCCGTAGTAGTGTCTTTTGTATGCTTGGCCCATTTGCCGTAGTAGTTTCTTTTGTATGCTTGGCCCATTTGCCATAGTAGTTTGTATGTTGGCCCATTTGCCGTAGTAGTTTCTTTTGTATGTTGGCCCATTTGCCATAGTAGTTTGTGATATTCGGCGATGAGCTTGTCGGTATGCACCGGGCTCTGTCGCGATGTATCAATCAAGATTTGCGCCGGAGCGGCTTTGTATTTTTTTGGGTATGCGCCGTAGCGTCTTACGTACCAAGCTGTGCGCCGGAGCGGCTTTGTAGTTTGCAGGGGTGTGCGCCGTAGCAGCTTATGTACCCAGCTGTGCGCCGGAGCGGCTTTGTTTGGTATATCAGGCATTTTTGCCGTTTTGGGCTTGGTCGGTACCCTAAATGTATATATATATATATTTTTTCTCGGCACTCTCGCCGGTTTCTTTATAATTTTGTAAATATATGTATATTGTTACCTTTTTTTTTGCGATGAGGTCAGCCAACTTCGTCGCCGATTTTGCGCCTTGGTTAGGATAAACCTCGTCGTGTCTGCATCAAACTTCGGTTTTATGAGGGTCGTCATCGTCGAGCGCGTCTCAATCAGATCTCCTCGAAATGTTGGTAATGGCGTCTCCGTTGATGATTTCCCGGTGGAGGCGAGCTTTCTTTGATGACGAGCTGTCTGGTGACGAGCTCTTTTTGGTGACGATCTTCTATTGGTGATGAGCTCTTCGAGCTCCTCCTTCATGAGCTCCTCGAGGTCTTCTCTGTGATGAGCTCCTCGAGGTCTTCTCCTTCGTGATGAGCTCATCGAGTTTCTCCTCGTCGTGATGAGCTCTTCGAGATGAGCTCCTCGAGCTTTCCTCTTCGTGATAAGCTCTTCGAGTTTTCCTCTTCGTGATGAGCTCATCGAGCTCCTCCCTTCGTGATAAGCTCTTCGAGCTTCCCTCTTCGTGACAAGCTCTTCGTGATGAGCTCTTCGAGGTGAGCTCCTCGAGCTTTCCTCTTCGTGATAAGCTCTTCGTGATGAGCTCTTCGAGCTTTCCTCTTCGTGATGAGCTCGTCGAGCTCCTCCCTTCGTGACAAGCTCTTCGTGATGAGCTCTTCGAGATGAGCTCCTCGAGTTTTCCTCTTCGTGACAAGCTCTTCGTGATGAGCTCTTCGAGATGAGCTCCTCGAGCTTTCCTCTTCGTGACAAGCTCTTCGTGATGAGCTCTTCGAGATGAGCTCCTCGAGCTGTCCTCTTCGTGACAAGCTCTTCGTGATGAGCTCCTCGAGCTTTCCTCTTCGTGACAAGCTCTTCGTGATGAGCTCTTCGAGATGAGATCCTCGAGCTTTCCTCTTCGTGACAAGCTCTTCATGATGAGCTCTTCGAGATGAGCTCCTCGAGCTTTCCTCTTCGTGACAAGCTCTTCGTGATGAGCTCTTCGAGATGAGCTCCTCGAGCTGTCCTCTTCGTGACAAGCTCTTCGTGATGAGCTCTTCGAGATGAGCTCCTCGAGCTGTCCTCTTCGTGACAAGCTCTTTCAACCTCTGTAACTTTCTCCTCGAGCGTTCGTTTTAAGCAAATGACCTATCAAATCGAAGCTCAAGACATAATCTTAGAGAAAAATTAGAAATCACGTGTAGATGATAAATAGAAACGAGAATATGGTCCGAAGAGCAGAGGGCGACGAGCAGGTGTTTGACGAAGCCGTCGTCCTCGGTGACGAATCTTCCGGCGTCCATAACTTCTGCCTCGAGCATCCGATAGAGGCGAATGACCTGTCAAATCGAAGCTCAAGACATAATCTTCAAGAATAATTAGGAATTATGTTTAGATGATAAATAACGACGGGGATATGGTCCAAAGAGTGACGGGCGACGAGCAGGCGTTTTACGAAGTCGTCGTCCTCGGCGACCAATCTTCCGACGTCTATAACTTCTGCCTCGAGCATCCGATAGAGGCGAATGACCTGTCAAATCGAAGCTCAAGACATAATCTTCAAGAATAATTAGGAATTATGTTTAGATAATAAATAACGACGGGGATATGGTCCAAAGAGTTACGGGCGACGAGCAGGCATTTGACGAAGCCGTCGTCCTCGGTGACCAATCTTCCGGCGTCCATAACTTCTGCCTTGAGCATCCGATAGAGGCGAATGACCCGTCAAATTGAAGCTCAAGACATGGCCTATAAGAAAACACTAAAAAAAAGACACAATTTTATTTATCAAACGTAAAGACGAGATCAGCGCTCGGTGCTGTCGTTATCGTCGTCAGTCGTCTTCTCTTCGAGTTCCTGGCTGTGAGCTAGAGAAAAACTAAGCCCCCTCGGTGGGCGCCAAACTGTAGAGGGCGATTTTTACCGCCTTGCAGTCACAAGGAAAACCGTAAAGAACGCAATAAAATATATACACGATTATTCCCTGATTTATTTATCCCGATAGGACTCGGTTTTTCCCGTTTATTAGCTTGGACAATCGAAGAATAATGATAAGGATATGATTTGATGCCGCACCACGCCGCTCTCGACGAGGCTGCCTACGTACCCGGCGAACCAGGATCAGGTCATCACGTAGTTCAATGGGTTTTGGCTTGATGAGCTCCTTCTTCTTCTTCTCTGTTTCGTTGGTTTTCTTCTCTTTTTCTCTTCTCTTCTTTCTCCTCTCTTTCTTTCTTCTCTTCTTGGCTGAATGTCTCTCGGCTGATTTTCTTGGATCCCCTCTTAATGAGGTTTCTTTTATTATTTATAGGGTTAGGGTTGATTGAGCCTTTTCACTTTGGGCTTTTCTGCGAATTGGGCATTTCTTCATGAGTTAAGCCTTTCCTCACAAACTGGGCTTTTATGTTGACTACGGTCAACATATTTCTTGCCTCTATTCGACGTCGTTTTTGGGCCGTAATGGCACGCCTTATGTTAAGGATGGATTTGACGAAATCTGACATCAACACTCTTGTAGTTGTAGGTGTGGGACCCACTCTTTTGTCGTTTTGTAGAGCCGAGAGCTTACTGCCATAATAATCCACAGTCCACACAACACAACCTCCAAATAAATTAAACTCAAGTCAAGACAATCGGTCCGCTACGCCAGCGACGACTCGGCCACCACGTGTCGGTGGACCCCGCGTGTGGCCTCGTCACGCGCAGCGGAAGCTGCTAGGACACGTTGCATGACGCCACGTGGCGAGCTGGACTTGATTGATATGGATAAGATTGTGGACCCGCCTTATCTCTCTCTTACTGTTGGAAATGAGTTTGGGCACACTCAGCTTATCACTAATATTAATATATTTATGAGATGAGCTATTTTCAACAAATAAATAAATATATATAATTATATATTATGAGGTGCTCTTTGACAAAAATAGAAATCTTGACGTGGGCCAACTTAATTCTTGATCTAGATTTTAGCCAGACTTATTACATGTCGTTTATCAAACTTAATAATATTATTATTCTTACTATTTATTTATTTTTGGGATATACGGTTGATTTACATGCATTACCCAGTTATATAACTATATTTGATTAAGTTGTGCATTTTATAGTTCTCCTATTCCGTCTTCATATATCTAAATTAATGAACTATTTATTATTTACTGTTGAATACTACTTCAAGTTTCAAATATTAAATTATGTATATTTTTATCTTCAAATATTCATAACCAACGTGGTTGCCCTAGCTACCTGAAAATGGCCGAAATGGAGTGATTTGGGGTTGGAGCTTTGAGATGCTAGCTGAGCCTGGGTTCGATGAAGTCATGCGCTTGGACAAAGTTCCGCATTAATTCGCCAGTTATCTGGATTTACCGAGTAATAAACGACTTATCATTTGTGTTATGGCATCATTCACAAAAGTCGTACATCTGGTTTTACTCAGTAATAAACGACTTGCCATTTGTGTTACCGCGTCTATATATTATATAGACTATAGTATTGGTGCATGTCAGCAGATTATATGGGATCTTATTGAGGTTAGCATGGATAATATTCAAAGATGATGTTTTAATTACACTCACATTTGGAACCTAATTGTTAGCTTCAATATCACTTTTACGGGTTTCATGTGCACCTTTCAAGTTTCAATACTACTTTTATTATCCAAACATTAATTTTATTTTCCCAAACCATAAGGTGGCCTGGCATGGCTAATATATTATTTTATAGGCATGTGTATATGTTTAGACATAAATGGAGCTAAAGTAGAGAAGAGTTCGGTACATTATTGAATATGTATAGGAAAATGAAGATGCACATTTATAGATATATACGAATTTAATTAAGAAGCTTGCATTACATGTTACATATCTAATGGGTAAAGTAATGATTATACGTGCATGCAATTAAGTTGCAACGCTTTTTCGATTTCTTATAAGAATGATAACTCAACTCAAATTGTATTATAAACTATGATTTATTATGCATCGTGTGACCAAAGTTTCTTATTTTTTTAATTTTTTTTTATCTATATTTTTCAAATTGCATTTAATAAGGGTAGATGGAGAATCGTCATGTTCTCTAATGTCCAGTTGGTATTATTATCAGCCTTCAATATTATGGGCCTGTAGAGAGGAATGGTTATGTTAAATTTAGGGCTAATATTTGCAAATGTATTCAAATTGTATTTAATTGGAACGGTATGGAGACTATGGACTGAAGTTTTTTTTTTTTTACTGACAAGTATACTCAAGTTTTACTTTACTGTAAGATAGACATTCTCAAGTTTCACTTTCTTGCAGTTTAAATATACTGAATGTCTAAAAAAAATATAAAAAAAAAAAACCCTTCATATCCTCTGTAGAGCAAAACTTTAATAAATTATAACTAAAAAAAAAAGTCGGATTACGCCGCCTCAGTTGTATACAGCTTGAGAACGTATGCCCTTTTAACCTATAAGTTTATAATAATAATAATAATAATAATAATTATTATTATTATTATAATAAAAGACAGATTATGCCGACTCAGTTGTATGCAAATTGAGTACATATGCCCCCATTAACTTTTAAGTTTATAATAAACCTGAAGTTAGTCATCTTATAATTTTTAGTTTAAACCTTTAGATTTGAGTGTAATAAACATCCAAAAATACGAGTTTATAAACCGCATCCTGGATCCGGTTTAAGGGTTGAAAACTCAAAACCCGAATAATAGGTTACACAGTCGATCTTGTATCAATGCTTTTGCCTTTTAGGTTTTCTTTTCCTATATGATTTATATGATTTTCCACTTCTTTAAAGTTTTTCCCTTTTTCTTTTCTTATTTTTTGCAATTTGATGCATTGATTTAGGGGATAATTTGACACTTTTATACTGTTTCAAAACAGGGTTTATTTTCTCTCTTTTTAGTTTCCAAACCCGGAATCCGGATTTTCAATTTTGGAATTGAATCCCAAACACCGGTAACGTAATTGATCGTTGCCCGAAATTCATAAATGGTGATGAGTGAAGTGAAGGAACCTTAAAAAATGAATATATTTTGACGATCCAAAAGTTACTTTGTTAGTCCCTGGCCATTGATTTTACTGTTATTGCCAATATTTCCATGTCAATTTCAGTTAATACTTAATACGCAGCTCTGAAAATAGAAAGCAATCACCTTCGTGGCAAAATTGGACCAAAGAATTTGGACGGACGCACATTTAGGCAATCACAGGGCTGATAGATTCATCATAACTTACAAATTGAGGACATATCGGCATGGAAACTCGGCCACAGCACGACGGGACCAAAAAAATGGACAGCAAAACACAAGTCGGGCTCATCGGAAGTTGCAGCAATGAGCTCGCCCTCTGGCAAGCTTGTCCCACAGGCACATCATCTGCCTCGGCGACTGGTAGTGCGCCGTGTAATAGTCCACCAAACACCCATACTGGCAGAACTTCCAGTTGTGCGAGTACTGCACGCCTGACACCGACCCGTTGAACTGCTCCACCCACATTCCCATGCTCACATCTTCCATCTTGAAAAGCTGCATTTTTTGTTTTTTTTTGTTTTTCGCAGAAAAACCGGAACGATCAGAACTATAAATCTGATTTTGTGTATCAGAGCAAAGGCTTTACTGACTAACCCTTAGGCTTCGGTTTCCATGTTGAGCGACTATGAATTTAGCGATATCGCTGGAGATGATGTATCCTGGCCCGTTGGCGTATGGCGGGTAGACTTCTTCCGGCCATTCCTGTAGCAATTTGAACGGAACAAACATTTTAAATTTGAGCTTTTTAATTATGTTCTCTAACTTGAAAGGTTTCTCACTCTTTCCGGAAAACTGTCTTTCAAGATATTATACTAGTTTTGGATTTTGGTTTTAATAAGCGGGAAAACCTGTACTGGTTTTCGAACTGCCAAAAGAGCCGGTACCGATTTCAACCGTCAGGATACCGTGCGTACCTCATAAGTCACTGCCCATTTTCCGCTTCGGAGAGGACGGTGCAAGAGGTTGAGGTTTCCCATGTAAAGGGACTTTTTGGTTGAGATGCCTTCGATCTCTTTTAGAACGGTGTCGATTCTAACAAATGTGTCGTCATCACATTTCATAATGTATGCAGCCGTGACATTTTGAACCTGCATTAACACGTTCAAGCAAATATCAGGAAAAATGAACACTCGAAAACATTCAAAACGCAACAATGAGGAATCCCAATGTGAACTTACCCCAAACTCGCATATAGAAATAGTTTTGAGAACAACGAGCTCATAGCGATCCATGAATGGCAAAATCACGATATCACCGAAGTAAGCGGCCTCTTTCTTCATCATCAGATTCACCTCCTTCCTCGGACTCTGAAAAAAAAAAAAAAAGTACAAAGCAAGAAAATTATTATTGCTAAAGTATCAATTTTCAACACTAAAAAGCGGTTAAGCAGTCCTCAGTGCATTGTACTTATGCCCCCTGAACTTTGAAGATTGTTGCACTTTGCCCCTGAACTTTTTTTTTTTGGCAGTAATGCTCCCAAAGTAGCACATTGCCCTTGCGTAACAAAATGACAGAAACTGTCAACTTGTGAGCGCAACACATGACCTATTCGAGAGTACTTTATCATTTAGCTGTCGAACTAGATTAATTTACAAGATTATGAGACTATCAGGAAGCAATTAAGAAGTCAAATTCTAAAAAACAAAAAGAAAAAAAGATAGAAGTCAACAACATTGGAGAAAGCAATAAAATTGACCAAGATATCCTAAAATATGTCGTGTGTTGTGCACATGTTAACGATTTCCGTCACTTTTAAAGACATAGGGGGCAATGAGCTACTTATTAAAAGTTTAGGGGGCATTTCTACCAAAACCTATTAAAACAAAAAAAATTCCTTACCAATGCGACAAAGAAGCGAACAACCACATTTGAAGACTTGATCGCTGCCGACTGCATCCAAGTTTTTCTCACCGCCATTCTCTCGGCAAAGTGATTAGTAGCTGAGAGAACTCCGACAAAAACTTGAATAGGTCTCTTAGGAAGAGGACGGGCTTTCCATATCTCCGACATTTCCAATGCCCTTTGTGGCGAGAAACTTGGATGCGATGCAGGAAGAGCCGTAGCATATACTGAATGAACATCGACCTCTCCTTTAATCGCCAATCCCGTAGCATCTTCTAGTGTGAATCCCTATATAAAGGGATCAGAATGCAGATTTAAAATGCTCTAAGTTTTAATCATTAAAAGCTCTCAGATATTATTATTGTTAAATAAAAACTTATAACTTACCGTTCGGTACGGGAATGAGGTCACATGCCGACCGCCCACACTGATATGGTATCCTTCTATTCCGGCCCGAATGGTCAAAATAAAGAGCCTGCCCTCTACAAAGGGAAACGGCCATGTTACTTCAGGCTTTTGCTCACGCCCGATGAATCGCTTGAACCATGACGTTGTCTTTGACTCTTTTGAGTCCGTTGCATCATCACGCATCCATTTTTCACATCTCCGAAACCCATCAACTGCCAAATATATTGGTTAAGAACAACAGATATTATGCATTCCAGTTATTTGATTGAGCATGAAGAAAAAGTTTTAATAAGGTAGGTTAGGTAAATACATAAACAAATACAAGTTTCAATAAATTCATAAAGTTCTATAGAAATAATGGAAGTGTAAGTTACTAGTAAAAAGAACTTATGATCTGAAGAGAAATAAATCAAACATGAGAGAAACCATATATAGCATACCAAGCATGTCGTCCTCACTCTTCGATGGCAAACCGTCGCATCTCTGCGCCGTTCCCCATTGCATTCTGTAACAGGTATTGTGCTCAATGACCGGTCTCCGGCTCCAATCCCCTTTCAATCGAGGATTCAAGTGCAAAATCTTCGGCGGGTCCTCTCCGTCCACCGCCTTCAAACCTTGCAGCTCGATCATGAACTGCGAAACCATAACTACTGACTCGCCATTCCTCAGCTTCGCAAGCTGAGGAACATATTCCTGATGTGATTGATGCGGCGTTCCCACCACTGTGACCGAAGATCCCGCAGCGAGACCGCACGGAAGAAACATCAACCTATCTCCCATGGCCAACTCTTCGCCGCTCATCGACAGCCACGAAGGACAAGACTCTGGCTTTCCCTCAACTACAGTACTTTCCGTGGTTTCAATCCCGTCGAGTTTCCCCAGTTCATCCCAAGCCTTCAATCCTAAAGTCCAAGCCTCGTCCGCCATCAACTCAAGCACTGACAGACCGCTCGTCCGGTTCCTCCTCTTCATGATCTCGCCGGTAATCCTTCCATACCGGTGCTGAAGCGGTTTTATCGGCAGAGAGCTGCTTTTCTCCTCCTCCACCGGCTTCTTGCTCGGCCTGACGGGGGCATCAAGGTTCTGATTATCCTCCAATTTCCGATGAAACGTGTCCTTATAGACGGAACCGAGCTGCGGCTTGTTCAAGTCGGAATCATCGAACCCTCCCACCTTCGTCCCCTCCAAATCAATGTAACTATCCTCGCCACTGAACATAGTTGCAGACTCTAGAAACTGAGGGAACTTAAAGGATATGAAAACCAAGTACAATCCAGCAATGCCCAACAAGAGATGAGGCAATCTGAGCCTCCTCGAACCCTGTGGTTCGTTCTTCAGCCTCTTCATTGTTCACCAGAACACACTAAACGACGACACAAAGCAACTACACTACGATAATCTCCGCCATAGCCAGAGCTCTCTCAACCACCAATCAGCGTCGCGGAAATCGCATGCAAAAAAAAAAACAGAAGCGTACCAAGATTAGAAACGACCTTAAACCACAGATCAAGCTCGCGAATCAGCCGAAATCGCAGCCCATGGACAGGAACAGACGGAGCGCGTCGAAATCGGACTCGCCGGAAAATGAAGACGTCAGCATTTCACGGGCATCCTCCGCGGGCTGTTCTTGATCTCGATCGAGAGAAAATCGAAGAAGGAACCCACTTTGAATCAGCGATTGATTCGAGAAATACGAAAGCAGATTCCAAAAGATGAAACCAGAATCGCTGGTTCGGAGGAAGGAGAGAAGAGGGAAAATGGAAATTGGAAATGAAAAAATACGAGACAGTGATTTTTTGAGTGAAAATATTTATTAATAATTAAAAATAATATTTTTTTATTCGACTTATCAACTGAAAATAGTCGAGTTGTATATTTCATTTCTCTTTCTTTTTATATCACGAAGAAACTAAAGATCATATGATGAAAACCATGCTTTGATTTTTAATTATTTATTATGTACTTAATTTCCTTAATGATCAACTTCGATAAAAACACTAGATTCAATACGTTTCTATTTTGTTTAATAAAGGGTAAACAGCGGCTAATGTACTTAATGTTTGATCTTTTGTGAATTATGTACTCAATATTTATTTTTGGTGGCTAATATACCCAATGTTTGATCTGTTAGATATTTTCGTGTTTTCCGTTAGTTGACCGTTAGAGAGTTATCCTCCTCTTCATGTACACTTTTCGTATTTTTTACATAACTCACTCATTTTTTGTCCAAATTTTATGCACGGCCTATGGTTAGAAAGATAAGAGATAGATATACAACTTTGTTGTTTTAAGTTTTGTAAAATAAGTTTTAGAAAAATATGAAATTTCAAATACAACGTAAAATTAGACGTTAGTTTAATACAAAATATTTGTTTCGAGCAAATTATAATATATTTAATGACTTTATATGGTGAAACGTAAAAGTAAAAATTTGTAGATATATATTTTATCTTTCTAACTGGTGTTTATTTATTAATTTTGGATAAAAAAAACGAGTGAGTTATGCCAAAAATATGAAATATGTGATGTGAAATAATCTTTCATATTTTTGGCATAACTTACTCATCTTTTGTTCAAAATTTATAAATAAATATCTGCGGGAAAGATAAAATATTTATCTACAACTTTTTAGTTTTACGTTTCATCATAAAAAGTCATTAAGTATAGTAAAATTTTATCGAAAGAAATATATTGCATTAAACTTACGTCCAATTTCACGTTGTATTTGAAATTTCGTACTTTTGAAAAACTTATTTTACAAAACTTAAAACATAAAAGTTGTAGATATATCTCTTGTCTTTCTAACCATAGGTCATTCATAAATTTTGGACAAAAAATGAGTGAATTATGTCAAAAATACAAAAAGTATGCATATAGGGGAGGATAACTCTCTTACGGTCAACTAACGGAAAATACGAAAATATCTAACAAATAAAACATTGAGTACATTAGCCACCAAAAATAAATATTGTGTACATAATTCGCAAAAGATCAAACATTGGATACATATTAGCCGTAGTTTACCCTATATTTTATGTGAGAGGGATATAAATTCTCCCCTAACTATACTATTTCGTGCATATTGTTGCTTATACACTAAAAAGATTGACAAAATAAATATCAACATGTTCGGAATTTTCGTCATTTAGTCATCAAACAAGATTAATACCCTAGATTAAAAGATTCCGTGACCTACTCAAAAAGTTTAATTTTTGAAGACCGTTAAAAGAAAGACACAATAATGTTGAATAATAATTCACAAAAGGTACTCTCTAGTAAGTCGACACAGCCTAACGTTTTTCCGTCAAATTTTGTTAGGAATTTTCTCTAATTCCCAAATCAGAAAACGAATAGAGCAATAAAACGAAATTGAAACCGACACCAGAATTATAGTGGTTCGCTCCAAGTGTAGGAGGTACGTCCACTTGCCGCTTGTAAATCTCGATCCACTACCAATCTCTCAATCGGAGTTTCTGGTTACACCCTCAATCTCACCTCTCTCAGTTTGTGCTACAAAAACGCACTAATGACGGCTACAAGCCTTATATGCGAAAATTAAACCTAGGGTAATAACCCGTGTAAAAAGTCTAACAATTTTAACGTTTAGAAAGGAAGCAATATACTACGAACTTTCGAAAGAAAAGCGGGCATTGCTATTCCGACCATAAACTATAGATAAACGAGCAAAATGCCGTAACCTAGCAGTAATGCGAGTGAGTATTACCGGTGTAGTCAGTGGCGAGCTTTCCGTTGCAAAATCTGTCGGTGGCTTAGTGGTTGACGTAGTCCCTTCCGTAGGGAGGGTAATTGGCCTTAAACAGAGTGTTGATGTAGTTGTTGGTCCACCGAAGAGTCTCCGAACGACAAGATTTAAACAAAATAGGTTTTAGTATATTTTAGTATTTTTACCTTAAATATATTTATTTGACCAAAAGGTAAATCAGTTTTTATTACCTGCAACAACTTTCTAATAAAAAACAGTTTATTGTTAAAAAAAAAAAACAATTTTTTTCTTTTTATTTTCAAAAACTATAACTAAAAATTATATGTATTTTTAAATAAAACTGTACCAAACAGTGACATAAGCTTCGTTGTTATTTATTTATTTATGTCGGGTTTCTGTGTGATTATTGTTTTTGTAATTGGCCTCAGTGTAGGTTTGACAAAATAGGAGAGGGTGTGTTGTGTAAATAAGGAAAAGCCCTTAAACCCTAAGAGACATCCTCTCTGCAACCCCAAATCTCCATTGATCGAGCTCTGAGAATCCCAAATTACCAGTCACTATGAACGTGAAGAGACATCGCTTCTTCCAATCGTACTCGCATCAATGGATATGGAAGTCCCAACTCTCTGAACGATGAAGTTTATCGAAATCCCCATCGCTTCATTCTCCGTGGTCTTCTTCTTCGCAAAGATGCTGGTTTTTCTGCGCAGTCTCTACCTCATAGGTCGCAGAGCTTCAACCAGAGTAAGCCCTTCGCATTCCACCAATCTTAAGCTCGATCATTCGAAATCGAATGCCTGTCTCGTCGTGGCTTTTCCTTTCGTTTGGATCACCAGTTGTTTGTACGCTATGCGTTTGCCGTTCTCGACGAAAGCGAAACCTTTCTCTGTAATCGAGTTTTTGGATAAAGAGAGGTTGCGGAAAATCGTTGAGCTTGAGCAGTGGACCGACCCGAAGATTGTTAGTTTGATAGATTCGGCGATTGCTCCGATTTGGGTTTCTAAGTTTTTAGTGGAGCTGAAAGATTCCCCGATGTCAGCTCTGAAGCTGTTCAACTGGGCTCGGGGTCGGACGGGGTTCCGACACACTACCGAGTCGTACTGTGTTTTGGCGCACATTCTCTTCTGCGCGAAAATGTACTTTCACGCTAATGGACTTCTCAGGGAATTCGTTTCGTTGAGCCATGAAGTTCCCGGGTTCCATGTTTTCGATGCGTTGTGGTCGACAAGGAACGTTTGTGTTCCGGGTTTTGGAGTTTTCGATGCCTTGTTTAGTGTTTTGGTGGAGTTAGGGCGGTTAGAGGAGGCAAATCAGTGTTTTCACAAAATGAGACAGTTCAGGGTTTTGCCGAAAACGCGGTCTTGCAACGCACTTTTGGATAAGCTTTCTAAGTCCAGAAATGCTGAACTATCGACGACGTTCTTTAGGGAAATGCTTAGTTCGGGTATTTCTCCGTCGAATTTTACGTACAACATATTGATTAATTATCTTTGCAAAGAAGGAGATATGGATAGTGCCCGAAGCTTGTTTTCCGACATGAAACATCGTGGACTATTGGCCAATCACGTCACGTATAATACTCTTATTGATGGGTTCGGGAAGACTGGGAAGCTCGATGATGCAGTTTCCTTATTTGAAGAGATGAAGAACATGGGTTGTGAGCCTGATATAATCACGTTCAACGCTCTGATTAACTGTTTTTGTAAATTGCTAAATCTTCCACGAGCTATGGAGTTTCTTCAGGAGTTAAGGAATCACGGGTTGAAACCCGATGTCATTACTTACAGTATGCTAATTGATGCCTTTTGTAAAGAAGGGATGTTGCAGGAAGCTCTAAAGATCTTCGTGGACATGAGACGTGTTGGGCTCTTTCCCAATGAATGCACCTATACTTCTCTGATCGGTGTGAATTCTAAATCGGGTAATCAAACCGACGCGGCAAAGTTAAGACGAGAGATGGCACAAGCAAAAATTAAATTGAGTATTGTGGGTTATTCGGATTTATTGAATAGCTTTTGTGAAGATCCAACGATGATGGAAGCTGAAGAAGTCTTTCGAGAAATGCAGAAAGCCGGAGTAACCCCTACCCTAAAAATGTACTCCGTCGTTGTTCACGGCTATATTAAAGCTCAGAGGATGGATAAAGCTTTTGGCATTTTGAAAGAAATGGAGGGCAAAGATATAAAACCAGACTTGGTACTGTACGGAACCATCATTTGGGGTCTGTGTAGTCAAAATAAGCTCGAAGAAACTAGGGTTCTCATCAATGAAATGAGGAGCCGTGGCTTGTGTGAAAACCAGGTCATATACACCACTCTTTTGGATGCCTATTTCAAGGCTGGGAAAATGACAGAGGCACTCGAGCTTTTGCGAGAAATGCATGACCGTGGAATCGAGCTCAATGTCATAACGTATTGTGCGTTAATTGACGGCTTATGCAAACGGGGTTTGGTCAACGAGGCGGCTAATTATTTTTCCCGGATGGTTGACCTCGGTGTTCAACCTAATGTCACAGTTTACACAGCCTTAATTGACGGGTTTTGTAAACATAACTGTATCCAAGAAGCCAAGAAACGGTTTGATGAAATGATAGACAAGGGCATTACTCCTGACAGAACTGCTTTCACTGCCCTAATTGACGGGAACTTGAAGCACGGAAATCTTCAGGAAGCTCTGGACTTAAAGAACAGAATGTTTGAAATGGGTTTGGAGCTCGATCTGCACGCTTACACTGCGTTGATCTGGGGTTTCTCTCAGTTTGGTCAAATGGAACAAGCGAGAGCGTGGCTTGGTGAAATGTCGGGAAAGGGCTTTGTTCCTGACGAGATCTTGTGTGTTTCTCTTCTGAAGAAATACCATGAGATGGGAGAAGCCGGTGAAGCCATTGAATTGCACGATGAATTTGTGCAAATAGGTTTTTTGAAAGCAACTTGTGGTTATGCAGTTCCTGATGCATGAGCTTGAGAGCGGAAACGACGCTGTTCCTGATTTCGTTACAGCTACAAGGGATAGTATGGTGATGATTCCCCAAAGATGAAAAGACAACTAGGCCCTTGATCACCGGCGTTGGGATTATCGTTCGATAACACAGGCTGTCAAGATGTCACTTTGATGTCGGAACTTTTTGGTTCGAAATTTATCTTCGTCCAAGGTTAGAAACGGTAATTTTCTCTTTGTATTTGTAATATTATTACTAAATATATTTGATCCATAGGCTCTAAATTTCTTGGGCAGAATTCAGGCTGCAAAAGATTGAAGATGGATAAGTCAACTCTTAACTCAGTCATAAACCGTTTTGACTGATGGACTTGGAGACGGGAACGAAAGCCTTTCGCCGGAGAGCTTAAAGAATTTATAGCTCCGTCTACCGACGGATTAGCTTTTGCTCGAGATTTCGGGATTGAAGGTTCATTTGAAATTCCAAGAGAAAATTAGAAAATTTCCACAAAGATCTAGAATTATGTCCCTTTTTTGCCCTTGTATTAAGAAATAAACGTCTGATTTTGTTTACGTGTAAATGGCTAGAGAAAATCCCCAAATTTATCTGCTTGAATTCTTTTGTCTACAAATTCAAAGTTTTGTGGTTTTAGTAGTTGTTTCTGATTTTTCCTTCTGCTACAATATGCAATTTTCGTTTGTATTGACTCAAATGTCACTACTTTTACTCATCATTTTTTTTTTAAATCTTTTTATCGTCGTTCGTAGTATTTTATTTTATTTTATATTTAAATAAAATAAAATAATTTATTTTATATTTAAATAAAATAAAAACAAAAATTAAAATACTCCTATAAAATCATATAGTTTTTATAAATGAGATTATATTTTATTTTATTTTTAAGAATATATTGGCTAAGTTTACGTATGTAAATAAAATATAGTTTCACTCTCACATACGTAAATACTCATTTAAAATCATGTCATACTCAAACAAATGTAAATAAAACAACGTCATTCTCAAATATAAGAAAATAAAAACAAGATCAAGAGATACTACATAATCTGATAATTCACATAATTTAACTATTTGGCTTGAATGAAAGATACCCATTTGTTTCGATTTAAAAAGTCATACACATTAAACAAATATAAAGGAAACAATAACACTAGTATATAAAATAGCATTTGCATGTCCAAACATAAGCAACTCAACATGCATACATACATATCGTTTTTGCATTGAATATATTTTTGCCAAAATTGTTGAAAAGTTAAAAATTTATCGAAAAATACTCAATTTTTTGTTATTTTTACACCGTTTTTTATGGATAATCGTTTGGCAAGAAGCTTGTCGATTTTCGATGAAAATCATTAAAAAAAATACTAAACTGGCAACTATTGGTATGAAATATTTGCCGATGACTACCGGCAGGACCGATGATATCGTAGAAAATTCGAACCTTAATAGAAACTAGCAGCAAATTGCCTTTCCCGAATTTCAATTTTGATGTTGTTCAAACTTCAAACTATTAATTGTGTTTTTTATTTTAACTTGCGACAATAGTCGTTGTTCATTTGTATTGTCGTTTTATATCTCTACGCCATCTTCATATGTTTTTCTTTGTCGTTTCCCGAGCGCGACGGAGGTTTTATCAGTGGGGTTTATCCATTTTCACTCCAAGGAGCGACATTCAAGCCTTTTTCGCCTGGTTTTCATCACGATTCACAGCTAGAAATGGGGTTCTGAGCTTATTCTGTGAGTTACCCAGTGATTTTTATACTTGTTTTGGTGCAACCCAGTAGAGATTTCCTGAATTTGCTTTGTTGCTTCTTGATTAAGATTCGCACGGTAAATCAATGGCGTCGATATCGTCAGCTTCGTTGTTCCAAGGTGTGTACTCTTTGAGTAGCTTTAATGTCTTCTATTTTGAATTTTGATGATGTTGTGGCGTGTCATCAATGGCAGATAGAGGATTAAGACATACAGTTTCTGCAAATGCCTATCTTGCTAGGAAACCACGCTTCACTCAGTTGCAGGTTATTCTTCATTTTCTTATTGATTATATGAGAACATCAAACACGTGAAATTGCGAAGATTTGTTTTGTTCGTGTCGGTTATATGAATTTTGGAAGCATGAAACTCTAAATTCGTATCGGAGCTTTATTGCTTGGGACACACTTTTTTTCATGGGGATCGCGTTTTAATCGCTAATTCATGTTTATACGCAGACTTCGTTTCTAAGCTCTCGGACATTTCGAGTCACGTTTGGGTGTACTGATTCGGAGAAGAGAAAACGGAGACAGTTTTCAATCAAGTGTGAAAACAAAGACAAAGATAAAGAAACAGAGAAGGACAAAGATGAACATTACAAGCATGTATCGGTTGAGCGTCCGCCATACTATAGCTATATGGACTCGACGTCTGGGCAGCTCGAGCCGGCTTCTGGAGCTCGGGCAAGCATTCCCGGGCAGGAGTATTGGCCCGAAGGCACCGCCAGCCAGGTCAGGGCGGCTCAGGCACCTGAGCCGACGGGGAACTCGTTAGGATCTCCGTCTTATGGGAAAAATCCCGGAAGTAGGAGAAGGAAGCAAGCGACTTCGGTTTCAGCGCGTGAAGTCTATGACATAACTGTAGAGTCGAGTGTTCCTGAAAGTGACGAGGATTCCGGTGAGGACACCAAAGACGGGCGGTCTGAGTTTGTTGTGTATCAAGCCGAGCCTGAAGAAGAAGAAGAAGAGGAAGAAGGATATGCTCTTGACAAGAAGCTCGGACGTCCTCATGCTTTTATTGATCCAAAAGTGAAAAAACCGATAGAGAATCCGCTTACGAGCGAGGAGCTGTGGTGGAATTGGAGAAAGCCGGATAAGGAGCAGTGGTCTAGGTGGCAGAGGAGGAAACCCGATGTCGAGACGGTTAGAATATAAATATAATCATCTGTATACACATTTAATATCAACGAGCTAAGAACATGTATCTGGAAATTGAGTGCAAGTGAATAGCTTTGGGCTATACATTTATATTTCAGGTATTTCTCAAAGCTATGGCAGAGACCGGGCAGGTAAAGCTTTACGGTGAAATCCCGACACATACCGAAACTGCTCTTTATAGAGCTAGGAGAGAAATTTTCAAGGAAGAAAGGTACCCATGTATACTTGTGTATATGTGTGTATATGTACAGTGTCCTAATTTATCCATACATTTTAAATTTTAGTTGATTATCGGTTTCAAAATTGCTCAGAAGAACCGATAAGTATATATATATTCTTATATATATTGAGGGTATGTATATAGGCTTCAAGCTGAAGAAGAGAGGCTAGAGAGAGAAGGCTCAATAGCGTATTATTCAGAATGGGTAAAAGCATGGAAGAAGGATACTTCTAAAGAAGCTATCCAGAAACATTATGAAGAGACCGGCGAAAACGAGGCGACACAACTCATCGAAATGTTCTCCCATCAGACAGACCGGGAGTATCGCATAATGATGGGAACCGATATCCGCATCAAAAGGGACCCGTTAGCTATGCGCATGAGAGAGGACCTTATAAAGCAAAGTACTTACTTCAACTCCTATTATGCCTGTGATTTTTGCCCTTGTTGAAATAGAGAATAAATTGTTCCCTAAACTTGTCGCATTGTCTCAGATTACCTTGAGAAGAAGAAAACTATTAGTTTTCCTTTAAAGTTTTAACTTGTTGTATCGTTTCAATTTGTGCACTCGATTCATAATCTAACGTTTTCCATTAAATTTTAAGCCATGTGCGAGGATGCAAATGATTCAGAGTGAACGCAGATCTTCATTCGTTAATTTTGACAGAGATCTCAATTCGTTCATGGTGGCAAACCGAGACAATGTACTAGTTTAGGGTGCAATCAAATTGATAGAAACAGAATTTCAGGGGGAAATCAGAGACAATGCGATAAGTTCATGGGGGACGGCTAATAAATTCTTTAAAATTTATAAAAATCTTTACATTGAAAGTTTTTTGTATCGTTATCCCGAGCTCATCTTGCTGGCCATGCGAATAGGGTCAGTTGGAAGAAGGGTATGGTTTGTGATCTATGCTGGTAATGATATTTATCGCTCAAAAGTTCTATATTTGATCTCTTTGGACCCTTTTTCAGTATGGGGTGGAGATCCAGTTTATCCGACCGTGAATTACATTCAAGATCCGAACGAAATCGCAGACTACAGAGGCCCGAATTTCCATGAGCCGACACCAAATATGCTGTCGTATCTTAAAGAGGTTCTCATTTCTGGAAATTTTTCATTCTTCTCTTTCATTGACATTGAAAGATAATATAAATCTCTAAATATTATGTAAATCCTGTTCGGTCCGTAAAATCGCACTGAAAATGCTTTTACTTTAATCTGGTTTTGTCTTTTTCTTGATCAGCATGGTAAAATCATATCTAGGGAAGAGATCGACGCGATTCTGGCGGAAGAAAAAACAGAGGAAGTTCAGGTAACCGTAATAAGCATGCTCTGGTTTTTTCTTCGATCAATCAAATTATCGAAACTGAACCCATGTTCCAAAGCAGTAATTATCTGATTAATTTTCTTTTGTTCTTTTTACTTAACAAAAGCAAGTGCCGGATCTAGACGATGCCATGTCTCGGGCCATTGACATCGGTGAAAACGATGTAAGTTCATTGTTACGCTAGTTTCATGTATCCCTTTCATGCGTGGATTTGTATAGTAATCACATTCCATGATACGATTATCTACACAATCTCTCGTTTTTTCTCAGGACGAAGAGGATAGTGAGGTCGAAGACGAGGTCGCTGGAGAAGAAGACGAAGATTCAAAACTTTCTCGCAACTGGAGTGTCTTGAAATCCACTCCCCAGCTCCGAAAGTCAAAGGTGAGGTTCTTATTCTAGCTACACTATTACGACCCAAAATCGGCTTTCGAAACAAGAGTGTTGCCAAATCGCCCAATCTCCTCGACGGAGTTATTTATGAATGATTATTGGTCATTGTCCACATTCCCTTACAGTTTCGAAATAGACTTAAATATTACAACCTGGAAGGCCGGGCCCAAACTCGGTAACCTAAATACACATAACATAAAGTAACAAAACTTAAATGAACTAACAGTAACTAGCCATAATACGCCGTAATCTTTCTATGTTATTGTTGCAGGGCAAGCCTAAAAAGGATGGTCCGGTGTCTCTGGACGAGGCTGTAGATGAATCCGAGAATTTGACCGATTTCCTCATGGACTTTGATGAAGACGAAGCATAACTTCGGTTCAAACTTCCTGTCTTTTCAAAATTTAAATAGAAAAAAAAATGTACTGAAAATAGGGGGACAAAAATAATAATTTATTGGCCAAAGTAGTATAATTGTTAAGAAGAGTAAGATTGAATGTAGTGTATAATATAATCATATAATGTATTATCCAATATAATGTATTTGCCCACTAAGCCCACTTGGCCAAAGAACAAGTTGGATATTGTGTATTTGGCCCAACTTAGATACTAGATTCGGACCCAAGGCACTGCTTTGTAATTTAGTCATTTTAAAACTTGTTTCTGGCTTCTAATTAGGGATTTGTATTTTTTGTTGACCCTCTTTTCTAATATTCAAAACTAATCCGAACCCGGGAAAAGACAAAAAAAAAAAAAAAAAAACGGTTCCTGCTAGGATCCAACATTAGTCCACTTTCGTTAAAAAAAAAATAGATTTTTTTTTTCCGAATTGTGACCGAACTTGGGTTGTATAGTCAATCAATATAGATTGGTCTGATATGTGATTCAAATCCAATATAGCACCTATGGGTATATAAGAAATGTATTGAATCGATTCTTTTTAAGGGAGATTAAAAAAAATGTGACTGGACTGAGTCAAAAGGCCGCTTGTCCGTCCCGGTTTCTCCTAGGTAAAACGAGATGAAATACGTCTTAAGAAATAGAATCAAACTGAATTTTGTTGTAAATAAACTTATAGGTAGTCACTTGTGCATTTCGAGGAAATGATCTTTTATCTCTCAGCTTATTTTGAATTGAAAGCTCTAAACTATTATTGTATTTAAGAATATATACGAGAAACAAACAAACAAACTGGTTTCAAAGGCAAAATTGGTGATTCCAAAGACTTTTGAGAAGCAAAAGAGAATCACTTTAGCAACTTGGTGGCTAAAGGCCTAATTCCAACCCTATTATCATACCTACCCACTTGGCTTTCTCTAATCTTTCAAAGAATTAATTAAGAACGAACAGAAAGAACTAGTTCAAGGATTTGTTTGAAAGTTTGTGATTAAAGTTTTTGAATTATCCCATGTAACAAGTAAAGAAGAAGTAAAAAAGTAAAGTTAATCCCTTTTTGCCTTAGCAAGATTTTATCTCATGTAAGCAGATTTTCCCTTTTTGAACATTTCAAAGACAATTGGAACACACTCTTCTTTTTGGCCCTTAGTGACTCCCAGAGAGCATAATTAATTAATTAATTATGCTTGTTTTAGTATTATTTAATATTATATTGGTTGTTCTATTAAGAAGCTCAGGTGTTTTTCCTCACCACTGATCTACCTTAATTTATTTCATTCTCTGGCCTACAATATCTTAACTGATTCCTTTGCAAGATCTTAGTATAAAGTGCTTTCTTTAGAATATCTTAGTCCATTTATTATAGTCTTTGTTTAATATGAGAATCATTATTTATGAACCCTAATTGAAGTGTTTTAGATTGTAAATTATTTTGGGCTACATTTATGATTGGTTTCATAAATTATTTCTTTAGACCAAACACTTAGGAAGTATCTCCTACTTCCACTCTTATTTTCTTTTGGAATATAAATATCAAGATATTTGCAGCATACGTACTCTTCAGTCTTTTTTTAGCGTCGATGTCCATTCTCGTCTATGTCTCGCTAAAGTTAGTTACACGAGGAACACGTGTCAAAAACATTAATTTTAACGTTTGATAAGAATGGAATTTGACATTGAATTTGTTTTGTGATCATTCAGTACTATTGCCATCAAAAAGAGATATTGAGAATATTTGGCATAGTTGGTACTTGGTACTTGATACAAAATTGAGTATCTATGCCACAAATATCTCAATATTAAATAGTAACACAATATTAATCCACTATTAATGAGAGATTTTGTCAAAAGAGTGAGCATAAGCAAGTCAATCAACTATAATTAATTCCACAAAGCATAGACTGTATATATATAATATATTCTTGAATAATAGTACAGGTTACATATATTGTGGTCCAAGTTTCTCCTTTGGTTAAAGCCTTTTACATATTTGGTAACGTTATAAAATTAAACCAATAAAAGCCAATAGCATTATCCAAATCCCAAATGTACCCAATTAAAAGAAAAAGTATATCTTATCCGCCATTTATAATTACATCATATATATTCCTAAAGCAAATTAATTTGTAACCCAAAAACCTAATAATAAAAATGTTTCTTATAATTGAAGATAACTTTGGGGCTAATTTAATCAATCATAAAACTAACTTAAATTTGACTAGAAAATTAAAATACTTTAGGAAGCACACTTTTTCACTAAACCGTATATGATACGGGAAATGATTGAAGAGGCAAACCGCAAAACACAACAAACACTAATTAAATGGAACAAAAACATATTTGATGTGATTAATTATTAATTAATCCCAATTGGGTCGATATGTTATTTGGAAGAAATGTCACCCAAAACATGATCAAGAAATATTTGATGCTTTCTTGCCTTTTGGCTATGCCCCAATTTGCCCATCAGATAAAATGGCAAACAATTTAAAACCCCCCAAAGCAGAAACATCGAGTCAACTATGTTCGATTCTTTGTTTAATTTGTGTCTCTCTGAACATTAATATTTTTGGGTTCAATTTTAGAGGAAAAAAAATAATTAGAAAAAGGGTTCCTTACTAATGATTAGCAAATGCTTTTTATTTTATTATTATCAAGTCCTTCTATTCACTAATCATCATTAGGGTCCCCTTAATATGGGACCTTTCACTGTCACTAATATCCTTCATGTTCTTGCAACATGATTAGCAAAAATGGGGTCCACACTAATCATTATTTAATTTGTATTAATCCTTTGCCTACCCTCGATCAACTTTGGACCACATTTTTCAGCAGCAAATTTTATTAATTTGTATAAAATAAACACTATTCATATGTAATTTGTATTAAATAAACACTATTCAGCCTTTTATAGTCTGTCGGGTTTCAAAGGTTGTTTTTTTTAATATATATTTATTGTAGCAAAAAAAGAGTGTTTTTCTCTCTTTATTAACATGAAATCTTTGTACGTACTTGTGTCTGTAATTAAGGTTTCAAGTCACATTTGAATGATTGGATTAGTATTAACCTTGACACTAAACACATGTAATTTAACCAACAGCTAAATCAACCCTGTATAAATTTCAACAACATTTATCTTTTTACTAACTTCCTTTTAAAAAGATGGTTGGCACGTAGAGTATTAACACAATACACACCCGTGCCTAGTGTCGACACACGTATGTGTCATCCTGCCCGTTTCATGATATTATGATCAATCATAAATTATACATAAAAAAAAAGTAATTGAAAAGCAACGGCCGATTTTATTTTATTTTTTACTTAAAAATTACAAAAATAAAGACTGATAAATCTCAGTCAACGTTTTTGCTTAAGGCCGCGGGCAACCATTACAATAGTACGAAAAATCAAATTGTTTTTTTTTTTTGGGGGGCTAATATAAGGTTAATATATATTCCAATGGAACCAAGTCTGCTACAATGGATCAATTTTGTCATAAGAAATTCTGTATTTGGTAAATCATATGGTATTGCCCTAAGAAAGAGAAAAGAAAAGTCACAAGAAAGATAAGAGGAAAAAAAAAGTGAAAATGAAATTGCATGGTATGTCATGCCAAAGCCCACTAAAAACTTTATGCTGATTTAGTTTGGTCATTTCGTGACTTTTATTTTCATTATTTATTTATTTGTTATGAATTAAATTATTATGAGTATGAATGCTTGAAAAAGGACATATGGGAGATTGGGCTCCTATATTGCTCAGATGGTAGAACAAGACTTTCCTTGAAAATCAAAACAGAATGAAATGGAACTAAAGAAAAAGTAAGAATCTTTTTGCATAACGAGCACCCACTCCACTTTCTACTTCTTCATGATGACTGATGAATTTTCTAAAATTCATTTTCTAGATTAATAAAATTCTGTTTTTTTTTTCTTTAATTCCGAACAAAAATTCATATTACGTAAAAAAATGTGAAATGCTTGTTATAGATTTTTTTTCGAGATCAGAATATTCAAATCTATTTTTTAATTTATAATTTCAGTTCTTTATAACGGTGGATAATCTAAGGCTAAGCCGTTGAATTAATATTTGACCGCCTTAATAAATTAACTGTTTAAAATAAAAGTAGTATGTTGAAATGAATCAAAAATCTTATTGATACTTTATTTTCAATTTTCGAGAATAAAAAAGAAATATTTACATGACTATTTATAGTTTAGTACGTACCATAAAAATAATTAATTGTAAAGATATTTATGGAATAATTAAGTACTAATTTTTATACTAAATGCACCGGTATATTTTCAGTATTTTTTTAACAGCATTAGTACCCATATCCACAAATTATTTGAAGCTATAATTTCATTCATGTCCCGTTAATGTCTTCTACATAAGGCGCATGTGTTAATTTATGACGCAGCACGAGATCACGCTAATTTTGTTCTGCACTTTATTTATTTGAATATTTCTTGTTTGATTTAATTTAAATCTTTCCTATAGCTAAGGATAAGGAGGGTAGTTACAAACACAACATGTTTTTATTGAATAGGTTTACGTGGGTATACTATTATTTGAATTAGTCTAGGGGAATATTTAGGATAAGTTTTATTTGAATTATTGTTTTCTTAGTATTTAATAAGCTGCAAGTACGTGTGTAAAACGGATTGATTTTGAATGAAAAAATAGAGAGAAAACTTTGAGAGTTTAGTCAAAAAAATGGTTCTCCTCGATCAAGTCGGTGTTTGAATCGAAGATCTATTTTGGTCGAGATTGTGGGTGGTGGACTCACGATCGAGACTCGCCGAAAGATAAACGTGGTGGACGTTTATATTTTTGGTTTGGTTACTTTTTCGACGACGATCGCGTCGCCGATATATTCCCGCTGCATCAGTTTATATTTAAACTTTAAAAACATTAATTATTTGATATTTTTAATCAATTTAGATATGTTAATTCACAAATAACCTCATCACCTTGTCCTAAATAAATTGAAAATATACAAATTAAGAACTTATGTTACAAAATATCCCCTTTAAGTTCTTAAATATATCCATTAAAAAAATATTTAATACATAGATAAAAAGCTCTCAAGCAAGCCACGGATGGAACCGAGCCGAGCCGAGCCGCATGGGGAAGCGTGGGGAGTGGGCCAGGGGTGGAAAAGCCCAAAGAGAGGCCCATCGGGGTTGCGTCAAAAAGCTGGGACGACGAGATCAATAGCGTGGGCCCCACAAATCTATCGGCTTAGCTGTTGCTTTTTTCACTGATTGAGATTTGAGAACGACCCACACACACACACTAATTTCTCAAGAGTGTGATGACCCCAGAAGCCAGGAGAGAGAGACCTATACATACACATATAAATACATATATATAGAGAGAGACCTATACATACACATAAACATATTAATATACATATATAGAGAGAGAGAGAATTGAACCCCACACACACTCTCTCTAGAATGAAGGCGATGAGGAGGTATGTGACCTTATCTTCCACCCACTCATCACCCAACCACCTTCTTTTCTCCCACTCTATAATCTATATATAATATTTATTATGTAAATACATATATTTGAGAGTATTCATAATACATGGATAATTGCACTCAAACAAAGTACCTAAACATTAACCAATTGAGAAATAAAACTACCCAAAGTCAATAAACGTGAGGTGCTATATTTTTCCGTCAAATTAAAATGAGAGAATATATAGCTACATCTATAGATGGATGAGCACTAGTGCACTGCATAATTTATATTTTAGGCACTATGCTTGAAAAATCAACTCAGTACAAAAAAAATAGACGAAAACCTGCGTTATAGCACATTTGTCGGTCTTGAGTAATTTTGCCGTTACTTTTTTTATTTTAGATTATGTCGTTTTAATTGGTCAAAATTTTGATAACTGTAATTATAGCTATATTATGTATGTCACACATATTACGCTTCTGCCCTAGTCGGTGACTTAATTATTTGTTCAATCAAACAAAATTATCACTTTCTTCACACTTTCTGTATAAAAGTAAACAAAGTAACCCGAACAAAGTATTACTGCAGAAATATACCTCGTATAGCACTTTCATGTGAAGTGAAACATGTACCGGTTACCGGGCGAATAACTCACTGAGTAGCCGACTAATAACTCACCAATTTTAAGCCATCCCTCGTATGTGGCTTAAACTGAGACCGGTTACCGGACTTTTTGTGGGTCTATTTAGCACGATATCAGTTTTTTTTTTTCGTTTTCTTCCGAGCTCTTAGGAATTGAATACAACCGGTTTTGAAAGAAAAATACAGCAGTAAAGAAAAAGTCATAATAAGTAAAAGCTTATTATTTATTCACATAATTTTTTGGCCATATTAAGTAAAAGGTTTTATTATAATCGGTTGATTTTCTTACAGTTTTCTCTCTTTTAATATTTGAAGTTCACACTTTAACTAGAGTAGAGACTACTAGTATTTACCCCAATTCCGTTAATTATCGTTAGGGTTCACCAAAGGCCAAAATAAAAGTATAATTACGTGAATTTGTATTTCTATATATAGAGAGAGAATTGCTATATGTGAACAACTTTGCATGGCCTCTATGATTATGAATACTCCGTGACGATCACGTAAATTTACTGTCACGTGGCATGCATATACATAGAAAGAAAAACTTCAAAGCGATAATTAAAATAAAAATATTGCCATTGTATAAGAATTTTAATGGTTTCCAACTTTCATTTAAATCAACTATAAAGCAATTAATTATAAAGCTTTGCAAAAAAGTAAGGAATATAACTGAGGTACTTTCAGCGCAACCATGTAAATGCTTACACGATATTACATATATATATATATATGTATGTATGATATTGCTCTTATTATACATAACTATATATGTATATATGGACTATGGTCCATATAGATCTTGGCTAAATTTCAAATACGATTCTATCGTGAAACAATAGTACTTCAGATATATAACTAGATGATATACTCTTCTTGTGGGGCTATTGAGCACACACACACACACACACATATATATATATATATATATATAATATTTATAAATTATATTGCAATCGGACCCGCCCTCCTAGTGTTCCTGCTACATATAACCTACCATAATATTCGCATAATATATTAAATAAAATTTCAAACAATTCACCGTACCTAGACGCTCAATTAAACTATTAGTATCGCCATCATATATTAATATTATATAAACATAAAACATTCATACTATTTTATTATAGCAATTAAGGTTATATTTATACTTAATTAGCTTAAAAAAATATCCACGTATACTATATCTGGAAAATGCATGCAACAGGATTAGGCATTGCTGGCTTTCAGTTCGTTCAATAAAACTTTGTAGAGAATCATACCCACAAGCTAGAGATACAAATATCTATATCATGTATACGTGTGTGTGTGCGCATATATTATATATAATAATGAAGTAGTGGAAGTCTAATTTGATGGTTCAATTTCCTTAGTCAAATAATGAACCCGGGTCCCACTAATTGTCGGGTCTGTCGATCATCTAGTTACAGGACTACGCTTCCTTGATTTTGTGACCTATGGACCCACTAACCCTAGCTTCGACCCACCCTACTATGTATATTATATATAACAATAGGTAAGTTCAACTGTAACATTATGCGAGTTTAACCTACTTACGTACTTGGACAGTTCTTATAAACTTCTCTCTTCTCAGTACGTACCCTGGTATAAATTCCTCTAATTAATTTTATTGTACGACGTACGTGCATGCATGTTGATCTCTGATTACGATTATTACTGATTAGGGTTAGTATGTAACAACATCGATAGTGACTATATAAACTATTGATTTGAAAATGAAAATACGCTAAGTTTTGGACTCGATCGTAACGTGATCTGTCGTTTTCTTTTGTCACCTGAAATTAATGTTGATCATTACGGGTGATTAGGAGAGTAATGTAATTATATTGAGCAATATATAGTCAAATTGTTTTATAGTACAATAACTGCAGTACATCACTATTGTATCAAGTTACCGTTTTTACTGCTTTTGAAATTAGTATAAGTGATAAGTCAAACGGTAAACGGTAATCCACTTAGAATTCTCAAACATATACAATGACTATTATAGTTTGCAGTGTATAGATTGTTAAGGTTAATAATCACTAGTGTATCGCGTTTTGGGCTCTTGCCCGGAGCTTGTGCCTGAGTTGGACCTGGTACGGCTTGCCTAACCTACGCTGCTTCTTGAGCGGGCCGGGTACAACATGCCCGCTTAGTCTTAGGAAAAACAACTCATCTCTAAATTTGAACTTTTTATATATTGGTTATAAAGTATATATTTTAAACAAAATACAAAATAAAAAGAGTGAGAGGGTAAAATCACGCCCACCCTAGGGCACCGTGGGTTCGGGCAGCCTACCCTGTACCACGCGTGGGCGCCCCCACTCCTCCCTTGTCGAGACGAGTCACCCACGCCCATCCTTTGTTTGGACAACAGAATCATGGTTCATTATACGGATGATAACGTTAATTAATTAGTGTGGTGTTAGTTATTAATCAGTATTAATCTTTATCTTTTACAAAAAGTTAATTTCCCAAATTTATGCCTTAATCTTGACCATTCACTTAATTAAAATATGCTCTGTATTTTGTCCCATTACGTGACTTATTATCTTAATATCATCATATAGGCACATCAAAGGGAACATATAGCTAGCTCTTTTGACTATAATTGCATAAGATGAAAGAATTTCTAAGAACAACCGATCTCAACACGTGGAAGAATTAAACCTTATTTTCATCTTTGTCTTGCAAGGAATTAAATATATAAATATTTTTAGAAATTACAACAAAAAGGGAAGGAAAAAAAAAGTCTGGAATTTTTCCTTTTGTATTTATATTTCACTCATGAATATATAGTATATCATCACTACTCTTCATGGATAGCAAAAGCTGAACACACTTTCGTCACATATAGGAAAGTGATTAGCTCGTTAGGGTTCGAAAGGGACAGTGTATTTATCCTCCACTTATATTTACCTCTTTGGTGCTTATTAATTAGCTTCAATACTAATTATCTATAGGAATCTTATACTCAATATTATAATATATATTTCTTAGTGATTTGGTCTAAGCCTTTGGCTTTATATATACCTAGTGGTATCATCTCACAATAAAGGTCATCTCTTATTCTAATAATATTACTCAAAACACAAGATAACGTGTACGCTCCATCAAAATACTATATTGATAAATATTGCACTAATTAATCACACTCCTAAGGATAATAAGAGATATTTTAGTGAAAACTTAAAGTCTTGCCTATTATAAATAAAAATTATAAACAAATAAATTAAAATCTAAAATATATATAGTATAATCAATAGACGAGACATGCATAGACATTCGAAAATTCTTTAGGAATAACTATCCGATGGGTGACACTCGCCCAAAATATCAATAATTTTTTGTTGTATATCAAAAGCTTAAATAGTATTTAAAATTACTTAATTATTAAGAAATTAAGATTTTTGGAATGTTTTTTTATTACACGTCGATATCTATTGATATTAAAAACCCATGTTCAAGATAGGTCTACAAATCAGTAATATATATATACACATTACATTATGATGATTAAATAAAAGAGCTTACTTCACTATTTGAGTAGTACATATATAATATCCACAATTAACATGTATGAATTAGGTCTTGTCACATTGTCGACATCGATCCTATACTTTACTCAAACTTATAAAGTATCAGACAAATCTTTCTTTATTTTTATTTTTTAACTGTTGCACGTACTGTGAGTGAACCGACTTGGTCGACCAGATTTATCAACCTAGCTTGTACAAGAAAACCTACAAAGTAGAGCCACTATATATATATATCATGTGGATTCACCCTTCCATCAATGAAGCCTAGTCAAATCACGATATAGTTACACAACATATTTTTAGTTCCAAGTTTGCATATTATTCAAGTAATCGTCTAATTTTGATAATTGATAGAAAGAAGCGATCGAGCTTATTAATTGGGTCTATATATATTTAAACCAAGCAATATTGCCAACATTTTTTTGCTCAGCCTACTTAAGGTATGCATTACTGTTGGTCTTTTCTATATGCCAGGCTAATATTGCACATGCAGTCTTTAGTTATTTCTGAAAATAATTCACCTTTTGAAATATATATATATATATACATATATATATATATGGGTTATTGAGCTTGAAGGAAAAAGAAATATTTTTCTTTGGTTAAGAAAAAAAGAAGAAGAGGAAGATATATAGACACGTGTTTTGGCGAAATTCTAAGATGATGTTTTTGGGTTGATATAACATAATAACTGAATATAAAGATTAAAAAAAAAACAGTCTAAGAATTAAGTCAACCTTTTTTTTCCGAGTTAGGAGGCTTTTTATTAAGTGTAGTAAAATTTCATTAAATTAATATTGGTGGGATCAAGTTTTGTATTTATTAATTTATCGAATTTATTAGCTTATCCTAGGATAATTTAGTTATGATTGTTAAAATTAGAACTATACAATATTATATAATTAAATTATTAATTTGTTAAATATTAATAATGTTCTATTATACATATTTTGTCAATTAGTGTTTTTGTTGTGATAACCTTAGTATCTTTAATTATTAATTGTGAAGTAACAACTAGGAGTTTCACGGTTTGACACATTGACTCTGATTGTTTCGTCAACCATCACCTTCAGTAAGCATTTATAAATAGAAAATAATTAGGTTGTTTTTGTTTTTGATGGGTTGTAAACTTGTAAGCATTTATAAATAGAAATAATTAGTTTTTTGTATTAATGATGATTATGATTTATGACTGACATATTACGGTTAATAAAATAGTGCCATATTTACGTACTTTCTTGTACGGCTTTTTAGGAACATGTCACAGATTTTTGAGGTTGATTTATGTCGCTGATTTTTTACTAAATAATATATATTATATGATTTTGATTGAGCTTTCAAAATTAAATTAAATTAAATTAGTCGGCAAAACTGAAAATGCCACTTGCTTTTGCTACTTTTATTTCTTTACATTAAAACACAAATAATTAAAAATAAATATTAAAGCTATGTTACGTTTTAATGTACATAACCTTAACTAGATCCTAGTCCTTTTACACAATTATATGATTTTCTGTAGCCTTTTTTTTCATGATGATCCAAGGACAATTAGGTTTGCGAAGGGGACAAAACAAACAATGTATGAGCTACTCTTTTAATAAAACCAACTTCCTTATTTCAATTATTATTTTTTCATAAGTACAAGGTTGAGATATCTGCTAAATTTTATTTATTATTTATTTATTTTTATTTTACAGGTCAGTTTCCTTGTCCCCTATATATATCAAACTTGTTGAATTTAGAAGGAAAGAAATGTGGGTCTTCTCTAATTTAAATAATGTTAGGAAAAAAAGGTCAATCTTAGATCACAAATTTATGATCATGACAAGTAAATATTTTAAATTCTATTATATGTCATGTCACACTTTGGAAATCGGCCCTAAACTATTTAATTGATAATTTTCCGGGTTCATACGATAACTACATTACAAACTAGATCAGTATTTTGAATTGCGATGTTCAAGTAAACATGGAAAAATTAAAATCATTTACTTCTCAAAATATATTAATGGATAGTTTTTTGTTATTCTTTTGGAGATTTTATTAATATGTAAACTAGTATATAATACATATGTTTATAAACAAGTTAATAGACTCTCTATATGATTAAATAGCTGTTTGATAATTTATTTTAATATCAAGTTGTAGTTTCATAAATAGACCCCTTGTTCGCGTGCCCGAGCAATCGAGCCAATAATTTTAAGTTGTTTTTATCTTGAGGAGGACGAAGCAACTTCAAACTCGAAGCATGGCTAAGTAACGTGTGAACAATTATATATAGAAAAGCGACAATACCCTTTTTCCGTTGTTTGAACCTTGATTAATTAAACTACGGTTTTTGTTTTTCGTGTTATAAAGTCCGTGGTATAATTCCACATGAATTTCCATTTATTTATTAATTTAGTCATATATCAATCACTATATATATAGTAAGTAAAACATACCCTCAAAGGCCCTAATTTTTGGGGTCATTCGAATATCATTAATTACAAGCACGTTGTATGAGTTATGAAATGTTAATGTAGGGCAATTTCTGGGATAGTTATCATACCTAATATTGCGAAAACGTCAAATCTTTCAACTCAAACAAAATTATCCAAATTGATTTTATATCAACCTTATGATTTTAATGAATGTGTGTTTTGTTCTAGTAGTCCACTTATTCAGATCCAATTTATTGTCATTGAAATCTACTTATATACTATGTTAATCTATGAAGTCATTATAATTTTGATCCTATTTTGAATCAGCATTTATGAACACTATCCGATGAATGAATTTGTTAACGTGAAGGTACGGAAATGGACAGATTGGCTTCCAAATATTAGGCTTTGGAAAGTCTGACCTAAACTCAATTAGTGGATCACATATGAAGCTCACATGCTTTGTTTTTTTCCTATAATTAACATGATAATATAAATCAAAGGAATACATAATCAGCCTAATAATATTTTTGGTAGTGGCCAAAAAGGGATATATCTGCATTTCCTAATTAATTAAGACAATTATCTAATTGGTCTAAACCTCAATTATGAGATTAATATAGTTGTTTGTTCGTGAGTTTTTCTAGATGTGAATATCTATTTTTTTTATGTAAATAATTGTCATTTTAAGTCATGATATGAATCAGAGCCGACCCTGGCTATATATGGGCGAGCAAGGCCGGCGCTTCGGGCCTTCAAATTTAAGGACCTTAATTTATATATATATATATATATATATATATATATATGTATATGTATGTATTATTTTTATACTTCATTGAATATGAAAAGTAGTTGTATTTTTAAATATTTTAAAGACCCAAAAAAAAATTACTTAATCTAAGATCCCGACAAAACACGAAAAATCATGAGAAATGAATGATATCACATTAGGAAACCGCCAGCTCATGGCGGCTTCTTAAACCCAGTTTAAAACTGTATATACAATTGGCGAATTGGCTCGAATTAATGATATCAACATTGATACATAAGCTTGCATATTTTGATTTTAAAAAATGCACCAAGTAATAAAAAAAATTGTCATAATAAATCAATAATTGATTATTACAATAATTATTTTGATATAATATTATGTTGTTAGAGAGCTAGTTTTTTAACCTTAACTATTTGATGTTGTTAATACATATAAAAAATAAAAGATAGCAGAGAATGACACATAGTCATAGAGACAATGAATAAACAAAAATCATCCACTTTTCATTTCAGTGAGAGTTCACACACTCTTATCTGATCTCTCGCTCTCGTCTTCCTTATTTACTAACTTGCCACTCGCTTGACTCATTATTAATTTATTTGTTCATTTATCCCCCAAAATTCAAGGAGGTTGTGTTTCCCCAATCAAGTTTCCTTTCCACCACATAAAGACCCGATTTATGTATGAAATAAACAAAAAGTGATATGAATCATATGCTCAATATCAAATATATGATTATAGAGTAAATATCACTCCGCTAATCTTTATTTACTTGTTATTCTTGTTTATTCTTGTATAGGAAACGGAATACTCTATTCTAGATTGCCGAAACAACATTGATAATATTTCATACTTCTTCGGTGGTGGAATTTTTTTCACCTGCATTTATTACTTCAAATAATATAATTAAAAATTAAGTATTTTTTTTAATTTTTGAATATACATTATTGTAAAGCCCCATTCACATAACCATTAAGAAAAAAAATGATAGAAATAGACTGGAGAACATTAAACGCTACAACAGTTCGAGGTTAATATATATGCAACGCAAAAATTAAAATAAATAATGAAATTTAGTCTATGCGGAATTTAGTTATGTATATTTTATAATAATTGAACACCGTCATTGAATAATATGCGATTCAATATTTTTTACCCCTAGTACTTAACTAATTTTCCCCTTGAATCTATCATTACTATAAATCGTCTTTGCCTCTTATTTTTTTTTTTTTAAGAATTTATGGTTGCGAAAAAGAATAACTAACTCTTAAATAACTTATTAAACTTAATTTGATACAAAATGATAAATTCAGATTAAAAAATTTGATGACAAAAATTTTCAGAAGCTAAACTGATTCCATAATAATAAGCTCCGTGGGTAAACGGATACAAAAACGGATACAAAAAAGATATTTACAGATTAATTAATATAAAGTTATAGATTAAAGGGTTTTTATCATATTTACTCATAATATATGTATATATAATAATTAAGAAAAGAAAAGAAAAGAGCGCGTGGGGTAAGCAAATTCAATTGCGTATTTTGAACAATCGTATTTTCCGTACGCATTGAGAGCGACCAATCGCAGAGCGTCTCTGTGCTTCGAGTCGCGTCACGTCCCATCTCATGGGACCCTCAGACCCCGAAATATCAATATAAATTATAAAGTATATAAATATAAATATTACAAAGAAGAAAAAAGGCAAGAGAATAAATATTAATTATTGTTAATTTAACGGGATATTTTATTTTTTATTTCGTGCCACGTCATGATCACGATTCACCGTCCGTAAATTCAGTTTTCCTCCGTTATTTATGGGTTCGAGGTTCGATGTTTACGTCATCTTATTATTAATTTATTTCATTCTCTTTTCATCTTACACGTGATTCATGCATGGATTTCTCCACTTCAGCTTTCTTCATTAGTGTTTGTACCAGAATCTACTGTGGGTTTTTACTTATTTTTCTTTTAAATATTATTTAGTGAGCTTAATTTGTACGAGACGCAAAAATTATATTTTTTTAATGTCATGTTTATTTATAAAAACTTGGACCCACATATTTATTTGTGTACGTCGTGTGATGTGGGTTTATTATTATCACGTTAAGATATTTGTGATGTGTGTTTATTAATAAACTAATATTGTATTATTCGTTTGAGATCAGAAATAGTGAATATATATATATATATATATATGTATTAAATCTAATGACTTTGACATATATGAATCTCCAAAAGAAATTAAGCGTAAGCCCTCGAAGCTCATTTATTATAAAAAAAAAATATAAATATTATACCATTTAGATTTGTATTTGTAAAATAGCTTTTGAAATTGGAACGTGATTTTATTTTTAATTTCACTTGATTATTGGCTCGAGAAGTAGATATATATTCACTAAGTGAATACTTGATGATACTATTGATCATGTTAGTGGAAATTGGATGGATTTGCTAGTTATTTTATAAAATAATATTTATCTATGTAATATTTGGTGAGAATGTTGACTATGACTAATTGACTTTGTCAATGTCATATTTGTCAGAAGAAGACAGTATGACTTATTGTATAATTGTATATAAAAAATTTATCAAATAAATTGGTGGGAATATTTATCAAAATTAGGAAAAATATATCATATCATTATTAATAATAAAAATTTCATTAGTGAATATAGGAACAAGTAATGTAGAACACGATTATGAAAAAGAGAAGAAAAAAAAAACATAAATAATAACTGTTAGTGTATACTCTGTATAGTTGTAGTTTAGGCTTTATGTTTAGCTGTTGTCATTAACAGTTGTAGTTATCTGGGTATAAATACCAGATTGTAATAATTTGTTCATTAAGTCAATACAAAACAGAATTCTCTTTCCAAATCTGTTTGGCTCGCTCTCTTTCTTCTTCTTCTATAGTTCATCAATAACCAGCCTTTTTATTCGAATATATACATTTAATATCATACTCATACCTCGTCAAAAAAAAAAAAAATTGTTTTACATTTATTGATTACCCTGAAACGATTACTTATTCTTACAAGCGCGATATCAATAAAAGTACCTAAGTTTTCATGCACTAAAATTTAAAGTACTACTGTACTAATGCACTAAGAAATTAATAAGAATCAATCGTGTGGTGTCTTACTAAAGAGTCCTTTTAAAAAAATAAAAAAATTTGTAAAACTGTGTTCCAATTAAAAAGGTAGAAAAGATAAAAAAAAGCAATTACAATATAGTAATTGATCAGGTGTTGATGTAAGACTTTCTGTCAGCCTATTAATATATGAATACGAGGAGGAATCAGATAGTGTACGTGCTCGCCAATTCAGACCAAGGAAAACAAAAAACACTAGTATTTTATTTTATTTTATTTTTTCTGACAGAACACTCAGACAGTGCATTCAGAGAAAGAAATTAAAAAATAGGACAGAGATATTGAATTAATATCGTGAAAGATCAAATCAAATACATGGACGCATTATTTTTGTACATAGATGATGGACTAAAACTAGAACTAAATATTCCGGTATATTCCAGTAATATAATTATCATGTTTATTATATAGTTGGAGCTATATTAATAAAACATCACGTACATATGCTAAATTACTAATAGTACGATATTATTATTTTATATTTCCATGGTATTAGGTAATGGAATGTATAGATTACGTATATGAAAAGTTATACACCGTACTGCTTAATTTATTAGTATTACGTACATATTTAGAGCTTATTAAAAAACGATATTTGCGAAATAAGTGCATCAATAAATTTTTTATCTTGCAGTCCAATTCCTTCCGTGTTTTAAAGATATGATAAGTAATATGACATACATTTTATATCTAAGATTCAACTCCAAATATATTAATCAGATCAACCACTTTTATAGAACTTGAAACGCGCGTGTGTCTGTATCGATCCCTATCCCAACACATGTTAGCTCAACATGATGAAATTAGATCTCGACACCGTTTTACGTCATTTGAGTATAATATTACCGCTAATTTTTTTTTTTTTTTTTTTTCGGAATATACCGATACGTACGTTTGGTATTCCTTAATAAAACAATACCCACTAAAAATAGAATTAATATGTCATATATTGTGGAGCACATTCATGATATATAATTAGGCGAATTAATGTTATGTATAGATTACGTATACGAACAGTAACACACACCATGTATATTAAAAACTATAAATTAGAAGAACTATACATATACATATAAAAATAGATCAAGAAATATTTAGAAATAATTATAATTATATACCAATAGTGAGACTGTTTTGATAATAATGAACTTTAACTATTTTCCTTTGGTCGAGGTTGAGCTGTGACTCTGCGACATGATAATTTTGAATACAGATATCAATAATTCATGGACATAATGTTTGGAGTTTGGACTAGGTTTTGATTACTATTTATTATTTTTTGTTTAATAATTAATCAATTCCATGCTCGAATAGATCGGTGGTGTTTGGAAATACCGAAAGTATTGAAGCTTTATTCTCCCATACTGCAAGCTGTTGATGCACCAAAAGATATATAAAATATCAAAAGCTATGACCATTATGTATGTTTTCTGAATTATTGAGATGAAATTTCGGGTTTCAAACAATATTATTCTTTTCCAAGGGACCCATATGGTGGATCAATTTTAGAACAATTTTGGCGTACAAATTTTGACCTATTAAGTAGAAAAAATAAAAGTAAAAATAATAATACTAATGTATGAAAACCTTATCTATTATAATATAACATTTAATGGGTGGTAGAAGTTCACATGGACCCCATATATATATGAGTATCTATATCGTGGGTATTGTATAAATTTATCACTATATATTATATATATATATTAAATTGTCCAAATATTTTTTAAATTTTATATATATTGAACTCACTCTCTATCACTTTTTATCTGCAAACATTGAATTCATATCACAACGCATCATCTCTATCATAAGTTCACATTATTTCTGTTTAAATTCGAAGCTTAATTAGTCATTTTAACTTTTGAATTTTACCACACCATGCTATAATTTCCTGTTATTGAAAATTCTCTTTTGGTATTGTCTTTCTTGGCTCTACGGAGGCCTTCACTCAAATCTCGTTGGTTCCGTCACGTTGGTGAAAACGACATTTTGTACTGAACATTATATTCAACAAACATGTATTAAATGTTTATACTAATTTTTTTTAGAGAACAATTAATAAAAGATTATAAGTTTATAAAAAAATTGCAATTAGATTGAAAAACAAAATATATTGAAAGAGCGATTCCTACATAACGATGCTCAAAGAATACTAGTGATATTTATCTTATTCATGTACGTTATTATGTACTTGTGGCCTTGCCAATTAATTAATTAACTTAGTACTCGAAGAGTATACAATTCCAACTAAACACCTTTTCTTTTAACTTTATTAGGCGTCGAAATACTTTTCACCGATATGAATTTATATCACAAAAGTGATCTTTGCTTTTTTATTTAATCAATATGTACACACCAATAACTTATTTTACACTATTAATTTAAGGTTATGAACTTTGTCAATCATTAATGTTTGTGTGATTTCGTACTTATTTCTCACACACACACACACACACACACACACACACACATATATATATATATATATATATATATATATATATATATTTCACCAGCTTAACGTACGGTTCCAAAAAATTTACTGCTAATTAGTATTAAGTACTTTACCTAGGCTCGCTTTTCCCGATAAATCGTTAATGTTTTCGATGGCTTTATCGTTTAATAATAGTGTAGGGTTAAGCTCGACCCAATTCAGCTCACTAAGTCAAAGAGCGACTTAATTTTGAATCCCTCCATCACCCTTAATTTTGCATTAAATTTGATGAAACGAGGATGACGTGTATGGTGACATGTCGGATTACGTGGCGTCCACGTTGACGAGAAGCTGACCGCGCAAACGTTGACTACTTCCGTTAGTCAAATATGGACGGAAATCATCTTTTGGTACTTATACCGCTATTAAATAGGGTTGGGGTTATGCCGCCCCAGTTGAGTAAAGATTGAGGACTTATGCCGCTATTATCCCTAATAATAATAACAATAATAATAAGTACTTAATAAATAATTCCATACACAAATATATATAAATAATTAAGTGTAAAACTCTCAATTATACCATACAATAAATAACCACAAAGACAAATATATGCAAATTTAATAAATAAGTCACAGAATACCTTGTTACTTTTTCCACGAGAGAGGAAAAACTTCGAAAAAAATTGAGTATTATGAAAATGAAATATCTCAAACTCAATGATTTAGAATTATATCTTAATTCAATAGTCAATAATATTAAAAAAAAAATGTACTTCAAAATCTCTATAATCTGTAACTTTGTTTCTTTTGTTGCAAGAGAGCAAAAAACTTTACAAAATTAATTAATTAGAAATTAAGTGGCTTATCGTTTTTTCACACTGAAAAAATAATTGGTTAGTTAGGTTGATTATCCAACAAAAAAGACAAAATAATAACGATTAATTGAGATAACTTATCGAGAGCCAACCAAAAACGATAATAGATAATTAGGAAAACTTAATCCATGGGACATCCATAATTCCTTATGCATTTTTACAAGGTTATTGACATTTTAATTAAGGACATTTAACGAGCTTATTTATTATCAATGGAAGACTTATATAAGATATAAATAAATATAAACATAAGTTCTTAAAGACACATCATATTCTTATTTTTTTGTGTTCTCATTATTATAACACATCAATTATATTGCTCTCTGACAGCCCATTATACAGTTGAAAATTGATATTATGGATATTTTTCACATTTATTATAAGGTCAGCTGAATAGCTCTTGATGCTTCATTAATGTATTTATATATATGTACATTTATTTGGCTTGTAGTAAATCCTTAAAATGCTAGCTTTCATTGATATATATTAGCTAATAATTAACTGCAAAAAGTACACTAATATTAAGCAGATTAACGTTTTTCATTTAAAAATTCAAAACAAAAATTGCAAAGTGAAGAAATTTCTCCTTCTAATAACTCCTCTCTAATTATATATATATATATATATATATATATATATATCAGTTCGTATTTATGAGGACAACTAACTGATCAACCGGCATATCTGATTCTAGACCAGAAACTTTGAAAAGTTCTGTCATAAAATTTTAAATATTGTAACGTTATATTCCATTGAATACAAACCCTAAAAAGAGATCATGATTCATGGTTGATGAGAAATTCTCACATGCGTGCATCAGATTTAATTTATCACATGAATCATTGATTGAATTATCTACATTAATTCAATTGAATATATATGAACGAGAAAAATTAACAGTGATATAGCCAACATTATAATTTGATCAAAACAATTGCATTTTTTTTTTTTACCACGCGACAATGATATGTGAATGATGAAATGGATAAATAATTAAATAAAATGAATGTTATACGGATTAAATTAAAGATATTGAAAAAAATGAAACATCTAGTATGGTCCCATGTTAGGTTTGGAAATTGAAACGAGGCTACGAGATGAATATATCTAATAGGGTATCCCACATAGTACAACAAAGTATTTTGTGGACCTAATGAAATTAATTATTTGAGATATGCTTCACTTCTATATAAATATAGATATATAATTATATATGTTAATACACGAAGCCCAGTACTGTTCAAACACCAAAGGACTCAAAAACAACATCTCGACGATTAGAGGGTATTGTAGGCGCAATTTGAACCGATTCATGATGAGTTGATCATAGATTTGGTTTCTCGTGCTCGATAGTATTTGTAACTCGTGGTTCTTCTTTCGAGTGATCTCTTTTAAATTAATATATGTACGAGAGTTTGATTTTGTAATTTCGAAGATATTATAGATTCTTAAGGTGGTGCTCTCCGGAATAATCTCCATTAGAGCAAAAACGTACGTCCGTTGGAGATTGGTTTTCCATATTCCTGTTTAAAAGATTAGTTAAAAAAAGTTTTATTTGTTTTTTTAAGTTGATTTCACTTATATTTTTTGCTCGACTTATTCTGATTTGTGTTTATATTTTGTCCAATAATCACGATAAAAAAAAAAATTAACAATATATCTCTATTACGTTTTAATGAAAAATCACTCTCACCTTTTTCCTCTCATATTCGTGCTCATACTCTTGCTAATGTTTCATGTTCATAATATATTGTATCATACTAATTAGTAAAAAGATATTGATATAATTTATAAAACATAGTAATATTATGACAAAAGTAATGGTTAGAATCGTCTCCTATGTGGAACATCCTTGTCCTTGCATCTTAATCACAAAACTAAACATTGACTTGAACAAAATATATGCTAAATATCCATTACACTTTAACTTTTTCTCTTTTTCTTTAGGGCTATAATTACGTATCTAATCGTTATATATATATTTTACGTAGTGCTTTTCCTTTGAATTTGGCTCATAAGATGTGGAAACTCATCTCTTAAAGGTATTTCAACCAAGTCGGTCATGACTATAGATAGCAACCTAATAGATTCTTAATCCCATGTGTATAGGAGCTAGGGTTTGCATTTTTCTCTAAATAATAATAATTATTTTAAAGGAAATAAGTTAAATATGAAATTGCAGAAGGACTAAAGTGTTGGCCCAGCTTAACATGCATGAGTAGGATTGAGTACCAACTTGCAAAGTTGCATACATTGCTATCACCATACTTTTTCTCCATAGTGCCAACTAATCATTCCAATTTCCATGCATGTCAAATTTCAAACTTGTTTACACACCCTCCTACAATTATATAACATGTTAATTTTCATGGGATTATTATAAAAAATAAAGAGAGAAACACACAAAAAGGGTATTTCTGCTAAAAAAAAAAAAATCCGTTAAGTCTTACAAGAAAATTTATTATTGCCAAACCTCCTCATCAGCAAAAATAAATATACTGTGACAGTTTCTCCATAGTGTAAAGTTGCAAACTAGTCAAAACTCAAAATTCAATCTTCTCTACAATTTATTAATTTTTATATTTATTTAAAGAAAGGAAAATACAAAAAGGGTATATCTGCAAATATTTCCTCCATCTAAGGGTCGTGCGTTCCCTTCCTCGATTGTCTGAAAATGCGTCTAACAAAGTCGTTCAGAAACTAAAAAAATAAAAAATACTTTTTTTTTGGCAAACATATCCCTCTGAAAAATCAAAATAAAATCAAAATATTCTCCATACTGCGAATAAAATTGAAACTTAAACCATTCCATGCATCTCAAAATTCAAACTTGTTTACATAGTTTATTAATCTTAATTAATACGCATTATAAAAAAATAAAGAACCTTACAAAAAGGACATTTCTGCATTAAAAAAAAACCAGTGTGTTTAAGAAAATATTTTTTTTTTGCCAAACCTTCTCTCTCTGCAAAAAAATTGAATTAAAATCTGACATCCTCTCTCTCTTTCTCTTTCTCTTTCTCTTGCTTATCAATAAAAGTGTTCTTCTCTTTACTTTTCCTCTCGCTATATAAAAAGGAGAAGCAGAAAATAATGGCGGTTCTATTTTGATTGATTAATTGGAGAGAGGAGAGAGAGAGAAACAGCACTATCACTTTAGCAGAGAGAGAGAGAGAGAGAAGCGAGCCAAGACAGCTCTCTGTATCCATTTCCAATAGTGGAAACAAAAGAAGCGAAAAGCTGAGTTTAAACCCTTCCAAACTCCACGATCTCCATTATTACGACCCGCCTCGCTCCCAGAAAAATGTTCTCTGCTGCTGCGAACCCAGACTGCTCCTCTTCTTCCTCTTCCTGCGACGCGCACACGTGAGAGACCATGACGCGCCTCAAGCTCCACGGCCACAGTAGCCACTCTGCCTGAGATCTGGAGATTCCCCTTCTGGGTCTCCGAGGTTTCGAGGATCTGTCGCTCCTCGCAAGTGGGGTTTCCCAAAGTCGCGAGCTTTCGAGCAGTCGGTGATCGTTGGCTTATGAGGCTCGAATCGGTCCTGTTCTGCAGCGAAACTGGGTTTGGTTGAAGGGCTTCGAGCTTCGAGCTTTGCATGAACTGTGCTTCACTGGGATTTGGAGACATGTTCTTGTGCGTTGGAGAAAGTAATCGTTCAATGTTTCGGGTTAACTTCGGTACTTATTGATCAATTTAATCTCTTAATCTGTGATTAAGCTCTGAAATGAGGCTCGCTTCAGTTGGGTTTAGCCCTCAGCCCCAAGAAGGTATGCTTAGTAGAATTACTATTTAATTTTTTAATTTTTTTTAATTGGGATTTTGAAGAGGAAGGAATTGAAATCTTGATGACCCAAGTAAGCTAATAATTTAATATATTTATACATACACAGACACTGTGATTTCAACCTTTTTGTCTCTTGGCTTACACTTGTGCTTTGTTTGAGGAGACCCAGATGAAATTTCTTTTTTCCTTTATTCCATTTGGCGTATATATTGGATTTATTCGTAGCGATCTTATTTCCATTGGGTGATTCACTAACAGTCACTTTCCGTATCTCACTGAAGAAATAAAAAAATAAAAAAGGCTTCTTTTTTATGGGCTTAATAATTGATTTCTCTGTGTAGATATATACCAGATTGAAGTGTGCTGTGCTGTGTTAAAGCCTAGTCTTTTCGATATAAAAGTAATTTTTGTTGATGGATTTTGCAGGGGAGAAGAGAGTTTTGAATTCGGAGCTATGGCACGCGTGTGCCGGTCCGCTCGTTTCTCTTCCCGCCGTGGGAAGCCGCGTCGTTTATTTCCCGCAAGGACACAGCGAACAGGTCAGTTCGCTTTGGATTTTTCCAAGTAGATCTGATCTTCAATTGAAACTCATGTTGAAAGCTGCGCTTTTCTATGTTGAGAAAACATCTCTCTCTGATGTTAATATTTGGTCTTTTCAACTGAAGATTCATGCTAAGAACTATCAGATCGTTTGACTTATTATAAGACTATGAAGCTGTCAGAACAGTTTGGACCACCGAAATATTCGCTTCTACGTATTTTGTTCTGTATTTTGTATGGTTCTGCAGCTTTTGGGAGATAGTGTAACATTCTATTACACTATATTTTATCGAATTTGAGTGTTAAATTTTGTATCTTTGCTCTTTCCCAAATGTTTTTCGATGATTTTATGTAGGTTGCTGCCTCAACGAACAAGGAAGTTGACGCCCATATTCCGAATTACCCGAGCTTACCGCCGCAGCTTATCTGTCAACTTCACAATATGACGATGCATGTAAGCCTTTCTTCTGCTGATTCACATCTTTAAATAGCTTTGTTTGAATTCTCATGTCACTTGTTTAAAAAAATTCCCAGGCAGATGTCGAGACAGACGAAGTTTACGCGCAGATGACTCTGCAGCCGCTCAGTCCGGTATGTTATAGTTAAATGTTTCCGTCTCGCAAATTTACCATTTGGTCATCGCTTTTGACACGGCGTTGTACACACAGCAAGAGCAAAAGGAGGCTTATCTCCCGGCAGATCTGGGAGCTCCCAGCAAGCAGCCGACAAATTACTTCTGTAAGACCTTGACGGCAAGCGACACGAGCACTCATGGAGGCTTCTCTGTTCCCCGCCGAGCCGCTGAGAAAGTTTTCCCTCCCCTGGTATTTATATTCTCGTATTATATATCATTTATATTATATATATAGGTATAGATATATGTTTCTCTTTCCTGAATACTGAGAACTGTGGCCCATCGAAATTTAAGTTGTCTTCTATAATTTGCGGGGCACTCGAAGAAATAATGCAAATAGTGGGACACTTTTTTTCCCAGATGCATGTGCATGCTTTTTCGTTGCAGGGTATATTTTACCATCTGTTTTAAGCTAAAAGCTTCCTAATTTTTGAAAAATTTAATGTTAGTACCTGTATTATACGATACAGAAACTCGGTCGTGTATGAAGGCTTTAGTTACCGGTCTGTTTCTAATGGTTATAGGGAATATTTTGACTCGCAGGACTTTTCCCAACAGCCACCGGCCCAAGAGCTTATTGCAAGGGATCTTCACGATAATGAGTGGAAATTTAGACACATTTTCCGCGGTTAGATTTTGGGCACTAATTTTATGATGATATTTCCATTAATTTTGACACATGTTCTGTGATTAGAAGAATTTCGAGAAACAAATTTGATATATTCCTCGTATTTGTGTACGCTGCTGATAAATACCCTTGTTTCCTTTCGTTTTTCAGGCCAGCCCAAAAGGCATCTCCTTACAACTGGATGGAGCGTTTTTGTAAGTGCGAAGAGACTTGTTGCGGGTGACTCGGTGCTTTTCATATGGTATGTGATTTCAAATTTGTAGCAAATGCCAAGTTCAATGTAATTTGAGTCGAGTCAGGTAAAAGTATTTTCTCGGAACAGGAATGAGAAAAATCAGCTTCTTCTCGGCATTCGCCGAGCCAATAGACCGCAGACTGTTATGCCCTCGTCAGTTTTGTCAAGTGATAGCATGCATTTGGGGCTTCTCGCTGCTGCAGCTCATGCAGCCGCAACAAATAGTCGTTTTACCATTTTCTATAATCCGAGGTATGACTATCTTCTGTTTGCTAATTCTGCAAAATATCGATTCTTGCGGATTAATCAGCGCCTTCCTTTCACAGGGCAAGCCCATCGGAGTTTGTTATTCCTCTCGCTAAGTACGTCAAAGCAGTTTATCACACCCGTGTCTCTGTTGGCATGCGTTTCAGAATGTTGTTCGAAACGGAAGAATCTAGTGTCCGTCGGTTAGTTTCTAACTGTGTTAGTTAATGTATTGATTTTGCTTTGATCTGACGGCAGTTTTGGTGTGCAGTTATATGGGGACAATAACCGGGATAAGTGACCTCGATCCTTCTCGGTGGTCTAACTCACACTGGCGTTCCGTCAAGGTTCTTAAACTTTTGTACACTGAATATGTTTTCGGATCCTGTATTTAGCTTGTTTCATAAGGTCAAATCGCTTGATGTTTCTCTTCAAAAAGTTAACTTATAAGTTGTTCAATGCAGGTGGGCTGGGATGAGTCAACAGCCGGGGACAGGCAGCCGAGAGTGTCTCTGTGGGAGATTGAGCCGTTGACGACCTTTCCGATGTATCCGTCGCCGTTTCCGCTCCGGCTTAAGAGGCCTTGGCCTCCTGGTCTACCCGCTTACCACGGTATGCTTAAACTCCTTTAAATACTTCCATTTTTTTCGTTGCAGAAACGATTTTCATGAAGAAGAAAAAATTGTCCAAAAAATAACCTATAGTCCAAAAGTTAGCAACCGAATAATTGGATTTTGTCGAGTAAGAATTTACTGTTGATTTTTCAGGTATGAAGGAGGATGATCTTGGCATGAACTCTCCCCTCATGTGGCTTCGAGGAGATTACGGTGACCGTGGAATGCAAGCCATGAACTTTCAGGGGCTCGGGGTCTCGCCGTGGATGCAGCAAAGGGTCGACCCTTCGATGCTCGGAATGCAGCCTGATATGTACCAAGCCATGGCCGCCGCCGCTCTTCAAGAAATGAGGGCCAACGATCCTTCCAAGCCGATCCCGACCGCCCTCATGCAATTCCAACCTGGTCAAAATCTCACCGGCAGATCCGCTCCTATGATGATGCAGCCCCAAATGCTGCAACAATCCCAATCTCAACAAGCCTTTCTTCACCAAGAAAACCACACTTCCCCGCAGCCACAGCCCCACCTCGTTCAGCAACAATTGCAGCATCAAAACTCATTCGGTAGCCAGTCACAGCCACATCAACCGCCACCTCACTCACAGGAGCAGCAGCAGATGGTAGATCACCGGCAGCAGATCGCAGCCTCGAGCGTAGCCTCGCCAATGTCCCACTTCGCCTTGTCTCCGATGTGCCAACAACAGAGTTTTCCGGACTCAAACGGGACCACCGTGACCACTAGCGTCGTATCTCCGCTGCACAGCATCTTGAGCCCATACCCGTCTGATGACTCGTACCTCCAACGGGCCAACATGTCTTCGTCCGTGTGGCCGTCGAAGAGAGCTGCGGTGGAGCCTCAGTGCGTTCTGCCGCAGGTGGAGCAGCTTGCACCGGTGCAGCAGCAGAACACTATCCCCCACAACTCCGTGTCGCTACCACCATTTCCGGGAAGGGAGTGCCCGATCGATCAAGAGGGCGCGAATGATCCGCACAGTCACCTTCTGTTCGGCGTGAACATAGATCCCTCGTCTCTTCTGATGCAGAACGGGATTTCAAACCTCCGAGGAGTTGGCAGCGACAGCGACTCCACGACGATGCCGTTTCCTTCCTCGAGCTATATGAGCACCAACGGAAACGAGTTTTCTCTGAATCCTGCGATGACTCCTGGAAATTGCATCGACGAATCGGCGTTCCTGCAGTCTCCGGAGAATTCAGGCCAAGGAAACAACCCTAACAGAACTTTTGTTAAGGTGAGTTTACCGTTAGTGGGTGATTTTACTTTCATGTTACGGGAGTCTCTGATGGAAGATGATTGTGGTGATTATTATGATGAGCAGGTTTATAAGTCGGGGTCCTTCGGAAGATCATTGGATATCGCCAAATTCAGCAGCTACCACGAGCTGCGGGGTGAATTGGCTCGCATGTTCGGGCTTGAAGGCGAGTTGGAGGACCCCCTGAGATCAGGCTGGCAGCTTGTATTTGTTGACCGGGAGAATGACGTACTTCTCCTCGGCGACGACCCTTGGCCGTGAGTTCACTGTCTTCTCTTTTTCATTTCATTCATATCTTTAAATATCATGGGGTGGGATTTCAAAATCCAATAACCGATGATAGGAGTAACCCGTGATCCTTCTTATGTGGGACCTTACAGCGTCCCCTCAAGATAAGTTGCCCTATTTCGCTTACTCTTCTTGGGTCAGATTTATGTATTTTTAACCGTTGCTCGTTTGAACTTTGAGGGGTTTGATACCATATTAAGTGATAAATCACTCAGTTTTCTGACAATTTTTTTTTGTTAACAGGGAGTTCGTGAATAGTGTGTGGTGCATCAAAATACTGTCACCGCAAGAAGTGCAGCAGATGGGCAAACGAGGCTTGGAGCTTCTGAACTCGGTCTCTCTCCAGAGGCTCTCGACCAACGGCTGCGACGACTATCCGAACAGGCAAGACTCGAGGAACATCAGCTCGGGGATCACGTCGGTGGGGTCGCAAGACTACTGAACCCCAGGTTAACCGGTTAAGACACCTTTCCCTTTTCGCTTTCTGTAATATATAAGCACCTCTTTGCTTAAAACCTTTATTAGGGTGGTAAAAGAACTGCCTAATCCCTAGCTTTAAGAAGCTTACTTCCTTCACAAGTTACTGTAAGTAAATGATACACTCACATATATATGTTTTTGGACGCCTTATGTTATTGGAGTTGATATTTATATCTAATATTATTAGATCAGTGTTTATTCATCATATTTTTACTCTTCTCACTGTTAATATGCTTGTTTTACAAATCAAGACATCTTTTTAAAATGCCGAATTGCTAGATTTTATGACTCGAATCTGTTTCCACTTCGTAGTATTGTAATTCTTCATTTATACTCGATTGAAACCTCTACATGCGTTAATTTTTTATTTAAAATTAAATTTTCACGTAAAATTCGCTGTGTCGGTTCTTTACTTCCGTTTTTTGGTGTCGTTCTCTATTTAAAAAAAAAACATTTCATCCCAAATTTGCTTGAGGTTCCACATTAGATAGTGGTTAAAAAAAATTAAAAAAAACGTTTGAAAGTAAACGAATTTATGGTTGGACAGTTGTGAAAGGGCTTTATAGAAATGGGTCCGACCAGTGTCGGCATGCACATGCATTTTGGTTTTTATGTTTTTTCTTTCTTTCTATTCTTTTCACTGAAATTCCTTTTTTTTTTTTGTGTGTGTGTGTGTCCATCATGCATAGATTAGAGTTAGACTATATGGGAAGGGGAAAATAGGGTAACTAGAAGAAGTAAAGGGGTGGTTTTCACTATTTGTAATTTTTGTGGGGTTGGCTTTGCATTATGAAAGATTGAAAGGGATTGTGGTGGTGTGTTTTTGGGCTGCATTATTGTTTGGAAGGTTTGACACGTTTGCCACTACCGAACAACTTATAGGAACACTCCTAGGTGGCTCTTTGCCCAAAAAACATACATATTTTTTTTCTTCTGAAAATTGTGGCATAAATATCTAAATTTCCATTTGTGCCGAATAAATATTCTAAGTCCGGTACTCCGGTAAACTTTGTCAATATTAAATCATTTAACCGTGTACTTCTTAATCGCTTTTAGAATTTTGTGAGAAGAAAGAAAAAAGAGGAGACAAAAGTACAAAAACATATAAATTTGAAGCTTACATGTGTAAATGATAGACGTTAATTGAGGGGGCACATGGGGTGAAGTTATTTGATAACGCGAATTTCATGGCTTTGAGCTGGGGAGTTTAGGAATATTTTGGCTAATTTCAATATATTCGGTATTTTTGTTGCAATTTTTTTTAGTTCTAATTTCTAACTCTTAAAGGGTCCTTTAATTATTATGTGAATAGTGAGTTTAGGGTATAGTACTCGGTTAACTTGTTTCTTCCCAAAAAAAAAAAAAATCACCCTTTAATATATATTATTATTCTAATTTATGTGCTTAAACCTAGTGTTATAAATAGTCAAATGATTAAAAACAGACAAAATCAAGATATGATTGTCATGAGAAAAAAGAAAAATAGTGGGGTCAGCTATAAATACACATTTGATATAGTAATAATGATCTGTGTTATTTATTTTTTACCTTATTTAAAATAAGATAGCAATAGAATATAATTATGATATAATTAAATAATGGTACTAAGAAAAGTTTCTCTAAAGTAAATAAGTTCTTTTTTTTTCAGAAAAAAGTAAATAAGTTCTACCTCAACTGTTTGATATAATGATTGAGCTTTCGTCATAAAAAATATGACTTTTTATGATGTGATTTTTATCTCATAAATAGCATCAGATGTTAAAAAAAAATCGAATAATGAAGAAAAAAATAATTAAGATACTTTTTATTTTTCTTCTTCTATGCTACTATGTCTACACTTTTTAATTTATATGCCTTTCTTATGCATCACACGTTGTACAAATATTCGCAACTTTCTCAAAATTTTGTCACCGAAATTATCCAATCTACAGTATTTTCCAAATTTTGGCGATTTTAGCTCTCTTATTTCTGAAATAGCATAAATAACCACTTTTTATGGCTTTAGTATAAATCTAGTCATTTCCCGCCTATGAACAAAAAGTTATTCAATTTTATAATAAAAAAATAAAATATTTAACAAAAAAATATCTAATCCAAAAAACACCCTAACTTTTTCAAGAAAAAAAAAACTATGATTTTTAAAAATGGAACCAATTGACCATATCTAGCATTAACGGGCCAAATCCACGCATTTGTCATATCTATGGATAAATAAATCAAGGCCCATAAAAGCCCAAAAATAGCTTGAGAAGTGGGCTGAACAGACCGGTCCAACATGAATATCAACCCAAGTAACCTTACACCATCAATTAAATTTCAGAACCGATTTTCTGCTTTTTCACAAAAAGCACAACAAAATAGTGAAAAGTAATTTTTTGATTGTAAAAATTCTACAAGTTCATCTTTTGATCTGTTATGTAGATTTGAACCTATGAGATTACATCAATTTCTTTTTCTTTTTTTTTTTCTTTTTCTTTTGCCAGGAACAAAATAATGTGCAATGATATTTAATTTTACACAAGCAATGCCTTGATTGCCACAGGATTTATTGTATTTCCTCTCACAGCCAACCGCAGCACAAGATCTGCTGCGACGGCATTCTCCCGGTCTGCCGGATGAACTCCGCTTCAGCGGCCGTTCTCTCCGCGTCTCGGGTTTTTCTCGCCTCCGCCATCGCCCGCTTCTCGTCCGATCTCTGTCTTGTCATTGCGATCTTCTTCACCATCTTCGCTTGCGCCTGTGCTCTCATTTGCTCCACTTGAGCCTGGAATATCGATGCGAGGTTAAAACCGGGCGCAATGTCGTAGAAAGCACTCTTTTCGATTTTTTATGTCACGTGACTTGGATTCTGTATGTAAAATAGCAAATGACACAATTTGGACCGGAAAAAGTACCTCTATTCTCCTCAGCTCGGCTTCTAATATCGCCTTCTGCTGACTTTCCCACGCTTGGATTTTGATCTCTTCGCGCTTATATCTGCGAAAAATCGACGTTGGAATCCCCGGAACGCAAAAATCGCGATGTAATAATAATAATACACAGCGGAAAGGTTGAGGTGAAAACCTTGAGGTGTGTTTGGATTTCTCGGCCTCTTCCCAGGCAGCGGCGCGCTTCAAGTACTCGACGCGCTCAAGCTCCGCCGCCTCCGCAGCCATTTCGGCCCGAGACCTCTTGTTTTCTTGCTCGTCTTTGCTGGCCCACGCTGCGATGTTCATCTTGCCGAGCTGGACGCCGAGCGCGACGATCTCTCGCCTCGTCCTGAGCTTCATCTCTTCCTCGGTCAGCTCTCTCCTGTTATTTGTGTCGGTCCCAAGGGGTGGATCCTCGCCCATGCCGGGCTCGGTAGGGGTGCCTCGAGGAGTGGACGGCATCGAGGACGCGGGGCTGCGGATTGGCGTGGTTGCGCCGATGGGGGTGGAAGTCCTCGAGGGCTCGAGACTCGTTGCAGGCGTCATTTCGGTTCCCATGTCTCGCATCGAAACCGATCTGATGCCAGGGAGATCTGCAAAATAGATTAGAACAATTAATACATTATAACTTTTCGAGCTTTTTTCCAGAACAAACGGCAATTAGAAACCTGAAGTTCCCTCCGGTTGACCGTTCGAAAAACCGGAATCGCCCGAGCTCTCCAAATCCTTACTCTGAACAGACAGACTCTCGGCGGGGACGAAGGAGAACTTATCGATCCCGAGCTGCACCGGCGCAGCCTGGCAGAAATCGACCCTCTTCGTGTCCGCAGCCCGACCGTGCAGCAGCCGGTTCGTCTGGTTCTGCAGCGCGCTCCTCTTCCCGTGGCTCGCCTGCGCGTTCTGCCGGCTCATGATCCACTTCTCGGCGTCGTTCCACTTCGACGCCATCGGCCGGGCGATCGACCTCGAGATGGCCGACCGCTCCCCCTTGTGGAACTCGAAGCTCGACGAGCTCGCGTTGCTGTCGTAGTCCAGGTTGTCGTCCTCCGCCGTCCTCACCGGATGAACCGAGCTCGAGTTGCTGCTGTTGTCGCCTTTCGAAGAAGTGCGGTGGAGCTTGACGCGGGAAGCGGGAGCTTCGCCGTCCTTCTTCGCCGCCGCAGTCTCCGCGGTGATGTGAGACGTCACTGAAAGGTTGAAAAATAAATGAATACGCAAAACAGAAAGCAAGATAGTTCGAAGTAAAAGGGTAGGAATGTAAAAGCACACCTTCATCGTCCCCATCAGCTAGTAAGCTGTTCTTGACGAAATCAGAGTCTTCGAGCTTCGAAGGAGATGTTCTCGAAGAATTGCTGTTCGAGCCATCTTTCTTCCTGTGGGGTCCCATCAGCTTCATCCTCAGCTTGCTTGGAGAGATTATTCCAGTCTGCAAATTTATCAGATGATATGAACCATGATCACTGTATGACCCTTTGACTGAACTGGGTCTCGATCGAAGTGAGCAAAATACATCTTTGATCAAGCCTAACGAGGAGCGAGTTCATACCTGAACTTTGTGAATCCTCTCGTACTCCATTAGAGCTTCTTATCTTCCTCTCTTTCTTCTGAGTAATAAATATATATATATATATATATATATTATACGTATTATGTATATGTAAAGGAAGAAGAAAGAGCTCTTCGTATGAGTCAATAAAACGTCTCTCTCTCTGTTATTATTTTTGTAGAGTGAGCGAGAAAAACGACGATGATCAAGGGCTTTGCTTAACTACTTCGCGGAGCAGGATAGTCTCGCGTGTACCAGCCTCGCTTTCGCGCCACGTCGGATGTGGATGACGTGGCGAAATGTAAGTGGCGAGGAGGGAAATTCCGTCTACTCGCGGACTACAGTTTAAACTGTGGTCGGCGGGATTGTACCCGATGATTTGCCGATTAATTAACTAATATTATTGAGTTATTAATCGGCAGCCCCTTGGAATTTAACACTTCCAAAACGACAAAAGTATTGTGTTATTTATAATTTATTTTATCAAAGTTTTATTAATTTAATACTTTTTTTTTTATTATTGATGCATTTCATCAGTTTATCTTACTCGTTCAAAACTTAGTATTATAATCTTGCTTGATAATTTGAGCAGTTTATTTGCCCATAAATAAAGGAAAAAGATTTCTATTATCCGGACAATTTGCTGTTTAAAAAAAACAAAAAAATATGTGATGTTATATATTATTCAGTGACAAATTATATATGTGTTTTTATTGTTTTCTGAGCAGTAAGAATAAGACAAAAGGTCACAACGATTAGCAAAGAGATAATTAAAGAAACAGAGAAAAAAGAGGAGAGATTATTTATGGCAAAAGAGCAGGGGTAATTATAGGAAGCTGTTTTCAAGTTCATGAGTTTGAAACAAATGGGTCAACTTCACTCCATCACAATTCCCATAAATTTACCATTCAACGACCAAGAATTTGTACAATTTGACCAATCTCCTCTATTTTATTTAATAATAGTGGGCCTTGTTTTCTTTGACTTAAATAATTATAATACCAAGTTTTTCTTACACTTTTGTGGAGGATTAGACATAATAAAGTTATAAACAGTTGTTTGTTGAATAACGGGTTTATGTTATTACATTATTCAACGACGAATTTTAATTTAGTAAGTATAGCTTCTTTAATATCATACGATTTTGCAGTAATGTTTAACTTTTATGTTATGAGCATGGTCTTTTTTTTTTTTTTTTTTACGTGAAATAATATCCAATGATCTTCTTCAATTCCCAATCTACTCGACACATTACGCAAAAGATCATAAAATCAATTAAATAATAATAAAAATAATAAAAGGTGACAGATATGCAGTTTACAACGGTGACATCTCATCCCAATTTATAAGGAATTTGGTCCACGGTCAGCAAATTGTATTGATTTTGTAAAACAATATATACCATATATAATGTGTTGCGTTGATAAGGTTATAACATTAAGCTATGATTAGTAAGGTTATAAAAATAGCTGCATAAGTATATATGTTTCTTTGTTTGTTTATGGTGGCTTAAACTCAATATTTTATTTCCGCGATTGAAATTCTTAATGTTCAGTATTTTATTTCTCTCCAAAATTTTGCTCATTTTTTAAATTTTATTTAAAATAATTTTGGATATGCCGATAAGTTTTCTACACGACACCTCTCACTTCTAAGAGATAATAAATTTTTATTAACAACATATCTAAAATTTTGTCAAAATCACTTAAAATAAGTGACAAGGTTTTACTGATAATCAAAATAGTGAATATAAGGAATTTTGACTAATGGCCATTCATGCCATTGAGCTACAATTAATTATGGACCAGACTTCCATCACAATTAAAAAAAAGGTTAATTGCGGCAATAATGCACAATTTTTGGTCAATAGGAGTTTTAGGTTCTTAACCTTTTAAAGTGTGGGCAAAAATACACAACGTTTGTTGACTGTAAAATTCGTTAATCCTCCCGTTAGGGATGTTAAATTCTACTGATGTGGCATCGTTATACTGATGTGGCATCGTTATACTGTCAATGCCGCAATTGACCAAAGGTTGTCTTAAATTTTAATGCTAAGTAAATGAAGTTTGGGCAAGAGATACACGTGCATGGTATGGTACATGCAAGGTAAAATGAGAGAGGTCGCTTGGGATTTTTACCAAAGGATTGCGCTGTTTGAAGATTAATCAGAAGATCTTCTGCATTGTTCAGTCACTATTTTGGTTTCTCTTTTTCATTTTATTATTTTTCCATACATGCTTATTTCAACAAAATGATTAAATATAAATAAAATTGAAAGGCACAACAGTAATTGAATAGTTACGTTATGTACACTAAAATTACATATCATATGTACACATGCATACTCGACACTTGATCTATTTTAATTTCCACAAAATGATTATATTTAAATAAAATGGGAAGGCAAGACAGTTATTAATTATTTACACTAAAATTACATATTTGCATGCATAGTTGAACTTTTTTATGATTTTTTTCCCATTAACATTACGAGCATATATTTGAATGATAATACATGTCAAGTACAATTCATTTACACCTTTGAAGGAACTTTAAAGAAGCTTTTAATGAGGCAAGTTTGAAGTTTGTGTTTAATATGGTAGCAGTGATCATCAACGTACCACTAGAAATAAAGACTAATTTATTAGCAATTATATATGTTCTGAAAAATCCAGATTGTTTTGACTATCATTTGTACTTTCATAATTATATAGCTGGGCAAGTAAATAGAGCACTTTCCGTTCTTTCTTTTTTACTGCGAGAAAAAAAAAAAAAAAAACATTGAGAGGTGTTTGATTATGATATGATCTCTGATTTTAATTTCAAATGATGTCATACTTGTGAGATTTTATTTTATATAATTATATTGACGTATCATATATATAGACCCTCTCTTCTTCTGATATGTTTTATGTTAACGAATACGTTGGCCGTAGAGAGGTCGGCACCGACAGCCTCACTTGGTCGGAACTACTCGTTATTTTAGATGTATTAATGTTCATGTTAATATATGTGTGTGTGTGTCATTTTTACAAATTAAGTTGTATTGTAGTGTTGTGAAATGTAACAAACGTTATTTGTCTTCACTCTTCACTATTATTGAGTCTATACGAGTTTTAATTTGATCGTTACGAAGATTATTCTTACGTTACATAATTTTGTCTTCCATCTTTAGTATAATAACTTTACAATTTGATAGTTTAAAAACTCGGATAATACTCTAATATCCTTAAATGTTAATTTTTTTTACAAAAATGCTATACATTTATGACAATTTTTCATTAAACGGCATGTTGTTACTATAATGCCCAAAAATAAGACAAATAAACTAATTTATATAAGTAACTTTTATAACTGATGAAATTTTTAGATAATATTATTGTTACGAAAAAATTAAATTTTACCCATGTGTTTTGCGGTCTACTTATCAGTTAAAGTTTATAAAAATCTTAAGGAAATCTCATTGGTACACTCGTTGTATCCGCAGTACAACCGTAAATTAAACTTGTGGTTGGTTTGTGGTTTTGCGGGTATGTTTCATAAACCGAGACCATGTAAAAGGCACTTATAATGCAATATATGTTAGTAATTTTAATATTTCATTTATTTGAAAAATCATAGTCTATTATTTTTTCACCCGGAACCAGCATGGGTTTGAGGAGTGATATATATATATATATATGTATTAATTAATTAAAGTATTTTAAGTGTGATTTTTGTTCAAAAAAGTATTATGGTATCAGTGGCATAGCCAGACTTTCATTCAAATCGAAGCACAATGCATATTTCAATAGTTTTTTTTTTCCAGATACGTAAACAACACAAAAATCACAAACAACTATATTAAAGCGACTATTAAACATAAAAATATATAATATTACGTTTCGAATGATAGTAGAATAGATTTATCGAGTCAATAAGATAGAGAGAATGATAAGAGTCGAATCAAATCATGACTAATATATTTTGTTTGAGGTGAATATATGCACATGGGCTCACTGGTGTACATGTAGGTCCGCCACGATATAATCACTATAGCTATAAATGCATATCTATATAATATTATAAAAGCTTATGGAAATAAAGATGATCCATTTCTTTTTAAGGGAGTGTAATGTAATAGTTAATTACACATATGCATGAAAATATGAAATGTATAAAGTTACCTCCGCTAATCTCGCCTTATCTTATCAATGTGATTTCCGCGGCGAGGAAATGGCGATCTTTTGAAACACTACATTAATAATTTTAAAGTAAATAAAAAAAAAAGTGAGAAAGGGAAAGAGTAGATACGAAGCGGCAATGTTGAGGTCACGAGTCAAAGATACTTTTGGTAAACGCTTCAACCAATGCATACAATACAATACACTCATTATTTTACTCATGATATGATTCAATTCAATTCAATTGAATGGTGTCAGATAAGGATGGTCTCTCCCTCTCTCCTCTCTCCCATAAAAATTAATTAAAATTTTATTTATTAGGCTCAGAATTCCATAATATTAAATTTTGTTCTTATTTTTCTGTCATAAATATATCATTGCCTTGAACCCCATCAACCCTATTATCATCCTATTTTCTGTGGCCATTACCTAATCCACTACCTCATGCCATGGGATTCCGAGATTAAATAAAAAAAGGACAGTGTTTATCAATTAATTAGCAAATGTTATCCTCAATTTCACACGAGATAATTTAAATTTGATCTCTAAAAAAAAAACTTTTTGAATTTATTTTAGGGGTTTTCACTTTTATGCATTTCAACCATACACATTCAGATGATAATTTGAATTAAAAATGAACTTAGTTTGGAAGATGTCATTCATTATAAGGTAACAAAAGTTACGGAAAGGAGAGTTGTGAGATCTTTGTGGTCTTTTTAGCTTGTTTGTCATTATAACAAATAAAGAAGAAATAATGTAGAATTTGTCACTATGAATTCTAAATTATTAATTACATTAGGGCATTTTATTGACAATTGATTTGACATGCATAGAAAGGAGATACACTACATTTTTTTGCCATATTTAAATATTTAATTGTTAGCATATAATAAAGTTTTATTGAGAAATACCAAGTAGAGATATGTAGCAAGTCATTGTCTTTTAGTGTAAAAATCACATAGATCCCACTCATAGAATCACATTTGACACACAGAATTTACCCAACAAGGGGACAAAACCCAAATCTTAGGATTCTTAAGCCTAAGATAGATAAAAGGAATCTTTTTTTTTACTTACAACTTTTCCTTTTTACCCACTTTTACTATTTCATCTTTTTTTAATTACCCCAAGTAATGAAAAAAGTGGTGAGCATGCACGTGACACTCACTCCTTTCCTATTAATAAAAACTTTTGGCTTCAAAACTCGATGGCAAAAGAAAAAGTTGGGTTAAAAATAAAAATATTTATCCACAAAATATATCATATAATTGAGGCTCATAGCCCTAGGCAAAAACCCTATAAATTATTTATACATTGCTTGCTCTTTTCATTCTTCACGAGGGCCAACATATGGTCCAAGAATTTAATAATTAAAATATTATCGAAAGAATTTAAAGGGCAGGCGTCCAAAAACATTCTTTAAAGATATTAAAATGTGAAAAAATAAATAAAATGAAATTGACATGTTTGTCTATATATATATAGTAGGCTTTCATCTCATCTCATGCCCATCTCATCTAATCTCATGTGTCTCTGTGTGGGCCATCTAGATTGACACGTGGGCATATAAGTAGGTTCGTGTATTTTGACTAATGAAATGGTTTGGAAAATCAAGTGTGAACCAATGAAGTAGCCGCATAAGCTAGCCCATATGTTTGACCAGATTCTACACGTGGCGTTTTGTGAACGCACCACATTCTACTCATGACCAAACAAGATTGGGACCACATTATTTATGAGGCCCATTTCTAGACCATAAGTCCTAACATGTATGTAGTATTTTTGGCAATACACTACTCACTATATATGCGAATTTTATCATACACCAAACTACCAATACATGAAAAAAATTATTTAAGAAAAAAAGAGAAACTATCACCAACATTTATAATAAAAAATGCCACTGAAGAACTTTTTTTTTTCTTTTCAATTCGTATTAATTTTATTAAAAAATTGAAAAACACAATAAAAAAATAAATTAAAGATAGTATGAAAAAAATATGAGAGGCTAAATCACAAACTAAAAAAATAAGAGTCTTACTATTATCTAAGTGTATAAGGCTATAAGCTTCGTAAAAGAGGACTTGTGATTTTCTAGGTTAGTTTGCACCGTTAATAAAAATATAAAATGAATAGTTACTTGTGAAGGTTCTAAGTAAATGTGTAAATACAGTACTTGTAAATTCGAATTTCCGAGTAAAATTCAGAAAAATGTGGATTTAGAATACTATGAAATTGAATTTTTTCTTCAGATTCAACTTTTATTGTTCCGGGTTAAATCCTGATTTCCGGCTCTTGTTTCCATCGGGAACAGTAAACTTATTGTTCCGGTTTTATCCGGAAATGTGGTACCAAAACCAGATGCCACATTGCTAGGCGCGCTATTTTCGGAACATGCTCTTAAATAGAATTTTGAAAGAGCTTTTCAGGTACATCTGTGAAGCCAAAAGTAAACCCAAAAGATAACTTATTTCGTTGGTCAAATTCAAAACCATAACTAACTTAATCTCATATAGTTATATTTAATTCTATGTATTGTAAGTTGTAACTAACACTCAATTTATATAAAATATTTTGAAAAAATTGATCATCAGTAGATGTGTGAGAAGTAAATGGTTTGACATGCCCAATATAATGTCCTTAGAAGTACAAAAGTTTCAGGACTTGTACCTTTACCTGAAATTGGAAACTCGCTGCACATTCATAAATGCACTGTCCTTTGGAAGTAACTTGGATATATATATCATAGATAGCTCTTAAATTCCAGTCAACAATCCATGACAGGTTACAAAACTAAAGTTGATAACCATTTCCACTTCACAACTATTCAGAATCAAATGGTAAGGATTACATTTACCATGCGAGGTAAAAAAAAAATGGTGTATAATGCAAATTTACCATGTACTTCAAATCGCAAGTTTTTTTGTTTTTTATTTAGTCTGTAAAATTTTTGACAAATTTTCATAATTTTTTATTTACGAGTTCTCATTTGTTTGAAAAACTTGCATTTATAATCTTATATTTGTATAAAAAATGCAAGTATACAATCCGTATTTATAAAGTATATATACTATTATATTTAAAAATTCACCGGTAAACCTTACAAAAAACTCATCGGTAAATCCTTAAATCGAAGGTATGAGTATGTTATTAGTTAAAAATAAAATAAAGATAAATTAGTGAGATACACTAGAATCTCGTTAAATTAATACTCGATATATTAATAACTTTGATAAAATAATATATTTGTGTGATCCCAACTCTAATTAACATGATTAAATTTTATCTCGATAAATTAATAATCTCGACAATATAATAAAATATTCTGATCCCAACAATATTAATTATAGAGGTTTTACCACGTATTATTATTGAAGTATGATTACGACGTAAACGAAGTTAAAACCGACATTATTATTGAAGGAGCGATTTGGGAAAATCCTTGAGAGTAGAAGAGAACAAAGTTGAACGAGATTAAGACCTTTCTTCATGTTGCAGAGAATTTAAGTTCTTAAATTTAAATATAAAGTATATGAAAATAATAATTGATGAGCATGAGGGCGTGACAGCTTTGTTGTGTGGGTCCAAAGTTGTTATTTCGTCAATAACTTGGAAAAAGAAAGTTTGATTCTTACATGTATTTTTTTTTCAAACACATGCCATAAAATGGTTTGAACTTTGCAGTCAAATTAAGTGATGAAATCGTGACCTTTTGGGCATGGATGTACAACGATTTGGTTGTGTGGGGTTTTGGTTTTTGAAAATGAAGTCAACTTTTTTTTTGAAATATCTTCTATTTTTCTTGACAAGAAAATTGATTAAGCTTGTCTCTTTCTCAATACTATTTTATAGATTGAAATAGAAAATGCCACGTCAACCTTGATTTTGTTACTGCATGAATCTTGGGACAATTTAGTAATTTAATGTTATAAAAGGTATACAAATATGTATGGTATGGTCCAAGGCTCCAAGCCCAAACTTCCAAACCCAATCCATTAGTGTGGCAATGGAATTTTGTATATAATGCAAAAAGCTAAATATTTATTCATAAAAAAGGTATAATTTGTTAATCAAATTTGTAAGTAAAGGAGGTAATTCTCCAACTAAGTAATTTTCACATGCCCCCATAAAACCTTTTTTATTATTATTTTAATTTTAATTTGTGACGACAATGCTGATGCATACGGCCTCGTACGTAACAACGGAGATCTTCAATAATTTTTATTTTTTTTGCAATATACAACTTAATTCAGCATGTTTTCGAGAACTAGTTACGAACAAGATTTATAGCTATGAGACTATTTGTGAAGAAGAAATTCATTTTTGGAAGAATCTTAAGATTGAAGACGTTCTATGTAATAATAATAATACTTTCTGATAATGTTTTATATTATATTGCTACTTAAAGAACACGAGCCATTGCTGCTAAGCAAAATCGGTAATCAAGATTAAGGGATGCAAGTTTGAATTTTTTGTGAGAACTAAGGATATTGAGTAACAAATTGACGTGAAGTAAACTAAAAAACTTTACATTATTTTTTTGAGAGAGTTTGAACTCGGAACTTATGTTGTTACAATTAGAAGTTTGGGCAGCAAAGTGGACCAACCAATAAAGTCATAGGGTATCAACTATCAAGGTTTGAAGTTTGAAAGGCAAAGTAGCAATATTTTTTCAAAATTATTATTATCACCATTCACCAATTACTCCAAGTAAATTCATTCATAACTCATAATCTAAGACTTTAAATACTAAGGAGTTTCTCATGCATGCATGCACACAAGCAAATAGTGGACCATATATCTAAAGATTACTATGTCATTGCTTACCCTTTCAACCTTACCATGAAATCTCATTAAGACTTTAATATCCTTAAAAAACCCTAGAAAAAAAACTTCACAAGTTTTGCCATTGCATGGTCAACGCGTTTGACAAATCTGTTTTTTCAGATTGACATTGTCAAATCACAATTTCTGCATAATTTGCCCTTGCCCGGGGCTCTCTCCACCTTGTCCGGCCAACAAGTGATGGGACGGCAAGAACCCTAAACTAAGCACGCTGTCGCTGCTGATGTACACCACTCGGAAAATGTCGTACTTGAGGTCGATATCGAAGCGCTCGAGGTAAGGCTGCACCGAGCTCCGCTGGTTGGTGCTGAGAATCCACGCGTAGCAGCTCTGCAGCGACTTCCACACGAAGACACAGGCCACGGTGGCCTGAGTCTGGCTGCGCAGGCACACGCCCGAAGTGACGCTTTCCAACGAGATGAACTTTGACTTGAAGAGAGCCAAGCAGGCGTAGGAAAGGTCGCTGGCATCGGTGCTGGGTGTCAGAGATGCGACACTCATTGAGAGCGTGTCGCCCGCGGAGAATTTGGCGACGGTGCCCCCGTGGCGTGAGTCTCCGGCGTAGGAGTCGAAGAAGCTGTGCTCTATTAGAATCGCCATGCTTGATATGTTGCTCAACATTGAGATCTACATTGTTAGAAATAGAAGATGTCATTTAATTATTATTAATAATATGAGATAAAAATGATGTTATAAAAGTTATAGGGTTAATCCCGGCAAATATAATTTTTATGGCTCCAAACATTATTAATTTTAGTAAGATTATTATAAAACTAATTTACATTTTTTGTTAATTTATATTCAGTACTACTTACTCCTAAGTATTATCTTCTTAACATTTAGATTACTTTGTTTAGTTAACATAAGAAAATTTGTTAAATCAATCCTTATTAAATTAATAATTATAATTAAATACTTTTTTTGTAAGGTCCCGCCGGCCGCTGTTAGTAACTAACATGATTAAATTTTCACTCGATACATTAATAACCTCGATATAAAATTCTTTGATCCCAACACAATTATTTATAAATGTTCTACATAAAGTTTTATTATTTAATTACATGGGTGAGACTAATTATATGATTATTTTACAAATTAACAAAACTGAGAAAGTATGAGATCAAGATATATATATATATATATATATATATATAATATATAATATATATATGTAATATATATATATATGCACACACACATATATGGTAAGAATTTAGCTTCCTAGACCCTAGTAATATTCTGCACAAAATCAATATAAACATTGAGAGGATATTAAGAACTTACAAGTGTTGCAACAAGAGCTTCTTTGTTCTCACATGATTTCTTCAACCAACCACCATACCATATGATCTGAATAAGTGATAATATATCATAAATATGTACTTTGGCATATATACATATTAATATTAAAATGAATAATAAATGTGTAACCATGCTTCCGTGAATGCTCTGAATCAAAGAACTCTGAACGCAGCCGAGGCTCTCGGTGAACACCGAGAATTGCTTAAGAGCGTCGATAAGATCACCGACGAGAACAACCGTTGGCCTGAAGGCGAAGAAGCTTATGTCCAAGTTCTTGTTGTTGAATGGAATGAAACATGCCATGCTATATTCTATAATACTTGTTTCTTCTAACTTGTGGTTTCAAAGCTTTGCTATAATTTACTTGTTTGTTCTCTTTCAAAGCTGCTTCTAAAATCTCCAAAATTTAATTAAGTAAAGAGAGCATTTAAAGCCTCTTCCATTTAAGAGTGAAGAGACTAATTGGTTGAGCTTGGTCATACTACTTGCCTGGTCTTGTTTGGCTTCTTTTTATTCTCCAAATATTAATGTCACACATCAAAACAATTCTAGAAATTTATATATATATATATATATATATACTATGTATGGAAAACCAAATGCAATGTGAGTTTACCGTTTCTAGAAGTTTATTTTTTCTGGCTGTATAGTGATACTATATACCTCTATTTTTGAAACAAAACTTGATTGGAAAATTTTGGAATAAAATTACTATTATGATTGAAAGAAAAATTGGTTTTAATTTGATTGAGTTTGACATATTATTTGCCTTTTCCCTCACTCCACGGTAACACATGAAGATTTCTTTTAGTAGAGGGGACATTTTTAAATTTTTTGTATGTCGTGGCGCACGAACACGAGACCTAAACGGTATATTAAGATCATTGAATAAAAAGAAATTTCTTGCTTCATACCCTAACATGAGAATAATTGGAGAATGTATTTATTTTGTCAAGACTTTTTGCCAAACTTGAAATCTACACCTTTCGTATTTTCTTGAAGAATAATAATCCAAGACTAATTGCGTTAAAAGCTCATAAATCAAGCTTTGAAATAACAAATCAAGGTGAAGAATAAAAGCATTTTTAAATTAATTGTGCTTGAGAATTATTGGTTCCATAATGTGTAGCATGGCAACAAAATATTCGGTGGCTTCCAATTCTTTTTCTACGTTGATATTAATGACACGTATTGTTCCTTTTGTCACATCATAAATACATATCGTGACAAAGAAAAACATTACAATTGCTCTCTACAAAAATACGATAACGTATTATTTGGACGTCATAATCATATACAAGGTCCTAATCTAGATTCTCGTGGTCAACACGTGGATCTATTATTCTCTTTAAGTTTCTAGAAAATCTTAAAATAACATTTAATTTTGGAATCTTATATTTATAAGGGCCTTTTAAGTATTTTTTTTATATTTAATTAAGTAGACATTAATATATCTATAAAATTAAAATCCTTAAAATTTTAAAGCCCTAAACGCACACCGCCTTGCTCGCCTATATAGTCAGGGCCAGGCCTATCTTGAAGAATCGCATTTATCAAATATTCATTGTTGAGCGGTTGGTAGCATAAACAATGATTTTTTTTTATATATATATATATTCTATTCACTGTTTTTTTTTCTTTTCAAAATTAGGCCAAAAATTATAATTATATTATAAATGATCAAAAAATTATAAAATAATTATAAGGCATATATTAAACTAAATATTAGAGCTGTTTATTAGAGTTGTTAAGTAAACAAAAGCTAATACATCGCCCACTACAAAAATCCGGTGTTCGATATGCTTATCGTCGATATTTTTTATAATATAGAGTTATTATATATGCAAAGGTTCATATGTTCATCATATATCTATATATCTATATTCATGTTTCATTCATGTTTGTTGGTCAACGATTAAACAGACAGAAGAAGAATCTAAAAATAACTCAACAGTGAAGTTAACTTTTCAACTTGTTTGACCAACAGTGATTTTCATATTGCATATTAGCTGGTTCGACATATGAACCGGCAAAACTAAGGTTGAAGATTCTAATATCATTTAATGTTGTATTATTCCTTCCTATAGCAATTTAATATCATCTTATATGATTGAAAAATGAATTATTCGATTGCGTTCCTCTCCGTTTTCCATCATTGTATACCATTTGACAAGTATCGACGTCTATTCTGCAATTAGACTGACCTGCAAAACCTGACATAACGACCGAGTTTCGTAAGTTAATAAAGTCGTAAACAGAATACGAAGATAGCTTAGCCATCTTAAGAGTAATTGACGATAATACCCCTTGATCTTTGCGAGAGAAAGATTCATCCCATGAGTTTTAGTTTACCAGTAAGTAAGTCGTTGCGCCAGAACTAACATATTCCATCATCTTTTAACGTAGAGCGGGAAAAATACTACTTTTGAATTTTCGCACCTCCTTATAGGTCCATAGGAATTCTCAAACCATCGTGTGCAAGCTGTACCGGAATTCCTTCTCTGTATATAGAACACGAGGAGCAGTTTCGTATCATCGTTTACTTCCACGCCCACACAAATTTAAGCTCCAAATTACTATTTTGGTTTGCAACATCAACTGAAAGCTGAAAAAAACTTGACAACAGCGAATACTAGTTTGTACCTTTCGGACCATTCAGCAAGAAATTCGTTGTCCTTGTGGTGATCGAATTCATGAGTCATTCCGATCAGCAGCGCTTGTTTTGGACGTAACTTCTTCACGGCTTCAAGAGTCTGGAGAAGAAACACAGGGACGCACATGAACGGTGTTTTGAGAATTACGGGATTAAAATAAAAGTGCGCATTTGTGTATAGAGAACTAACCTGTGGAAAGCAAAAGTGGGTATTGTGGGAGTTTTTCTGGAATAGGGGAAAAAAGTAGGAAGATTTAGAAACACAGAAAAAAAACAATATCATAGTCCGAGCCGATAATACAACTTTGATTAGTAGAATGATCATAAAATCTGCTACATACTAAACCGTCAAACAGTTCCAAATTCAGTAATCCATGAAATTAAAATTAAGATCAGAATAACCGACCCTATAAAGCGTGTCCAATATAAGCAGATCCAGTTGTCCAGCTCCATCTTTTGAAATGACTGAAAATCAGAAGTCCAGTGTCAATAACAGTAAGAATATACACTCAGCGCTTTTCCCGGTGTTCTACATAAACTCATACTCTGATGAAATTATATAATGCTTGAAATGAAATTGAATAAGGAAAATAATTGGATGTAACACAAAAGTGGGCTCACCGTACTCTGTGCTTGTGGGAAAGCGTGAAACATCGGATATATAAGCAACTCTGCAGTTTCCACCAAAGAGGAAACCCAAACAGACATAGTCTTCTCCATGCATAACCTACAAGGGAAGACCAAGAATTGGTAAGCTATTACATGCATACATGTATATGATCACTGACGAAGGTTTCCACAGGACAACCGGCAAGGGAAGAAATTGAAGGCCTGATGCAACGAATGGTTTCTCACAGTTGCCATCAATGACCGTCCACTCAAGCTGCGCCACACGTCTCACTTCTTGTCCTTCCTTTAATTTTTTCTCGACCAAGTAAGGGAACTTCACTTCGAGGCTGTTTCACAAGCAACAAAATCGAAGGAAACTTTAAATAGGCAATAAGATGAGTAAAAGTAACTATACTTGTGGTCCTATAACCTGTGTGTCTCATATATTACAAGGGAAAGGTTTGAAGGGAAACGGTAATCGCTCGCCAATATGGAACAGAGGTCTTAAGGTGTCAACTTTAGACCTCAAAGTCAGATCTTAACTTAAGGAATACATTAATCGCTCGCCACAACTCAAATTCTCTCTTTTCATTTCTCCTTTTCAAGCATTAATATGCAACAAATTTAAGCATTTACATATCCAAAACCGTGACAGGATCAATCTTCCACTATATGATGCCCGTTTCTTAATTCACTAGCAACTATTAACAAATCCTCATCCCTTCCTAGAACATAAAGAGTATGTTGTATTATCAGTACTGTAAAGATCATACGATTTACGTCTAAAGTGACAAGACAAGTCTCCGATTCACCGAAAATCCTTACCTATCCATCGTGAACTGAGTTAAATATATGGGTGTCGGGTCGATATCATTTGTAGCACTATGCGGCTGAATAGCGCGTATGTCATCTAACCCGAGAACCGCATCAGCGTGCTCATGAGTCAGAACAATCTGTACATTCGAGCACCGAAACGCATAAGAAGAGTACTCTAACCATTAGATCATGAACACAGCAGTATATTCTTCTCCAAAATCCAATTAGCTGAATCAAGTCTATCAATTTACAGCAAATTCGTAAACGAGATAGCTCACCGAATCAATCCTCGGAATCTTATACAGTGTAAACCACCGCAGAACTTGCTCTCTGAATGTCTTCCCAACGTCGATCAAAATATACTTGTGATTCCCATCGCCTTGGCAATAGTCGATCAAGAGAGACGTATTGCACCTGTACACAATCAAAACCAACGTCCAATTCTCTGTCACTGCGTGCTTCAGATCTATCAGTGAGAACCGAGCAAGCTCGATCGCCAAGCTGCAATAGATGAAGCAACCGCAAATTCACCTGTAGTTAGGGTTCTTCTCCGGCGGGATCGACAATGCCTGAGAGCAGACGGAGCAGGGAGGATCAGAAGGCTGGATCAGGCACATTGCGTTGGGGACGGCGCTCGAGCAGCCGGTTCCGAGGAATATCAGCGCCGATCGGCCTCCTCCGACGGCCGGCGCCGACGGCGGAAAGTCTCCGTTTTGCGCCAGATTGAGAGCCGCCATTGTTGGTCCTTTTGATCAGACACAGAATCGAAGCGTTGAGAGACATGAGAATATATCTGAGATTCTTGTAGCGCCAAAAAGAAGAAATAAGTAAAGGAAAATTTGCGGCGTAAGTCATCAAAATTACTTAATTCTTAAAAATAAATAGACAAGTGGCATTATCAAACGACTCCGGTTGCCTTAATATTTTTTTAGTGATAATCCAGGAAAAACACTTACACTTTGGCTAAACTGAGGGCGGCGACATGGGTTTGAAGTAAAAAAAATAGCGATAAAAGTACTCGAAGTGAAAGTATGAGGCAATATATTTTTATGTCTCATTTGGGTGTATATGCTCCGTAGTAAACTCAACTTGAGAATATATGCTACTAAAATAAAAACTTAACTCTATATTGTCACATTTTTAAATAATTTGAGTACATATGCCGCTATTAACCCTATTATAAACGACCAGCAACAGAAAAATACGAAGACCCAATATCTAAAAAACGAAAATTATAAAAAAAATTAAAAAACGACAGCAAAATAGCAAAGAATCAATATCTAGAAAAACGCAAGAAATATCTTCCTCCAGAAAAATAAAACGACATATATTCGAAGATATACAAAACGACAAGAAAATTCAGAAACATCGAAGAAAACGACATGTTCACGGAGATAGCAGCATGTCAAAGAGCTTCGCATGACTTTGCTCAAATGGAAAAGTGAAAAACGGACGACGAAGTCTGAAGCGGCAATGGAGGCTCGAAGCTTTTGAAGAGAAGAGCTCCTCATCTCATCCCCAGAAGGCCATACCTGAGTGTCTTCTCCTTTCTTCGCTTCCTTTGCTTTTCGAAGCTCGCTCAAGAGTCGCAATGTTCTTCAGTTTTCGCTCTCTTTCAGCTCGCGATCTCTACGCTCTAAGAGAAGCTCTGAAGAGACAGGGATTGACTTCTTTCGAGTGCCCATTCACGTTTTTCAGGTTTCTTTCCTCTTTCTCGCCGTTTTATTCAAGAAAAAGTAGGCATAGCTCTCGTCTCGTAAGAATCGACGAGTTTCGTAATCATGGTGATAGGAACTACAGGTTTGATCATACGCGTCGCGAGGTTTCTAGGGGTTCGAGTAGATTTGAAGGTAATCAGAGGTTTGATTCTAATGGCGTCGAAGAGCTCGACGAGCAGGCTGGTAATGGTGGGGCTGAATTAGATGAGGAAGAGTTGAAACATACTTTGGTCAAGGAGGTTTCTAGGCTAGTCAGTCTCAGCTCAACTTGGAGCCCGAAGCTCGAAAGCAATTTGAAGCGTCTGTTGAGAAGCCTCAAGCCGAGGCAGGTGTGTGCGGTGTTGCGCTCGTTCGACGACGAGCGGGTTGCGTTGAGGTTCTTCTATTGGGCGGATCGGCAGTGGTGATACTGTCATGACCCGATTATGTACTACGCGATGCTCGAGATTCTTAGCAAGACGAAGCTGTGTCAGGGAGCGAAGCGGGTTCTTCATCTCATGAAACGTAGGAAAGTTCTTCGTTCCCCTGAGGCTTTTGGGCACGTGATGGTGTCGTATAGCCGAGCGGGCGAGCTGAGGGATTCTTTGCGGGTTTTGACGTTGATGCAGAAAGCCGGGGTCGATGCTGATCTGTCGATATGCAATACTGCAGTTCATGTTTTGGTGATGGGAGATAAGTTAGATAAGGCGATGAAGTTCATGGAACGAATGGAAATTATGGAGATAATCCCTAATGTCATCACATACAATTGCCTGATAAAAGGGTATTGCAAATCGGGTCGTTTTGAAGACACCGTGGAGCTGATCGGTCAGATGCAAGGGTAAAAATTGTTGCCCGGACAAGGTTAGTTTCCGTGATGAGCTTTCTTAGCAAAGAAAACCGGATCAAAGAAATCAGAGAGTTGATGGAAAAGATGGAGGACAGCGAATTAGTGGCGGACCAAGTTACTTACAATACCCTCGTCCACGTTCTATCCAAACACGGCCATGGAAACGAGGCTCTCGAGTATCTGAGAGAAGGTGAATCGAAGGGGTTTAGATTTGATAAAGTTGAATACAGCATAATCGTTGATTCATTCTGTAAAGTGGGTGATATCGCGATGGCGAAAGAGATTGTGACCGAGATGTTCTCGAAAGTGTGTGTCCCTGATGTTGTGACATACACCTCGGTTCTTGACGGGTTTTCTCGGCAAGGCAAGGTGGAACAAGCCAAAGCCATGCTTCAACAGATGTATAAGCACGAGTGTAAGCCGAATACCTTCTCGTAGAAAGCCTTGTTGAAGGGGCTTTGTCTGAGTGGAAAGTCATTGGAGGCTCAAGAGATGATTAAAGTGAGCGAGGAAGAGTTTCGGACCCCGAATGCTATATCTTATGGTACCGTGATTCACGGGCTTCGTAGGGAAGATAAGCTCGCTGAGGCCGTCGAGCTTGTAAAAGAGATGGTGTCAAAGGGGTTTCTCCTAAACCCCGTTGAGATTAACCTAGTGATTCAGTCTTTGTGTCGAAAACGGAGTACGAACGAGGCTAAGAAATTCATGGAGTGGTGTTTTCACAATAGTTGTGTCGTTAATGTCGTGAACTTCAGCACCGTGATTCACGGGTTTTGTCGGACGGGCGATTTGGAAGCTGCATTGTCTATGCTCGATGATATGTATCTGAGCAACAAACATCCCAATGTAGTCACATATACAACCATAGTCGACGCATTAGGGAGAAAATGGAGAATGGAAGAGGCGAACAAGCTCGTGATGAACATGCTACAAAAGGGTTTGGATCCGACGCCCGTGACGTACAGATCCGTTATCCACTGGTTTTGCCGAGAGAATTTGGTGGACGATTTGCAGAAACTGTTAGAAAAAATGCTCGTTAGGATGAACTGTAACACGGTTCATAATCAAGTCATCGAGAAGCTGTGTAGCTTCGGAAATCCTGAAGAGGCCGAGAAACTTTTGTATAAAGTATTGAGAACGGCATCGAAGCTTGATGCTAAGACGTGCCATGTTGTTATGGACAGTTATTTGAAAAAAGGGCTTCCCATGTCGGCTTTTAGAGTGGCTAATAGGATGTTTAATCGGAACATGATTCCAGATGTGAAGTTATGCGAGAGGATAAGTACGAAACTGGTTTTGGAAGGGAACGTAAAGGAGGCCGATACCCTTATGCTTCGGCTGGTAGAGCGCGGATCATTATCTCCTCAAGATAACGAGAATCTCTCTATATAAAAGGATAATAATTTAGAGAATCGTATTGGCCGAAAACCATCAAATTTTGCCTCATTCTCTTTTCTCTTTTTTTGATTTATTTTTTAATATCCAAATTAACATGGATGTTCGCAAGAGATTTAACGTGCCCGTTCGCAACAACGGCATCCACTTTGTGATTTTGGCAGCACATTGCCTAATAAATAACTGTCTTCGTTTTGATTTCGATCTTTGTTGTTCTTATCTCTCAACTGACCATGCTGAATCGCCCGAAGTCCTACCAGGCAGTTCGATTTGGCCCAACCACTAAATAATGGTCCACACTTTTTTCTCTCTCTCGATGTGTTGTATGTCTCTCTCGCTGCATCGCTCGGTAGTGTATCCGCCGCGCCAGCCAACATCGCGAAGTCAGTCAAGCGTCGACTCACAAACACACCTGCCATCCGTGACGCCTCTTGGGCCCGAGCCAAACCGTGCCTACGGCCCTTCGACTTTCTTCATCTCCCTCTCAACTTGGACACTGCTTTTGCCAAAATGGTGTTATCAAGGTTCGCGGCTATTTTTATAATTAATATCATTCTGAGTTGTATTTGATTATGTTTCATAAAGTTAATTAGAGTTGTAGTTGGAAAAATTTCATATGAGTTTATTTGGCTGCAAAAAGTCCTCATTGGGGATTGTAGTTTCACATCTAAGATCTTAATATTTTCTCCAGAGTCTCAGGTTCACTTTTTGATAATCTTCATTGTATCTGCGATTCTTAATGACGCATCCTCTACCACACTGAGGTGAACGATGTTGCAGGACTGACTTCGACTCCGAACGCCTTTGGCTTATAACAATTTATTTACCAATTTCATTTTTTATAACAAAATCTCTAAAATTTCAATGATGTCTTATTTTGCAGAATTTTTTCATTTTAATTTCCGTCCAGCATATGTGCCCTCAACATCAAGGATCATCCAGTCTCATTCTCCTCAATCTTTTCAGCGAAGCTGGCGTTCTTCATATTATGTGGTATGTAGTTCATTTTTAAAAAGATTTCTTTGTTACGCTTTTAATAGTTTCTGTGGAATCGTACTTAAATTTCTTATTTTTTCCAGAATTTTTAATTTCTATATGCAACTTATAGTAGTGAAAGAATGAAAAACGTTTGTAATGTATTAATGCAGAGCTCCTTCAGAATAATTTGGATGGATTTGATTTTAGGGTGCTAGGATTGGCTTAGAATTAGATATTACA